>JAPFRF010000009.1:7847500-8447500 GCA_029282475.1 Phrynocephalus forsythii
TAGATAGACAGATAGATAGATAGATAGATAGATAGATAGATAGATAGATAGATAGATAGATAGATAGATAGATAGATAGATAGATAGATAGATATTCTGCAAGGGAGAAGGAAAAACTATTTAGTATTAGTAACACAATTTTAGCTTTGCTTAATGCAAAGTGTCAGTTCTTCTTTGTATCTTCCCTGAATATAACACAATATTGTTTAGCCAACAGAGAGAGCTCTGTTTAGCAATCTGGGAGCCTGCTCTACCCACCCATTCCCTATAAAATGGGAATGCTTTTAGAACACCTTACAAGTAATTTCCTATTGTGCCTTGTAATTATCTCTTATAATAGGGAATAAAGGCTTAATTAGCTTTCAACATGCAGATATGATTTAATTAGCTTTCAAGCAGTACACAGAACACCTGTCTAGGTGAAACCAAAGCTTGTTCATTCCATTTTCAAAGGAAGGTCAGGCTTACAGTTTTGCAACCCTAAAGGTCTATAAGCATGTGCATTTTAAAACTTGATGATGATACTTTCTTCATTGGGTTAATTAACAGCAGCTTGATGAACTGAAGTACCAGCCAGGGTCCCCCCCCCTTCTCCATCCGTTCATGCACTTTTGATATTTAGTGCTGGGAAGGACATCCCTGCTGAACCTACCGAGTTCCATGGACATGCGTGCATGCTATACGTTTGCAATATTGGAATAATCAGAAATTGGATGATTTACCACTACCGGTCTATTTGAAGCTGATGATCCCCTCCTTGCTTTCCTAACAGGCAGCAGTAACTGACCTTTTCTTGCAGGATGCCTGGGGTTTGAAAGGCACAGGGTAGTTTTATATCATGCTGAGAAGCATAATGTAATTATAATAGTTTCAAAGTCTCCAAAAGAGTGGCAAAAACAGATTTCAGGCAAAGTTAGGCATAAAAGACTTATTTTCACTACATAATACTTTCAAGACATTCCTTCTAATTTACCTACTAGATTCCTCCTCCCCCCCCCACTTCTTATTTATGGTACTTCCCTACTAGAGATGGGAATGGACCACAGTTCAGGGGTTCGTGCCAGTTCGTATGGGTGACATCACAGATGCCATGCATTCGCTTCCCTGACCTACGACCCACTCACCAGCCAGAGCTTTGGCTGTTCAACCAATCCTCAGTAGGAGCATGGGCTTGCCTGTCCTGCCTTCTTGTCTTGAACATCCAAGGAGGCAGAGCAAGAAAGGCCATGCTCCTGCCAGGGACTGGAGGAGGAGGAGGAGGAGGAGGAGGAGGAGGAGGAGGAGAGGAGCACACTCTAGCTGGTGAGTGGGGGAGCCAGCCAGAGAGGTGGGGGACAAAAGCACATGGCACCTGTGGAGCTGCATAGATGAACAGGCACAAAGCTCCAATCCCAGATTTTTCATGTCCACCCCTGTTATTAACCCTTCCAGACAACCCTTTTTCCATCACCTCTCAGAAATCTGATCTAACCCCTACCTCAGTTTTCATCTGTTCGCCTTTCCCACGCATCTTTGAATCTTCTCTCCCCTGATCTGTACCCTTTTCTGTTACCCGAATTCAGTCCCCTGAGGCAAGGTGTCCTGATTGCTATATTATTATTATTATTATTATTATTATTATTATTATTATTATTATTATTATTATTATTATTATTATTATTATTATTATTATTATTATTATTATCATCATCATCATCATCATCATCATCATCATCATCATCATCATCATCATCATCATCATCACCACACAGCAGACAAGATAACTATGCTGGATTTTGTATTACAAATCACTAGTCAAACACTTCCCAAACGTTTAGGACTACGTGATATATTGGTGAATTATGCGGTGGCTTTCTGCAGCTGACTGATGGTGATTTTGTGAACTCCAATTTCTTCTAAATACTTGCTTAGCTCTTTAGGCACCACTGTTGTTGTTGTTGTTGTTGTTGTTGTTCTTGTCGTCATCATCATCATCATCATCGCCGTCGTCATCATCAACAACAACAACGTCATCAACATCCTTGTCACTTGTAATGCCAAACAAATACAACAGCAACCTTGTTTAGGTAGTAACGGATCTGTTTCTAAAGTGGAAGGTGCAAAAAGAAGGAAAATAAACCAATTTGAAGCTACTTCCAAGTTCTCTTTAAGAAACAACACTGGAACTGAAATCCTCATTTCACAGATATCTTTAGGACCTGGTGTCCAGCTTAAAAAGGTGAATGTGTGCTGCTTATTATATACTGCCCCATAGCATTAAAAGCATCCTTTCACAGCAGTTTACAATTGCAGGCTACACATTCAGGGAGCTAGATAATCAGTTTACCAGCCTCAGAAAGATGGAAGGCTGCCTTGTTTTGATCTGTTTCCCCACCCCCCCACCCCCATTTTCAAGTGTTTATTGTCAACCTCAACCTTTTGGCTGCAGTACTGCCCCTTAACCACTATGCTATGAGGCTCCTTTACTACCACCTAGTAATGTGCTACCTTACCTTTTCATAACTGTAACAATTTTTCCTTGCATGTTCCTGGCTTTACAATTCCACTAGAGATGGACAGGTAAAACATCAGCCAACCAGGAAGAGATTAAAAATATCCCTTTGCCCAGAACTGGAAAAACAACAATGAAACTTTTCCCTGTTCGCTGCTTGGACATGTAAATAAATGCTTTTACTGCAGTGTATACCAAACAAACGAGGTTGGGGAAATCCCCAGTTATGGGAACCACACAGCATCGTTTTGAAAACATGGCACTGTGGTTGATTAAGGAATCTTTTTTGCAAAGCCTCTATGCATAATTAATGCCAAATAGTCTGATGCCGATTCCTTGGTGTGTTTTCCCCGCTCTGTCTTTTACCGGAGTTGTAAAGCAACGGACAAGCAAAACAAACAAAACTGCACACAGCCAAGAGTCTGACCCGGTCCAAAATGCCCAAGATTCTAAAATGCCTAAAGCAAGAGAAAAGTGGGTTTCAGTTAGGCAGGTTTGCTCCTTAAAAAACCAGTTTGGAGAAGGCTTCAGATTTATATATCTACGGAGACAGCCCAGCGCGAGGAAGCACTGCGACGTTATTTTAAAAATATGGTCGGGAGTACGCTAGCTACATGATGAACGCAAGCAGGTGGTTCATTAAGGATAAATTGGGGGGGGGGACGAAAGGGCTCCAGAATCCAGGACACACCATCACTAAAATGACAGTTGTATCTGTGCTCTCTTGGGGAAGGCACATTTAAATTAAAATGTCTATTTTTAGAACTGCGGAGCATCCAGCAAGGTAAAAATAGAATGAATGGAGTCTAAAAGTGCATGCATGATCCACCACGCTTGAAACTCGTACCAACACAAACTGCAGTGGGAACAGAATCTCTGTTTTTAAAAAAGCGTAATATGGGGGTGTCTACTTTTACGACGAGCTGACTAGATGCCCTAAGCACATCCCACCTTGCCTGATTTCGGAAGCTAAGCAGAGTTGGCCCTGGTTAGTACTTGGATGGGAGACCACCGGGGAATACCAGTTGTTGTAGGCGCCTGGAGTAGGAACTGGCAAGCCACTCCAGGATTCCTGCCAAGAAAACTCCATGGACATGGGGTCACTAAGAGTCGGTCACGACTGTAACGACACAACACACACACTTTTACGACAGCCATACGTTGTCTTGTATCGAGCCTCCGAGCTACGAAATGGCCAATAAGTGGCAGATAAGTGGCTCAAGGAGTGTGAGATGGAAATGTTTTCCACTGAAAACTCCCAAAACAGATAATATTTTTATTTCAAAAATGCCAACACTATAGATTTCCATGGGAAATGTTCCACACCATATACGCTTGCATTAATACCGGCTTGTCTGAGGGCTGCTGGACTGCGATCAAGCATGTTCAATAGACTAAATTCCTATTATTCCTGTTATTATTAAATATAGGATATGAGTTTGTACAAGTTATTCTTTTAATTCCAAGATGAGGAGTAGGCATCATGCAACCATTCTGGAGAGCTGAGAGGCTTAGGCATCTGACTTGGGAGCCAGAGGTTATTTTTATTTATTTATTTGTATATTTGTGTGCCACACTGATTTCCCAAAAGATTAGGAGTTCAATTCCCTTCTGTGCCTCCAAGACTTCCTCACAATATTTTCTCAAAGAGATACCCCAAAAATGTTGGTAAAATCCAGTGCCAAAAAATTGGTGCTACAGCACCTCAGTAACATTCATGTCCTCTCACTGGCTACTGTTCTAATTCATTAGTGGCCAAACATTGTTTACAGCACTTATATATATATATAGTGGTACCTTGTATAAAGGAATTAATTCATTCCAAATGAAATTCCGTTAAGCAAATTTTCCTTTATACAAATTTCCCATAGGAATGCATTGAAAATGGAGTAATCCCTAATCGTGACCATTTTTATGTTCTACGGATTTGCCCCATAGGCGATTCTGTTAAGCAAATTTCCCCTATCTCTGGAATTTTTTAGGTTGTAGAGATTTTATGTTATACAAACCATTTGTTATGCGAGGGTCCACTGTAACTGTATTTCTTTAAGTGGTTGAGGAAGTCTTCATTTGGGGGGATTATTTCCTGTTTTCTAACTGCCAATTAAACCAGATGAAAGCCAGGAAGTATTTAGTTTGAGTAAAGATTTGAACAACCAATTTGGGCAATTAAGCCACAGAAATAAATTTTTAAATGAAAACAAAGGTTGTGAATGATGCTTTACCATTAATTAAGCAAAGCAAAGCATGCTGCTTACAGTATATTACAGCCTCAAATGGCCTTAAAGTACTTTCTGGGCAGTTTGCAATTTTAATTATGCAGGCTACACATTGCCCCACCCAGTGAGTAGGGCACTGAGCCCATCAGAATCAAACTTGTGAGCAGAGGTTTGACTGTAGTACTGCAGCTTAACCACTCTGCCACGAGGTTCCTCAATTACATCAAAACAGATTAAAAACCAACCACCCTGTTGATAAATTTCAATGTCTGCCTTTAAAGTGATGGCAGTCTCCAGGGCCGCTTTATTCCAACTCTGCAGGATCGCCCAGATCCGCCCGTACTGTGATGAGTCCTCCTTGAGAACAGTTGTGCAGGTCCTCGTGATATCGAGGATTGACTATTGCAACGCACTCTACATGGGGTTGCCCTTGACCCTTGTCCGGAGATTACAGCGGGTGCAAAACGTGGCGGCCAGACTGGTGGTGGGTGCTCGTAAATACGATCATATCACCCCAGTTCTGGCACGCCTGCATTGGCTGCCCGTTGCTCTCCGGATAAAGTTCAAGGTCTTGGTTTTGGTTTTCAAAACCCTCCATGGCTTGGGACCTGAATACCTGGCGGAGCGGATCCCCCAGAGATCAACTGAGGCCAGACCTACCCGATTGTCGCGGGTGCGCTCACTCAGGGTGGCCACTCCGAGAAAGGCGCGGAAGTCGGTAACCCCTAACCGCGCCTTCTCGGTTGTTGGCCCCGCTCTATGGAACCAACTTCCGAGTGAGCTGCGCCTTGCAGAGTCCCTGTCCGCCTTCAAAAAGGCAATGAAAACATTGCTTTTTAAGGAGGCATATGGGGACCTTACTTCTGTTTAATTTTTTTTACCTGCTGTTCCCCGCCGAGGGTTTCCCTCCTTGCCTCCTTGCCAATCTCTAATTTTGTCTTGCTTTTTATTCTCATTGTTCCACGCTGTTTTAGCTGTGCTTGTTGTGCTTTAGCTGTTTTTATTGGAAACTGCCCTGAGTTCCTGTATGGAAAAAGGCTGTGGTATAAAAATGCACCTAATAAATAATAATAAATAAATAAAAATGATTTCTACTCTTCCGTGCCTTCTAGTCACTTGAGTATCTTGTCTATATATCAGTCAAGAGAGGCAACACCATGTATCTGATGAAATGGGCTACAACCCATGGCAAATACAACTACTCTTTAAGGAGCACGTTAGATTCCTTTCCGCAGTTGTTTTCCCATGGCAGAATAACACACCAATGCCATGCCCCAACAACCACAGAATTACAGGCTAATTTCGATCAGACACCCACTGGAAAAGACAGGGAATTCAACCATATGTACTACAGCGTACTACTGAAAATCAGAACAAGGTCTCAGGAAAACTGGGCCACAAAGACAAGTTTTGCCAACTTTCTCTCCTCTGGCAAACCCATTGTTTTCATTACACTGTGTTGACCAACCACTGGGAGAAAGGGGAATAAAAGGAGGCCTCCGTCATGAATGCAACCCCTGTAGTTCTGTGTAAACTCTGCCTCCAATCTGCTTTGAGGGGCCTGATCTATTGACATGGCAACTGTGAAAACTCAAGCCCTATTCGAAATTTAAATAGCATTCTTCCATTCCCTTATAATTGCCAGCAGCAAACAGGGCCCCCACCCGACTGTTATCACAAAAATGCTTTCACCATGCAGCTTCTCCCCCACTCTTCCCCCCGCCTCTTTTTTTCCACAGAATGCCTCCATACACAACTGTTCCTCTTTATTTAAAAAAGAGAGTCAGAGACAGAGACAGAAGGGCTGAAAGAGGCAGAATGGAGAGGGTTTGGGTGGAGAGCAAAGCACCTCCATTTTAATGCAAATATACATTATCCTGTTGTCCAGCAGCAGGTGCCTGGCTGGGTTTCTCACACCAGGACCTCCCTTAAAAGAAAGCTACCCCCCCACCACCACTAGCCTAAGGTGCCCCATCCCAGCTAGTCATTCCTACTTGAAAATCTGGGCACGCTTTTCTATTTTAAAGTAACATGCAGAGAAGGACAACCTAAGAATGTTTGCATCATTCTGTGTCATTATGAACATATGACTCTCCTAGGCCTATACTTGCTCCTTCCAAGGCACAACTCCAGTTGGCTTTTTGTTTTGTTTTTGCTAATATTTTGCTGTTTGTGGCTTTTCCCTGCAGCAAACGCTTGGTTCTACATGAGGTCTTTTAAAAATTCCACTCTCTAATCGAATTCATACAAGAGAAGCGCAAACGCAGGACAGCCTTTTAAAACCTTTACAAAAGGAGGCCAAAACTGATCTCTCTCTCTCTCTCTCTCTCTCTCTCTCTCTCTCTCTCTCACACACACACACACACACACACACACACACACAGAGAGAGAGAGAGAGAGAGAGAGAGAGAGAGAGGAGACTGGCAGACAGAAAGACAGGGTTATTGATAGGCAGACAGGGGTAGGATTTCTCTCTCTCTCTCTCTCTCTCTCTCTCTCTCTCTCTCTCTCTCTCTCTCACACACACACACACAGACACACACACACACACACACACACACACACACACACACACACACACACACACACACACACACACACACCAGCAGGGGGAGCACAACACATTCTCAGTGGAAGAGCCATGACTGTAATCAATGACGCTATTAAACAAAGGAAATTAACAATACATCTCCAGATGGACACCAATACATTATTCATTAGCTGTGCAACAGAAACAACCACAGGCCTCAATCCCGATTAAGTCCCATATGATATGTCACTTGGACAGATTCAAGACACCTACAGGGCATGGCGGCCACGCTTGAAGTAAGGTGGCAGGGGAGGGGGAATCCAGGACAGAGAGCATCTCAGTAAGCCGATGCCTAACCCTACATGGAGAAATATGAATGTTGCAAACAGAAAAGGAAGTAAGAAAACTCAGACTGATTAGCATCTCCACTACACTCCTAGCAATCAGCTGCCTGTTGGTTTCTCTCATAATTTCAAAGGAGTGAACCCATCTGCTCATTATGCAAGTACGCAAGTGTAAAACCACGGAGGCTGTTTTTATCACCATCACCATCACCATCACCATCACCAGCATCAGCATAAGTTTCTTATCATGCCTGCTCTGACTATCAGCTATTGTTCTGAAGCAATAAACTACCTTAACAGCAGGTGTGGGGGCAGAGGTACATCAATACTGTATTACAGTTAGACACAAGGTCAGGTTGCAAGGGATAATAACAACATAAATAAATACTCAAAAGACATAGCAGCTAAGAATTCTGTTACTCAGAATGAAACACCATGAGTACCCAGAGTTTGATTACAACTGATACAATCTCACATCCCACGTGGCCACAGAATCACACAGTCCCCATGCGTCGTCCAGGTTCCTCCTTCCTGCTGTTTCTCTTTCATATCTTCGTGGAAATTCTCTGTAGCTTCCTAGGCTGCCTGGGTTCCCTGATTCCTCCGACTTACTGCTGCTATTCCCTCCTCTCCCACTGCTAATCTACATATACGTAAAAGGGGTTGCTTTTCCTTTTTTCCCCTGTTCCTAGACAGGAAGCTGCCTAATACTGAAGTCAGACTCCTGATCCATCTACAGTCAACAGTGCCAGCCAGCCGCTCTTCCAAGCTTCAGGCAGGATTTCCCAAATAACCCGAGCAAAGAGATTTGCTGGGAAAAATAAAGTTAAAACTGGTAGCAATGTATAAGATGCCAAGTGTGATGTAGTGCAGGGCTGTTCAACTTTGAACAGGCCAAGGTCTACTTTTTCCAGCCCAAAGTGTCTGAGGGCTACTATAATAAAACTTCTACTTATGAATTTTATCCATTCCAAGCACATGCTCATAAGTAAAAACTTTTGTTAAGTAGAGCAGCGGTTTCCCATAGGAATGCATTGAAAACCAATCAATCTGTTCTGGAGAGAACAGATTTCAATGCACCATGGCCCGTGAACTGCCCCACTCGGCTGGGGAAGTGGTGGTCCTTGGGATGGGGGAGGGAGGGGTAGAGAACTTATCCCCTCACTTTTTAAATTGATAGCTGGCGGGCTACTTTTGAACCTTCCGTGAGCTACCCAGTAGCCCGCGGTCTACTTGTTGGGCAGGCCTGATGTAGTGGATCAAGTGACGGACTGGAACCCAACAAGACTAAGTTCAAATCCCTGCTCAATCGTAGAAGCTTACTAAGGGCATGGAACTGGTAAATCTACTCCTTGTGTTATACAGTGTGGTGTAGTGGATAGAGAGAATTTGAGGCACACAAAGTAGGACTGAATTGCTTTTCAACAGCAACTAATAAGATGCTGTTACGATTCCAGGGGGAAAGACATGGCCATTGGCTTGCTGAGCATTTGAGAATCTGACCACTGACTTATTTAATTGACAGCTAGAAAGTTACATCCTTTTCCTTCCACAAACATAACAGAGCAACAGGATTCTGATGGATCATTGCTGTGATTATTTGGGGAGTGAGGGGATAGCAATAATAATAATAATAATAATAATAATAATAATAATAATAATAATAATAATAATAATAATAATAATAATAATAATAATAAAATTCTGAGAAGCATATATCAAGTTCCATCTATCAATTCTTTCTTTCTTTCTTCCTTCCTTCCTTTCTTAAAACCAACTTGAATCTAACTTTCTTCTTCTCTGGGTCAGCCTGGCCTAGAAACACAGCCTGATCACAGAAAAGTCAAATTCCAAAGCTCCTTAGCACAGATGGATTAATGTACAGTATGTGAGAATGGACAGTTTGAGCAGTTGTAGGATGGAACGAAGCTGGTTCTGACATTATTATTTGCTGGAAAAAAGAAAAAAGAAAACAGCTAAACCAAAGCCAAACCAAAACACACTTGTGAAAATTATTTCCTACCAACACATGCCATCTGTTTCACAAGCCACAGAATATCTTGCGCTGGTGAGGGTTAACCACATTGTTTCTAAATAAGAAGATTGGAAAGGAAGAGGGAGGCTTTCCTGTCTTACTCATAACCAGAGCATTTCAAGAACTCAACTCTTCTTACTTTTTCTGCCTCTAGTTAAGGAAATCTGGGACCTCAGTCAGAGGATACCCATTTCCTCATGAAACAAGCTGACAAGGGACCAACACTGGAAAGAGAAAAACTATAATGGTCATTCTAGGTTATTGTTCAAGAATTTCCACACACATCACAGGCAGAGGGCTATTTACTCCATATTATTCTTTCTTTTTCGAGATTATTTTCACATTAGTAAGACTCCCCACTCTTTCTAATTATGGATTAGTAGTAGTTGATTGCCCCCCTGCTCACCACCACGCAAACACTTCCCTTCAGTTTACAGGCTTTTGTTAAGTTCTCCGTGTTACATGTTTTATTATTTGTGTCAATGAGTACAAAAATCAGGACTTGTTATACTTCATGGCAGCAACACCTCAAGGGGTCATTCCCTCTGAAGGGAATCAAAATGGCTGCATTTGCACTGAGCTTCCACTCCAGACAGGAACCAGAATGATATTACAGTATTTTTAGAGCCCTTTGGTCTTCAGAACTGTGATGAAAAGCAAACAGAGATGGACAGAAAGCAAATTGTTCTAATTCAACAAAAATTGGCACATGACTAGGATAACTCACTTTGTACCCAGCTCTATTTGCTTTTCACATATATTTGCATAATGTTTTTACCTATTGAGTTGTATATCACTCTGAGCACCTCAATGAACAAAAAAGAGATGAATACTTCTAACAGAAATTATAATTGTAATATCAATATGCCAACCATAGTACTGTATCATTTAAAATAAGGAAAAAAGAATAGACAGAAAGAGGGGTTGTAAAAGGGAAGCATTGGAGGTCTTTAAACTATGGTGGCTGAGGTGCTCTGGGCCTGTATTTAAAAAAAAACAGTAACTTTTCCAATTTCTGGGCAAATAAGATGTACGCCACCACTGCCACATCTCCTATGACATTTGAAGTTACACTTTATTTCTGCCTTAGCAAGCTTACTTATGCTCTGTTGATCTGTGACTTCCATCCATTTGAAATCATGACTCAGGCTAGTTCACACATAATAGGAAATGATGTTTTATTGTTACAAGGACAATGTGAGCTAAAGTTTGGGCATGCATGCTTCCACTGTCCTCTTATCCTGGGTCACAACTAGAAAAAGATCAGAACTCTTTTGTTTTTGACTAACCACAGTTTAACATTACATCTGAGCACTAAACCCTGCTGATATTAATTTAAGGTTGCTGAAACTAGCCAGTTTCTTAATCTGTGATTTCAAGTTTGCTTGTTTCTCAAAACCATAGTTAAGCTCAAGTACTCTTTTTTGCTGCCAATATAGTATGGTGTGATTATTCTAAAAAAAGAAGCAAAATGCTTGCAGATTCCTCCTCACAGCTAAACTATGAGAGGATGATGAAGGAGGCAGCATGTAGTATGAACTAGGCCATGTGAAATGCTAAATTTTAGTTTACTTGGCTTCGTTTTCAGAGGGAAGGGAGACAGAAGAAACCCTGATCTTACTGCAGTTTGTCAAGGTATGTTCAAACTAGTCATTTTCAATTCTTGATTCATTTTTCAAACTTCCGCTGTATGAAATTTTGAGGAGACTCAAGGCAGGGATGTGAGACCAAGGGTGGCTTAGGGGGAAAACATGGAGTGCAGGGTGAGAAGCGTGCAAAATTATGTCTTTTTTCAAAACAGGGAGTGACAGTCTTTTAAAAAGCAGTAATTTAAAATGATACCAATATTTGTCAATTAAAGTTGTTGACTGCTTAGATCCAAGATGTAGGGGGCAGTGTTACTCCTGCTGACAGTAGCCTTTGAGAAGATAGCAAAACAAATCACCCCTGTGTGTCTCTAGGTGCTAGAAAAGTACTGTACAGTACAGTAACTCCCCACCTATCGTGGGGGTTAGGGACCCACCCGACCCGCAATACATGAAAATCCATGACATGCGGAAGCGGGGCGGGTGGGGTGGGGGCGATCAGAGGGGCGGGTGGGGGCTGCGGGGAGTGATGTGATCGCTCCCCGCCGCTGCCCCCAGCGCAGCTCCGAGGCCTCCTAGAAGGGTCTGGGGGGGGCGGGGAGTGATGTGATCGCTCCCCGCCGCCGCCCCCACAGGTACTGCAATCCCGCGATATAGTGGGACCGCAGTACGTGAACCATGAAATGGTGGGGGGTGACGGTACTTAGGAAATTTTGCAGAATGGAGAACATTGCTCAGAAACACAACCCGGGGAACATGGAAAGAGGATTTCTTCCTCAATGTGACAGACAAATCTTTTGTACTACACATGCTTCTCACTCCCTTTGCTCCTCTCGCTGGCCTTATTTTCTTCCATCTTTCACTTTATAGTTTTATAAAGACTAATGATCTGTGGAGGTATACTTGCAAACAGACATGAAACCCCCAGTGGACAAAAAGGAGGTGCAAGACAGGTCAAAATAAGAAATGCCAGGTAGATGGGGGACATGTGACAGGGGTTCTGGCTCCTCGCATGGAAAAAAAACCCACTGCTCTCGGATATGTTCAAGAGCAATTGGGTTGGGGATGGGGTGGGAGTCAGGAGTGGGAACCACAAACCTGGCACTGAAGGTGCATCTCTCCTCTACCCCAAGATAACGAAGGTAAATAACTGCATAACCAGATGTCAGCTGACCACAACATAAACATATTTAGCATTTCATTCAAAGCAACGAGCTTGCTTAAGAAATGGCACTGGCGTCACCATATGTCGATTTTTCTTCATCAGAAATCGGAAAGTTGCTGTTCAAGAACTAAAACAAGCAACAAAATTGTGGCACCTATACATAATGACAAGATGATGTTCTATGTCCCTGTACTGAATTCAGTGTCATACCCTTCATTCTTTTTTAAAAAAAAATAACTTTCCAACTTTGACTCTTTGGAGTCAAAACCGGCATTCCAAAATTATACCTGGCAGCCTTGCGGTACATACTGACCAGTGCATCAGCAGATGAGTGAATAATGTACAGTGATACCTTGTATAAAGGAATTAATTCATTCCAAATGAAATTATGTTAAGCAAATTTTCCTTTATACAAATTCCCATAGGAATGCAGTGAAAATGAAGTAATCCCATTTTTATGTTGTACAGATTCTCCCCATAGGTGATTATGTTAAGCAAATTTCCCCTATCTCCAGAATTTTTATGTTGTACAGATTTTATGTTGTACAAGCTGTTTGTTATACAAGGGTCCACTGTATTGGTGATCTCTTAAGAAATCAACACTGCTCCTTTTTAAAACCCTTTTTATTATAACAAAATTCAAAGAACAAATTAGGACTTAATCGAATACTGTATGTATGTTACTGTACTTTTAAACTTGGCACGTGATTGAGATCTCTGTAAGAGGGTACGCTGTCTAACGGTTAATAATTAATCAGAGTAATCAACCAGTTCATTCATTAACTGAAAGAGAAAAAAGTGTCAACTTTCAAAGCTAACGTAGTTGTTTTAGTGCACAATATGTACTAGTTGGTTCTGAGTTTTCAATGTCTTACGGCGCTTAACAATAAATTGCTTCCACTTCAGTCATTATCAGGCCAAAGATTCCCCACAATGCTATTTTTAGTTATCATTTCTGTTCTGCCTTTAACATCCAGGGCTACAAATTCCTTATCCTTTAATTATAACCAAGGGAGGCCTGGGTCTGTGACTGGAAATTTCAGCCCATTTGCCCCAAACTACCCATTGAATCCAAGAGCAAGCAGAAATGTCAAGCCAAGCTCCCAACCTCTAAGTTCAACTCTGGTAAGCTATTCACCAAACCACGTTGGAGCTGAATCACACTGGATACTAATTCACAAAACCACATTGGATGCTAATTCACAAAAAGCTGCACGGCGGAACATGGGAGCCACAACCATGCATCAAATGCCTGATCATGCAGAAATTACTCGCTGTGCTTGACCCACGGTGATCTGTTTCACACACAAATCAGGGTGTGTATGTCAGCTCAACCAGAGCAGATATGGTAGTTTTTTGATCACCCCTGGAAACTTCTCCATTAATTGGTTTCATGTCATTTAAAATATGGTAGAGATAATTAAAAACATAAATAAACAAAGACACACCAATGAGATGGCATGCAGAGCACAACAGGTGTTCTGGGTCTCACCACCTTCGCTAGGTCTCTGCAGCTGGCAGTTAACTCATTACTGTTTCTTCCCTGTTCTAAGGAAGGATTGGGATGGGGGAGTTACAAAACACCTGTAGTAATGTAACATCACTAGCAGCTGATATAGGAAAATATGTAAATACAATCTGGTGTTGTACCTCAGCGTGAATCAAGTCTTAAGAAACAGGGGAGGGCAGAGCTTTGAACACATCCAATATGCTCAAATGTTTGTTTATCTTCTTATGGCCCAGTTCATGCACCTAAACATTCAGGATCTTCGTTTTTTGTTCTAAAAGCAGCAGGATTACCCCGCCCCGCCCCCGCCAGAGGTAGATGATAAATTAGGAACCAGGCTGACATCAGGACAACAGCAATCAGTAAATCCATAGCTCGACAATGATTATTTGGAAAACGAGCCAAATGTAATCTTTCGTTGGCAATAACAAAATATTGGCTAACTGACTTATTTAAAACATTTCCATCCCATCTTTCTCTCCAAAAAGACCCAAGGTGGCTTACATCATAAAACAGTATTTAAAGCTCAAAATAAGAGATATGCAAATATCAAAAATAATTAAACAATTATTAAAAAGCACTAAGAGTAAAATTAATACACACTTAAAATAGAGCATAATAATTCATTTAAAACCATTCTCAAACTACCACTAATTGGGGAAAATCCTGCCTGAAGAAAAAGGTCTTTGCCAGCCTGTAGAAGGACAGCAGAGATGGGGCCAGGGTAGCTTCCCATGGGAGGGAGTTCCAGAGTCTGCGAGTAGCCACAGAGAAGGCCCTCTCCCAAGTACACATCAAACACACCTGTGAGGGTGGTGACACCAAGATAAAGGCCTCCCCTGATGATCTTAATCCCAGGGCAGGCTCCTATGGGGTGATGGGTTTTTTAGATGGCGTATTTGACCAATCAGTGCTGCTAACACAGTGTTACCTAGATCAATTAATAACTAGAATCACTGGTCAGAATCCCAAAAAGTACATTTCCAGATGGCTATATATGTGCCTGGAGCTCCCCCACCACCACCACCACCAAGTCACCACACTAGGGACACCGCAGTAACAAAAGCTAAAACTCAAGACATTGGAGCAATTCTATCCTGCACCTTTGATCAAGATTTCAGCTTCCCAACTGAAAGGCTTCTAAGAGGTTGGTGATTTGTTCCAGTCCTGAAATGGGTGTCAGATAGGGGACAGCTGAACCATGATTTCAGACAACAAAGCAAAAAGTGTTCTGCTTATACACCGCCCCATAGCACTTCAAGCACTCTCTGGGCAGTTTACAATTTAATTATGCAGGCAACACATTGCACCCCCCCCCAGCAAGCTGGGTACTCATTTTACCGTCCTCGGAAGGATAGAAGACTGAGTCAACCATGAGCTGGCTACCCAGAATTGAACCCCAGATCATGAGCACAGTTTTAGCGGCAGTACAGGCATTTAATGGGCATGGTGGCTCAGCAGGCTAGAGCACTGAAAACTGTTGGATACAAAGGCAGCTAAGCGGTTCGAATCCCAGGTGCCACGCAGTGGGGTGAGCTCCTGCTGTTAACCCCAGCTCCTGCCAACCTAGCAATTCAAAATCATGTAAATACAGTACAAGTAGTTAAATAGGTAGCAACGTAAAAAGTGGGAAGGTAAATCAGTGTTTCCTTGCAGGCCACATGGTCACGGACTTGCACAACACTGGTTCCTCGGCTTGAATACGGAGATGAGCACCACCCCTAGAGTCAGAAATGACTAGCAAGCCTATGCAGAGGTTAATTACCTTTTTAGGCATTTATCCACTGTGTAACAGGCATCCTTCGCACCCATGTCTGATATTGTTAGGCATTAGCACGTAAGGATTTTCTGCACACAAAACATGTGTTCCCGCACTGAGGCTGCAGTTCCTCCCTATACTTAAACAGCACCCTTTGGAACACCTAATTGTTATTGCAGCAATCTTGCTGGACTGACCATGTCTGTCTGTATGTCTAGGACCATACCGAATGACAACCAAGGGAAATGTGGCCAAGAAGAGATTTGAGCCCTTTAAAATCCAAACGCAGCACTCAATACAACAACTACACTGGCATCTGATACAGGTCTGCTCCATTATATTGAAATTTTAAGATCTATGCCTGCCTACTAAGATGCTTAGTGTTTGCCATGCATGCATGTCATATAAAGCCTTCCACCTATCAATCTGACAGCTCTGTTGAGGAAGTGCTCCATAGCAAACCCATATGTGTCCCAGCGGTGTCAAACGGCCCACCACATCCCATGCTTGGAAGTGATCCATGGAAGCCATGGAAGCAATTCTGCATGCTGCCAAATGCTCATTTCCACCTTAAAAAATCCACACTGAAGAATACACTCACAGCCAACATTTCATCAGTGAAGACAGGAAACAAGGAGATAATCTTTTCATAAAAGTTTTGGCCTGATTCATGGCCTCTCTCCCAGGGTATATGAACAAAGGAAGAGAACCAAGATATAGAACCTTGCTTTAAATGTGTGTGATTGGCGGCAGCCGTCAATTGGTAAGTGATGCAAACAAAAACTTTCATCCAGAAAGAGACTGATCTATTATTTTCCTCTTTCCCGGTTTTCTTATCTGGATTGTCCATGGCCGAACCACAGCAGAGAGTCACAGAAATGCCTTGTTGGATTAATCTCACCACAACATTTTAAGGTCTGCATAAAGAAGGGTCTTATTTCATCTGGAGGCTCAGTGTGTCAAGCACAGAACCTTGTGAGATGCAAACTGAAAATCACCACGATGGATCCCTCAGCAGAAGCAGAACCTACTCAATCGCCGCATGGAGCTTGAGGATGGAGCAGTGGCCATCCTTTTGCAAATCCCAAAACAGTAAGCACCAAACCTTGGCACCTACATTGTCTCAGTAGCCTAATAGAACCCTGATACCCTGTACTCTTGCTGTAAGCCACCCGGAGTGGCCAGATAGGTGAGGTATAAATAATAAAAGCCACGTTTGCTTAACATAATTTCATTTGGAACGGATTAATTCCTTTATACACGGTACCACTGTATAATTCAAGTGTGGTTTGTCGTCCCCCCCCGCCCCAACAAACAAAAACATGCTCAAAGAACCTTAATCTAAAGGGAACAATGTAAAATCTCCAGAAGATTTGAGCCCCGTGGTGCAGTGGTTAAATGCCTGTACTGCAGGCAAAACTGTGCTCACAACCTGGGGTTCAATCCCTGGTAGCCGGCTCATGGTTGACTCAGCCTTCCATCCTTCTGAGGTTGGTAAATTGAGTACCCAGCTTGCTGGGGGGGGGCGGCAATGTGTAGCCTGCATAATTAAACTCTAAACCGCCCAGAGACTACTTGAAGTGGTATGGGGCAGTATATACGAAGAACACTTTAAATGCTAAATTCTCCCATCCATCTGACTGTTGGAAATGAGAAGAGAAGGTGCCTGTTTGCAGGGGCCACGGCAAACAGTTTGGAATCCTTTTCGAGCATAGAAGAAACAGAGCAGGTAGGCCAGGCTCTTAGCAAGGTGGAGTACGCAAGCTATTCCAGTTCTACAGAACGAATCCATCAGACCAAGGCAGAGTTTGGGGATAAGCTGGGCTTGTGTTTGCTAAAAAGTCAGTCCCATTGCCTTCGTCGGACTTATTGCCAAAAAAATTAGCACAGGTTTATACATAACGCTCTATGTGACAGCCGCCTTGAAGCACCACCCCCTGGCATTAGAAGGAGCTCTTTATCAAAAAACACATTGATCCCATTCCGAAGCAATGTTGTTGCCAGACTGGTTCTGAAACTGGGTTTCCTGCTCAAGCCACCCTTTCTCTCTTGCAAATATTTACGGCACTCACATATTTACAGGTAAAGCCAGGATTGAAAAATCTCCCGTTTGCTACCTGTAGCAACAAATGTATAGGAAACCCAGGCTAAAATAATGTTTATTTATTTGTTTAGCAGATTTTTTTTTAAAGTTCATCTCTTTACAGACTGTTTGGCTTCCCTGCGATTCCTAGGATGTCTCCCATCAAAGCAATTTAGACAGCCCGATCTGCTTTCCTTCATCACCAAAAACTGCATCAGACGGTGGTAAACAAACTGCATATAGATTATGCAAAAATCAACATGCAAACTCCATTCCTGCCAAAACAGTACTTCTTGCAGACATCCATTTTGGATCCCAACATTTTGCTTGAATGTTGCAGAGAGAAAAAAAAACCACCATGTGAAGAAACAGGCGAAATGAACAACGAAGGACATAATATATGCATTATCTCCCATGCCTGTGGGACTCCTATGAAATACTTGTTCAGCGCAAAGGAGAGGGACTAACAAAGAGAAGGGCGGTGAGTAAGAGGCTATATGATTCTTATATTTCCTTTTATATATGGAGAGCATATTTTACCAAAACAAATTCTGGGTGTGTCCAACCACACTTGGCCAATAAAAGTATTCTGATTCTGAATCTCAGAAAGAGCAGAAGAGCGAAGAGGCAGGAGCAGCTGTTGCCAGTTGAACTACAAAGGGTCTTGCCAACCTGAAATATGTATGATTTTTATGTTTGTGTAGCAGGAGTGATCGACACACTGAATTCATGAATTGCATACAATAGGACTAATGTTTTATTCTGTGGTTGTGAAATTTCTCCTCTGTTAGACATACTGAACTCAGCTGAGGAAGAAATATTGGATATTTCCCTGATCCTTTTTGTAAAAGATTGTTGCAAATCCTGACTCCTGTGTTTGTGCTGTTGCCAAAAGCTTGGGTGAAAACATTGTAGCATTTAGTTGTTACGATTGTTTGCAACTTTCTATGTGAAATGGTTTCTGCAAGATTTATGCTAAGCAAATAGCCCAGTAGAACTTAAAAGTGTTATATCTGTATGCCCACCTTACTGGTACAGTACCGGATACCGGACAAACACCTCAAGATATGGTGCACAAATGCTTCCAAAATTTTGAACATTCTAAACTTTCACAAGATTATTGTTTTAAGTGCCACTGGAGTGCTAAATCCAACATTCGCCCCCAACTAGAGTGTATGTTCAGGTATCAACAATGTCTTCCACCGAAATTACCACTGCCCCCCCACAAAGTGAGTGTCTATGTGGTCTATTTGAACCTGGGTGACCCATGACACAACTAACATTCAATCCATCACACTACATCAGGTTCACAAGTCGCAACTAGAGAATGCCTATTCAAAGGCAGCATATACAGATGGGCACGAAGCGCTTCGTTGCACTTCGGCCCAATTCGTCAGCACAGCAGCTGGCCACTGAAATGCCATTGAGGCAGCCTCCCCATCCCACCTCTTCATCTGAATAGACAGCCGGCCCTGGAGAAGCCAGCCCACGTGGAGAAGGCGGGTGAGGGTGTGGCAGTCCAAAAAAAAAAAAAAAAAAAAAGAGCTTCATGCCCATATCTATTTATTTATTTATTATTTATTTGTTACAGTTCTATACCGCACCTTCTTCCAAACTGGAACTCAGGGAGGTTTACAGCTTTAAAAGATATAAAAATCTCCAGTTAAAAACATATAATACAAATAGAAAGAGGGGAAAAAACCAGGCAAAAGACATCAGGAGATGGGCGGATAGAGAAAAAAAAAACTGATTTCAGTGGATTGACCCTCATTGACACTAACACTAGGTTTAACTCAGCATGTATATATCAAATAGGCAAACATTGGGTTTTGTTTTTTTCAGACAACAGCTCCCAAAACGGAACAGCTACCATGGCCCGAGTCCCTGCTGTTTGTGGCATTCTGGGAATTGTAGTTAAAACAAAAGCAGAAAAGCAACTGTTTCCCAATTAAGCACGGAAATGTGCTTGTCATATTTCAAGGAACATATATATATATATCCTGGATTTAAGTGTTTTACAGGTTCTGTGCCAAACCACAAGGAAGTGGGTTGCCTTGATAACACACAATGAATGCCGTATTGCTTTAATGTAAAACAACTACAAATTAGCTTAATGTAAAACACTTTCCACTGTCAAAGGTTCAAGGCTGAGATTTATTTGCAGCTATATTTAAGTCTGCTCTACCCAACAACACCAGACATCTTACTAAACCCAAGTTTCACAAAGTTCCTAAGCAGTTAGTTCTTCACTACCAGAACTACTGGGTGGAAAGTATTTCAAAATTCTCTTACCTCCATTAATTCGCCAAGAAAGCTTCCTCCGACCACCTTCTTGCAATGATGCAAAGAACACTTTTCTCATTTTACCAACCTCAGAAGCCTGAGTCTACCCTGAGCCAGCTATCTGTATCAACTGGGACTGAACTCAGGTTTTGAGCAGTGGCTTGACTGCAGAACTGAAAATTAACTGTGTGTGTATGTTGCGTCGTTACAGTCATGACCGACTCTTCGTGGCTCCACATCCATGGAGTTTTCTTGGCAGGAATACTGGTGTGGCTTGCCAGTTCATACTCCAGGTGCCTATAGCACCTGGTATTCCCTGGTGGTCTCCCATCCAAGTACTAACCAGGGCCGACCCTGCTTAGCTTCCGAAATCAGGCAAGATCGGATGTGCTTAGGGCATCTAATATTACCTGGCTTTTGTTGCTGGCATCCTCCACAAAAAGTACGGTGGTACCTCTCAAGATGAATTAAATTCGTTCTATGGGTCAATTTGTTTTTCAAAAAAATCATTCTACAAAACGTGGTTAAACACAGTTTCCCATAGGACTGCATTGAATTCGTCTTGCGAGGCAACCCATAGCAAAATTCATCTTACGGGTTTTGCCTATTCCCAGAAATTTAATTTGTCTTACGATTTTTTCCTCTTATAGGCCATTCACCTTAAGAGGTACCATTGTATTCAGAATAAGGAAAGGATTATTGGTACTTCCTTTCCTTTGTTCATTCTGTTTCTCTCTCTCGGAGTTTTGCTTAGAATATAACAACCCTTGGAAATTCAACTCTGGGGACTTGAGAGTGTGCATTAAATAGCAGAGCAATTTAGATTTATCATCCTTTCCCATGCAATCCCCTTGATTTCCTATGTTATGGACTTTAACAGAACAGTAGGCCTAGCAAACCTCCTCTAAGTCTAAACTCCCACCTGTGCCAATGTGAACAAACTATCTGAAAGGAGTGCTCTAAAGATAAAGCAGTGGGTGCAAAGTGTTTTTTTGATTGTTAAGATTAACAGTCTTTCCTGCTACAAACCTTTGTCTCAACAGAAACCCTGGAGAAGGACTTTTAGGCTCACAACAAGTAAATTGGGATAAAAATGTTGTTTATCCCTCTTAAAAAGGTAAAGGTTTATTATTTATTTAGTTGTGTCCGACTCTAGGGGCAGTACTCATCTCCATTTTCAAGCCAAAGAGCCAGTGTTGTGCAAGTCCGTGGCTATCTGGCCAGCATGGCTGCATGGAAGACTGCTTACCTTCCCCACTTTTTACAGCAGTACCTATTTATCTACTTGCATTTACATGGTTTTGAACTGCTAGGTTGGCAGGAGCTGGGGTTAACAGCGGGAGCTCACCCCGCTGCATGGCACCCAAGATTTGAACCGCCAAGCTGCCAACTTTGCAGCTGACCGTTTCAGCGTTCTAGTACACTGAGCCACCATGCCCCTGCCCTCTTTGGGGGATACTAATCTTTACTTAGTACAATAAGGCCCCCTTTTGTTTTTCCTCCAATGGCCCAAAAATAACCTACTGAGAAAAGCTGTGTACACAATGGCAATCATTCAATATTTCTTGACTCACTGCCCAGCACACAACTGCTTCTCTGATGTGAAGGAAAGTGTGTGATCAAACGTTAGCTGCGCAGGTAAGTTTGTTTCTGCAACTGCTTGTTTAATAATGCTGTTCAAATTGACAGTACTGAAAATGAAAACTCGTGAACATGTCCTTGACAGCAGAACAGGGGACGGAAATACACGCCATGCTGGAGAAAATATTGTTTGCATACAGAACCACCTGAGAGCATTGCGCACACACACCCATCTCTCTACGTACTTAGCTCAGCATATGAGCACCAGCAGCAAGTATGTTTCTCCCAACACTCCTATAATAAAGCACCGTCTTCTGTCCAAACCCCACACACGTGCAGAACTCCCCTCCCTCAAGTTCTGTCACCACCAAAACAAAAATGGTTGCAACGGCTGTGAGGGATAGGAGGGTGGAAGAAGCATTTTTATTTATTTTATTTTCACACTTATATACTGCTCCTACTTCCCAAACGAGAACTCAGGGCGGTTAATGAGAACATGCATGCATCTTAGAAGAAACCTTGCTGCCTGTTCAGAATGGTTCCTAACTGGCCACAGACTAGTCTATGGTTGGGGGACTGGAGACAAAACACAGACCAGGAGTGGCTGGAAGTCTCCTTTTTGTATTTGTAAACATAGATTTCTACTTCCCATTTCTCAAAAAAAAGGAAGGAAGGAAGGAAGGAAGGAAGGAAGGAAGGAAGGAAGGAAGGAAGGAAGGAAGAAACAGTAGTGAAAAGACTCCAGGGGGGATCCCAGAATAAAACAAGGGGATTGGAGGGTGTTTACAGCCCAATGACCCAATGAGTCCTGTGTGTTTTGTGTCGTTACAGTCATGACCGACTCTTTGTGACCCCATGTCCATGGAGTTTTCTTGGCAGGAACACTGGAGTGGCTTGCCAGTTCCTACTCCAGGCGCCTACAGCACCTGGTATTCCCTGGTGGTCACCCATCCAAGTACTAACCAGGGCCGACCCTGCTTAGCTTCCAAAATCAAGCGAGATCGGATGTGCTTACTCTGATCTATATGGACCAGTGGCTGCCCTGCAGAATTTCCCATGCTCCAAAGCTGGGACCTTCTGAATGCCAATCCTATGAGTTGCCAATGAGCTCGTTTTCCCTCTGAATTCCTGTGTAATAAGCCACACCTTTTCTTGACTATGTCAAAGGTATTGGTGTGTCTGATAACATGAAGCAAAGACGTTCGCTGGAAATATCTGCTCATAGCAGCTCACAGTTGGCTCTACCGTGCGTTTTCAGACACTCAGACGCCCTTCAAATGGTAGAGGGGGACGCAGCCAAACACATGGTGGAAATACTACAACATTTGCTCGGTGTTTAAAGGAGGCACGTGGCCATAGACTTGCACAACACTGGCTCTTTGGCTTGAATACGGAGATGAGCACCACCCCTAGAGTCGGACACAACTAGCATGCATGTGCAGGGGGGGCTTTACCTTTACCTTTTTAAGAGAGCTGGAAATATTCCACCCGAAATATTCGCAAGGCCCTGTTTCGTGAACTTTGTATCTTTTGCCTTTCTGACAAAACAGACATTTAAGAAGGGAGGGGATTAGAAATAAATAAATAAATAAATAAATAAATAAATAAATAAATAAAGAAAAAGACAAAACAAAAACACTATCCTGTCATGAAAATTTTGGGTGAATAACTGGGAATCCACACACCTAAACCCCCTCCCCCAATGCTGGCTGGGCTGGCATGTAACAGGCCTGTAAATGAATATAATTCAAATAGCCCAGAGGCAGACTTTTAATAACTATATTAAATTCATATAATTAAATAGCAGCATTTGGTAGCAAACATCTCTGCAGACAGACGCTGCAGCTGCTGAGCTCAGTCAAGTTCTGCCTGTTACAAGAGAGGCATGCGAGAGACACATTCCAACACCATGCAGGAGAAATAGTTCTCCACAATTCAGTAGCATGACCAAAAGCATGATTTGAAACCGAGTACAAACGGGAGCCTTGGTTTCTTTCCCATCGATTTGGGGGCTCCGAAGATATACCACGAAACTAGCACAAACCAGAAGAGCTGGGCACACCTCAGATGAAAAACATGGCTATGTTTACAAATTCAAACCAGCAATTTCACTGGTTTCATCAGAATCCATTGAACAATGGATTCCAAGCAAAATCAAAGAAAAACAAAACAAAACAAAAAGACACAAAATATGTAGCACTTTAAAGACTAACTTTCATATTTTTATGTAACATTTTGTGGACTACACATCCACTTCTTCAGACACAGAGCAGCAGAATGAGCGTGCAATATAATATGTGATGGGATATAAATTTCATACCAAATATTCATTGGCTGTAGTGTCTGTTGGGGGGTGGGCAGCTCACCTGACCCTTTGTTGTTGTTTTGTTTGTTTCTGCAGTTTAAAATCCTTCCAGTTGTTACTTTAAAAATCTTTTCTGTACTGGGCATTAGGAGGAAATTATTTCCAGTTTTAACAGTCCTACTCTCCCCCCCTCCCCCCGTGGCTCTAAATGCCAGGTTAATTTGGCAACTGAGCAAAGTGTAAGCAGAAGCTAATATGGAAAGAAGTTAAGTTTTTCCTTTTATTATTTCCTAGGTGGGAAGGAGGAAATTTAGAAAACATATCCGCACCAAAGTTTTTGAAACAATGTGCAACATGAATACAAACTGCATATCAAAAACCCATTCAAAACATCCTGACAATAACAACCACAAGGTTCAAAAGTTAAGCCATTATAAATCTGAAAGAAATCAGACAGCTGGAACTGCAATTCCGCCCCAAAGTCCAAAATGATAGATTGCAGAAACCAGATGATTGCATTTCAGAAATAGCCAAGACGCCTGGAATTCTTCAGGTCGAAGGACCTTATAATCAATGTTGTATAAGCGTGGTGCTAAAAAAAAAAATGAGTCTTTGGCATTAGTCACAATTAAATTATACTATTTAAATGATGCAATTAAGATCAGTATCTCCTGATGGAAGATACCATGAGCTTGTTACAGCTATCAGGGCAAAGCCGTTTTAAAGGGAAATGAGCATCTGCATTAGGAAAACTACCATGAGTCAGATTATGTACCCCCAAAGTGTGGAAAATGACAACTCCCTAAAAATTCCACAAGAGAAGCAGCTGTTCTTTTGCTCTCCAATCATTTACCCTGCATTTTTTCCCTCTCCCACAAGAAAACAATCAATGAGGTGGTGCCTTGTTGCTGCTCACAGAATCATAGAATCATGGTAGGGTTGGAAGGGACCTTAGAGGTCTTCTAGTCCCACCCCCCTGTCCAAGGCAGGAGACCTCATAACATCCCGGACAGATGGCTGTCCAATTTTTTCTTGAAAACCTCCAGCAATGGGGCACCCATGACATTTGGAGCCAAACCGTTCCACTGTTTAATGTCTCTCACTGACAAGAAATTTCTCCTTATTTCCACATTGACTCTCCCTCTGATGAGTTGCCACCCATTGGGTCTTGTCATACTCTCAATTCCTTGCTTCAATACTCAGTTCCTTGCTTACCGTTTCCTGAGATAGGAGGAAGCTTCTTCAGGTGTTAAGAACCCCATCCAGGGTTCAAGCACCTATCTGAACGATATCAGAACCCCGTTTGGAAATGGAAGTCCCTAATTAATTTTTTTCCCTTCATCTCCCACGCCTGTGTTTCACAGGAACATTTGAAAACACCAGCCAATCCTAGCTTGGAACCATCGAGTCAAATCAAGAGAGTGACCAGCCACAACCTTGTTTTTCAGGTAAGGAACTGTTGTCCTTTCTAAGACACAAAGGTCATCCAGAGTGTGTGTAAACCTTTCGGGCTGTAAAAAGAAAATAACATGACCTTTGTCCTTTTTAAGATTTCTCCTTAGCGGCTCCACCACTGTGTGTCAGCTAGGTAAAGAAGGGAAGCAGCAGAAAGAAGTAACAGTTGGCAAGAGAGGGGGAAAGCAGCCCAATTAATCTTGAGCTTTGGTAACGAGATCCAGCAGGGAGGCTATATTGCATCTCACAAGTTCATTCACACCCTTGCTATTGTCGCTGACTAGGTGATTTAAGGGAAGTTTCTAGGCAAAAATTTATATAGCCATCCTTATTTTTTTTTTAAAAAAAAGGTGCTATCAGCACATAAACACACACACACACACACACGTAAATGCGCTGGGGAACATTTCCCCATCCGGGAATAAACAAGATCACACTTGGAGTGTGTGTGTGTGTGTGTGTGTGTGTGTGTGTGTGTGTGTGTGTGTGTGTGTGTGTGTGTGTGTGTGTGTGTGTGTGAATTGAAAAAAGCCAACAAACCAACCTAAATTTCTTTTAAGAATAGTGATGAGGAATAATGGATGTACAAATCCAGGAATCCAGAGTCGGAATGGCCATTGAGTCCAACCCCCTGCTCAATGCAAGAATCTAAATTAAAACAGACCTGACAGATGGTTGTCCCATTTTGTCTTGAAGGCTTCAATCGCAGGAGTACTCACCACATCCCAAGATCATGGGTTCCATTATTGTGCGCCTTTAACAGTTCAGACTTTTTTTCCTGATATTCAGCCTAGATCTGGCTTCTTGTAGTTGGAGGCTTTGCTGTAACTCCTTTTAACTTTGTGCTTCATGTTTTTATAAGCTTAATTCACATTTAAATTGTAATAATTTAGAGTTTTCTCAAAGGCTTTCATGGCCAGGATCTGATAGCTGTTGTGAGTTTTTGGGCTGTTTGGCTGTGTTCCGGAAGTTTTTCTTCTTGGCGTTTCACCACTCTGGCGAAACATCAGGAAGAAAAACTTCCAGAACACGGCCAAACAGCCCAAAAAACTCACAACAGCTATTAAGTCAGAGTTTGACATGCTGATTTATTTAATATAATGTAGCAGCAGCAGCAGCAGTACGGTAGTAGTAGTAGTAGTAGTAGTAGTAGTAGTAGTAGTAGTAGTAGTAGTAGTAGTAGTAGTAGTTTACACTCCCATCATTTTCACACACACCCAGCTGCATCTGTCTTCAATTTCTCATCAGTTACCTTGAGTCCCACAAGGCAGAAATGTGGGATATAAATCGGGTAAATAAAGAGACCGAAGGCAACGTTCAGAAGAGGGAATGAACCGAGAAGCAGGATCCTACGGAAAGTGTGGGCGAGAGGAAAGGAAGCAGAAGGTGGAGGAAACTGAGGCAAGAGGGCTAGATTCCACCTCAAGGAGTCAGGCATGGAAGAGAAGTGAATTAAGGAAGAATTGGACAATGTGGACAAAGTGTTTCAGTTGCTAAAGATGTGGGATACAAATGGAGGGCAGAGAGAAACAGCAAGTGGTGAATGGGGTGGGGGGGGAGGAAGAGAGAGCAGAAATGAGAAAATAGGCCCCAACCTCCTAACATTTACCTTGGTATTGTGGGGCAGAAAGCCAAGGAGACATAAGATTGTTAAATCTGGAGACTTATACAGGAACAGGACTGACGTAGTTTTAGAGTTGGGCACAGCTCTGTTCATTGTGGCTTCTGGTGTCGCTGTTATTACTGTAACCTGAGACCATTCAGTCAACAAAGACCAAAAAGCCGGAATCAGAAGAAGGCTGATTTTCCACACCGTGATTTGCATTAGTCAGGCAATTCCTTGGTTGGAGGTTACTAACAGGAATTCTAATTCTCCTTCAAAGCAAGTAAGCTGTGCTGGACTCATGAACCACTAGCACACATGTAACAACCATTTCAAATCCCTGTGTGTTGATCGTAATTTAGCCAGTTTGGGATAAGGTATTATCTTCTCACAGTGGGGTTAGAACTTACACCAGTGTAAAATTAAGAATTCATGGAAGAACTACCAATTACCAAAAGTATAATACTGCAACTGAAAATATATATGTTAATTTAGTACTAGTCCCATTGGGATTTTGTTTTCCCCTTCAGTGAACTCAAGGCTATGTACATAGCTGTCCTTCCCTATGAAGTGTAATTCTGTTTATTTATTTATAATATTTTTACCCCGCCTTTCTCCTTGAAAATTACCCAAGGCGGCTTACATCAGTAAAAGAAAATATTTAAAAGCTAAAAATTGTAAGTATACAAGCATTTTAAAGAATCAAATAATTACCAAACTAAAACAGTAAATATCAGCATTCAAAGTAAACAACAGCCAAGAGATTCTACAGTCTGCAGATTGAACAGTAACTTTTCCATGCCTTTAGCATATGCCTGTATAAAGTCACATATCGGAGGGACCTAACCTGATCCCTTCTTACAGCCTATAATTAAGAGTGCAACCCTGAGTGAATGAATGAAATTTTATTTACGGTCAATGACCAAAACCAAAAATAAAATCATAAAAATGAGGATGTTCAAATATGCATTCCAATAGACAGCACATGAATCAAGCCTTATTACAAGATATATCGTAAATACAATTTTAAATACAATTTAAAATACAGTTTAAAATTTACTCTGGTCCGAAATAAAAGTGGCCATTAGCTACGATAAAAAGAGTCATCAGTAACTACTATGTTTCTTTATAAATTTGTTTACGAACCCTTATTGCAGCAGCACAGAATTTGGCAACTTGCCTAGTTACCTGGTAAGTGTTATCAGAAAGGAGCAACTGTATATAGAATTCTATATAGAGTGCAACCCTATACATACTAGCCTGCTCCCACTGAAATCCACAATACAGTACAGTGGTAACTCATAAGACATATGTCTCATAAAACAAAAAAAACTTGTAGGAAAAAAAATCTGGAAACAGGCATGCTTTGCAAGACCAAAAACTTTTTCACATGTACCTGGGGGGGAGGGGGGACCAGTTATTTTGTCTTTATTTTGGCCTCTGGAAGAGATAAATCCATTCCCAATGCATTCTTGTGAGAAACCACATTTCGTAAGACAAAATTTTCTTTTTCTTAAAACATTTGTTTTGTATTTACTTTGGACTTCACGTAGACAGAATCAGACTGTTTGAAACAAGGAAAACATTTTATTTTATTTTATTTTATTTTATTTTATTTTATTAGGATGCAACTCACCAACACACATAAAAGATTTACCAACTGTAATCTGACAGAATAGATAACTGAAGATCACTACAACTAAACAGAAAAGGGTACCGACTGTACCTACAGCTTTCCCTAACTACAACTGAAAACAGAATCAGATCTCAAATCTATAAAATTTGCATTAACAAGGCCAATAAACAGAATTGAAACTGTGAAAGAGGTTTTATTTTATATTTTATTTTATTTTATTTTATTTTATTTTATTAGGATGCAACTCACCAACACACATAAAAGATTTACCAACTGTAATCTGACAGAATAGATAACTGAAGATCACTCAGTCAACTAAACAGAGAAAAGGATTGTCTTCAAAATGTTGACTGCGGGAAAGGTAACAATTTGAAGTTGGAATAAAACATTTAGGGCTAAAGCTTTCCCTTTAATACAACTGCAAAAAACATGACAGTGTCTGTTTCAGAATCACAACCAGGCCACCCTTTTCCAACTCTCTCATCTCAAATCTATAAAATAATCCAAGGAACACCCTAGCATTAAGACCCCATTTGAGGCCTTATTATCCCCAATTAAAAATAAAAACAGAGCTCTCCTTCTAGATCAAGATCCTTTGACCAAGAGGCCAATATTTTCCCAACTCAGAACGACCCATTCCTTTTAATGAAACTGTGGAGAACCAATCCACAGGTTTAGGTGGAAGAAAAATCTGTTTGTAAATGGTTAGTACTTTTTTTTAAGGATTTCCAGATTTTGCTGAAATTATCGAAAGCATGTAAATCAAGTAGATGAATTTAAAAAGTGGGAAGGTATCTCTGCCCAACCTTTACCACTCTGAAAACTGGAACAAACAAACTAATGCCGGACTAGTTGCAGGAATGGTTTACTGACAACAGGTGGGAACAGAGATCTAGTATATCTACATTTTCCTTCCATAACAAATGTACATGTCATCTTTCAGGACTGTGGGAGTTGTGGTCCAAAACATCTGGAGGGCCGAAGTTTGGACATGCCTGTCCTACTAGGATTGTCCCAAGTCAAATGAAACTTGGTGGCATATAACAAAAAAAAATGCTGAATAATTTTGAGTAAACAAAAAAAGGATTAGCTACTCATTTGCAGTAGCACGTTACTTGACCTGTGGTTCATACAGCATGCAGGCATTTTTTTAAAAATCAGAAAATTCCTTCCACTGAAACCTTGTCAATCCATCTGACCCAAAATATTGTTTGCACTCAAAACAGCGGCAGAGTCTCAGATTTTCCCCAGGAAAGCTCAGTTGAGTTAGCGCAGCTAGTTGCGAAGCTAAGGGTCAGACGTTTGGCTCCCCACTCAGAAGAAAAGCCAGCCTGGCCAGCCTTGAACAAATTGCACAGTTTATTTATTTATTATTTATTTATTCGAGTTCTATACTGCAACCCTCTGGTCCCAAGGGCGGTGAACATCATTTAGTCTTAGAACAAAATACAAACGTGTTCAAATAAAAACTAAAAGGCCACTCAACTGACACAGTATACAAAGGCATCGTAAGATAAGACACAGTGAAAGAATATTAAATTAGAATAAATAAAAAATAGTGAGAAAAAAGAACAAGCACAGAGGCTGAGACTTTTCTTGCCATCGACAATAGTCGGAGAAATCCTGCCTAAACATCTATGGTCTTAGTTATTGTCATTTAAATATCTGCAGTGTGGAAGCCAGGCTGATTTCAGAGGGCAACTGGTTCCGAAAGCTTGGTGCGACCAACGAGAAGTCCCCGTTCTTTGTCAAATTTTTCCAGGCCTCCCTCAGGGTTGGCACCCTCAAATGCCCAGATTGGGATAAACAAGTGGTGCAGGCAGCTCTCTGTGCAGCATCACCCAAAAGAAGGCCCCAGTAAACCACTCCTGAATACTCTTAGAAAATTCTGAGGAAAGGGGGGGGGTCTCCATCTCCATGAACAGGAATGGATTTGACAGAAAACAATAACATGAGATGCCAGGTGCCAAACCTGAAACATTTCATATCAAAGGGGTGTGCACCATGTCTGATCAGTATCTGCTGAGATCCTAGTCATAAATGCACTCACCTCTTTCATAAAGTATTGTGGATGATGTGTTACGCTCTCCTGTGCCCATGAGCTCTGTGGATGGCTTTCTTAGCGCAAAACACCAACATACAGTACTAAAAAAAAACTGCATTAGGTAAGCCTCCACGGCTTGGGACCAGAGTACCTGTTGGAACGTATCTCCTAGAGGTCAACTGGGGTCAGGCCCACAAGAATGGCGCAGGCGCGCTCACTAAGGGTGGCCACACCCAGGGAGGCGCAGAAATCGCTAACCCGTAAGCACGCCTTCTCTGTGGTGGGCCCTACGCTTTGGAAACATCTCCCTAGTGAGCTGCGCCTAGCAGAGTCCCTGCCTGCCTTTAAAAAGGCCTTGAAAACTCACCTCTTTAAAGAGGCATATGGCGACCTTTTTGTTTAATTTTTTTTCTTTTTGTCTTTTTGCTGCCCGTGTCATCTGCTGTTGAGGGTATTGTCCCTCCTACTTTATTATTACCTGCTTTTTTGTCTTTTGTTGTTTTGTTTTAATTGTAAACCGCCCAGAGTTCCATCCGGAAGACGGGCGGTATAGAAATATAACAAATAAATAAATATAATAAATAAATAAGCACAGGCACAGGAGTTCTAACACTCTGCGCAACCTGCTTTAGCATTAGCAGACAAAGTTGCAGCACAGGCAGGCAGGGCAAAGGAGAGGAAACCTCAGCAACAACACATTACCCCATAACATCCAACCAAACTGTTCTTATGAAAACAATTATTAGAAGGCAGAGGGAACAGTTTTCTCCCACTGGAATTCAAGGACTGTGCAACTGTTTTTTTTTTTAAGGTGGGTGGAAAGAGGTAGGCAACCCCGTGTTGTGCTGAAATCCAAGGTCCAGCCTATATAGAAAGCTTGCATTGTCGTGGAACAGAATTATTTCTCCAGCTAGCTGCAGAGCTGAAGAGTATAATATCAAAGGTCATCTTTGTTAATGAACTCCAGCCTGTTCCTGCGACATTGAAAATCTGTATCTGGAATGTATCTCTGGACGCCTGGCTTACACACAGCTCAACCTAGCTATGGTTTCGACACCGCTGTGCTTTCTAAATAAACAAATGAGTACATGAAAGACTAGATACAGTACTATAAATTGTCAAACTGTTTAATACATTAGCTTGTTTATAAATTCCTTGGGGGGTGTTCGAAAACTATACTAGTATACTACGGCATTGGTGTTATGACCTTACATCATTATGATTCTTGCCAATGTATGACTTGACATCATTTTCCAGTTTGGCATTAAATTACTCATGGCAACTTACGATGCATCTCTGTGGAACGTGTGCAGTTTGTTTAAGGAAATCAACGCTCAATGTAGCGACAATCGCTTTTCCTTTGCTACTGCAATCCAGTTTTGTTTGCAACGGGGAGCAACAGGACGGAGTAACTCCCAGAAACCAATGGGAAGATACTGCTTACATAGGACAAACCAAGCCTCACAGTCAAGAAGTCATTAGATACCTCCTTCTCTGCAGTGTGTGTGTGTGTGTGTGTGTGTGTGTGTGTGTGTGTGTGCGCGCGCGCGTGCGCATGTGCTCACATGCACACACCACCTCTGTAGCACACCACAGAGCCGACAGCACCATGGCATCTGCGTCAGTGGCATTTGAAACGGCAAAACGAGGGCAGGCCAATGCCAACGCCTGGCACAGCACAGCTGCCCCAGTAGTCCTGGTGGAAGTTCCATACATAATTTCAGCCTATAAGGAGTCCAGAGTGGCTGCGTAATAACAACAGGTATGTATATTTTGTGCAGCCTATTTTAGGGACACAGCCGCCAGTCAGCGACAGAAAAGATTCTGGAAGCAGAGGCAAAAAGAAAAGAGAAACAAACACACACACACACACACACACACACACAGAGAGAGAAAGACAGACAGACAGACAGACAGACATAAGCACCTTCCTTTTTAAATCTAAGTTCTAGGGAAAGGAAACAGATCACCTCCAACACCTTCAGAAGACTCTGCTTAGGGCAAACAAATGAACTCACTTTTTTAGGACCCAGGAGAGAAAAAGAGCTATTTGGGATCCCTTGAATACGATGACAATCATATCAATTTAGGCTGCCAGGGCTCCACAGGCACAAGACTGTTATAGCCTAATTTTGCACAACTTCAACACAGGAAGGTAGCAGGAATTTAAACGTAGATTAGCCGAATTCTTCAGCACACAGATTGCATGATGTTTGTCAGACAGAATGGGGGTGGGGGTGGGGGATGACACTCTTGTCAGAATGAATGCTTTTTCTCTTATCACTGAGTATCTCCTTCACAGAACCACTAAGAAGGCAGCAATTACTCTGACAGTGTTTCTAAAGCTTGCAGGAACATGGAGGCTGAAATAAATGGTTTCTTTCTCCCTTTTTTATTCTCGATATTAAAAAAAAAAACCACCTGTATCTAGTTTTAAAGTCTGAGCACAGTACTTTTTTTTTTAGATAAGGCATTTGGAAACTAACTACTGCATTTATCAATTTATTTATTTATTTCATCTGCATTAGAAATGGACAGTTACCAGTTACCAGTTGCTGCCTGAACCCAATTCAAAGTGCTTGTTTTGACATATAAACCTCTAAATGGCTTAGGCCCTAGATACCTGAAGGACTGCCTCTTCCATATGAACCTACCCGGCAATCAAAACCGAGTTAGGAGGCCCTTTTGAAAGAGCCATCCCTCAAGGAGGTGAGAGGGGTGGTTTGCAGGCCGCCCAGGCATGTCCAAACTTCAGCCCTCCAGATGTTTTGGACCCCCCCCAACTCCCATAGTCCTTTGCCACTGGAAATACAGGCTTGGAATTCTGGAAGTTGTGGTCCAAAGCATCAGGAGGGCCGAAGTTTGGACATGCCTCAGCAGCTGCCCCCAGATTCTGGGACACCCTTCTGAGTGAAATCTGCCTGGCGCCAACGTTGATGACATTTCAGCGCCAAGTAAAAACCTTCCTGTTTCAGAAGTTTTTTAATTGATATAACACAGACTGTGGGTCCTGAGAGCAATTTTAGTGTTAATTGTTTTAATTGTTTTATTTGTTCATTTTAATTCTTGTAAGCCGCCCAGAGACCTTTGGGTAGTGGGCGGCATATAAGCTATATAAATAAATAAATAAATAAAAATAAACTTCCTAGCCGACCAGCTAGTCTTTAAGGTGCCACATGTTTGTGTCTTGTTTTGTTTTGTTTTGTTTTTCTTTGAATTTTGCCTGAAATTCTTGAAAAGACTAACACGGCTACCCTCTCTGAAACTCCCCTCCAGCGGGTATCCACTCAGATGCATGACCTGGAGGAGACCAGGCAGAACCGAGTGAGCAACTGTTGGGGGGGGGGCAGCAAACTGCAGATCAGCTGCTCAGATGGAAAATGCACCGTGGCGAACCACGGAAGCAGTGGTTCGTGCCCATCAGATGGCAAAATGTAGGACACAGACAAAAGGACCAAGAATTTGTTTTCTGTGTCTTAAGTATGAGATGGCACAACTGCTAGATACAATATGAATGGCAGAAACCTGGAGCACCTATTATTAGTGGAGGTGTCCTACAAACACAGTCCTATTCAACTCTATTCAGAAAAAGGTCCGTGTAATTAAATGGCAATTCTTCCCAGATTAAGATTGCTTCGGACAGCAGTCTTAGCATGCTTCATACGGCAAAGCTGAAAAATGACAGTTACAGAGACTTGTAGTCCAAAACCATACCAGTCCAATCAAAAGTATGGCTTTATTCCCAGGTAAATGCAGTCTGAATTAACTGGGATTAGTTGCTAATCAATGTGTCTAGAATCAAGCTGTGAGAAGCCTGAATTTCTGGATGGAGAATTAATGGTGTATAACATTCAACAGGAGTTGCTAGGAAATAACCCCTTTGTTTAATTATTAAGAGTTGGGTAGGTAAACAGTAGATCCCAATGGGCAGAGAACAGCTGTTAGCCTCTAACAGAAAGTTGCTCAAGTCCCTGTCTTGGAACTCTGAAATTTGTATCAACAATAGCTGTGAAATGGCTGTGGTGGAGCCCAGAGTTTTCACTTGCTTTCATTTTTAGGAGGGCTATTTTTAGCCAACTTTGGTTTGTCAAACATTAGCTTTGAAGACTTGCATACATCAGTGATGTTGAGAGCTATTTGCAAATAAATAAGTGAAAGATCCCTTTGAGGGGCACACATAAACTCTTTGTCCTGTAAATTTATTGTTTCACTATCCTTCAGTTCAGTCTGGTGGGTTTTTGGTGAGCGGATGCAACGCTTTCCACATTTCCCTGGGAATTAGCCTCATCAAGTACATTGGGATTTAATTCTCAGTATGGAAGCATAGGACTAGAGCGCTGAAATGGTCAGCTGCAAAGTCGGCAGCTCAGCGGTTCGAATCCCAGGTGCCACGCAGCAAAGTGAGCTCCTGTTGTTAACCCCAGCTCCTGCCAACCTAGCAGTTCGAAAGCATGTACAGTGGACCCTTGTATAACAAACAGCTTGTACAACATAAAATCTGTACAACATAAAAATTCTGGAGATAGGGGAAATTTGCTTAACATAATCACCTATGGGGAGAATCCGTACTACATAAAAATGGGATCACTCCGTTTTCAATGCATTCCTATGGGAATTTGTATAAAGGAAATTTTTGCTTAACGTAATTTCATTTGGAACAAATTAATTCCTTTATACAAGGTACCACTGCAAATGCAAGGAGATAAATAGGTGATGCTGTAAAAAGTGGGAAGGTAAATAGTATTCCGTACAGCCATGCCAGCCACATAGCCACAGACTTGCACAACACTGGCTCTTTGGTTTGAAAACAGAGATGACTACTGCCCCTAGAATCGGACAAGACTAGCACGCATGTGTGGGGGGAACCTTTACCTTTAACTTATGGAAGCATAGGAATGTGCAGTTACTTCCTTATTAATTTCACCTTTGCTTTAGCAGAGGTTACACCATGTGAAAACACATACAAGATCTACACAGAATTTGGTTATTTGCTCCTGAATTTCCTTTTATTATAGTGATCTAGTCATAATTCTTTCCTTCCAAAATTCAGAGTCTCAAAATAAACGGCCACATGCAAGAACCAAGTACAAGAAGAAACAAACATACAGAGTCCACAAGTCACTGTAATTGTCAACAAAGCCATGAACCAGCAGGCATGATTAAAAGAAAAAGCAAAGGAAAGTGTTCTGCTTATGCACCGCCCCACAGGGCTTAAAGAACTCTCTTGACGGTTTACAATTCAATTATGCAGGCTACACGTTCGCCCCCAACCCCCAGCAAGCTGAGTACTCATTTTACTGACCTCGAAAAGATGGAAGGCTGAGTGAACCTTGAGCTTGCTACAGGGAATTGAAACCCAAGTCGTGAGCACAGTTTTAGCTGCAATGCAAACCATTCCAGTACTCCTGCCAAGAAAACTCCATGGACATGGAGCCACAAAGAGTCGGTCATGACTGTAACAACACAACACACACACACACACACACACACACACACACACACACACACACACACACACACACAGCCATTTGACCACTGTGCCACAAGGCTCCTGAAGTGAGACGTGTGCAACTGACCTATAAGCAAAGCCTGACAGCAACACATCAAGAAGGGCAAATGTTTTCATGAGGCCAAGTGAGACCTGTTCCAGTGCTTTGAAATGATACATCATTAGAATACAATTCATTGAATTCCCAGCTTGGGTCCTTTCTAAGGAATATGGTGAGATAAAAATATTTTAAATAAATAAATAGAATTCGCCTCAGCACTGGTAGTGATGCATTCTGGGTTTTGTCGTCCAAAACCTGCCAACCAAATGCCATTAGGAAGTCCACAAAAGGAACATGAAGGCAACTGCTCCTGCCCTCCTTTTGTTCCTCAACAAGCAGTACAGTGACACCCCCAACCTATCGCTGGGGTTAAGGACCCAAGTCAACCCAGCGATAATTGAAAATCCGCGATATGCGGGTGCAGGTCGGGTCAGGCCTGGGCGTTCTAGCTGGGGGCTCTTGTACTTACCCCCAGCCTGGTGCTGCCTTGAATGGGCCTGTGAGGGCCTTCCTGGGCCTTCTGGAGCCCCCAAAAGGGCCTCCCTGGGAACCGGAAGTCACTTCCAGAAAACTGGAAGTGACTTCCGGATCACCAAAAATCATTTCTAAGGCCTCCGAGGGACTTTCCCCCCTTACTCCAGTATATGAACCACATTTCTGTTGTAAACCACCCAGAGTTCCTGCTGGAAGATGGGCAGTATAGATTTTTTTTTAAAAAAAGGGCAGGGGACCACTGTATACAAAGGAATGAGACTTCACTAATGGCAATACCACTGAATTTCCAAAATGCACTGACGCAAAAGGAGCAACCTGACTTATAACACTCGCTCACCGCACCAAGTTGCAGCTGAAGGGAGCTTTCTCTGGGATCACTTGAATTTTTTATTTGTGCATGAGGTCGTGATTGTCACCCTGTGCAAACAGAGGAGGAATAGGAACAGTGCACAGAGTGGACCTTTCCATGTACAGTTAGGAAAAACTAAAATGCAGAGGCAGGGGATTTACTTCCAAAGAGGCTGGACTGATTTTGGAGATGACTTGGTTATTCACAGCAGATGTCCAGGAGTTTCAAGGCATGGGTCGTATTAAAATAACTAGCCTGCTATCCCACAACCACTAAAAACTGCTTCAAGCTGCTTGAAGATGTGGTTAATAAAATTATGTCCCCACGACCAGCGGAATTTAAAGGGGGGGGAATGTGACCATGCCCACTTAAGCGCAACCCAGTGAGTTTTACTAGTACCTAGTCTCAAGGGGGTACAAAGCTTGTCTCCGTTCCGATGCAGATTTTAAACTGGTACTTGAGTCCGTGGGGACTCGGAAAATCCGCATCAGAACCTCTTTGTTCTGCTGTGTTGTGCTTCCCGCTCACTGGGACACAAAAGATGTGGTTCTTTAAACTGCACCCAGGGGGACCTAGGAACTGCGTTTTCAAGTATGTGACCATTCCAGGGGAAAATCCGCATTTTACTTTGATCCGGATTTTCCGGCCATGGGATAGCAGCCTAAAAGAACCAAAAGATGTGTTGTGTCTCAGGAGGGCCGCTTCAGAGTGCCACAATGACAGGGCAATGAACTGGCCCTCCAGGCAGATGGGGTCCCATGACAGGAAGCAGACACCACATTATGCAGCTGTTCTAGCTTTTCTCCCTAACATATTTCTGCACTGAGCGGGGGGGATAGGAAAAGTTATGGAAAAACACAGGAGTAGAAGAGAACAAAGACTGGATAAAAGCCTTTTCTGGAAGCAGCCCTAGGCTTAAGGCAGACCTGGAACATATACAGTGGAACCTTGTATAAAGGAATTAATTTGTTCCAAATGAAATTATGTTAAGCAAAATTTCCTTTATACAAATTCCCATAGGAATGCATTGAAAACAGAGTGATCCCATTTTTATGTTGTACGGATTTTCCCCATAGGCGATTATGTTAAGCAAATTTCCCCTATCTCCAGAATTTTTATGTTGTACAGATTTTATGTTATACAAGTTGTTTGTTATACAAGGGTCCACTGTATAGGCGCTCTGTCATGGAGACATTTATCTGTAATGCCCAAGTTTCTAATGATAGTCAGGAAGATGGCTCCTGCTGCCATATCTTTCATAGCTTCCATACTGCTATAGGTAAACTTGATTATCTTATTATTTACACAATTAGAGCCAATAGGGCAGGTGCATACCACATAATAACTCCAATTCTACTTATTTATAGGCTTGGATGCACATGTCAGAATGAGTGATTTTCCATGATAAACAATTTATATGAAATGAGAGCATAAAGACTAAGGCACATGCTTAGCTGGGTATGTCAATTTGGAAGTAAAAATTCTTCCTCGACATTTTATCTGGTCCTAACTGTACATGGAATGGTCCACTCCATACTATGAAGCACTTCATGCGCATCTCTACACATAACAGAGCTGCCTTGACACATAAAACATAAAAACATAAGAAGAGCCCTGCTGGATCAGGCCAAAGGCCCATCTAGTCTAGCTTCCTGTATCTCAAAGTGGCCCCACCAGATGCGTCTGGGAGCACACGGGACTAGAGATCTGTCTCCTGATACCACTCCCCTGCATCTGGCTCTTGAAGTACCCCAGTTTTAAGCCTGGTGATGACACATCTCCCTCATGGTTTGTAACGTGTGATGGACTTTTCCTCCAGGAATCTGTTCAGTCCCCTTGTGAAGGCATCCAGGCCAGATGCCATCACCACCTCCTGTGGCATGGAGTTCCACAGACTAACAACACGCTGGGTAAAAAAAAAATTCTTTTGTCTGTTCTCACTCACCCATCCCTCCGTTTGAGTGGATGTCCCCTAGTTCTGGTATTTTGTGAGAGGGAGAAGAGTGTCCCTTTATCCATTTTACTCATGCCCTGCATAATGTTGTATGTCTCAATCATATCCCCCCTCAGGCGCCTTTGTTTTAGCCTTTCCCCATAAGGGAGGTTCCCCCAGGCCAGTAATCATTTTAGTAAGTTTCTTTTGCACCTTTTCCAGTTCCACTATGTCTTTTTTGATATGCAGTGACCAGAATTGTACACCAGGAGCTCCAACTCTTTGCGTATTTACTTCCCAATATGACACTATGTCTATGTACGTACGAGAACAGTGAAGAACCTTACTCCTTAGTTTAACTTCTCTCCTCTCTCCCTCTCCCTCCCTCCCTCCCTCTCTCTCTCTCAGAAATGACCTTTTTAGAGGTAGGGCTTTCAAGACATTTAAGGAGTAGTTTTACCAGTTCCATCCCCCCTCTGCCAGGGAGCTTCCATGCCCGAGTGGACATCTGAACCCTCTTCTCTCAATTCTTAATCCACCACTCTACCCACTACATGCTATCCCTGTTGAATACCGACAGCACCTTTGAATTTTTGTGGCATCATTCAACATTTTCTGCAGAAAACGTCCCAACAATTTCACACTTTCTTAGGGTTTGGGGGGGGGGGTATTTTTAGCTTTTACTCTACATGGAGGGCTAGCCTTTCCCCCGCTTTTGGGGTGGTGGTGGCACAAAATAGAAAGACGTAGCAAATGCTTTATGTATACCGTTGCAGAAAGAACAGAAGTGGCAACCCTCTCTGAGAACAATGTTGGGACCTCTTTGCAACTTTAATCATGTTGTGTTTGGTTTCTTTATTTGAGAAGGACCTTGACATCACCCGGATCAGTGCTTCACTTTCCTACTTATCATAAAGGCATCAGTAGCAAGCAGAGGGGAGGGGAGGGGGAAGAAAAGTTAAAGATCACATTATCAGAAGATCAGGTGTCCTCCTCTCCTGTCTCAATGCCTCTCTGACAATTAATTAAAATATACTGACAATTACTTCCTAACATTCATATATATACACAAAGTATTTATGATGTTCAAATGCCACAGAGGACAGAGCAAAATTCCTGCTCTGGAAGGGAAAAATACAACTGGGTTGGCCACCATAGACAGACAAGACACACAAAAGTCATCCACTGCAGCTTGTACTCAACCTACAATTGACATCACTTGGACAACACCAGAGAAGAGGAACTCGCATTGGTTTGAACACAGTGCTAAAGAAGGACTATTTGGACAGGAAATCATCACAGAGCTCAGTGCAGACAGCCATAAAGCATGGTGTGGGATGGACGCCATGCACATGGAAAGTCTACCAGAAAGAGGCACAGATCTCCAGTTAAAGGAATCCAGGTAACAAGGCTAGAGAAAACCTTTGGAAGTTCACTGCTAGTTAAAGAAAACAAGGCAGGGCCAGATTGAATGACTAAGGGGCGGGGTGGGGGTTCAGTATCAGCCACCTTCATCTATTATTCCCCGGATAGCAAATCAATTCTCACCCACAGTGGGGGGAGCATGCTACCCCTGCCAGGCCAAGCAGTGACTAATGTTGCATTTCACAGAGATGCACAGGATATATCCTTACCAAAATGGGAAAAAAGAGGTCCTTGTACAGTAAAGCCGTTATTTCCCAATGTTAGAGAGAATTCAATTAATAAATAATATCCGAATTGAATGCCATAATTCACAGGCTTGGAGACCAGATTTAGTCCCTAATGCCTTTGGATAAGGGTTGGATGGCTCAAAACATTAAAAAAAACTCCCTCTGCCTAACTTTTAAATAACTTGCTGCCACTCACTGTAAACAGTACTAGATGGCCACTTGTTCTGACTCGTACCAAGGCACTTGTTTACGTTCTGCCCCTCTGCCTGCATGCAATTTTGATGCACGTTTTGACTTAGAACAGGCATGTCCAAACTTCGGCCCTCCAGATGTTTTGGACCACAACTCCCAGAATTCCAAGCCTGTATTTCCAATGGCAAAAGACTGTGGGAGTTGTGGTCCAAAACATCTGGAGGGGCAAAGTTTGAACAAGCCTGACTTAGAACATTCTGAAATGCTGACACAAAACTGCAGCCCCAACAACAACAAAAACCAGTTTTTAGGGGGCAGGGGGGACAAGTTAAAAGCAACAAATGAGAGTGGATTGCATAAACATATGTGACTTACACTTAGGCAGTAACTTGGTTTCCATACACATCCAAGATGGTTTGTGCAATCCCCTTGCCAAGTTTAGCAGTTGTTTCTTGAAGCATTAGAAGGAATACTGTAGTCTCCAGTTCATGCAACCAATTTCAAGTTCAGAAAGATTCCAGAAAGGGAATATATGGCCATCTATGAGACTACTGCTCCATTTTGCCTCTGTCTATCCCAATGCACTTTCATTCACAGGCATCTCTGCCCGTGACTACATGCATTAGGTTCACAGCATTCGCCCAGATGACTGTGGAAACAAGATATGGACCACATAATGTATTTCCCATTAACTGATACATGTTGAGTTAATTCATAAGTTGCAGGAGTTCGACCAAAATAAATTAATAGATTTCAACCACAGCGAGCCTCCAACTCTGGGTACAACAGCAGCAATTATAGAGGATTGTGGTTTATTGCAAGTCTGGATATTATTATGGCATTTGCCAGTATTACTTACCATGTAAGAGCACACTGCACCTGTTTCCAATCATTACTTCTCTTCCTCCCATTTGTCACCAGAGAGTTAATCTCAGACAGACGGGGCAGGTGTGTGGAAGGAGAAATAGGATGTTTGTGGGTTGGAAAATACAAAAAGAAAAAATGCTCCATCATCCATCCACTAAAACAAAATTCTGGTTGAGGAAAACTCCTTTATTGGGTCACTAAAAATTATAAGACAAGCTTTCTGGTTTTCTAGGATTCACTCAGGCAAATGGTATTAGGCAAATACAGCGGCCTATTTTAGCCAAGAAATATCCCATTTCAACTTTTCTGTTCAGAAGCCAGGTGTAGCTTTTGAACAACTGCACACCCAAAGTTTTTTTTTTTTTTGTGTGGAGGGGGATCAATTTGTATATTTTCCCATGATAGAGATGAATGACTTCTATCTCACAGTTTAGCACTATACCTGCCAGCAGATCAGCTGGGTAAACAAGAGGGTCTAAGATCAGGTGTCAGCAACTACTAGACAACTGCAGATGCCTCTTGCCCCAGTAATAAACAAGAATAATATAAAACAGTTAAGACAGGATTCCTTATTCCTATTTATCAACTATCTGTTTTGTGAATTAAGACTGGCAGAGTCTCCCCTGCGAAAGAGTGGGGTCTGTCAATCAAGAGAGCACAAGAACAGAAATCCTAAGAACTTCAGGTCTTCACCATCCATTCAGGACACTCTCGAATATTGGGTGAGAGTTTAAACTGAGCAGCAGTTGTGCCTATCTACAAAAATACTTTAAAAATAAGAAGCAACATGAAGACCTATGTGGAGAAGCATCCAGAACAGCTACAATTGTTCATAAATCGAGTTGGAAAAGGAGCCAGCAGAAAAGCCTCTAGCTTTAAAGCAGTGGTTCTCAACCTGTGGGTCCCCAGATGTTCCTGGACTGCAACTCCCAAATGTCTTCATTACTAGCTGAGCTGGCCAGGATTTCTGGGAGTGGTAGTCCAGGAACATCTGGGGACCCACAGGTTGAGAACCACTACTTTAAAGAGATGTAGTACAGTAGACAGAACTGGGCTAGGAAAAGCAATGGTCTGACTTGATGTAAGAACCATGAGTTTAAGTCGGCTAATCAAACTACTGTGGTTGTTTCAAAACACAAGGGGGGGGAAAAACAGATGCACCTCAAAATCACATGTAGCATTACACACGTTTTAAATCTGGAAAATCTTCTGCATGAAGATTCTACAACAAATAAAGCCAAGGGGGAAAGCAAGATACATTTTAATATGTAATACAGTGGTACCTTGTATAAAGGAATTAATTCATTCCCAATGAAATTATGTTAAGCAAATTTTCCTTTATACAAATTTCCCATAGGAATGCATTGAAAATGGAGTGATCCCATTTTTATGTTGTACGGATTTTCCCCATAGGCAATTATGTTAAGCAAATTTCCCCTATCTCCGGAATATTTTATGTTGTACAAATGTTATGTTATACAAGCTATTTGTTATACAAGGGTCCACTGCACTGTACATTTTCCCAGAAATTTTCATCACCTTCTGTTGAAAGGTTGTGTTATACGGGGCCAGGGTGAGGGCAAGGACAGAAAGAACTAAAGAAGCAAAGGCTGTAGCAACAATTTCAAAAATTATTCTCTCATGGTCACATGGCTTTTTGTACTTAACACAACATTCATTCAACTAAATGAGCAGTGCCAGGCCTTGAAGCCAGCTCCCACAGACAGAGAGGGTTTTGAAAAATACAAATCAAACGCTATCTCTTTGTCAATGTACAGATTGTTATGCAATTCCCAGGCAAGTGGCCTGTGAAGATAAATAAACAGAAATTTTTTAAATAAACTTCATTTAAATCCTTAAGTCCAGCCACAGCTTTCATTGTGCTTAGCTGACCCACGGACACAGTTATCAGGGGAATCATTCTTCTAGACTTGCTAGTTTTCTACGGACAGGGTTCTTGTCTCCCCATCTCCACCAAAGAATACAGTGGTACCCCGACTTAAGAGCAGCTTGACTTAAGAGCAATTCAAATTAAAAGCGGAAAACTGTTGGCATTTTAACTGCCACCTTACAAATTTTAGATATGGTCTGCTCAACTTACTTTTTTTTCATTTTTTCATTTTGTTAACTCCCCCCCCATTTTTAGATAGGTACCCCAACTTAAGAGTAGTTCGACTTAAGAGCATGCATTCAGAATGGATTAAATTCGTAAATTGGGGTACCGCTGTATTATGGAGGTAGTCTGAATTTAATGACTCATTTTGTTAAGATGAGCCATGTAACCATGTTTTGCACAGCAGGAATTTTTTTATTATAATGCACAAATATTGACTTCTAGACACAATACACAGGCAATCCTGAGAATATGATTCTCCCAAACTCATATACTGTACCATGTATAAGCGAATACACTCTGGCCAGAACCATACTGTCATTTACAGAAGTTTGCATAACTTGCTATGGTTAATTGCTGCTAATTGCTCTGATGCACCTCAGTTGAATAAACCTGGCTGATACACCCACTGGCATTGGATCAATTAGCTACAATTAGCTACAGCAAGTCATGTAAACCTTGTGCCAACACAAACAAGAATTCTGGCCAAACTGGTTTACAACCAGATATCAAAAAGAGACAGACAAAGAGAGAGAGAAAAAAAAATGAAATCAAGGCTGAAGGAATAAGGTTTCAAAATAATCTTCTATTTTAATAAGCTTGTCTTAATTGTGTGTGCTATGCAGAACAAAAAGCCACAGGACTTTAATGTATCAAAACCTATGTCACTCAGACATCTGTCAGAAGTTATTTCTTTAGCTGTATGAAATACTGAACCATTCCATAAAGCACTGAAGTCCAGAAAGGAAGTTCCTTTTTGCATCTACAGACACAGGCTCTTTAACATTATGATAGATTTACCAGCCTTTAACATGGTCCAGGACTTGATGATCTGGTTTAGATGTCTGCCATCAACAAGCTACACTAACCAAAACATGCAGGAAGGAAGAAGTTACTTTCTATTAAAAAAATGATTGGTCCCTCTAGTCTGGTCTGCTGACAAACAATGACCAGTAGCAGCTCTCTCGGGGAGTGAACCTGACACCTTCTACATACAAACCCATAATAAGCACTACCTACCCTGTTTCCCGAAAATAAGGCCTACCCCAAAAATAAGCCCTAGCAGGATTTCTATGCATTTGTTAAATATAAGCCCTTCCCTGATAAGAAGACCTAGTGATAGGTGTGGCTGTGCCTGCACACACACACACACACACACACACACACACACACACACACACACACACACACACACACACACACACACACACACACACACACACACACACACACACAGAGAGAGAGAGAGAGAGAGAGAGAGAGAGAGAGAGAGAGAGAGAGAGAGAGCACACATTGCCCCTCCCTTTCCATCCAGCTTGGGCCACCGAAGTTACCATACTTTGTAGCATGTTTGCTTGCAGTTCCTGTTTCCCCGAAAATGACCGACCCCAAAAATAAGCCCTAGTGTATCTTCTTGGGGAAAAATAAATATGAGTGTCTTATTTTCGGGGAACCACGGTATTGAACAATAAGCCATTAACTGGGCATAGACATTTACAGAACAAACATCGACAGCTGTTGATATTTCTGCAGTACTGTTTCCAGCTCTTTCTTTCTCTGTGTACAGTGGTCCCCCGCCCTTTCGCGATTCATATACCTTGGTCCCGCTATATTGCAGGACCGTAGTATATGAAATACCCCCCCCCGGGGTAAGGGGCAAAGGCTGTTTCTGGTCTCCCATACTTACCCCAGGACTGGCGCTGCCCCAAACGGACCTGCGAGGGCCTTCCCAGGGGCCTCCCGAAGGCCTGGAAAGGCCCTCGCAGGCCCGTTTGGGGCAGCACCAGGCTGGGGGTAAGTATAAGATCCTCCAGTTAGGCCCCCAGGCCTGGCCTGACCTGCATCCACATATCGTGGATTTTCAATTATCGCGGGACAGATCGAGTCCCTAACCCCCGCAATAGGCAGGGGGGTCACTGTATATGTGCTAGGTGCATACATTTTGGGATAATCTCTACAGAAAACAAAAAGAGAAGGAGTATTTAATATTCATAGGGAAAGGGTGTGTGTCTTTTTTCCTCTAAGGTACAGCCCACCCATTAGTCATAAACACCTATGATTTCCTCTACAGTATGAAGGGGAGGCATTTTCTGATTGAACAGGTCAGTATAAGAGCTTGTAAAATGTATTGCTATGCATGCATTGGGGGGGGAGAAATGGGGGCACATATCCCAAACCCAAGCACACAAACCTCCTATTACACAATGTTCACTGTAACCCCTAACGCTGTAGTGCATACTCACTAGAACAGCCACATGGATGGATCATGACAGCTGGAATGTATCATGATAAGCCCTTCGCTAAGAAAGCTAGGGGAATGATTTGATGCAGACTTTTATTATTATTCAGTCTTTCCCAGCATGTTTATATCTCCCCATAGGTTGATTTAAATTTCCTCTCGTCCTCTCCCAAATTCAGTTGTGTTTAGCTGGAAAAAGATGCCTTTTTAAAAAAATTGTGATGGCAAATAAAGTACAGAAACTTCTAATTATAGTAGAACTTTTGGTTCTAGTAGCTCCTGGCTACACAAATGCCTGGAGAAGCTGAGCATTTAGTCAAAACCAAGGTATAGTGTGACTGCAGGTGGAGGTTCTATCCAGTTGCCCTAACTCAGGTATGCCCAAAGTCAGGCCCGGGGGCCAAATGCGGCCCGTTTTCAAATTTCGAGTGGCCCGCGACCTCTTCTGCCCACCGGCTCAGCCTGTCAGGCATCCCTGCCAGCTGGCCTCTCCCCATACTGGATGGAGACATCAGCTTGCAGTTTTATGGTTTGCCTGCCCTCCCTGCCTCTGTCCATCCCCCCAGCCACCTGCCTATCCTACTGTTGCTGCAGCATCCTCCCTGCCTCCTTGCATGTTATAGACAGTGATGGTGAACCTTTGAGAGACTGAGTGCCCAAACAGCAATTCAAAACCCACTAATTTTTTTTTTTTGCAAAGTGCCAATACAGTAATTTAACCTGTATACAAGTGATTATGAAGGGGCAATGTCGGGTGCCCACAGAAAGGGCTCCGAGTGTCACCTTTGGCACCCGTGCCATAGGTTCGCCATCACTGTTATAGAGACTTGTCCAAAGTCCGGCCCAGGGGCCATATGTGGCTGAATGGTCGGCCCACACACATTTTCACATCACCAAATCTGGCCCTCCTTGCAAAAAGTTTGGACACCCCTGCCCTAACTAAAGCCCACCAGGAGACCTCCTCTTGATGAATTCTTTGAAAATACAGTTGGTGTCCATCAAAACAGCTTCTTAAGTGTCCAGATCAGGTACTGGATATGTTTTAAATTTAAATTATACCATGATCTGAAGCATCAAGCTTATTCCCTTCATATTCTGTGGATTTCTTACTCTTTTACCAAAGATGTGTAAGATCGCCGCAGAATTGATGCTTTTGAGCTGTGGTGCTGGAGGAGAGTCTTGAGAGCCCCCTGGACTGCAAAGAGATCAAACCTATCCATTCTGAAAGAAATCAACCCCGAATGTTCAAAACAGGTTTTGAAAGGCTCCAGTATTGTGGAAAAGTCCAGATATTTAGATGGTTGGCATAATCCAAAATGAATTTGACAAAACTCCGGGAGGCAGTGGAGGATAGGAAGGCCTGGCGAGCTCTGGTCCATGGGGTCACGAAGAGTCAGACACGACTGAACGACTGAACAACAACAACAAGATTGGCACCTTAATGTTATGTATGCATAAAACTAAGCATTGTGAAAAAGTCCAGATATTTAGAGTGGCATAATCCATATTTAGCAATAGATTTTTGTTAAGAGGATCCTGGACACTGGTTCAAGAGTTTTGTATTTTTAAAGACCAGCAACATTAACCTTGGCACAGCACTTCATTGTGCTTAATTAGCAAGCTAATGAAGCTGGTCTCATTCTTTTTCTCAACCACAAGAGGATAAACGGAGGGCTGTAGAAAGAGGCAGACGAAGCTGTTTGGAATTCAATTCGCTGCTGTTTAGTGAAGTGTTCACCAATATAGTGTGTGCATCTAAGTAGTTCCGCAATTCTTCATCAAGACCTGCTTTTGTAACAAACGTCCATCTCATGCCATTCATATGCTATCTTTCAGGAGTTTTGGCTTCCTTGGAGAAAGGAAAACAGTTTCCAAACTGTTTAAGATGTGAGATGGAGTTGGCAATTGTGAAGAAAATAATAGTGTCAGGAGATAACAGCATACAGTATGTATTATGACTTAGGATACTTAGGCTGGTATCCAATCCATTTCTATGGGTGTCCATCATGTATATAAATGTCCTGAATTGTTTCCTGCTATATTCTTAATGTGTAATGATTGTGTTTCTAAAATAGTGACTCTCAGATCCTCTACAGCAGTGATGGTGAACCTTTTAGAGACCAAGTGCCCAAACTGCAATTCAAAATCCACCAATGTTTTATATTGTTGTTTTGTATTGTTGTTTTGTTTTAACTGTTGATTTTAACCTTTAAACCGCCTAGAGTTCCTTCTGGAAGATGGGCGGTATAGAAATAAAACAAATAAATAATAAATAAATAAATTTGGACTGCTGGGTGATTTTCACCCAGAACTCATGCACACACACAATGAACATAGTTTCATTAATAAACACTGAGATACTTCCCCCTCTCCCCCAAAAAAATCATTAAAAAAGAAAAGAAAGAATGCAGTCTGTTTTTGTTTCATTGCTGTTTGCCAAGGTATTACCAGAAATCATCCACTCGCCAGTGAGATCAAGCTGCTTTAAAATAGCCTCGTCACTGAGATAAAAACATGTTTCCCCAACCAAGGATTCCAATCAACACAAAAGAGCTCTGATTTCTCATCAGCAGTCCCTTTTACTATGCATTTCAATCTCAGATTTCTAGTCAGGTATGAGTTATGCATGGTAACAAAGGAGCAAACATCACATAATAAAACTACAGCCAAGATCGTAATAGTAGAAGTACACCTCTGGTTGTCTGTTCTGGGAGGAGTCTCGCAATTCACATGGCAAGTATGATTTCCTTTCCCTCGGCTTTTAAAATACATTTCTAAAAAGCCAAAATAAGCATATTGCTGCAGGCAACCTCCCAAATATTTTTGTTCCCTGACAAGTGAGTTTCAAATTAATTCCATTATGGGTGCAAACAAATATGGCTATTGTTCCACATTTAATTACAATAATTAAGAAGCAGGTTATGATTCCAGCAGCATGAATAACAAAAACAGGAAAGACAGTCCTTTTTTTATTTGCAAGTCACTGGGCACAGAGAGGTAAAGATTAAAATAATAATAATAATAATCCAAGGAAGGAGAAAGAAACCAACTTCTAAAAACAATTAGTCTGTTTGTATAAATTCTCCTTCCAAAAAGGAGAGCCTTTGCGATTGCAAGCATGCCATGTTTCAATTTCTCCAAATCCACCCATCCTTGTTCCAAAGCTGCCCTGTTCCTTCTAGAAATGTCTAGATGGCACAAAATACGCCCGTGGAAATCGGATCATCCACAGACCCTTTGGATAGGACGACAAAGATCTATGCAAATACACCATCAGTTAAACAAAATGCCGCCTTGCTTTCATCACCACCAGATATTAAGCGAAACAGAAAGAAGGGTGAGGGGAGGGAGGACCACACATATACATTCCCTCTTCAGCCAGAAGATGTGTTTTGGTGGGGGGGGGGAATGAGCAGGAAGGAGGGAAGGAGATACAGCATTGTTTACCAACACACAAAAAAGGAGAGAAGCCAGCGGCAGCGAACATATAATGGATACGCTGAACAAAGAAACACCAGCGCTGCCGCGGCCACTTCGCCGGTTTTAAACCCCTCCCCACGATCCGAAGCACATTCCAAAACAAACCCGCAAAGGCAGGGAAACCTCGTCTCCAAAAGGAAGACGGGGAAGGGGCAGGGACGTTTCCAGGGGACAGAGAAGTGGGTGGGTGTTACACGAGAACAGGCACTAGGATCAAGCCATTCCGAGTTGTTTTTTTCCTTCTGAACCGCGTGCTCGTTCTCAGCATGGAATTCTGATACCACTCCACTAAGATTATTATTTTTTTAAAAAGGGGGGAGGGGACACCGAGGCGCCGGGGTCCCCATCCTTCCCAAGCAGCGCGTAAAGAACGAGGAGCGGAGCGCGAGCGAGATTCTGATTTTATTGAGTAAAACACAGGCGGGAGGGAAGGAGGAGTGGGGGTTCCAGACCCCCTTTTTTCCCGGCCGTGGATCGAGGAGGGCAAATGGATCCACGGGCGGACCTGGCAGGCAAAACAGCAGCCCGGAGAGGGTCGAACCCAAGCCCCGGGATTCCCTCCCGGCTACGGGAGGTTAAGGACGCCGGATCGCCGGGGTGGTGGTGGTTGTTCTTCCCTTTCCGCCGGGGAGGCGGGCGAGCCGGGCCAAGGAGGGAAGAGAAGAACAAGGAGGCCGGAGCCGGCGGCTGGAAACGCGGCAAAACCCTCCCCTTAGTAGGCACGCCATGCTCCGGGGCCGGGCCGTTACGTCAGCGACTGTTATGATTATTCCGTGGCCACGCGAGGGGGAGCTTTTTGCGCGCGCCCTCCGTGCGTGCGGCTGCCTCGAGGGGCCGCGTGGGCGCTCGCGGCAGCCTGTCCACCACGCGGCTCCCCAAACACAAACAAACACACACACACACACACCCTTTCTCTCTGTGTGCGTGTCGCCCTCCTACGCCTCCGATTAGCCACCCAAACATGGCTTCGTGCGCAACGAGGCCAAGGCAGCCCGGAGAGGGCACCCGGGCTCGGCGCGCAGCCACGCACGGCTCCGGCGAGGAGGAGGCCGAGAGCAGCCCGAAAAAAGGGCGCGTTGCTGGCCCCCACTCCTCTTCTCTGCTTTTCCCCACACCTCCTCCCCCTCCTTCCTTTCCAGAGAGGGAGCAGAAGGCCGGGATGGGAGAAGGGGGGGACGGGCAGAGAAAAGGAGATTTACAGCGGATCAATGGGGTGGCACAATAATGAAACATTTCCATAACAAGAGAAAAAGGCTCTGACACGCACACGCACGCACGCACGCACACAAAAAGTTCCAGCCTGGGGCTGCGAACCATCCCCGTCCCTGGCAAGCCAAGACAATGCAGCCGCCCTTCTGGCCCTCTCCTGAACCTCCAGCCTGCCCGCAACCCTCGTCCTCCTCCTCCTCCTCTTTCTTCCTCCTGCGGCCCTTCCAAGGGGGTGGGATGGGGGGAAAGGGGTGGGGGAGGAGAGCGCAAAGGGGGGGGGGATAAAAAGCCAGACACCGTTCAGGCTGGCACGAATGTAAATGAAGCAGCACCTCGAACAAAAGCGAAGGGATTTGCGCGCGCCCCTCTTTTTATTTCTCTCCCCCTCCCCCTCCTCCTCCTCCTCCCCGGCAACTCTCCAGCCAAACACGATGCCATCAAATAAATTCCTCTGGGAAAGTCACTTTGTTGGGAGGCCTTACTATCGCCCGGTTGTTTACATCGCGACCCGCTCGCAAGGGTTTTTTGGAGAGGGGGAAAAAAGACACCACCAGACTAGAAGGGGGAAAGTTTAAACATTCACAAGGGGGGGAGAGCAGAGAGAAATATTTTCTTCCACAATAATCCAGAAACTCAATCCTTGAATGTGTTGCACCTGGTACTCCGTGGCATCCTGCACGAGGCCAAGTCCAGCCCAATCCGGAGCGAAACCACAATAAGAATTGCAAAAAGCAAAACAAAACAGCCTCGTTACACACCGAAGTCGATGCTGAAACGGCGGCGGATTTAAATGTGACTCAGCCTTTTCCGCCGCAAGGACACAATTCTGATGCCAGAACAGGAGCTCTCTCCTCATTACACACACACATACACACACTCACACATACACGGTTTTTTCTTTATTTTTAAAGTTACAAACACGATCTGTCCCAAGGGAACTTGCAGGGAAAGAGGGGAAAAAGATTAGCAACATGCGGGTGTGTGGGGGCGGCGGCGGAGAACGGATCTCACAAGGGCTCACGTTTGAAAACAAAAGAAAAACATAATACTTCGGAGGAGTGGGGAGGGGGCACAGAAATCGAAGGACTCCAGGGCCATGGCTGTTCCCCCAAAAAAAAATCCATCCCTTTCTCCCCGGAAAAAAGACGGCACTCTTGATCGCGAGCGAAAAACACATGGCATTCAAGGCGAAGGGAAAACCTCAACACGTTTTTTTTTCCCTCTCCGGCTCAGACTGCCTCTTTCTCACGTCAACGATTATCTTTGTTTCAAAATCCACGCCTCCAGGCAGGCAGCGATTCGGAGCCTTTCCGCCTTTCTTACAACAACACTTTGCAGGACATCCACCACCGCCACCGCCACCCGGAGGAAAAACTACCTTCACGTTCCCAGGCAGAGAATGCATTGCAACCCCCACCCATCCCACACCCCACACACATCCCCGAGATCCTTGATTGGCAATTAAAACCACGAGGAGGGAGGGAGGGGGGGGGGAGGAGAGGCAACAATAGAAACGCCGCGACGAAATCCGAAGAAAGCAAAAAACGCGAAAGTTTTCTTCGTTCCCACTTTTTAAAAACAACCAGCATCAACCCTCTCCAGCCACGGCATCTCTTTCAACTCTTCACTAGGGTGCATGCCTAAAATGTTAATATAGGAAGGCTATTAATAAATTATGCTTCCGATTATGTCACGCACATTGTAAGGCATTTTTTTAAAAGCGGGAGGGGGGAGAGACGAGGGGATCACTGCAAACTTTTTTTTTGGGGGGGGGGGATGGATTCTCACTTACCTGTGCAGAAACTCCCCCAAAGGAAGGCGAAAGTTAGCCACGAGACCCTCATGTTCTTTTCCCTCCTCGTGGCTGTTGTTTACTCCCCCCTCCGCGAGAGGAGGGACCTGAAGAGAGAAAACGAACTGGATCGCCAAGGAGGCGAGAGGGGGAAAAAAGAATTAAAAATTTAAAAAAGCAAAATCTAGGCTGCGATGTGGGTTAAAAAATTAGAAAGGTTCCTTTCCTTGAAGTAATAATATGTGTATTTTTAAAAAGAAAAAAAAAAAATCGAAAACAAAACACCACCACCCGGCGGTTCAATCCTTCCCCAGGTCCAACGAAGCATCCAAGTCCGAAGGAGAGAATCCGAAGGATACGTCCGTCCTTGCGCGTGAGATCCTCGGGACAGGTGGGAGGCCCGGTTCCGAAGCGCCGCCGCCCGCGAAAGCCCTGGACGGAGCCCGAGAGTGGCCTCCTCGCCCGGGCGGGCTGGAGATCGGAGAGATCGGAGGCGAGGAAGGAAACCCGATCGCCGCACGGCCCCCTCCTCCAAGCCGCGCGCTCCGGCTTCGGCTTCGGCTCCACCACCACCACCACCACCAGCAGCAGCAGCAGCAGGAGGAGGAGGAGGAGGAGGAGGGTGGAGGGAGAGCAGGCGGGCGCGCAGGAAGGGAGGCGGGCACGACATAAACACCCCCACACACACACCACCACCACCACCACCCGCCCCGCGCGCCGGCCGAATTATTCTTGCAAAAAGAGAAAAGCCGCCGCCGCCCCCCCCCAAAAAATGTAAACCCCCCTCCTCGGGGGAAGGGGGCCACGCGCGCGCACACACAGAGGCACGCACGCAGGCACGCACGCACGCAGGCGCGCACTTGGGGGTCCGGCCACCGTCCTCTGGAGGGGCCGGACAAGATCCGCCGGCACTTAGCGGCGGCGGCGGCAGCAACCACCACCGCCGCCGCCGCCGCCGCCGCCGCCGAGGAGCAAAGTTTGCGAGGCGGAGCGCGGCCGCTGCCGGAGCAGGACGAGGCGAGGAGGAGGAGGAGGAAGAGGAAGGCGCCCACGCCGCCCCTGCTGAAGCCCAGCCCGAGGAAGAGGAGGAAGAGGAAGAGGAGCGGCCGCCGCCGCTGCTGCTGCTGCTGCTGCTGCCGGGCCGGAGGCGGAGGGTGGCGGCGGCGGCAGCGGCGGGAAGCGAGCCGCGCCGCGTCCGCGTCCGGAGGCGCAATTGCAAGCGGGCGCGCGGGGGGGGGGGGGAGAGCAAGGTCGGCGCTCCGGCATCGCGCGGCGGCTCGGGCGCTCCGGGCAGGGCGGGGAGGGGAGGGGAGAGAGAAGGGCCGGCCGCGCGCCCCCGCCCGCCTGTGCGCGCCCCCGCGGCCCCCCTGCCAAGAGAGGGGGAGAGAGGGGAGGCTACGGTTGCCGTGCACGGACGGTCTCTCTCTCTCTCTGTCTCTGTCTGTCTGTCTGTCTGTCTGTCTGTCTGTCTGTCTGTTTCTCTCTCTCTCTCTCTCTCTCTCTCTCTCTCTCTCTCTCTCTCACTCACACACACACACACACACACACACACACACAGAGTATATATATATATATGATGTATCAGGACCAGTTCATGAGGCCGATCGAGCCCTAAAACATCTCGATGCGTGCCTTACACCGAGCGAGGTTGCCCGTTCAGACGTGCGCGCGCGCGCGCAGGCACGCACGCATGCATGCATGCACGCCTGGCCTGGCCGGCCGGCCGGCCGCGCAAAAAGAACTCCCCTCGTCGGGATCGATCGAGGCACACAACCTCTCTCCAGCGACGACGGGGAGAGCCATAGCTTAGATAGCCGGTGGGGGTGGGGGTGGGGGAAACCCGGATGTTGGATACAAAGAAGAGAAGCTGGGCTGGAGGGGGGGAGGGGGAAGGGGGAGGGGCCCGGGGGAGGGGGAGGGGTTGAGAGGACCCTGGGCAGCGCGGGGGCGGGGGGACAGGCGGGCGAGGCGCGCGCCCGCGGGCTGGGCTGGGTTGGGTGGGGGGGGAGGTCGAGGGAGGGTCGCCTGCGAGGGAGGGAGCGATCGGGCACGCGCGCGGGGGTCGGTTTGCAAATCTCCGGCTCCTTATTTATTATTTATTCCTCGTCCGGCCGCTGTTGCAGGCATGGTTCGCGCGCTCTTGTAAGGGAGCCCCGAAGTCGAGATCACGACGGGTGCGCGCGTTTGTTTGCTTACAGGTGGCGGGCACGTGTTCCTTGTGTCCGTGTGGACCGGTGTATTAGGTGTCTGCGGAGTCACTTCCTAGTCGTGGGGACCCTTTTTTATTTGTTTGCTTGCTTGCTTGCTTGCTTGTACATTGATGCATTTATATACCGCCAGTCTTCCAAAAGGAACTCTGGGTGGTTTACAATCAACACAAAATATCAAGTATTAAATATTAAACAGATAAAACCAACTGTAAACGAAGGGAATGAGCTGCAAATAAACAAATGGGCAGGACGCATTAGCGGTGGCCATATGCCTTTTTAAAGGGCCAGGTCTTGAGTGCTCTGTTAAAGGCAGGCAGGGACTGTGCTAAGGCATATCTTACCTAGTAATTTATTCCATAATGTAGAGGCAGCCACTTAGAAGGCCCAGTTTCGGGTCACTGTTCTCCATGTCTCCCTATCAGTGGCCACCCAGAGAGAATGCCTTGAAACTCTGGTGGGCCCAGTCACAGCTGACCTATTTGCTCCTCCAGGTACTCAGCTCCTGAACCTTACAAATTAGTGCCCTCCAGAGGATCCAGTCCTTAACATCCTCCTCCTGGTAGTGAGCTCTGAAGGCTGTGGCTTCCTTTTTTGAGTGGATCCACCCTGTGCACCACCCTCCTCTTTTCCTGCTGACTTCCACTTTTCTCACCCTTCTTGTCTTATCACCTTAGAATAACTGCAGTGTGAAGTCTTATCTGTAAAGTTTCAGTAGGGCAGGAGTGACTCACCCAAGGTCACTGGGAACTTGATAGCCAAGTGGAGATGTAAACCATGGTCCCCTCACCCTGGCTCTGAATCAAGCTGCCTTGCTCTTTAGCTGACCTCTAGGATAGAAATGCACACAGAAGTAAAACTCAAATTAAAAACATTGGACTGGATCCAGAGGATATACAGTGGTACCTTGTATAAAGGAAGTAATTTGTTCCAAATGAAATTATGTTAAGCGAATTTCCCTTTATACAAATTTTCCATAGGAATGCATTGAAAATGGAGTACTCCCTAATCACAACCATTTTTATGTTGTACGGATTCACCCCATAGACAATTCTGTTAACTAAATTTCCCCTATCTCCGGATTTTTTTATGTTGTACACATTTTATGTTATACAAACTGTTTGTTACACGAGGGCCCACTGTACTTGCACTAAGCAAAAGGCCACTGCTCATATAATATAATAATATAATATACAGTGGTACCTTGTATAAAGGAATTAATTTGTTCCAAATGAAATTATGTTAAGCAAATTTTCCTTTATACAAATTCCCATAGGAATGCATTAAAATGGAGTAATCCCATTTTATGTTGTATGAATTTTCCCCATAGGCGATTATTAAGCAGACAGTCTCTAATTGTTTAACAAGCAATGCTGTCATTACTAGACGTCCACACGGGTTTCTTAAAAACAAGTCATGCCAGGCTGATTTGATCTCTTTCTTTGATAGAGTTACAGGCCTGGTGGATGAGAATGCTGTGGATGTTGTTTATCTTGATTTCAGTAAGGCCTTCAATAAGGTTCCCCATGACATACTTGCAAAGAAGTTAGTAGAATGTAATGCTACTCTTAGGTGGATTTATAATTGGTTGACTGATCGTACGCAAAGGGTGATCGTAAATAGCCAGTGAGGTGCCCCAGGGTTCTGTTCTGGGTCCGCTGCTGTTCAACGTATTTATTAATGACTTGGACAAAGGAATAGAGAGTAGACTGATTAAATTTGCAGATGATACTAAATTGGGAGGAGTGGCTAATTCCCTAGAGGATATAATGAAAATCCAAAATGACCTTGGCAGATTAGAGTGCTGGGTCAAAGCAAATAGAATGAGTTTCAACAGAGAGAAATGTAGGGCCCTGCATCTAAGCAGAAAAAAATAATTGCATAGATATAGGATGGGAGACTCCTCGCTGGAGAATAGTACCAGTGAAAGGGATCTGGAAGTCCTGGTGGATCACAAATTGAACATGAGTCAGAAGTGACGCAGTGGCCAAGAAAGCCAATGTGATTCTTGGTTGCATCAGCAGAAGCATAGTTTCTAGAGCAAGGGAGGTGATAATATCATTCTATTCTGCTTTGGTCAGATCCACCTGGAGTACTGTGTCCAGTTCTGTGCACCTCACTTTAAAAGGGGTGTTGACAGCTTCAAGCAGTTCCAGAGGAGGGCAGCCAGGATGGTTAAAATCTGGAACATATATCTTAGGAGGAATGGCTTGGGGACCTGGGAATGCATAGTCTTCCAAAGAGAAGGCTGAGAGGGCATGTGATAGCCATGTTTAAATATCTGAAAGACGTCATATCGAAGAGGGGGCTGTCTTGTTTTCCATGGCAAAGGCTAGATGGCCATCTGTTGGGGGTACTTTGGGGGGGGAGGTTCCTGCATGTCAGGGGGTTGGACTGGATGGCCCTTGAGGTCTCTTCCAACTCTATGATTCTATGGATATTCCAGAATGGATTCCAGCTTGCATCCCAAGCCATTTCTGGGTGGAAGACAGTTCCACGTTTTGGAGAGTGCCTCTCTGTATCTCCAGGAGCTTGACATGTGCTCTGCTCTCTGTTGATGTTATCAGTGGGGCAGACAGATAACACTAGCACATTATCAGTGAGACTGATGGAATAAAGGAGTTGACAGCTGAGGTTAGTAAAACCCAAGCACTGAGGGTGAGTAGCAGTGGAGATGAAACTGATTGGATTTGTGTTTCCATATAGAAATCTTCAGTTCACACTAACAGGGGAAAGATAGGCCCCTTGTTGTGCGTTGGGTCAATTTGCAGGGCTTTCAGTTCCTGGAACACTTACGTACAGGAAGAAAACCACATAGAGAAACAACTAGAAACGCATACATTTCAAAAAATGCAGACAGATAATATTTAGTCAACGTGGGGGAAGTGAATACAGAAATATATACCTTTAAAAAAAGAATGGGCGGGGGGGTCTTATTTTTTAAATTTCCGCAAAGAAAAAAGGGAAGAAGTTTCACAACATGATAAGCATCCAAGATGAAAAGGGAATGCTGATGGAATACTAAGAAATGCAACGTGAATGAGTCTGACGGATTCTTCACATTCCTCATTTCCAGTCCCTGGATCTACACTCTTGTTGTCAAGGCCCTTGCACGGATTCTTTTTTCATGGCCTGAATCTAAAGGCTTGTGGGAGCAAGGCTAGGCGTTGGAGAAGATATGCGATTGGCTTCCGTGATATATTTTTTTCACCCCTTCTCCAGTTAAAACAACAACAAAACTTTGGGTGAACCGGAGGTTGTGGTTTTGTGACATGTTACTGTGGGGGGTTGGGAGAGTAAAGGAGACACAAATAATCTCCCTCCCAAAAGGCCCATCTATTCTTAAAGCCAACTTTTTGTTGTTTCTTTTTCTGGTGGAGGAGAGGTTCTCCAGTGGGACTGGGGGGGGGTTGCAGTGGGGCTCACACGGTTTCCCACCCCTGCCTTCCTTCCTGCCATCTTCTCTGTCACAACTGCTGTCTTTCACCATCACCCCGGTGCAGATTAAATTCAGAACTTCTGGGAGATTTTCCATTAAAAAAAATAACTTTGGAAGTGTCGATGTTGGATCTCCTGCCTGTGTAGTTCACGAGGTCGAGGATCATCTCTGGGAGTATGGGGTGTTTGAGCATAGGCATCAGAACTAAAACAAGATGACCAGCTTGGTGTCTATCACATTCCTGATTCCACGTCTGAGTGATGTCTCCAGTTTCTTAAATCTAGCAAGAGACAGCAGGGACCAGGATGTGAAAAACCAGGCAAGCAAGTTCAGAGGAGGGCAACAAGGACAATCGGGGCTGGAAGACAAACCCAATGAGGAAGGACTGAAAGAAGTGGGCATGTTTAGCCTGGAAAAAAGAAGACTTGAGTGGCAATTGGATAGCACTTTTCAAAGACTTGAAAAAGTTATCATTCAGAGAAGAGGCAGCATCTGCTCTTGATCATCCCAAAATGCAGGGCACCTAACAGCTCCAGTTACAAGAAGACATCTTGATGACCTCCTTCTTTGACTCAATTGCAAACATTGTATTTGCAGTAGGACCCTGGTATCCTCTGGGGATTGGTTCTGGGCCTTCCTGTGGATAAAAAAAACAGTGGATAAGAGAAAATGAAAACCCCCCAAAACTACTGTTTTGCAACAATAGCTTATGGCTGGAGCTTTCTGACAGTAGCTTTCTTTACAGCTGCTGTTTTGTGACCATAGCTTGCTTTACAGCTGCTGTTTTATGACAGTAGCTTGCTCTACAGCTGCTGTTTGTGACAGTAGCTTGCTTTCCGGCTGCTGAAGTATTTATTTAATTTTTTTCCCTCTGCCAACCATGGATAACTGAATCAGTGGTTAATGAATCAGTGGATACGGGCGTCCTACTATATATTGTCGAAGAGCCCTATGTTGGATAGCTGTGAATGCTATGTGTAATGTCTACCTTGAGTTGTCAACACCTTTTCTTTCATACAGCAATGATGTGAATTTCGTGGCATATTCAAGCTCTCCTAATGTGTGTACCATACTCGTCCAGTGGAGTGGTTCCGTAGATGTTTATCTTAGAACTGCAGAAGCAGAAGCCCCTGTCAAGGAGGCCCAGTGGGGAATCGAACTCTCGAACTCTGGCTGAATGCTAAACCATTGAACTGTCCAGCAGTTCTTGGGCTACACGTTACAGATTCCTTTGTTGTGGGCCAAGCTGGCTTGCTGTCCTTCGGAGCCAAAGCCTTGCAGCATCTGGACATCCAAGACTCTGGGAAGCATTCCTCGAGTACAGCACCAAAGTGGAAGTGATGTCATAGAACCATAGAGTTGGAAGAGACCTCAAGGGCCATCTAGTCCAACCCCCTGCCATGTAGGAACCCCATCACAATATTTCCGACAGATGGCCATCCAGCCTCTGCTTAAAAACCTCCAAAGAAGGAGACTCCATCACCCTCCGTGGCAGCATATTCCAATGCTGAACAGCTCTAACTATCAGAAAGTTCTTCCCAATGTTCAAATGGAATCTCTTTTCCTGTAGTTTGAAACCATTGCCCCGAGTCCTTGTCTCTGAAGCCATTGAAAACCAACCCATTCCCTCTTCAATATGACATCCTTTCAAATATTTAAACACAGCTATCATATCCCCCCTCAGCCTTCTTTTTGAAAGGCTAAACATTCCCAGTTCCTTAAGCCGTTCCTCATAAGACATTTCCTCCAGACCCTCAACCATCCTGGTCACCCTCCTCTGCACCCGCTCGAGGTTGTCAACATCCTTTTTAAATTGAGGCACACAGAACTGAACACCTAGGGATGCTAGGGAACCTTGTGATCTGGGCGGGGGAAAGTGTGTCAGCCCAACATTTTGACGCGAGTTCCCACTACACTCATCCCCACCCTCTCAGCCTGGCCACCATGGGAAATTTGAGGTCAACATTTCCAAGACCCTTCCCCCCCCCCTTTAGATTACAACTGCTGTGAAACCAGGGCGTGGGGTGGTAGTGGAGGTCCACTTTGCATTGGAGATACAGCACAGGAAGACTGGAGAAAATCCTTTTTGTGGTGCAAATTGCCTTCTTCCAAGCTGCTGGGAAGGGAGGTGCCCGGATTGAGCTTCCAGGACCCTGTCACGCTTGGCTAAAGCAGGCCTAATCCTTTCTTCCTGCTTTAATCAAAGGAAGGGGAAAATTCCAACAGATCTTATGGTGGATCTTCTCCATGTATCCCATTTTGTTTGATATCTGTCAATTCCCACAATTCTTTTATCACGTGGACAGAAGGGACACAAGCATTTCTTATTTGGATTTCCCCCTGTCTTTGAAATCTTACCCCGTTTCCAGAGTCATTTCCAAATTAGGGAATTATAGGATTTTAAAGTGAGAGGCTGATCCAGATTTAGTTCTAATTGGGGGCAGATAACTAGAAGGGGTGAGTGAAATGGATCAAATCTTTTAAATTTCAATGGATCTACTCTAAAACAATATCTGTAGTCTATCTGCTGTGTCAGTGTAGGAGCTGAGAGAAATGTACATAAGCTTGTATTTAAAGGAACAGGAATGCGGGTTCGTGTTTCGTAGTTGGAATCTGGGGAACAAGCTCCCAGTTATCTGAGGCTGAGGCTCATCGGGGGTGTTTGAGTGACAGGTATGCAAACAAAGGCTTCCTTGAAAGCCTCTGCAAAAGGTTCACATCCCTTTTAGGGGGAACCTGAAAAATTTCACACTTGGGAGCCGTTAAAGAGGAACTGTAAACAGCAGAAATCCAGACAAGGATCTCTTTTGATGCTCAGGGTTGGCCTAATGTTTACTCAGAGTCAGACTACTACTACACAACAGTCAGCAGAGAGGTCCTTAGAAGTATCTCGCCTCTACAGGAGGAATACTTTTGGTTCGACCTGCCTTTCATCCCTTTTAACTCATGGAATCTTATAGAACAATTGCTAATCTCTCCTGGTGTTCTGGCCAGGGCATTTGCAACCAGGCTGATAAAGAGTCAGTGGAAGAGGATCTTTGCACACCCTTTTGGCTTCTCAGAAACCTCCTTGGGGTTCTGCAGTTTTTGTTCCCGTAACAAATTGGTGCATTTTTTGTGTGTGTGTTGTGTCATTACAGTCCTGACTGACTCTTCGTGACCCCATGTCCATGGAGTTTTCTTGGCAGGAATACTGGAGTGGTTTGCCAGTTCCTGCTCCAGGCACCTACAGCACCTGGTATTCCCTGGTGGTCTCCCATCCAAGTACTAGCTAGGACTGGCCCTGCATAGTTTCTGAAATCCAGCAAGATTGGATGTGCTTAGGGCATGCATCTACAGGGAGTTAAAAGATGTGATCCAACCCACGAGAGGTTAACATGAGTTACCTGTTAGGGAGGAATAAAGATGCATTTTATAATACAAGACTGTTTCTCATTCGGGCTGGAACCAACTCATTCAGCTACCACCCTGGAAATAATAATTAATTTCAGCATTTATCCACTCAAATTGATTTGTTGTGTTTATATCTGGCCTTTCTTCCAGTGACTGCACTGCTTCTTCAACTCCCCGTGTTGTTTCCACAACAGCCCTGTAAAGTAGTTTAGAATGAGGAGAACATCAACAGCTTAGTAGAGACCCGAACCTGGGTCTGTGTGTCCCAATCCAAGGCTTGTAATCTGGAGGCTGCACTGGCTCTGAAATTCTACTGCTGTTATATTCTTACAGAGCTGGTTGGGTAACTCAGCGAGTTTAGGCATTTGGCTGTGTCACCAGAGGCTTAGAGTTTGATTCCTTACTTTACCACCAGCCTGTGTGACTGCGGACAAGCTGCACAGTCCCAGAATGCCCCACAGAAGAACGGACTGGTCAGCCACTCTCCCTGGAATACCCGGAAGAGGGTCAACATAAGTCAGAATGGCATCATGACAGCACACCATTGATTGTTACTCTTCAGAACTATTCCATATCTATTTGGCTGTCTTTCTTTAAAATTTGTGCATCTGATACAGAAAGGGGTGGGGTGGGGAAGGAGAGGAATGGAAATCAAGGGGCCCATTAAGGTGTGTGCCTAGAAGATTTGAATAATGAGATTCTGCAGTTGGAGTGATTCTGTCCAGATGGAAAGCTTACTTAGGAAAGGAAAGAGTCAGTTAAGGTTATAAAAGGAGGTTTAAGCCAGATTTCCCTCTAGGGTAGGAGATTGCTTAGCAAGACAAAGCAGTGCATATACTCTACCCATGGCCCTGTTTCCTGGCACAAGAGGAAAAGGCGAGGGGATCCTTAACACCTTTCCTTGTCTCCACAGTTTATGCTCTGATGTGAACCTAGGGTGAAATATTCTCATGCCAGATGCAAGAGAAGCAAAATGATGGAAGCAGCTCCTACTGTTTTGGTATCTTTTAAAATGCTGGTCCCTCCCCCCCCCCCCCCCCGGCATCAGTATGGAGGGATGCAGGTGTGTAGAGAGGTTTGTGCTTGCCATCTTGAGAAAGTAGTAGTCAAGTTCAGGCATTATTTATTTATTTATTTATTTATTTATTTATTTATTTATTTATTTATTTATTTATTTATTTATACAACTTATATGCCGCCCACTACCCAAAGGTCTTTGGTAGGATTACAATTCAAATGAACAGTTAAAATAGTTAAAACGTTAAAAAGGCAATGGACACTTATCTACCCTTCTGGTTGTCCATGATATCATGATACAAGATATCTTCCAACACTACTTTTCAAATGAGTTGATTTTTGCCCCTATCTTTCTTCACTGCCTTTCTTTCACATAGTGTTATATAACCACTTATAACTTTGTTTTTATATCTCTCCTTGTGTGATTGCATTGACACGATGTTATCAATTGTTACTGTAGTTTTAATGTTGCCTTCTAATGCTGTAAGATACCTCTCAAGTTCCTCTTTCTCAAACTGAATTGTATGTCTTAAGTGTATCTTGGCTCTCTTTACTGTAGGCCACCTTGGGTCCTTTTCCAATGAGAAATGTGGGGTAAAAACTACTCAAAAATAAATAAATAAATAAATAAATAAATAAATAAATAAATAAATAAATAAATTGCATGGATGAGTTTGACTTTGGTTTCCAGCGGCAATCTTTGTTGATTCCAGTTCCTCCACTTTAAAAATAAAAATTCAGAAGGAGAGGAGGCATCCTTAGGAAAACATGCACACAACATCTTCATAGAGCCTTTGGCCTGATACAGCTTGTCTTCGTCAGCTTGTCTGACTCAAAGAAAGGGCATGGAAACCAGAAGACCGCTTTCTAGTCTGCAGGAGCTGGCACAGAAACATTAGTTTACCCCCGAGAGGTTAAAGGGTGTGTGTGTATGTTTTCCCCTTGTATGTATTCCATTGACCCACACCTTTGCATCACTGTTTCATTAAGACCCAAAGAGCCCTTCAAAATATTTTGGCACAGAGGGGCTTCGTTAGGATTTATTTTACTCTAATCCGGTTTTGATTAAAATGATAAATCAGCCTCCATTTGATGTTATCCACCCACCCACCCCAAAACGCACAGCACGTGTCAAATGGAGGCATGCCTGCAGTCTTGGAGCATAGCGGGGGGACAGAAAATAAAGGAACAGAGCAAAAGAGGTGGCTGGGTGAAAACGTGTGATTGAGGAGGGGAGTTCTGCTCCTGAATGTAAACCTCAAAGGTGAGAACCCAACACACAACCTCTCCGATTTATTATCCTTTCATGCAGATCCTTGAAAACATGGCTGCAAACCAGGAGCCTGGCCTTTACATGTGCTTTTGGGTTCCCTTTCTAAAGGAAACAAGTGGCCTTCCATATGACCTGGCCATGCAAGGGTGAGGCAAGGTTTTTTGGGTGGGGGGTGGGGTGGGGAGTACAAACCCCAGGATCTCCCAATCTAGACATGGTAGGATTCTATGAGAGATGATATTCAAAATACAGTTGTACCTTGTATAAAGGAATTACAGTAATTCGTTCCAAATGAAATTATGTTAAGCAAATGTTCCTTTATACAAATTTGCCATAGGAATGCATTGAAAACAGAGTACAGTCACCCCCTGCCATTTCACGGTTCAGGTACTGCGGTCCCACTATATCGCGGGACTGCAGTACCTGCCTGGGCTCCAGCTGATTAGCACTGGGGTGGGGGAGAAAAACCTTTATTTCCCCACCCCAGTGCCAATGAGCTGGAGGCCGGGGCTTGGGGAACAGGGGGGGGGGAGAGGTTTAAAAGCCCAGGCTTTTAAAACCTCCCCCCTCCCCAAGCCCCAGATCTGATCCCCCATCGTTGCTGGCCACATGGGCGGGCGGCGGGGGATGATCGCATTGCCCCACGCCGCCCCCTGCACTCTTCCAAGAAGCCTCTGGCCGTGCAGGGTGGGTGGCGGTGGGTTATCGCATCGCCCCCTGCTGTCCCCCCCCCCCGCGCTCCTCTGAGAAGCCTTGGGGCCGCGCGGGCGGGCGGCGGGGGTGGTCACGCTGCCCCGCAATCTCCATTGAAATGCATTGGCTCAATGCATTTCAATGGATAAATTTTTCACCACTGGAATGCATTGAGCCAATGTATTCCAACCTTGATCACCACCACCACCCAAGCTGTTTTTTTTTTGGGGGGGGGGCAGTCATATTGAGGAGTTTGTCCTTTTCAGAGAGGCCTTTCATTGCAACCCTGTCTGTTTTTTTCAATATACCTTGCATTATGCATTTGATTTGTAAATTACACCTCTTGGAGTTTTGTGTGTTATTCATTGTGTGTTTTGTTTTAATTTTATTGATCGGTTTGTTTTTTTAATGCCGAGAAGAGTGCATTGCACTTATAGGACAGTCTTGAAACTTAAGAAATAAATAAGAAGGCCATGTAACTCCATGTTTCACCTGAGGCTGTTGGGAGAAGCCATCTGTCTCCTCTTTAAGTTCCCCAGGGACAAATGCTACGCTAAAGTTGCATTCAGTGTCAAGAATGGAGGCTAAGGCCTCTTAACAGAGTTTTCTGCATATATAAATTTCCTGCGTATTTTTTTTCGGGCGGTCATGTGGTTTTTAATGTTCAGTTAGTGTCCTCTCTTCTGCGTTGTAATTTCGTATTTTGGTTTGGTCTCTACCTGTCTACTTCACATTTTGTCCTTCTTTCCGGCACTAGTTTCCAAGCCTCCATGGTGTTAAAGGGGAACAACTGATTTTACTGTGTATTTTCAGGGTCCTGATGTGGTTACAAAAGCAAATAAGTAAGCATTTTCGAGCGAAGTTTCTAAATCCAGCCCCTGGCAGTCGTTTAGGAAACTTCGCTGAAACTGCTGTTCCCAAGGGTGTGGTTGGCCGGGACCAGAATTTACTTCTCTTCCTGGTTAGCACATGATCTTTTACTACGCAGTTTGCCGCCGGAAAACTACGCAGAAAACGCTGGTAGGACTGCGGCCTAAACTGCTAAGACTCCAGGCCATCGCTTGAGAAGTGATGGAGAGGTTTGGAAAGAGATATTAGCTAATACTATTTTCATTAGTAATAGGCAACTTTACCCAGGTGCTTCGGTTAATCTTTTGACCGCACACACACACAAATGTCTTTCCAGAGCAGGCCACACCACCACTGAGAAAGACCCAGCAGCAGGTGGGGAAATGCCCCAATGAAGCCAGCATTTTGCATGGTTTAAGCACACAAGTGAGGCTTGCTTTGGAAATGCGTCCATAAAATTTACATGCTTTAAATGAGTTTACCCTGCCACTGAATTTCCCCAACAAATTGCTTCAATGCGTTTACAGCAAGCAACATTATTGCTTTAAATGGGACAGAATGTACCTTCGTTCCTCACGGAAACTCAGCAACATTTTTGGGATGGCTGGAGAACCATTTAAAAAAAAACGATTCCAGGCATGAAGTCCATGGTCTACAGATTCCACACCTGATTGACATTGGTCAGTGGTTAGAAAAGATACTCTTTCAAACTGCAACTCCCAGAATGCCTCTCATGTGCTGAAAGACCATCTGCCATCTTGGAAAGAAGTTAAGTTTCCCCTCCTGAAAAAAATTCTCGGCTTTTCATCCACTCCTGCTTCTTGTAGTAGGAGGGAAAATAAGAATCTTCGAAAGGAGGATAAAGAAAAGACCAAAATAGTTTCAAAATTGTATAAGGTTTTATTAAATATGGGGAAATCTCTAAAGGAAAGTTTAAAAGAATATTGGGAGCTAGATATTCAGGAACAAATTTTAGATGAAGATTGGGATAGAATTTTTCAACAACCGCCCTTTGTTACGACCTCTAGGATAATCCAGGAGCAGGGGTTGAAGCTGATACAAAAATGGTATTATACACCAGTAAGGTTGTATTATATTACAAAGTTAGGAAGCAAAAATTGCTGGAGGAAGTGTGGAGTAATGGGAACCTACAGTCATATGTGGTGGGATTGTCCTCTAGTTAATAATTTTTGGAGACAGATTGGTAAAGAAATATCGAAAATTGTGGGAAGGAAAGTGGAAATATCTAAATTAATGGTTCTCATTAGCCTGGGTAGCATAGAGATAAAAACAAAAGAGGAATGTAAATGGGTAAACCTGATGGTAATTGCAGCCAGACAGGTCATAGCGAGTAATTGGAAAAATGCAGAAGAGCTAGGGGTGAATCAATGGAGGAAAAAATTAAATAATATTATAATTTTAGAATACCTAACTATGAAGATACGCAGAATGAAAGGGTTTAAGGTCAATGAGAAAGAGGAGGAATGGTTTGAGAAGCTACTGAATTATATGAGTATGTTTGACCAATTTGGGGTAATTAAAACGTTAAAAGCTAAGTAAACCTTGCGGGTTGTTAATTGTTAATTTATATAGAGTTGTACATATTGTTAATTTGAATTTGTTTTATTATCAATGTATATCCAATGTATCAGATGCCTGGGGGTCACTGTTTTTGTCTGGGGTGTTGGTGATTGGTTTTATAATAAAATTATTTTTTAAAAAAATCCACTCCTGCTTCTTTGTGAAGATTGTTGGTCATCCAAATGGAACAGTGTACCTACATTTGAAGGACAAAGGGCACTCATGCAAAGATGAGGATGTACACATATTAGACAGAGAAGAGAGGTGGTTTGAGAGAGGGGCCAGGGAAGCCATTCATGTGAGCATTGAAAACCCCTCTTTCAACAGAGGCGGGGGGGCCTCAGGCACAGTCTATCTGCTATTTATCAGGCAGTGATTTCAACAATCCCCAGACAAATCAAAAATAATTCACACCTCCACCACAAAGGCCATCGCTAATGACCAGTACTTAATGGGTGTTGGGAAAGGTTGCATCGGTGGGACTTTCACACACCCTAGGCCAGTGATGGTGAACCTTTTAGAGACTGATTGCCCAAACTGTGATTCAAAACCCACTAATTATTCTCAAAGTGCCAATACAGCAATTTGACCTGAATACACGTGGCTGTGAAGGGGCGATGTCAATTGCCCACGTAAAGGGCTCTGAGTGCCACCTTTGGCACCCATGCCATAGTTTCACCAAAATTGTCCTAGGCCATTATCCACCTAACAAGCCTATTCAGATCATGGTCCACTTATGAACCTATTCAGGCCACTGTCCAACTTATGAGCCTATTCAGACCAGGGTGATGTGAATTCAAGTGGCATCAAGAGACAGATATCTAGTCTCATGCGCTCCCGGACACATTTGGTGGGACCGCTGTGAGATACAGGAAGCTGGACTAGATGGGCCTTTGGCCTGATCCAGCAGGGCTCTTCTTATGTTCTTATGTTCTTATGTTTAAGGTGAATTATAAAATGGAGGACTCGCCACTAACCTTCCTCAGACTGAGGAAGCCGCTTGAATGAGTAGTGAAATGTTTCAGTCTCTCAAGAAAAGAAGTCCAGTTGCCATGACTCAACTTTCAGATCCACTCCTGCTGTTTCCCAAATATCCCATGCATACTTTTGCTTGGGACAACTGGTTTCCCGCAAGCATGTGTGTGAGGTGGGGTTGATACATGATCCGATTTTAGTTAAAGTCATTGGCTTATATTGTTGATGCATTGCAGGGTTTACAATGGATAATTAAAAAGAATATCATAAGGGTCTGGCAATTTTGTCCTCTGTGCAGCTTTTCTAATTCCATGGATAACAGAGAATTAACATTCTGTTTGTCCACCTGTTAGAAGGGACTGTTCTGACGAGTCATAACTGTAAAACAGTGGGCGACAACTTAATGAAAAATTGAGCTCTGCATTTAATTTCCTTTTTAAGTTCTAGCTGGGCATTCAGAGAGATCAAAGAGGCAGAGGCAATTGCAAATGATCTACGATATCAGAGAGCCAGGCACGCACTTTGGTATTTAAGTGAGCGTCAGCTTTTAAATACTGATGTTTAAAGCAAACTTGATTAAAATAAAAGTGTACCCATTAGATTCTGTGATGCTCATCTATTGTTTATTTGACTGTATCAAAGCTCTCACCGTGCCGATTGATTGTCAATGTAATTCCATTGGGGCAGTTTTGTTTTGTTTTTCATAAGGCACATGCAATTCACAGGGAATTATCCTGGCGAGAGGGCTGATTTAGAGTTAGGGGTTCACTGTTCGCAGATAGGAGAGGATGGGATACGTCTAAGTCCCAAGTCTGAGTCTTTGGTATCAAGTCCCAAGTTCCTATTAAAAACAAACTCCCCCTATTGACAAAAAGTGCAGTGGTGATTGTGAACCACAAGTCAGGTTCAAGTCACTGAAAAACAGAACTGACTCAAGTCCACGTCAAGTCACTGGTGCGACTTAAGTCAGACTTGACAGCAAGTCCCTGTGTCTTGAGTCCCCAACCTTGGTGACCCATCTCTAATTTTTATAAATTGAGATGCAGGGATGGAGGGAGTCTTGCACAGCAGATTCTCCCTGTAAATGCCGTTTGGTGGTAGTGATCATGAGCCTACAAGCACTGGCGGAACTAGCGAGGGGTGGAAGAGTGCATTTGCCCCAGAGCATGCAGCAATCTGGGGGTACTTGGAGGGGGAGCAGGAGGAGGAAGCTGTGCACCATCCTGCCAGCAGTCCTCCTTTCACCCCGCTAAGGCTTGGCGATCATTAGTCAGGGAAAAGGAGGAGAGGGAAGCAGGCAATGTTTTTTCCCAAGCAGCACCTCCATCAATTGCTCCCCTTCCTCCTCCTCCCCCCCCGCTAAGGCTTGGTGATCATTAGCCCGGGGAAAGGAGGAGAGGGAAGCATGTGAGGGAGGTGCTGCTTGGGGAAAAATCCCATCACCTGCTTCCCTGTCCTCCTTTCCCTGGGCTAACGATGGCCAAGTCTTAGCTGGGGGAAAGGAGGAGGGGGAAGCGTGCTATGGAAGTGATGCTTGAAGAAAAAAACATTGCCTGCTTGGCGCTACCCGCACGCTGTGCGGTTTGCACAGGAGAGCCTTACGTGGAAAGGAGACCAACAAAGAGGGCATGAGAAGGAGAGACCCTTCTTCTCCTCCCCCATTGTTCCCCCAGGACCTGGCCCCATCCCTTGCTGGGTGGGTGAGCCATGGTTGGGAGGGGGAGGATAGGGCGCAAAAACTGACTTTGTCCCCAGGCACTCCAAACTCTAGCTACGCCAGTGCCTACAAGAGGGATCTCCTTGCTTCTCTATGTGTACAATATACAGGTACATGTTTGTGTGCATAGTATATGCACGTACATACGGACACACATGTATCTGCATAGGTAGAGTGTACAGTATGTGTTCACTTGTATGTATGCATCCATGTATGTGCTGAATATATATGTGTCATATGAATAAGTACATTTGTACTTGTGCCTATATAGATATCATACATATGTGTGTATCATTGTTATCTGCTGTCAATTCATTTATGATCCACGGTGATCCTGACAGGAATTTGGGGGGATGTGAGATACTTAAGAGCTGCCTAGATGCCCTAAGCACATCTGATCTCGCCTGATTTCAGAAGCTAAGCAGGGTCAGGCCTGGCTAGTAGTTGGATGGGCAACCACCAGGGAATACCAGGTGCTGTAGGCACCTGGAGTAGGAACTGGCAAGCCACTCCAGTATTCCTGCCAAGAAAACGCCATGGAAATGGGGTCACGGAGAGTCAGTCGTGACTGTAACGGCACAACACACAGATACTTAAGGGATAGTTATACCACTTGCCAGGATTATACCATTGATGGGGTTGACTGAAGGGTGAGAAAGTGCATGTTTTTGTATACAGAAGGCACCCGATGCACAGAAGGCACCTGGTTCAGCCCCTCAACCAACAAATCATTTAAGAGAAAATTTGGCTTGGGGATTTCCATAGCCATTGCTTGTCAGAATAATTTCCAGGTCCTAAAAATGAGCCTTTCTGATATGGAGTTATAAAGCTGGGAGGGACCTCTATGGTTATCATTTTCCAGCTCCCTGATGGTAATCTCAGGGTGAAGAATCCCTAAAGAATGCCCAACTGCCCCTGAATCGCTCTTATTATCCGGACAATCTTCCTAAAGTTTAGTCAAAATCTCTTTTCTTGGATTCAATGAGTGGGAATTCATTGGTTTTGCTCCAATATGCAATAAAACCTTGATCCGTGCTATCCACTCCGGGCTAAAAATAGCCCCTTCCCTCAACCATTCCTCACAAGGTTTGGTTTTTAGAACTTTTACCATCTTGGTTACTCTCCCCTGGTTCCTTTCTTCTAGCTCAGTGGTTCTCAACCTTCCTAATGCTGTGACCCTTTAATACAGTTCCTCATGTTGTGGTGACCCCTTGCCCTGCTTGGAAGAAGCCACAAGCTCCCTTTGGCAAGCCACTGCAGTAGGTGCCATAGAGAACTTCCCTCTACAGGCAACCTCAGCCAATCGCAGCCTCTGGTTCCATTGACTGACATCCCCTCCAACCTATCATTCTTTTTCCCCTTCTCCCCCCTCCTCCAAACCCACACCATTTGTGCCTTTTTCTTCACTGGCTCATGGTGACCCTTGTGAAATGGTCATTCGACCCCCAAAGGGGTCCCGACCCCCAGATTGAGAACCACTGTTCTATCTTGTCAATGTTTTTCTTAAGCTAGTAGGCCCCAAAGTGGATACCCTTCTCCAAATATGTCCTGACTAAACCACAATAGAGTGATAGGATTCCTCTCTTGGCAGCAAATCTCTGAGTCAACCTAATCTGCTGTGCATCTAGTTCTAATCCAGAAAAGTAACTTTCCCAAGCTCTAGTAACTACTAGACAAGTCAGAGGCCATTTTATCAGAAGCAGCTTAGTATGAGGAAATCCAGTGTGCTCCATCAGAGGACCATAGTGACATGTTTAGGCTGGGACCCCCCATTAATGGGAATCTCTTTTCCCCAGATACCGATCTGGTTTATGTAGATTAAGTTTTGTAATTCTCTGGACTATCGCCAATGGCAAAATATCATTGCTGGCAGACGATTAAGTCAACTGGCTATATGAAATTGATTTTTAAACAGCAAACAATAGGACATTGATATGCATTAAGGGAGATCCTGTCAGTCCTACCCATTAAAATATAAATCTGTATGTCAGTACGCATATAACCCTTCATCTGCACTATATTTCTCTTGCATTTAAAATGCAAATACCTTGGACCCATCGCACAGCCGAATGAGCACTGTTTAATTAATCATAATAATTACTAACGTTCAGGTCATGTTGTAAGTTTATTTCCAATTTAGAGAGTACAGAGGCTTTTATTGTTTTAATTAATACTGTATGATTTACAATCTTTATTTATTTTACACTCACATTTCTATTATTTATCAGAGACAAGAAAACTAGCTTCTCCATTGGCTTATCTCCTCATACTAAGTGAGAGGCAGGTTAACCTGCTTAGGGGCCAACGGGATTTTATTTATTATTTTTTTATTTATTTAATATATTTTTAAACCGCCTGTCTTCCCAGAGGAACTCCGGGCGGTTAACAATGGCAATAAACAGCAGCCAGACAAGGGGGAAGTTCTTTTTTTGGCCCAAAAGCTGATTTTCTCATCATCTCCTTGCAGTTCCTCAGGATGTGGATCTGAATGGTCATTTATGATATTCATAACATTTATAGATAATCTTGTACAGGCTTTCTTCCAAAGCAGTCATGGTGCTCAGTTGTGGTTTGTCCTCACACCAAATTCTGTGAGGTAAATTAAGCATAACAATCATGCGCGATTAGGCCGATCTTGAATTGTGGCAACACCTTCCAAGGTTTTATTGATAGAAAGTATTCAGAAATAGTTCACTATCCCCTTCATCAGGTTGGCTCTACTAGTAGGAGACACAGTGACTTTGTGGTCAGGTAGGCAAAAGGAGTTGAGCCGTGTGGCTGTCACAAAACACAGTTGCAAAAATAGATTACAGGTGATACCTTCATAGGCCACTATTAAAAATAAAAAAGGAACATTGCAAGCTTTCGAGTGCAGTCAACCACCCTTCTTCAAAGCAGGTCCCAGAAGTTCAGACATGGTGAACGATGTTCTTCACAAGGAGGTTACTTTTAAGGTTCTTAGTTAGATGATGTTCTTAAAATCCATGGCTAGGTGGTGATGTAGCCAGGAGTCTTGTTGGAGGCAAGAAGGACATTTGTAAAAGGCTGTTTCTTAAGTCACACCCCCATTCTTCAAACAAAGAAACATGGGTCATATACCCCCCCTCCCTTACCCAGCCCCATTTGGCACTATATGAGACCTACAAATCCCTTAGTCAGATAGCTACTTCACTGGACTATCCCAAGTGAAATTCACGACTACAAGTTTGGCAGTGGGTGTGGTTGATAAATCTCACTGATGCCAACACAAGGTCCCAGTTCAGCTGGTCCCATTTAAGCTTGTGTTTTGTTAATTGTGTGCTGTCACAATGCATTTACTTTTAAGGTCTTCCACAGTTTTAGGGCAAAACATTAGCCCCCTTAACACCACTTTTATGTGGACCACACTGGATTCCATATTTGTTTTAGGTGTTTGTTTATTTATTTTGAATATTTTTACCCCACCTTTCCCCTTGGAAAAGGACTCAAGGTGGCTTACAATGAGGGACAATATACAGCCCAGAACATTTGAGACATATTCAGATTAAGAACAGGGAATTACACTAGAAGGGCATTTTAGAACATTAAAAGGTAACATTGAAGCTACAAAAGAGTATGCCGAAAGAAAAAATTCCATTACGAGGGGTGGAAAATAAACATGGAAAACGCTGGTGTTTGTATGAAATCAGCCAATGCAGTCATGCATGGTAATCCATATAAAAGTCACATAGTAGGTAGTCCCTCATTCAGGGAAAGCTTGCCTGAAGAGGAAGGTCTTTGCCTGCTTCCGGAAAGACAGCAGAGATGGGGCAGTCCTGGCCTCCAGCAGGAGGAAGCTCCACAGTGGATAGCTCATTAAGCATCCAGATATTGGGAGTTCAATTCCGCAGTGTGCCTTGCCAAAGAAGAACCAATCTGTGTGGCCTTGGGCAAGATACCTGATCCTTCTTGAACACTGGTTCTCAACCTTGGCTCCCAGATGTTCTGGAACTTAAAGTCCCAAGAAGCCTTCACCACTAGCTGTGTTGGTGAGGTTTCTGCGAATTGCAGTCCAAGAACATCTGGGCACCCAAATGGAGAAGCCCTGCTCTAGGGGAAAGGATTGGGGGGGCAGTTTTGAGTACTCTATCCTGGGGAGTAGGAAAGAAACCCTGAGGAGGGTCACCGTAAGTTGGAATCAACTTGACAGCACACTATTAGATATTATAGGAAGTGGCTTCCACAGGAAAAACCCTTGATAACTGCATCTCAGTATGTGAGCTGTTCTTTTCAGGGATGTTCTTTTGGTACTCAGTGAAAGTCTTCTCATTTTATCATATGTTTAATTAGATTTTTTTTAAAAAGGCAAAGTGTTCTGCTTATATACCACCCCATACCACTTCAAGTAGTCTCTGGGCGGTTTACAGTTTTAATTACAGTATGCAGGCTACACATTGCCCTCCCAGCAAGCTAGGTACTCATTTTACTGACCTCAGAAGAATGGAAGGCTGAGTGAACCTTGAGTCTGCTACCTGGGATTGAACTCCAGGTTGTGAGCACAGTTTTACCTGCAGTACAGGCATTTAATCCCTGCGCCACAAGGCTCAAATCTTCTGAAGATTTTACATTGTTCCCTTTAGATTAAGGTTCTTTGAGCATGCTTTTGTTTGTTGGGGGGACAAACCACACTTGAATTATACAGTGGTACTGTGTATAAAGGAATTAATCCATTCCAAATGAAATTATGTTAAGCAACTTTTCCTTTATACACATTTCCCATAGGAGTGCATTGAAAACAGAGTAATCCCTAATTGTGAACATTTTTATGTTGTACGGATTCGGCCCATAAATGATTCTGCTAAGCAAATTTCCCCTATCTCTGGAATTTTTTATGTTGTACAGATTTTATGTTATACAAATCGTTTGTTATATGAGGGTCCGCTGTATTTAGATTCTGCATTGTAAATGCTTGTAAGCCACTAGGGTTTGGTCTTAGTTAGATATGACTAGGCTTGACCATGGACCAAGTGTATGGGAGTACACCTTAGCCTGAAATGGGGGGGGGGAGTACCCCACCTACTCTGGTCACTAGCTGTCAAGGTCAAAACTAGATTGCAATGAACTGTTTGACTCCCCTGGTTTCATGCCACATCTCCACAATGCTGATTGAGAGGAAAGACCCATGGATTGCAATGGAACTGACCTCTTGGAAGGAGTGTACTGGATTTCAGCTAAGAAAAGAAAGATACTAGCATTTCAACATCCTGCACCTCGTCAGATGATATCCACGAGCTGTACGTTAAGAGGGAAAGCGTTGATGAGTCAAAGCTCTGATCCGTCGGTTCTAGTATCAATTAACTTGTACCCTGACCCTTTTGCAAAACCTGTCACGCTCATCGTTGTGCGGTGCAAACAACATGAAAGCCAGCGAGGGCTGCTGGAAAGGTTCCAAGCTAGCCATGCTTTCAGGAATTAGTACCTTGTAGGTTGTTATATGTGATGAAAGCACATGGAGATCGTTTGCCTTTGCATGTGGCACAGCACACATATTGCAAGCAACATATTGGCTGTGTGCCAGTTTTTACAGAGTCACTTCTTTCATACCGGAAGCTTGTAACACAGTGGTTCTCAACCTGTGGGTCCCCAGATGTTCCTTGACTGCGACTCCCAGAAATCCCTTCCAGCACAGCGAGTGGTGGAGGCTTCTGGGAGTTGCAGTCCAGGAACATCTGAGGACCCACAGGTTGAGAACCACTGTTGCTTGTAACACTTAAGGGTTGAAACAGGTAATTTCCCATTTCTCTCTAATAAAACCTATACATTTAGCATAGATTCCCCCCCCCTTAAGAACCAATGTAGAGCAGTGATGGCAAACCTTTTAGAGACCGAGTGCCCAAGCTGCGATTCAAAACCCACTAATTTTTCACAAAGTGCCAATGCAGCAATTTAACCTGTATACAGGTGGCTGCAAAGGGGCGATGTCGGTTGCCTACAGAGAGGGCTCCAAGGGACACCTTTGGCACCCGTGCCATAGGTTCGCCAACACTGATGTAGAGTGTGCAAATGCTATTTTCCCCCAGAATTTTTTTTTGCCTTTTTCACTGTTTGATATTTTTCTTCTTCTGCCTTCTTCCTCCTCCTCACCACCACCTCTCTGTCTTCCTTTTTTTAAAACTTTGCTGGCTTAGTCACAGGGATGGCACAGACAGAGATTATATCCTAGTGCTACATAGTTGATTGCATTGTCACTGATAAAGGAGGTTGAGGACTTCCCGATAAGACTCATGATGCAGGTGCAGCCCCTAAAGCAGAGATTTCAAGAACACAAGAGGGATTGCAAAGGCTTGCATCATCCATTCTGGCAGAAGCAGTGGGATCCTGCAGAAATGCACCTTTGAATCCTGGCCAAGAACAACCGTGGGCAGTTTGCTCATTGGTTTGTGGGGGATTCTTGGAAATTTAGTCGAAAACACACATGCACCCACACTCTGGTGGCTTACTCATGCTGAAATCCAGTGCCATACCTGAAGGCAAAAAGGCAGTAATGGACTCAGTTACCTTTATATCACAAGTTCCTTTTGAAAAATAATATTCCATGCTCTGCAGGAGAGTTTTACCTGCATCTGTAGAGAAGGCGGGTTTTTATAGGCTGATCTTTTATGGCCAAATCTTGAGCCACCCCAGTAAGAACATAAGAACATAAGAAGAGCCATGCTGGATCAGGCCAATGGCCCATCTAGTCCAGTTTCCTGTATCTCACAGTGGCCCCACCAGATGCGTCTGGGAGCGCACGAGACTAGAGATCTGTTTCCTGATACCAGTCCCCTGCATCTGGCCCTTGAAGTACTTGAAGCCTGGATCTCTATCATGGTTTGTAACCTGTGATGGACTTCTCCTCCAGGAATCTGTCCAATCCCCTTTTGAAGGCATCCAAGCCAGATGCCATCACCACATCCTGTGGCAGGGAGTTCCACAGACTAACAATGTGCTGGGTGAAACTCTTTAGCAACAGTCTTTAGCAAGTATGAATTTGTGGTATTTGAATGTTTAAAAGTAAGACGATCCGAATGGTTCAAACACTTCTCAGGGGTGCTCTGACTGGGAGAAGGGAACCACTCTTAGTTGCTTGTATGAAAGACGCCTACCCCCGCCCTGAATATTAGTGAGATCAGATAATTGTGCAGTTGTGGGTAATAGTATCAGAATCTCGACGTTTGCTCTAATTAATGTTATTACTCTGTGCGCTGCAATTGCAATAAACTTGTCACTCGGAAGATTATAGGCATTCAGTGTTCAATGATATTAATGATAAAAAGTGATGCCCAGTTTATTGGGCCAGCATGAAAGCCCAATCAATGAATTTCATGATAACTATGGATGTGTGAACTGGTCTGTAATTAAGATTTGATTAATCTCTCAAACTCAGTTTAACTTAAATTAGACTGGCATCGATTGGTATTTCTTCACAATTACAGTCTTGGTAGAGCAAACTTCCTAGGTCATTACAGAGCTGATGATCAGACCCAGAAATGAGGAACTGAAAGACAGGACGGCTTCAGCGAGAGGTATTCTAATCAGGCAATTGCAGATGAAGCATGGAGCGATGGTGAAGACAAGGCAATATAAGAAACCACTCATAGGAGAGTTCTGTACTATTGAATGAATCTGATTTGGCAACAGAAGAAAGCACCATACGTAGCTGTGATCATTCTGATCTCCACTGTTGGTTGGACACTATCAGTTGGGCACCAGAAGATTAGCAAAGTTTGAAAAGGCCACTCTAGTGGGCTTTACAACCCAGAATCCCTCAGCTTGCCTGCCAGTGGGGATTCGGGGCAATTACTTTTCCCAAGCTGTGCCTACACTCACAGAGCTTCCATATTTTCCTCAACATTGTCATGGTACTTAAGAACATAAGAAGAGCCATGCTGGATCAGGCCAAAGGCCCATCTAGTCCAGCTTCCTGTATCTCACAGTGGCCCCACCAGAGCCGTTTGGGAACGCATGAGACTAGATCTCTGTCTCTTGATACCACTCCCCTGCATCTGGTCCTTGAAGTACCCTGGTTTTAAGCCTGGAGATTACACATCTCATGGTTTGTAACCTGTGATGGACTTTTCCTCCAGGAATCTGTCCAATCCTCTTTTGAAGGCATCCAGGTCAGATGCCATCACCACTTCCTGTGGCAGGGAGTTCCACAGACTAACAACACAGGGGTGTGTGTAAAAACAATATTTTCTTTTGTCTGTTCTCACTCTCCCAACCCTCAATTTGAGTGGATGTCCCACTAGTTCTGGTATTTTGTGAGAGGGAGAAGAGTGTCCCTCTATCCACTTTACTCATGCCCTGCATTGTTTTGTACATCTCAGTCATATCCCCCCTCAGGCGCCTTTTTTCCAGACTAAAAGGCCCCAAATATTTTAGCCTTTCCTCATAAGGGAGGTCCCTCAGCCCAGTAATCATTTTAGTTGCTCTCTTCTGCACTTTTCCAGTTCCACTATGTCTTTTTTTTTTTTTTTTTTTGAGGCGCAGTGAACAGAATTGTTCTTCTATGCCCCGGGCCACGCTTCCCATCTATTTTCCCTTGAAGGATAACCTAGAGCAGATAGTGTTTGTTATTGTGCATTATGTGTCTGAAATAGTGCATTTTTCTTCTCTTTGCAGTATCAAAGATTTCTAACTTTTTATTCATGCGCTGTAATGCAGACACATTAGTGACTCTGGCTGTCCAAGGTATCTTCAGAATTAATCTATATACGTTCACATTTCAAATGCTTCCAGCTTCCTGCATAATGCGTCTGTAAGCGTAAGGGTCCATGTTTTTAACTCCATGGAGAAGTATGCTAAATACATAAGATTGAAGGATTTGGGTATGAAGTCTTAAGTAACAGTTGCAAGGTAACTTTGTTCCCTGAAAAAGGAACTGATTTCAAGAGGGGAGCTCCATGAAAGATCCCCCAAAATGACCTGCTGCAGAACTTTTCAAAGTTTTACAAGCAAAACAACCAGAGCCCAAAGAAAGGGACAAATGTAGCATCTTAGCTTTGACTGTCTACCAAGGGAGTCACAGGCCGACTTGACAGAACTGGAATACCGTGCTCTTTCGCTGTCCAGTCCTGAGTTGTGAGGATCATATTGCATATGGCAGCATTTTTGCCCTTTTGACTGGAGAAAAACCAAAGCCCATCAAAGGCTTGGAATACAGCAGGCTGACAGGAGAGGCAACCTTACACAAACAGTTCCACGGAGCCTGCCGAAATTTCTCACAGCCAGAGATTGTTATAAAAGGGCACCACAAAGAAAGAGGTTGTGTGTTTTTTTTTTTGTTAATTTTATTTTCCTTTTCTGACGGCCAGTTATAAGTGTCTCCCCCTCCCCCTCATTTGATTAATCTCTTGCAATGCTAACCAGTGGGTCAATTGATTCGTCAGTTAAATTCAAATAAATGTGCCTGTCACCAGAAAGCCCCTCAGAGGCAGTGTTTGCTTTTTAACTTGCACTTTACACTCAGGAGGAAAGGGCACTTCTGAATATTTGCATACTTCTTCTCTTTAATCAGTGACCTCATGGGTTGCAATGTGGGTTATCCTCTAGGGAAGACTCATGTAGCACATGCTACAGTAATATAGGGCCTTTTCACACGACCCCTAAGATCCGCTGGCCACTTAAATTCGTTCCAGAGATCTTAGGGTTTGTCACTGTTCCTGCGTTCCCACCCTCTCCGCACTCCTGGCTGCTGGCTGCGTGAGGGGAGGGAGAAAAAAAGGAAGAAAAGAATGCAGCTCACCTCCGTTCTGCCGTCCCGGCACTGCATTCAGATCTCTTAAAGGGGCGGGGGGCAAAAAAAGAACAAACAGAAGCAAGGAGAGCTGGGCAGTCACTACTGTTATATCCGCATCAGGAATTTTCACCTCCAGAGAGCAGGTACCTGAAAAGTGTGCTGGGATGCGCTTAGGTGGGCGTGGTCGCACTTAATTATCTGTAAACTCCGGAGCTGGTGGGGAAACAATTTTAAGCTCCGGAGCTGGGAGCCATTTGCGGCAGAGTTTAGGGGTCGTGTACAAAGGGCCATAGATGGGGCGTGGGGGCAATGCATGCAATGCTGTAGCCAGTTTATCGCTAGACATGAATGCTTCCAGCTGCAAGCCAACCAAAAGCTGCCCGGAATTATTGCAAGCCACTAATAATAATAATAATAATAATAATAATAATAATAATAATAATAATAATAATAATAATAATAATACAGCGGTACCTATTTATCTACTTGCATTTACATGCTTTCGAACTGCTAGGTTGGCAGGAGCTCGGGTTAACAGCGGGAGCTCACTCCACTTTGTGTCACCCGGGATTCGAACCACCAAGCTGCCAGCTTTGCTTTTCCTGCCTCTTCCATAAAGCAAAGTCAACTAGACCAGCAGTTGAGTCTTGCTCTGACTGGTACTTATGATGACAGAGCATCCTATACCATTCCCAAAGGCAGCAGGCTGGCTAAGGAGATACAAGGTCAGGTGCTTAGCATTTAGCTCTTTCCTCCCACACCTTGTTGCCACCTCCCACAATCTGCTACCTCAGGTGACCACCATACTATATAAGGGGGGGGAGGCAGTCTTGCTGCCCATGTCTCAGCCCTGTCAGAACTGTAGCCTTAGACAAGCTATTCCCTTGCTGTTGTTGTGTCTTTACAGTCATGACGGACTTTTCGTGACTCCATGTCCATGGAGTTTTTCTTGGCAGGAACACTGGAGTGGCTTGCCAGTTCCTACTCCAGGCGCCTACAGCACCTGGTATTCCCTGGTGGTCGCCCATCCAAGTACTAACCAGGGCCGACCCTGCTTAGCTTCCAAGATCAGGCGAGATCTTGATACGGTCGGGCATCTAGGCCACTAAGTATAGGGACACTGATTGAGAGCCCTTGTAATTCACTGGTAGTTAGGAGGCACTTGAAGTTATGAGGGCCACTGAACTTTTTAACTCTTTAAAGACTGATCTGCTTCTTTGGCAGGGACCCTCTCTCTTTCTCTCGCAACTGAGTGGGTTCACACGCCAGGCTGGGATTCAGCTCAGTGTTTAACTCGGTGCTGGTTTTTAAGACATGCTGCCAGGTGAAATTATTAGAATATAAAAGACCACGCTATTAGGCCACGCTTTCTGAAAAGAAATCATAAATGTCCCTTCGGCATGTTAAAAGATTTTACAAAGAAGGCTGCCTGTTCATTTTGACATCTCTGTAAAAGGCAGTTAGTTTTAAAAAGAAAGGAAGATGACTAGATGGCCTTTGAGGTCTCTTCCAACTCTATGATTGTATGATTCTATGATTCTATGACTGTTAAAACAGGAAGGATTCTCAGAATTTGGCCCTTTACATTGGTCTCTGTGCATGTCAACCTGCCTGGCACCCAGGGGGGAAATGGAAAAAATAGTGTTTGATGCACCTTTATTTAGAAATGTATGACAAATCAAAGGATTGTGTCTGTTTATTAGCTTAAGCAGGAGGGACTTCCAGCCAGGTAAGTCCTATGTCAGCTCATGGCCTGCTTCATTTCAAAGTGAGAGCAAGTGTGCCGCTTATATCCCACCCCATTGTGCTTAAATCACCCTCTGAGTGGTTTAAAAAAAGTAATTATGCCGGTTGCACATTGCCCAACCCTCCCACCACCACCAGCAGCAAGCTGGCTACTCAATTTACTGACTTCAAAAAGATGGACGCTTGAGTCAGTCTTGAGCTGGCTGGACCTAAGCCCATCAAGATCAAACTCTGGTCATGAGCAGAGTCTTGACTGCTGTACTGCGCTTGAACCTCTGCACCATGAGGCTCAAAGCCAGAGATGGAATGCATTTAAGGTCCAGATGACAACTCTCCAAGTATTTTCCAACCACCATGCACAGTGACTGGGCTAAATGGGGTGTTTTGGGAACCGGCAACTAAGTAAACCTTTTGAAGTGCTATCTGGATAGCGCAGTGGTTTAGATATCTGGCTAAGGAGCTTGCTGAAAAGGCCTATGTCCCCCCCCCCAAAAAAAAGTAGGGAATGATAAATCACTTACAAATGCTCTCTATCAGGAAAACCCTGGGAAGGGTTATCGTAACTCAGAACTGACTAGATGGCGAATGATTATTAAATTATTATTTAAACCTTTTCAAACCACAGAGGGAAATATTGACAACGCCTGTACATCAAGTTGCACTTACAACGCACAGCTGCAGGGACCAGTTGGTGAGCTGCCATGCAAATGATCTTCTAGGCAGCGTGTCGAATGATTGTGCAATTGCTTTGTGCATGGTTCTGTAACAATCCCAGCTTACCCTATTGAAATGAGCGCCGCGCAAAAGATGGCAAAAGCGGTTTTGCCTTCCATGCAAGCTTGGGATAGCCTGGGAATTGGAGTTCGAAAAAAGTAACTTCTCCCCATCTCTGGGAGGAGTGTATATTCTCATCCCCCTGGCATTAGTGAGCAAATCATAAGAACATCCAGCGTGCTCATTGCCGACACTTTTTTAAAAAAGCGGACACTCTCCTTCTAACCGAATCGCTTAATATTTAATATCAGGCTCCAACGAAGTCTGGTTTTTATGCTGCTGCTTTTTTTAAAATACCAATTTCCTCGGCTGATTGAACTTGTTTAAATGGCAAGCTGTTTCGTTGTATTGAAAGCTGTATAAACAGATCAACCTATTTACTAACATTTTAAAAAAGAGAGGACGTTTTACGTTTAAACGTTTTTCATTTTATCTATATTTTTGAGGGAGTGGGGAGAGAACAACTCTGAAAACCAGCTCAGATGACTGGGTTCATTTTATGTTCCTCCCCTCCAACAGATTTATGGGAGTCCATAAAACAAGTCTCTAGATCTTGCAATGAAAAGAATTTAAAAGTCAGCTGAGCTGGGACCTCAGAAGTTTTCCATAATTAACTTTCAGCTATTTATTGTCTGTTCTGGTTGGTTCTTTTTACTTTTTTTTTTTTTTTTTTTTTTGCATGCTTTATTATAATATAATGAGTGTAAGGGTCATATCAGCTGCCTAGATGCCCTAAGCACATCTGATCTTGCCTGATTTTGAAGCTAAGCAGGGTCGACCCTGGTTAGTACCAGCTGCCAACTTTGCAGCCAACAGTTTTAGTGCTCTAGCTTGCTGAGCCACAAAGAAGAGGGAGGCCAATACCTAAATCCATCTAGAGACTGGCCAAGCCATGTTGCTGCTGGAGGCAAAAGTAAGATGGCCTGCTGCTCTCTTCTGCAGGCAAAAGCCAATTAAAAGTTAGAACTGAATCTAACTGGGAGAGGACTTTCCAGACCAGAGCAATCCGGGTACAAGACATAGCCCTGTTCCCCTGCAACCCCTCAGCTTTGCCTCTTGTTCTCCTACCTGAGGTCGCATCCTGATTTCCCTCCATGGCAGAGATGACCCTGCATTGTTCCTCCTCTCCTCCTCAAACCCTGCATACTGTCTGCCAACTGAGTTCCCCCAATATTTACCTCTGATCCTTTGATCTTGATCAGTGACTGCCATGGTGCTTGTTTGTTATCACAGCTCTTTGACAAATGTCTTGCAGTGACGCCTGCCAGCCAATAGTTCCCACCAAGTCTTACTTGTAACAGAAGAGGCCTTCTGTTTGTTCCAGAGCTTTGGTGGAGAATTTCACAGGATAAGGGGTTTAACACAGAGTTGGAAATATGCCCAGGGCTGTCATTGCTCCAGTGGAACTGATGGCTGTCCATCAGAAAGCGCAGTGGAATCTAAGTCCAAAATTGAAGGAAGGTTTTGAAGTATTTCCCGTCTGTTCTTCAGGGTGGCATGAGGTGCCATAACAGGGGAGGGAATTATATATTGCCCACCCTCAGAAAATGAGGCAATATCATTTCTCTTAATTGCTCTGTACAAAAATAAAAAATCCTCCAATGCAGAGACAGGCACCAACCTGAACAATGGTGGTTCGCAATAGTTCGTGTTTGGCCACAAACTACCACGAACCAAACAAAGAACTGAACCATGCACCGGTTTCATGTTCCGTTCGTGCCTGAGGCAGGATGGGGTGGGGATTACCCCCTCTGGTTGTGCTGTCATTGCCACAGTACTGTCGCCATTGTGCTGACAGGATCCTGCATGCTCAAAGACACCAGGCCTACCACCGCCTGGAAGAAAAGCAGAGCTGCTGTCTCTGGGGATGGCAGAGAGGAAGAAGGGAGAGGAGGCGATGGCATGACAAGGTAGGGCGGCAGTGGGATGGGGGGGGCAGGGCCATCTGATTTGCCAACATGAAATGCTGGACAGAAAAACATATTGCATTTTGCTTTGGCAAAAGGGCTTGCACGATATGTCTGTGAAGATTCTCAGTCATCCAGGTGAGTTTATCTGGAAGTTGAGTCATGGCTACTGGACTTCTTTTTTGAGAGATAGAAATGTTTCGCGATGAAGCTGTTTGGATGAACAGCGAAACGTTTCTGTCTCTCAAAAAAAGAAGTCCAGTAGCCATGACTCAACTTCCAGGCTTGCACGATTCGAATCATGAACCAACCAAGGCAATTACTTCATGTCCCATTTGCTCCTCCTTGCTGTCCCACTTGGGACCAGTACAAAAAAAACTTACTTCACATCCATAGCATGACAGCAAAAAGTTATCTCGACCCCGCACCCGGAACTGGGAACAGAGTGTGACAAGCCATACCTTCCCCTGGGCTGGGGAATTCTCTTGTCATGGTTGGTTCCCGGTTCCTGTTCCGAGACAAGGGACTGTGTGGTAACAACTGTCATGCAATAACCAGTGTCTGAAGCAGCATTCAACATTAGTTTCCCTATGGGAAACACCATGCAGAGCAAATGTTTATTAAAGAAAGAACTGAAAATTCTGTAGCATTGACGTGTAAATCCCGGAAGACCAGTAAATCGAAATATCGAAAAAGTTTTATTTACCATATTTTAAAAGGGGTTAAGAAAGCAAGACAAACTCAGAATGTGTCACAGAACAAGACTGTGAAGTAACAGTTGTCACGAGACAAGTAATCACGCCCGTGAAAAAACAGAAACAGGGACTAAACAGGGACAAAACCATGTGACCGGAAACAACGCTGTCATGGTACAAATGTAATTGCAGAACAAGGTAGGACGTGAAGTAACCGCCCAACTGGATTTTTCCAGTTCATAGTTGAGTTCGTGCCCATCTCTATTACAAAGCATCAAGGATTTTGTCCACAAGTCTTTTAGATCAGATGTAGTCGGGCTACTGCCCTTGTCTAGTATAGGCACTCAAAAATGCCAGGGTGTGGCCTTGATCAGCAATTACCACTTGGACACTTGAATGCCCAATTTAAAACATTCTTTGATGCAAATTCTTTTTTTTAGTTCCATTATCCAAGCCTAGGAGAAAATTGACCTAAAAGGGGGAAAGCAATTTTATGCTTAGAACACACATCTGAGCAAATGCGGCATTTTTAATTAAATCCTCCCATGCAAAGTGACTGCCTGTTTCTTGTTTTGAGACTAATTGATATCAAAGCTATCTTTACCAATCAATATTTTTTGCCAAGGCAGAAAAGAAGAGAGAATGAGAATGTCCTGTTGCATCAGCTGAATTCTATAAACTGTTCTAATTGGTTCTTTTTTCATTTTACTTTATTTTACAAAGTTAGGTCTTGCATGAGAATAACAATCAAATTGTGCAGGGACAGTCACCAGGTTTACCCTTGCGTCACTCAAAGAAAATGCTTACAGACATAATGACAAGATAAAATAACCCGGCAAGGCTGAGCTAGTGCTAAAACCTGCAGAAATTATGTTGGTTAAGCATAAAAGAAGGGGAGAAGTGTGAAAATGTATTCATATTGGAAAAAAATTATATCCAGAATCTTACCGGCTGCACCAATGATTGAATTATAGTGATATTATTATAATTGTTTTGACTAATATACCACCCCATGGTTCTAGAGCACTCTCTGGTCAGTTTGCAACATGATCATGCCAGGATCGCATGAGCTGGGCACTCATTTTATTGACCTCAGCAGGAAGGAAGGCTGAGTAAACCTTGAGTCGGATATCTGAAACCATCAGGATGAAACTCAGGTTGTGAGCACAGGTTGGACTGCAATATTTTACTTTTTTTTACTTGTTATACACTGCTGGTTTTATTCTCGATTGTAAACTGCCCAGAGTTCCTTCTGGAAGATGGGCGGTATAAAAATGCAATAAATAAATAAATAAATAAATAAATTGTAGTTAAACCAATGCACCACAGAGCTCAATATAGATAGGATAGAAGGAGCATCGATGGACAAAATCATGTTGTCTCTCCCAATCTGAATAGTCACCAATGTTTCAGTTTTCTGCACAGGGCCAAATCAGCTTCACAAGCAAAAACCAGATGGACACTTTGGACAGCAAATACTGAGAGGAGCTGTGGCAAAGAGAGGGAAGGGGACATCATCTTCAGTAGGGCATCATCTGTGTTGAGTAACACATCATCTTCATCTCAGGCAGCAAAACTATTTCAGGCCAGTCATGGCAGAAGAGTAGGGAGAAGGCTGATCCTCTGTTGTCAAGCATAATCTGGAAGCCTGCGCCGCCTGACTTGCAGAGTTCCGAATGTCTGATTAAATTCCTTTAGCTGCACAGCAGAAGGGCAGGGATTCACGGAACAAAATAGATTCAAGATCCCCAGAGTCGACCAACACTTTTCTCATTAATGGACCCTTAATAATTCATTAGTAGGGGGAAGAATAGAAAGTTCCATTATATACAACAGCAAACTGACAAACACGACTGCTTTCAGCAACATGCTTCAACAGTCTAAAGAAAGGGAGAAAGTCACAAAGCAGAGAGGCAGGACTCACTTTGAATTCAGAAGCAGGGAAGGGATGATCGGTTAAATATCTCAAAGAACCACTTCCCTAGACAGACTTTGGCTCTGTTGTCACAAAAATCCTCTTATTATGCTCACACCACTGCACCAAAATGCAGGCACACCTTTTCATTCTGGGGTCCTAGAAAGCGCACAAACTACTGACAATGTATGGCTTGGACAATATTTTGTAAAATTATATACCGCCCATCTGGCCTTGGTAGCCAGATGGGCTGTGTATAAATCAAATAAATAAGTTGTTGTTGTTGTTGTTCAGTCGTTCAGTCGTATCCGACTCTTCGTGACCCCATGGACCAGAGCTCGCCAGGCCTTCCTGTCTTCCACTGCCTCCCGGAGTTCTGTCAAATCCATATTGCTTGCATCGATGACACCGTCCAACCATCTCATTCTCTGCCGTCCCCTTTTCCTTTTGCCTTCCATCTTTCCCAACATCAGGGACTTTTCCAAGGAGTCCTCTCTTCTCATGAGGTGGCCAAAGTACTGGAGCCTCAGCTTCAAAATCTGTCCTTCCAGTGAACATTCGGGGTTGATATCTTTCAGAATGGATAGGTTTGATCTCTTTGCAGTCCAGGGGACTCTCAAGACTCTCTTCCAGCACCACAGCTCAAAAGCATCAATTCTGCGGTGATCAGCCTTCTTTATAGTCCAGCTCTCACTTCCATACATCACTAGAAATAAATAATAAATAAATACAATTTTATATACACATAGATTCAGCAGAATGTACAGGTTCCAGCTATTTCACTCCATATCTAACAGTCTTATCCATAGCACAAGAAAAGAGGAGGGGGAAGAGGAACAGAAGAAAGAAAAATTATACCACATTTCAACTCTGGCTTTAAATGCAAAAGCTTGAAAAGTGGAGAGGCAAAACTACTTCAAAGTTTGTATGAATAATTTACTCTGTTGCAGACTTTTCTGAGAGGTTCTTGAACAACTTGTAGATTTGCTCATGGTTCTTTTTCCCCCTTTAGGCAAAAAAAAAAAAAAAAAAATCTGGCGGAAGAAAAGCCCAGCCCTGCCTCACTGTTATACGAAATAACTCTTTTATATTATTTAGCAGGGCTCTGCTCATTTCAAGAAGCTGCGAGAGGTGGATAAGCTAGTGAGTCTTGTACAATTTCTGTTTCCTTTTTACACTTCAAGCATCTTGCCTCAAGTGGGATCCTGTACATTTCAGCATGGAAATATGTATATGCTGAAGGGAGGGTGCGGAAATCAGTTCTGGATGAAGCTTCCAGCAGCTTGGTCTCTTCTAGGTGTGTCGAACTAGGATGGCAACCATCTCACTGCCCACATGGCATTAGGACACTTGGATGGAAAAGGCCAGTCTCAAAAGGTCTGCCCATGCTTTTCGATCCAAGGCCTTGGTACCAGGCAGCCAACACCATATTTCAATGAGAACAGCTCAAATGTCCCAGGCTGTGCTATATGAGGATGCTGACTCTGGGCGTTTATACACGACCCCTAAGCTCCGCCGCAAATGGCTGCAAGCTCCGGACTTTAAAAATGTTTACCCACCAGCTCCGGAGTTTGCAGACAATTAAGTGCGACCCGCCCACTTTAGCGTGACCAAACAGCAGTTTTCTTGTACCTGCTTTTTGGATGTGACAAATATTTGAGATCAAATTGCCAACATGCGCTGGATTATGGAGAAAGCCAGAGAGTTCCAGAAAAACATCTACTTCTGCTTCATTGACTATGCCAAAGCCTTCGACTGTGTAGACCACAACAAACTATGGCAAGTCCTTAAAGGAATGGGAGTGCCTGAACACCTTATCTGTCTCCTAAGAAATCTATATGTGGGACAAGAAGCAAACGTCAGAACTGGATATGGAACAACTGACTGGTTTGGAATTGGGAAAGGAGTATGACAAGGCTGTATACTGTCACCTTGCCTATTTAACTTATATGCAGAGTACATCATGAGAAAGGCCGGTCTGGGTGAATCACAAGCTGGAATTAAGATTGCCGGAAGAAATATCAACAACCTCAGATACGCAGATGATACTACTCTAATAGCAGAGAGTGAGGAAGAATTAAAGAACCTCTTAATGAGGGTGAAAGAGGAGAGTGAAAAAAATGGGCTGAAGCTCAACATAAAAAAAACTAAGATCATGGCCACTGGTCCCATCACCTCCTGGCAAATAGAAGGGGAATAAATGGAGGCAATGACAGAGTTTATTTTCTTGGGCTCCTTGATCACGGCAGATGGTGACTGCAGCAACGAAATAAAAAGACGCCTGCTTCTTGGGAGGAAAGCAATGGCAAACCTAGATAGCATCCTAAAGAGCAGAGACATCACTTTGCCAACTAAGGTCAGGATGGTTAAAGCTATGGTTTTTCCAGTAGTGATGTATGGAAGTGAGAGCTGGACTATAAAGAAGGCTGATCGCCGCAGAATTGATGCTTTTGAGCTGTGGTGCTGGAGGAGAGTCTTGAGAGTCCCCTGGACTGCAAGGAGATCAAACCTATCCATTCTGAAAGAAATCAACCCCGAATGTTCACTGGAAGGACAGATTTTGAAGCTGAGGCTCCAGTACTTTGTCCACCTCATGAGAAGAGAGAATTCCCTGGAAAAGGCCCTGATGCTGGGAAAAATCGAAGGCAAAAGGAAAAGAGGATGACAGAGAATGAGATGGTTGGACGGTGTCGTCAATGCAACCAAAATGAATTTGACAAAACTCCGGGAGGCAGTGGAGGATAGGAAGGCCGGGCGAGCTCTGGTCCATGGGGTCACGAAGAGTCGGACATGACTGAACGACTGAACAACAACAAAGGATAGTGAGTGCGGAGCTCTCCTGGCTTCTGTTTGTTCTTTTTTGCACCCGCTCCTTTAAGAGATCTGAATGCTGCCGGGAACAAAACGGAGGTAAGACGGCATTCTTTTCTTTCTTTTTTCTCCCTCCCTCAGGCAGCCAGCAACCAGGAAGTGCGGAGGGGGGTGGGGACAGAGGAAGAGCGACGAACCCCTAAGATCTCTGGTCCGAATTTAAGTGGCCAGCGGATCTTAGGGGTCGTGTAAAAAGGCCCTCTGAGAGAGACCCGGCAGGAGAAAACCAGAGAGGGGCCTTCTTGGTGGTGGTTTCTCAACTTTGGAATCAACTCATCCCTGCCATCCGCCTGGTCCCTTTGTTGATGACCTCCAAGAAGCTTCTAAGCATCTGGCCATCGCAACACGTTAAGACATTGGTAGAATAAATCAATATGAATTTACAGCCTGGATGGGTTGATTTATGCACAGGTGTCAGAAATTCATAACCAGACACTGAATCCATAAAACGACAGACAAAGAGTCATGGATGGGATATAATGGGCATGAGAAATATTGCACATGAAATTATTAGTACCTGATTGGTTAAAGAAGGTATATACCGTATATGTCTGGATGAGATTTTTCTATCTCTTGTCACCTGGACAGAGAGAGAGGTATTCATTTTTGTTGCCTAATGTCTATGTGGTATATGCAGTAGTTTGGACTGCTGAGACGTTTTGTCTGACAGACTGCTGTAAATATATGTAAACAGCTTTAGAGTTAGAGTCAAACAACTCATGGGGCGTTTAAACACGACCCCTAAGCTCCGCTGCAAATGGCTGCAAGCTCCGCACGATAAAAATGTTTACCCACCAGCTCCGGAGTTTGCAGACAATTAAGTGCGACCCCGCCCACTTAGCGTGACCAAACAGCAGTTTTCTTGTACCTGCTTTTTATGGTGAAAAATATTTGATCCGGAGACTGCCTGAGGTCTCCTCGCTTCTTTCTGTTATTTTTCTTTTGCCTCCGCCCCTTAAAGAGGAACTAGGAAGTAAACGGAGATTGGAGCAACTTCCCCCAACACCGGGAGGTAAGCCTTTTATTCTTTTGTCTCTGTCTAAGGCTTTTTTTCCTCCCCCCCTCCCGCAGACAGAACAAAGAAGTGCCGAACGGGTGGGGAGGGAAGAACAGCAACGAACCCTCAAGATCTCTGGTCCGAATTTAAGGGACCAGCGGATCTTAGGGGTCGTGTAAAAAGGCCCTTAGTCTGTGCATTATTCCTTACTGAGGACTAGTGTTCTAGCAACCAGCAGCCAATCTCTGTTTCCCTGGATTTTCTACTTAAGCTCCACTGCGCACATGCTGAATCTTTGACACAACAGGCCTTACACTCCAAGCTCCAACCCATCAACGGAAGGCAATGGAGTTGGTGAAACTATCAGCCATTAAGGCCGCAATGGCGCTGTTTTAAATGTTTAAATGTTTTACATTTGAATGTTTTCCATTTATGTGGTGGTTCAGTGGACTAAGGCTCCGAAAACTTTTGGCTGCAAAGTTGGTGGCTCAGCGGTTCGAATCCCAGGTGCCATGCAGCAGAGTGAGCTCCTGCTGATAACCCCAGCTCCTGCCACCCTAGCAGTTCGAAAACATGTAAATGCAAATAGAATGCAATGGGTTTGTGTGTAGAACAGTGTTTTCCTGCTGCCGTGCTGGCACGTGGCCATGGACTTGCGCAACACTGGCTCTTCGGCTTGAATACAGAGATGAGCACCGCCCCTAGAGTCGGACATGACTAGCACACATGTACCGGAGGGGAACCTTTACCTTAACCTTTTTAATGTTCATATCTTTCATTTGCACTACATGTTGACATTCTGGCTTGTTGTGTAAGATTATGACGTTTTGCTTATTGCCTTACTGTTTTATTCTGCAAACCACACAGAGTGGCCTTTAGTTAGGGTGATATATAAAGTGAATGAATGAATAAAATAAATATTTCCAGCAGTGGCAGCTAGCTAAGTACCTCTGGGAAAGCTGCAAAGGGGGAAAAAGCTCTGTTGGCAAAAGATTCCTGTTGGAGGCTCTGAGGGCAATGGGTTGGCAAATTGGTTCCGGTTTTTAATCCTAACTTTACAGGACCAATCCAAGATGCTCATGAACATCCAGTTGCCCCCAAAAGGTAACAATTGAAAAGCCATCCAAAAAAAAAAAACAATTGAAAAGGACCATCAAGCACAAAAAAAAAACACACACAGACACCACAAAGGACAGCATTAAACACAAGCACACACACACACACACACACACACAAACCCATTGCACCAACTAAAGGCTGCTCAGGTTCTCCAGAACGGAACAAAAACTGTGAGCAAACCGATCACAACCCAAACAAAACCTAAAATGTGCCTTAGCATCCATATGGAGCAACAGAAGAAAGATGTTGGATTGGAATGATGTAGAGATGCTGTATAAGGAAGATTCGCTTGGCTTTCTCTGCTTTGTTCTTCCCATTCCATGGATGCTAAGAGGAAAGCTTTCCGGATTTGGATCAGACGACGGAAAGATGCATCTTCTAATTTGCTTCCCATTGCCTCAGATGTTCCCCTCCTACCCGCTTTGTCCTTTTCATGCTATTAAAGTCAGTAACGGGTAATAAAGGCTGCAATTATTTTTTTGCGCTGCCGGCTGCCCACTGCCTGAGTGCTGCCCCCACCACCACCTTCTCTCCCAAGTAGCATTCAGTATTTATTCATGTATGTAAATTCCACCAGTCAAAATCTTGACACATTCACAACGTCCTGTATTTCATTGGGTTTACCCCTGACCCCCTGTAATTGTACCCAACCGGTCTGTGGTTCTGAATGATGAGGTCCATTGTGAGCAGGAGGAAACAATAAGTGTAGTACCTGCTCTCTCTCGCTCTCTCTCTCACACACACATAAATAATCTTGCAGGATTCGGGAAGATGTAAACGTCCTTGCTTCGTTTGATTTCAGCACTGGGGGAGGCCATCGCCTGAATGAACTTTCACATTTCACACTTGATGGGGTCCCCCCAGGCACCTGTTTTATTTTGATTAAAAGGAGATGCAAGAAGCCTGCACAAGGATGGGCACAGGATTCTGGGGGTCACGATCATGTCAACAAATACCACTCGTGCACACGCTGTAAACTAAAATGACAACAAGTACTATTGCTAGCACCACTAATTCCAGCAATAATAATGGTACAGAATACCAGGTGCTGAGCGATAGATATAGCACATGGCTCAAAGACCATGCGAGCATTATTTGTGACGTGCCAGATGCTATTGCTTCTTCCATTCCCTGGAGGGTGACCAAAAAAGAGAAAGGTAAAATAGAATTTGCATCACATGTTGAAACATGGAATTGTTCATTGCCGCACAAGAGAGATCTTCTGCCATTCCCAGAAGCCTTCACCACTGGCTGTGCTGGCTGGGGTTGGTGGGAGTTGGAATTTAAGAACACCTGGGTTACTCAAGTCTTGGAAGCACTGATCCACACAGGAGACCCTGTCCAAGCTTACACAGGTGGTAGGACAAGGACATGTGTCTGCATTAACCATATGCGCTCCAGGTGTCTTTGGCTGCCCCATTCAGGGAAGCCTTGTGAAGATTTGAACTCCCGACCCCTGGAGTTCCAATCTACTGAGCTATGCCATAAAGGTACACGGATATATATATATATCAACTAGAGATGGGCACGAACCGAAAAAAATGTGATTCATTTTGGTTCGGTTCGTTTTAGGGTTTAGTTCATTTTGTTTTGTTTTTAACAAATTTCATTTTGTTGGTTCATTGATTTGTTATTTGTTTTTCCCTGCTTTGCGCGATTTAATCCATTTGACAGCACGTGCATGGGGGGAAAACATTAATTTTTTTTTAGAAAAAAACAGACACTGACAACAACTGCACAAACTGGACTGGCAGCATCCTCATCCTCATCCTCCTCTCATCTTCTTCAATCATCCTTACCAGGCGGCAGTGGTGGCAGGGCGATCCTGGCCCCTGTGGCAGGGGCTTTTTGAAGTACTGGCTAGGGGCCAGTGCCTTTTTTTCCCCAAATGCTGACTGTGCGGCTCTTGGAGCTGGGTTGGCACTGGTTTTATTTATTTTTTCTTCATTTTAGAGCGCCACCACGGCCACCCCGGGGCTGGGTCGGCGCTCCTTTTTATTTTTTTATTTATTTTGATTTTATTTTATTTTATTTTTTTTATTTTATTTACTGCCAACCACATGGACCCCACTACAGCTGTAGCATGGGCCGGTCAGCTTTTTTCTTTCTTTCGCCCCTCCCTGCAGCCAGGAAGACTGGACTTCCAGGACCAGCACCAGGTAGGAGACATCTCCAGTGTCACCATTAACAAAATGAAACAAACCAAACCAATTTTTTTCAGTTTGTTTGATTTCATTCTAAATCCACTCTGGGGTTCGTTATTCATTTTGTTACGTAATGAAACAAATAATGAATAGCAAAACAAACTGAAAGTTCATTTTGTGCCCATCTCTAATATCAACTAATTGATCCCACAGTGGATAGTCACACAGTCAATATACTCATGGAAATTTTAGCTACCAGTAATTAAAATTTTAGCAGTCAATGTACACATGGAAATTTTAGCTACCAATAGTTTAACTTTTAGCAGTCCAAGCTGTCTGGCATTCAACAGCTTCCAATGTTTCAGCCACCCATCCCCTGAGTGAGGTCTTCCCAGAAGAGAATGAGCCCTTCCTGAAACGGGAACTGTTTGCACTGACCGAGGCGTGAAAACCCATTTGCTATAGCCAGAGCGGCCACGGCTGGTTTGCACAATGCCTTTTCAAAGGCCTTAAAGTTCTGCGGAACAAGATAACCATGGGCTCAAGAACGTTCAATGACAAGAAGTGGACGGAGAGATCAACAGGAGAATTCTGCTGTGAGCCGCCACCTAGGGGGAAGATAATGGGTTAAAAAACAAAAACAAAGAAACAAACAAAAAGCAAACAAAAAACACAAGGTGCTGAGTGAGGAGAGAACTGTTCCATTGACAAGCGGAAGACTGGACAAGACTTAAGAACTGCGTGAAATGGAGGACAAAAGGAATGTTTGCATTATTAGTTTGCATTTTGTATTCTTCTTCTTCTTCTTCTTCTTCTTCATCATCATCATCATCAGCATCATCACTTTATTGGTATAATAAAGTAGAAAAGAATAGAATAATGGATGGAGAACCCAGAAACAATTAAAATCCAGCTATTAAAGTTTACAGTCAAGGATACATAAACAGGTGTGAAATCATTCCTCAAATAAAACCCAATGAACAGGATTCAGGTAGCTTTACTATTCAAATACAAGTAGCTCCAACCAGTTTAGCAGACCTTTGAGACGAATGAGACCTTACCTAAGTGTCTGATGTCTTGAGCTCATCCCTTCAATGGACCTACCCAAGCTGGGATTAACCACTGGTTTTGGCCGATTATGTTTATCCTTCCTTTGGGTGAATTTTCTAAGTGCAAATTGCCTTCCTGTTTTCTCCACTTTGGTCAGAATCAACTTTGTCCTTCAGAGTAGCAGAATATCAACCTCTCTTCCTTGTCCTACCCCTTGTTGTTTGACATGGGGATTCTACTCTAAACATTTATCAGAGTGTTAATTTAAAAGTGAAGGTCCCCCTTGTAAATATACACAAATACATGTTGTTTGACCTGAGCTGACCTTCTATTTTATTTATTTATTTTTATTTATTTATTTTTACAGCTTATATGCCGCCCACTACCCAAAGGTCTCTGGGCGGCTTACAACAAGGAATTAAAACAGTTAAGACATAAAATATCAATAAATAATTAAAACATCAGCAAAACCTTATACTAAAATCATCACTAAAATTGCCATCAAAGGACCCCAGTCTATGTTGTATCAATTAAAAAACTTCTGGAACAGGAAGGTTTTTACCTGGCGCCGAAATGTCATCAATGTTGGCGCCAGGCGGATCTCACTTGGGAGGGCATTCCATAACTTGGGGGCAGCTTGCCGAGAAGGCCCTTTGTCTACAAGCCATCCCTCTCACCTCCTTGAGGGATGGCTCTTTCAAGAGGCCCCTGGCTAGATCTTAATTGCCGGGTAGGTTCATATGGAAGGAGGCGGTCCTTCAGGTATCTAGGTCCCAAGCCGTTTAGGGCTTTATATGTCAAGACAAGCACTTTGAATTGAGCTCGGGCAGCAACTGGTAACCAATGCAGGTTATGTAGAATCGGCGTGATGTGATCTCTGGTGGCCCCACCACTCACCAGCCGCGCCGCACGATTCTGAACCAGTTGCAATCGCCGGACCGTCTTCAAAGGCAGCCCCACAGAGCGCATTGCAGTAATCAATACGGGATGTTACCAGCGCATGCGTAACTGTCATGACTAGGTAGGGGCGGAGCTGGTATATTTTCCGCAGCTGAAGGAAGGCGCCCCTGGCCACCGAATCCACCTGGGCTTCCAGAGTTAGACCAGGGTCCAGAAGCACCCCCAAGCTGCGGACCCTGTCCCTTAGGGGGAGTGCAACCCCGTCCAAGACAGGGAAGTGGCCCTCTAACCTGTCCGGCGAAGCACCCACTAACAGCACTTCCGTCTTGTCTGGATTGAGTTTCAATTTATTAACCCTCATCCAGTCCATTATCTGGCTCAGACACGAGTTCAGGACAGAAACTGCCTCACCTGGATTGGTGGAGAATGAGAGGTAGAGCTGAGTATCGTCAGCATATTGCTGACTCCTCAGCCCAAACCTCCTGATGACCTCTCCCAGTGGTTCCATGTAGATGTTAAACAGCATGGGAGACAGTATTGAGCCCTGAGGAACCCCATGACGTAAACGCCACGGGGCAGAGCAACTGTCCCCCAGCACCACCTTCTGGACACGGTCAGCCAGGAAGGAGCGGAACCACTGCAAAACAGTGCCTCCAACTCCCAACCTGGCCAGCCTATCCAGAAGGACACCATGGTCGATGGTGTCGAAAGCCGCTGAGAGGTCCAGGAGTATCAACAGGGTTGATAGGTGACCCTGACAGGACATCTAGGTGACCCTGACAGGACATCAGAAATACTGTACTGTATTCACCTCAGCATTTTAACCAGCAAGGATATGGATGGTGAGCAGAGAAGACCGTTTATGAGAGATACAAGCATGGACACCAGAATCTCAATGTGTTCCAGCCCACGAACAGAGAGGACAATTTCCAGGTGATATCAGATGTGACCAACTCAGCCACATTGACAGCAAAATAAACAATCCTGCAATGCAATTCAATATGTGTAGAGGAGATGTAGTTTGCTTCAGCTCTAACCCCATATCCACTCCACAGTCACTTTTAGTTTTGCCTCTGTTGGATGCAATTGAATTAAAAACCAATTGGGAGACCCTAAATTTGACCTGATTAAATGACAAGGGTGGGGGATGGGGTGGGAGAAAGCAGAAAGAAGTTATCCATAAAGATGAAACGTCAGCTTATGTATTAGTAAATCATAAAGGGGATTGATCAGAAAAGCAGAAGCTTTTCATGCAATTGGTATGAGAAAGTCACCTGGTAGAATAAGAAGAGAACTGTTTCCGAAACTTCTTTGAAAGGGTACGTAACAATCACATGATGATTCTTTTCTAAGTGTCAAATATTAACACTGATGATTCTGTTCCTGAATTAGTCCATTTGTTAGTGATTCACACTACACACATGTGCAATGGGAATTAACTTGATGAGCATAAATGTCAAATCAAAATATGCCATGTTTATTCGCTTACTTAACTTCTTCTTCTTCTTCTTCTTCTTCTTCTTCTTCTTCTTCTTCTTCTTCTTCTTCTTCTTCTTCAATATCTTTATTGGCATAGTAAAAATGATAAACATATACAGGGAATATTACAAGGGAAACCAGTAAACAAATAAAATACAACAAGTTAAAACACACAGTAAAGGAACATGGGTGGAAACTCTTCGGGGGAGCCAACCTGGAAATAAGGAGAAATTTCCTGATGGAGAGAGCCATTCAACAGTGGAACAGCTTGCCCCCTGATGTTGTGGGTGCCCTGTAACTGGAGGTTTTCAAGAGAAAATTGGACAGCCATCTGTCTGGGGTGGTATGAAGTCTCCTGCCTTGGGCAGGGGGTTGGACTAGAAGACCTTCAAAGTCCCTTTTAACCCTACCATGTTTGCATGATTCTATGAACATAAAGAAGTGTAAGACCAACAGTCAAAGAGGACAGATTTGACTAGAATGGCGTAGGAGCCTTCTTCTCTGGATAATCTACCTCCATATGACAACATTCACACCTGAAAGGACAGGTTTGGAGAATATTAAGTACTTACCTACTTATTGTAAAGCATTTTCGACCTACTCTTTAGACATAAACCTCCATGGACAACTTAGAAATGCAGGTGGTCAGATAACGGGCTCTCCTGGTACCTCAGGGACAAGAAGAGTATGTCACTTCCAGAGATCTGAGGGCCCCTAGTCATGTCACTGAGAAGACACATTTGGGACCCCAAGGTGGCATGAAGCCTGAGGGTTATGCGTTGACCACACTGGTTAAAAACCAGCCACTTTCATGTGGTGTAAGTATCTGTGAATTCTGGTCTCCTTGTGCAGATTGCCCTTTTTGTAGTGGCACAACACTCCTTTGGATTTGGGTTTTGTGTTATTCCAGCGATTGTTGTGTCTGGGGCTGGGGTCTGTAACACAGCTGCCTTCTGGGGAAACAGCAGTAAAATAGTTCCTGCACTCAGAATATGGCCTCCAAGGGCGTTTATACACGACCCCTAAACTCCGGGGCAAATGGCTCCCAGCTCCGGAGCTTAAAAATGTTTCCCCACCAGCTCCGGAGTTTACAGGAAATTAAGTGCAGCCCCGCCCACTTTAGCGCGTCCCAGCACACCTTTCAAGTACCTACTCTTCCGGGGTGAAAATTGCTTGATGCGGTGTAACGATAGTGAGTGCGGGGCTCTCCTCGCTTCTGTTTGTTGTTGTTTTGGCTCCCGCCCCTTTAAGAGCTACTTTACAGAGACAGGAATGTTCTCGCGGCAAGAACGGAGGCAGAACGGAGGTGAGCCACGATCTTTTCTTCCTTTTTTTTCTCCCTCCCCTCACGGAGCCAGCAGCCAGGGTGGGGACACAGGAAGAGCGACAAGCCCCTAAGATCTCTGGTCCGAATTTAAGTGGCCAGCGGATCTTAGGGGTCGTGTAAAAGCACCCCAAGGAAGAGGTGGTGGGGAAGAAAATCAAAGCAAGGGAACAATTCTTAAAGTGGCAATTCTTACAAAAATCAGCTCAGGAGGGTCACTGGGATGGATGGCTATTGGCGTAGGCCACTTTTGGTTGACTGGTTTTTCTGTGCCCCCTTTTTCCGAGCATTGGGACTCAAGGCAGCTCACAAACTGTTTTTAAAAAGACAAAATTTAAAAACAACGCTCATGCAGCAATTTAAAAGCTATTAAACAAGGAACCATTAAAATCATCAGATAAAAACAAATTAGGAAGTATGCAAACATTTAAAAGCACATTAAATAGGATATACTTGGGGCGAATGTTGGGCAGCTAGATATGTTAAAATCAGAGCTTAAACACACACACAAAAAGACTGATGGAATAAAAATGTACTCATTTACCACCAAGAAAGAGGGGGAGGGTGATACCACCATGGGGGAGGACATTGTGTAACCTGGAGAAGACCTGCTTGGAGTTGAGGTGTAAAGCCACACACCTGTACACCTCTACTGTACAGCCCAAGTCTACTCTAAACAAGCCTGATGGTGCAATAATTGAACTGCAGTACTGCAGTGAAAACTCTGCTCCTGACCTGAGTTCTATCTCAACTCGCTCAGGTAGCCGGCTCAAGGTGGACCCAGACTTCCAGCCTCCTGAGATTGGTAAATTGTGTACCCAGCTCACTAGAGGTGGGGCAATGCGTTAACCCCCCAGAGAATGCTTTAAACACTATAGGACAGTATGTAACCAGGATGCTTTAAAAAAGAGAGAGAGAGATTGGAGGCCTTAAAATTGGCTATCCACAGCTGTTTGCATCTGGACTGTTAATTCAGCAGGCATTCAGCTCAGCCAGGCCTCTGTCTTCCCTGCTTGAACAAACTCATAGGATAATGGAGTTAGAAGATTGACCTTTCTGCTCAAGGCAGGACCCAAATCAAAATATAACATACAAAGAAATACTGTATATCACAATTGTGTTTAAATGATAAAAATCTTCTCAACAGCTTGTACCTGTAAAATAGCAGATGCCCTATTATGCATATCAATGTCTTCTTTTGCCCCATTTTTTAAAGAAGGGGCACTGATGCATGCCCTTTTGGGGGATGATGTGTATATGGCTGTTCTACAGCTGATATCAAGAGATTCTGGAATGGCCCTGCTTCTCTTCAGATGGACAAACTCACTAGGCATTCAAACAAGTGGAGGGGGGGAATCAGAGCTGCGACCTACCATGAACCGAACGAGTTATAATGATATTGTTGTTATGTGCTGTCAAGTTAGAACTGACTTACAGTGACCCTAATAGGGTTTTCAAGGTAAGTGCGGTATTTAAAGAGCGGTTTTACCACTTCCGTGCACCAGCGAGTTTCCATGAGATTCGAACCCAGGCCATTACATCAGACCAGGTGCAATTACAAATAGGCGGCGGAGGGTTTTCTTAGGTTAATGTATCTAGGGCTGCAGCCTCTATGCCAGGGGTGTCCTTTTTTTTTTTTTTTTTTTTGGCAAGGAGGGCCAGATTTGACGAGGTGAAAATGTGTGGGAGCCGACCATTCAGCCGCATTTGGCCCCTGGGCCGGAGTTTGGACAAGTCTCTATAACATGCAAGGAGGAAGGGAGGATGCTGCAGCAACAGAGCCGGGGGCAGGTAGGCTGGGCAGGTGGCTGGTGGGGTAAGGAGGGCAGGCAAAACATAAAACTGCAAGGTGATGCCTCTATCCAGTAGCGGGAAGGGCCAGCTGGTGGGGATGCATCACATGCTGAGCCAGTGGGGACAAGAGGCCATGGGCCACTAGAAATTTGTAAATGGGCCGCATTTGGCCCCTGGGCCTGACTTTGGACATGCTTGCTCTATGCTGTTTCAACAAATCTTCAATTTATTGAGGAAGCAGCTGTTTTTAAATTTCTTTAAAAAAAAGATGTACTTTCAAAAGTAGAAATCAATACCAGGGGGCACTCACCTCATCTCTTAAGATGGTTACTTTATGTCCACTCTCGTCCCGGGAGGAAATTCATTGCATGTTGATATCGGTCACGGTCAAGTGGTCTTCTTGCAGTTCTGTCTCTGTTCCCGTGTACGCACGGGCGTGATTGATGATACTGGCATGACTGTTCCTGCATGTTCTCGTTCTGTGATGAGCTGTGAAATTCCCTGCCTTTGTTCTCTTTTTTTTCTGGCCTGACCTTCCGTTTTGCGATGTTTTGATTCTCCGAAGCCTTGCCTTCAATGCACTATGGAGATAAGTAAGTTTGAGGCATTTGTCTTTTAATCTCTCTGCACTGCATTGCTGACTCCATAGGGAATGTACTGGCGAATGGCACTTCACACTCCTGCCACTAGATGGAGAATGGCACGCTGCGTGATGAGCCTTTCCTCATGGGCACTCGTCTCAGAATGAGAAGCGAGATGAGGAGATTCCTGAGGCCAGGGAGGGGAATCTCTCATCCCGCTTATATCGCAGTTCAGGGGGCGTGGTCGGGACAAACTCCCCTCGTCCCGCAATGGACGTGCGGTTACATTTCTTCGTACCGGTCCCCAGCGGGACCACGAACAGCGATGAGAAGGATGTGAAGTATCAGCCTTAAAAGCATGACAGAATGTATCTTGCTAAGATGGTGGCACCTGGCATTTCTTGAGGACAAGCAACATATGGATTTTCCCTAAATATAAAGTTCTAGGTGTGTGAGAACAGATCAAAGATAACTTTAGAATATACAAATTAAAAAAAACCCTCAGTTGAATCTCAGTGCTCACCTCCCTGCCTCATGCATTGCAAAAGGAAAATTTCACCACGTTTGTTTATGTGAGAGTATGGAAAACTCAAAAATTACTTTGAGGGAAGCAATTAATTTTTTACAACTTTCCAATAAAATTTTATATTTTTTATGTTTTGGCATGTGTCGTGTGTGCATAAAAAGTCAAACTTTTTATAGTATGACAGGAGAATATGCATCAAAGTTATGAACTATACTATCTTTTTTTAAGACAGAAGAAGGGAGGATTTTTTAAAAAAAAATCTGTTTTAAACTGAGCAATGATCATACTGTCAACCTTTATCTTAATTTCTACTAATTTATGTTCTTGTTTGTCATCTTAAGGGAAGACTTTATAGTGGCAGCAACAACAACAACACATTAACCTGTAGTGTGTTGTTTACAATTCTCTTTTTTGGGAGAATGCTGTTCATTAGAAAGGAACCATGCAGTGGATCTTGCTTTCTGAAATTTGAAGCAGAAATGAATTCAAAATGATAGACATGAGATGGGCATGAACTGCTGGTTCAGCAGTTTGTGCTGGTTCGTTTTCCAGCTGAATGAATGTTTAGTGCTTCCCAGCCCCGTTTCCTCTGGCAGGCACCCATTCAGAGGCAGCGCCTGGAGGAAGTTGGGCAGGGCAGCTGGGGCACTAGCCCTGAGTTGAAGAAGCAGGGTTGGGAAGCACTCGACTCCTGTCTAGCCAATGAAACAAACCAGCATGAACAGCCGGTTCAATGATTCGTGCCCATACCAATTCTGTGTTTGTGTGTAGGTGCAAGCTAGTTTTGAACTTGAAATATATGGCTGTGTCCTAAGCATTGCACATAACCTTTATGTCAGCAATGCATCCTATCTTTGAGTTTTTAAATGGCAACAATATAGTTTGAGGGAAAAAATGCTTTTCTACACTTAATTCCCCGAATGCTCCAGCCAGCATGGGCATCCACCAAAAAAGTAACTTTTACAAGCCCTGTGACCAATATCTGCTACGTTTCCCATTCTTCTGGGTTTTTTTTTTAAGTTGCAGCAATTGAGCAGAAGCCTGGAGGTGTGACATAGAACTGCACATAGAACTTTGATGTTTAGACCAAATGTGGTTCAAAAACTCTGTATTTAAGGGAGATATTTTACAAGCAAACAAACAGAGAATGCTGCACAAGCATGTTAAACCCAAAGCCTCGCTTTTCACAGTCAACAACACACTTTACGCACGATGTTGACTCGCTTTTAAAAACAAAGCAAAACAATTCCTCCATGTTGTGAAAGTGAGGGTCCCTGTGCAGGCAAAGCCAGCTTGGAGTAGTGTTGCCCTATTGTTTCTTTATTTAATCACCTTCTTACCTACGAACTGAAGCATCTTTTCTGCCTTTCTAATCCCTAAGAGATATTTTATCAACAAAGACAGAGAGACACCGCAGATTAAAAAGGACAATGTGTGAATTAAAACAAGCAAGTCAAGAGCGCAGCGTGAACTAAATCATGTTCTATTACCATTAATATTTCAATTGCTCCTTAAGATGAGGACGAGGGAACAGCATGTTATCAGCAGGCATAAAAGACACTGCCTCCTTTCTCTTTAACCAGTTAAGATTGAATGCTCCTGAGAAGGGTGGCTGTGCTGTTGAAGGAAACAACCCCAGCTCACTCCTCCTAAGCTAGTAGGCACTTGAGGGGCATATCCAAGTTCCATCATTCCTGTCAATGACAACCATTCACCAATAGGCCAACTCTTTGTAGCAGCCAAAAGTGCTTTGTGTAGTGCTGAAGTGAGGAATTCACTGCCACAAGATGTGACAGTGGCTTTATGATGAAGTTTTGGATAACGGCATAGGGCAGGGATGGCAAACATTTTTGACACCGAGTGCCCAAACTCGGTGATGGAGATGGTGGCGGTGCCAGGGGGTGGGATTGGCGGCAGCAGGGGCAGGGGGCGAAGGCAGCAGGGCAATGGGGGGCGGGCTCAGGGTCATTGGCAGCAGTGTCAGGGGACGAGGGCGGCGATGGGGACGGTGGGCAGAGGCGGAGTCAAGGTCGGCAGGGGGCGGGGTGAGGGCAGTGATGGGGACAGTGGCGGAAGCAGGCGGAGGCTGGGTTGGCAGGGGTTGGGGCGAGGGCAGCGATGGGGCTGACGGTGGAGGCGGGTGGAGTCAGAGTCGGGGTCGCCAAGGGGCGGGGCGAGGGTGGCGATGGGGACGGCAGCGGAGGTGGGTGGAGGCGGAGGCTGGGTCGGCAGGGGGCGGGGGCAAGGGCGGCGATGGGGACGACAGCCATAGTGTTGTCCTGGCACGCAACATGCTCCCTGCCCCCTCTACTTCCCCCTCCGCAAATTCCTCATGACTGGTCCAGCGGAGGGGGAAGTGGGGGAGGCAGGGAGCCTGTTGCGTGCCAGGTGAAAGCTCTCCGTGTGCCACCTTTGGCACGCATGCCATAGGTTCGCCATCCCTGGCGTAGGGTTACCTGCACAGCTTATTGAGTTGGGCTGCTGAGATCAGAGTCCAGTTCCTCCCAGTGCCTCCCAGTGTAAGAACTGGCCTGTGTAGCCTTAGGTAGTTCCTGCACGGTACGGTAGTTCCAGTGCATGCCCAGAAGAAAGGAATAGTGAACCACCTTCTGAGCATGTTCTTTCATGGTTTCGGACTGTAGAATTAAGGCCGTCGTCTTTCTGAGTAAACACAGATATGGATCTCAAGTCAACTACATCCTATCCAGCCCTCTTCAAAGGCAGGTTGCAAATGCATTAAACTGAAGGATGGATCTAGATATATTTAAATGAGTTGAACTTTGTTTCCATTGAAATCCATGGGGAAGAAAATAAAAATGACTTATGTTAACATTCCAATGGCGAGGAGCACAAAGCACTTAACATCTGCACAGTCGATTCAGCTCAGCTGCGGTAAAATAGCATTGAGCTTTTATCTAACTTTTAAAAGCATGTAAGCTTTATGTAGCCCCACAGCAAACGAAGATGCTTCTGTTTTGATTCTTTTTAAACCCTCTTTGCAAGCTGTTGCATGGAACAGAGTTGTTTGCGGTTCAAGAAATTCCGTTGTGCTTTTTGCCAGCCATAGTCTGAAAACAATTTCTGAGCTTAGCAGGCTCCAGGCTTGTAAGGATTCGTAGGAAAACCTCTCGAGCCTAGATGCCCTAAGCACATCCAATCTCGCCTGATTTCAGAAGCTAAGCAGGGTTGGCCCTGGTTAGTACTTGGATGGGAGACCACCAAGGAATACCAGGTGCTGTAGGCGCCTGGAGTAGGAACTGGCAAACCACTCCAGTATTCCTGCCAAAAAAACTTCATGGATATGGAGTCACGAAGACTGTAACACACACACACACACACACACACACACACACACACACACACACACACACACACACACAAGAAAACCTCTCAAGGAGCAAGAACAGCACCAGGCCCTGCCTACATCGTACTGCCCCCTCCCACTCTGCCCCCAGTCCTTCCCACTTTTAGAATTCAAAGCTCCCAAGACTTTTTCTCAAAAAGCTCTCAAAAAGCTCCAGGAATGCTGTAAGTCGATGTCCCTCAATTCCCTATTCTCAGTACCTGAACATGTCTTAATTGTACTGGACTGTATATTATCCCTCATTACTGTAAGCCACTTTGGGTCTTTTTTCCAAGGAGAAAGGTGGGGTAAAAATACTCTTAAATAAATAAATAAATAAATAAATAAATAAATAAATAAATAAATAAATAAATAAATGGAACAACAATCCTTCCAACGTCCCCAGCATTTCTCATGCATTGACCTATTCAACCTTCTCCATTGTACTGCCCTTCAGATATGTTGGACTACATGCTAGCTGTTGTTGTTGTTGCTGTTGTTGTTGTTGATGATGATGAAGAAGAAGAAGAAGAAGAAGAAGAAGAAGAAGAAGAAGAAGAAGAAGAAGAAGATGGAATTGCATTGTAGAAGCCCGACATTTCTAGAAGGGACAACATTGATGAAATTCAACTGGTTGATGACCGTCAGTGGTCTTCTTTAATAAGAGTAGAGAGAAAACATCGAATAGGAGAGATTCCTGGTGGTTTTCCCTATGTGAAAGGGCTGAGCAAAAATAAAGAAAGAAAGAGGCATCTTTCCTGGGAGAACTGGCTGGAGTATTTCCTCTTCCAAAATCCAGTTAGATTATTAAATGGTGGAAGACTTGGCCAAAGGCTATGGTTTTGAGTTTTGTAGGGTTGCAGTGGTATTTCAGCTGCCAGTATTCCTTTGCAGAAGGTGGCTATGAGTCATGTTTTAAAGAAATGCAGTGGGAAATAGAACATTTCACGTTTTGTCCAAACTGGAGAGGCGGGGATAATCACAGAAATGCTGAGTCAACGGTGAGATCCCAGGAGTCAGTTCCTCACAGTCATGCAGAAGTTTCAGAGATATGGCTCAGCCTTGACCCAGCTATTTATTTTTAATATCCAGCCTCTAGAGCAGTGGTTCTCAACCTGTGGGTCCCCAGATGTTTCTGGACTGCAACTTCCAGAAATCCTGGCCAGCTCAGCTAATGATGAAGACTTCTGGGAGTTGCAGTCCAGGAACATCTGAGGACCCATGGGTTGAGAACCACTGCTCTAAAGCTTGGAAGGCTGTTGTAAGCCCCACAAGATGCTCAACCCCCACCACCACATTTTGGGGGCAGGGGTGGGGAACCAAAATGCTAGAATGTTATAGTCAATCTACCAAAGAACTGAGTTTTCAGACCTTAGAATTTACCCTGGAAATGTTCTCTATCTCCTGAAAGGAATGACAGAATGCATTCCTTTTATACACAAAGTAGCATCTTTGGGTATGTACATAAGGGAAACCCAAGATGGGTAGTTTGATGTGAGTGGTTAAAATACAGGGCTTGACTGAGACACTAATTGCTATTGATTATATAATGATATTGTGGGACGTTAATGCAGGCGTTATATTGACACTCAGAACCAATCAACTGAAAACTCATTATCCATGTTAAGCCTTTTACGAGTCAGTGGGTCTAAATGCTCAGGTAAGAAGGCAAGATGGTGAGGAGAGAAGCATGATTCCACACACAAAACTTCTCAAGAAAAGCCATGAATGACAGACATGGAGTATGAGTTAGGATTCCCCACCCCCACCCCAAAAATGCTGTGTTTCCATTCTTGAAGGAGGAGGGAGGGAGGGAGGAGTCTTGAGTAATGGAAAATGGCCACCTGCAGTCTCACCCCTGGATTGGGACCACTAACAGCAATTCAGCAGAGGTTTTCTGATACATTTGAGTAGGACTGTCGGGACCCCCTTCCTTGATGATGGGAAATGGTTCTAGTGTGTAAAATCAACTGGGTTACAAATATTCAGGCTGAATTGGTATCCAATCAAGGATCACACAGGGAATTTCTATACCTAAACAGTGACTGTACACCCCAAAAAGGAATATCATGACTAATTAGCTCCCTAGCATTGCTTCTTTCCATCTTTTAAGAAATAAATACATTTAACCAATGTCAACGGTATCTTAGCCTTCTGTGGCAGAAGCCTGGATTTAAGAACTTCCTCAAATTTCACGATAAATTTAGGGTCATCTTATACATGGAAGTAAGCCAATGAGAGAACTACACAGTAGAGAAACTGTTGTTTCTGGCTGGAAAATTGGGGGTTGTCTTATACATGGAGGCGTCTTATAGATGGAAAAATACAGTAATAACTTATAGTGGCTTTATGAACGAGAGATATCCAGATGTTCTGTCTTGAACAGCCCAGTTCAGATCTTGAAAGCTTCAGATCTGTGGTTTAACTTAAGGAGTCGATCCACCTTGTATTTGGTCTTCCTTTTTCTTCCTGCTGCTTTCAAACTTTCCCAGGATTTTTGTCTTTTCCAGAGAATTTTCCCTTCTCATGATGTGCCTGAAGGAGGGCAGCCTTGGTCTCACGATTTTTGCCTCCAGAAATGGTTCAGTCCTTGATTTGATGTAGTATAAATGAATTAATTCATTCCAAATGAAATTCTGTTATGCTAATTTTCCTTTGTACAAATTTCCCATGCATTGAAAACAGATTAATCCCTAACCGCAACCGTTCTTCTGTTGTACGGATTCGCCCCATAGGCGATTCTGTTAAGTGATTTCCCCCTATCTCAGGAAATGTTTTCCTTTAAGCAGATTTTCTGTTAAACAAACCACTTGTTATACAAGGGCCCACTGTATTTGTTTGTCTTTCTGGAGGTCCAGGGTATCTGCAGCAGCATATTTCAAAGGAAGCAATTTATTTCATGTTTTTAGCTTAATTCACTGTCCAGCTTACAAACCGGTACATGGTGATCAGGAGCAGACAAGTGTGGATTTTGGTCTCCAGATCTTTTTTAATTCCTTCGTTGCTGCTCTTCCAAATCTCGGTCTTCTGCTTTCCTGGCTGCAGTCTCCATTTGGATAATCTGATAACTGAACCAAGTTATACAAATATTTCATTACCTCAGTTTCTTCATTGAAGTTGTCTAATTCTTCTGCAGTCATCTGAATAATGTTCAACAGCAATCTTTCTTTGGCACTCTCTCTGATTAGAGGGTAAATGTCCCTCTCTAACCGGTCTGAGGAGTCTCTCAAGAGCAGAATCTCCATCTTATCTGGATTCAGTTGTAGTTTGCTGGCCTTCATCCAGTCCATTATTGAGGACAGGCAGCACTCAAGGATGGACACAGTAACACCTGCAAATGAAGAGAAAGGAGAGAGCGATCTGTGTGTCATCTGCATATTGATGACAATGGATTCCAGATCTCCACATGACTCCTCCCAGTGGCTTTATGTATATATTAAAAAGCACTGTGGGGAAATCATTGATCCCCATGGGGCTCTTGTTATATAGTCTGTTTGATTTCTACATTGACCATCTGGTGATGTCCACATGTACAGCTGTCTGTTCAGCTGCTTTGAACATGTATTTGCAATAAACAGATTGCTGGCCTTACTTTTATGTGCCATATGATAATGGGCTAATTTTGCTCTCTGTAATTGTAATTTTTATCATCTGTATAAATAATTGAACTTCATATTTGGATTTGGGGGGGGGACTTCACACACATGGAAACCTAAATATGGCTTACCTGGAGGACATGCGAAGAAGAAGATTTCATGTCCTAGCTTCATGTCCTATTTTTTTAAAAAGGAAGTCACCCCAGGGCCTTCCCACAGGTTGGTAACATACTTTCTTGGATAACAACTCCCAGAATCCCCTAGCCAGAAATAAGCCATGAAAGCTAGACATTCTGGGAGTTGTAATCCAAAACATAAAAATAAAGAAAGAGGTTATGATTCCAAGCTCGGGTTTCTATATTTGTTCCCAGGCTCTGGTAGTTAACCACCCTTGTGTCAATATTTTTTCAGGCTTGGCACGTCAGTCATGATATTATATGATCTACCCTTGACAAAACCTGACATGTTTGCAAAGATAATGTGTAGGGAGTAATTTGAACATTGAAAATGCTATTCAAATGCAAAATGTCCTTCCTTCCTTCCTTCCTTCCTTCCTTCCTTCCTTCATTCATTCCTTCCTTCCTTAAATATTGGGCCAAAAGTTTTTTTAAACCCACAGTTGCTAGACACCTCCAGCCACCAGAATCAGCATGGGTGTTTCTGCCTATTCCTGTCAAAAATTTCCCCTCACAAATTTCCATCCTGCATAAGGCACAGAAAAACGGCGTTGCTCTGCTACCCTAATCCTAGATATCTTCTTTGAAAGGGGGAAAGGAAGTCTTCCCTTTGAGAAGTCTTTTAATGATCATTTATCCCCTGTGGAAAACACTGATTTAATCAACAGCCGGAACTGAAAATGTCAGAGTTTACATCTTTTTATTAGCAAGTGCCATGTGCTTCTTGGGGTTTGAAGAAGAACTGTGGATAATTCCCTTCAAGGAAGACGTGAACTGTCTGTTTGAGAGGTTTTACTGAGACAACAGTCAGGATTGGGTCACAGATTCTGTCAATCAGTTTCATATGCAGTGGGAAAGGATGTTGCTTATGAAGGGGCACGTCATAAAGCAGTGGTTCTCCACCTGTGGGTCCCCAGATACTCCGGGGCTGCAACTCCCAGAAGTCTTCATTACTAGCTGAGCTGGCCAGGATTTCTGGGAGTTGCAGTCCAGGAACATAGTGGGGACCCACAGGTGGAGAACCATTGTAAGAATCAGTTAATCAGGCCTTTTATAACATCTTATTCTTTTAGTTTCATTGGCTGGGGAGCTTTTAACTCTGCTACAGCTACTGTTTTTTAATCTTGTTTTTATTGTTTATTTTTATAGTATTTTATAGGTATTGTGTTGTTTTTACATTGTACTGCTTTTATTGTACTTTTATGAATTTGTTGTAAGCCGCCTTGGGTCCCTCCGGGGAGAAAGGAGGCATAAAAATAAAGTTATTATTATTATTATTATTATTATTATTATTATTATTATTATTATTATTAATGCACTGGTTTTAAATAGCCTTCTTTGTCCCGGTACTCACTGCCACAACTCTCCTGTAGACATTCTTATTCTCAGGATTGTCCGGTGTGGAAGCGGAGCTACGTTTAAACTAACAAGCAGAGGACTTTGTGGGGCAGTTGTCCTTGTTGTGATGTGCCATCAAGTCACACTTGACGTATGGTGTCCCCCAGGGGCGAGCAATCTCCAGAATATCCTGCACCTCCACAGCCTTGCTGAGCTCTTGCACACTCAGGTTTGTGGATTCCTTTAAGGAGTTAATGCATCTCCTTTTGGGTCTTCCTCTTTTCCTGCTGTCTTCAGGCTTTCCCAGCACTACCATCCTTTTCAGACAATCCCAGCTTTTGTGAGAAAAATCGCAAGGGTTCATCAGGGTGGGGCAGAGACTGATCTTCTGGCCACACCACCTCCTCCGTGTTCAAAGGCAGATCACATCAAACTACCTGTCATAGGCACGCCCTTTCAGTTGGGCCTTCTCGGTGGTGGGTCCAACCCAGTGGAATAAACTGCCTCCAGAGATTAGGCAGGATGAGTCGTTGGCGGCGTTCAGAAGGGCCTTAAAGACCTGGCTCTTCAGGCAATGTTTTGGGGACCTTTGAGCATCCTTGTTATAGTGGGTTTTTTCCTCTCTCTCTTTCTCTCTTGCCGGAGCTTACTATTTTTTATTATTTTTTGGTGAGTGGTGTTTGGTTTATTCCCTGGCTGTTTGGCTAGTATTTTATCATGTCTTGTATTGTATGGTGTTTGTTTGGTTATGTTATGTTGGGTTTGTAGTTGCGTAGTCGCTTGGCAACGTGCTGTACACCGCCCAGAGTTCCCTATGGGAAAATTGGGCGGTTAATAAGTACAAAAATAAATAAATAAATAAATAAATAAATAAATAAATAAATAAATAAATAAATAAACAAACCGTCCAGAGACTACTTGGAGTAGTATGGGTCAGTATAAAGCAGAACACTTTGCTTTTACTTTGCTTTCTCACTGTAGACTTATTCCTTTCTAGACTGGACCAGTGTTGTAAAAAAATGATGTGTGGGCTGAAGGGGGTGGGGGTGGGACTTGGAGAACGTACAGTATTAGATGACGCTAGAAATTGACACCAACAGTAAAAAAAACTGCTGAAGCCAAGCACCGCCTGCTTAACACTGATCCACAAGAATATAAACTTGCAACAATGCCAACTTGGAATCAGTAAAATATTTGCTATTAATCTTTAAGCAGCAGATCATGTGTTCTTCCTAAGCATCATTCTGAGGTGCCTTTCGAAGATCCCCATCAAAACAATATCCTGAAATTAAACCTGGTTGATATTTATTGCCACTGCATTTCATCTGTATTCCCATTTTATAAAATCTAATAGGGTTCCGCTCCTTGTTTCAATGGATTCCTTCCCCCCTTAAAATCTGACTGATTTAGTTTAGACCTATAATGACTATACTGTATATCACCATATAAACCTTTCAGACCACCAAAAATTAACAAGCCAGACCTGGAAAGTTTTCCTTGTGGAGAAATCAAAATATGTAATATTTTAAACACCGCAAATCAAAATACAGATTTTCCTAAAATATGTTTTTCTGCTTTTATAGATCTGAGCTATGAGATCCCTTTTCACCCTTTTCATGGCCACTTAGGAAGCTTTCCTCTGTGTCACTGGTATTTTTATTGTTGTTGTTAAATTCTTACGAGTACATATTACTAAGTGATGTCTTGAACCCTCTGGCTAGACGCTTCTATGAAAGGTCTACCTTCCCATCATACTTAAGCTAGAAGTGTTTTGCTTTTGATTTTACAAGAATTCTTTTACAGTGGCGGCTTTAGACTTCTATTTGAATTGGCATATACAATACCTATGGTTTCGCTTACAAAAATCCCACCTAGCCTCACTTGAATGGAATCTTGGAGGGGGGAAATGAGATCGGCTCCTTTGATTTATCCATTTTCTGCTAACATTGCCAATGCCGAAAACATAGAGAAACCAATTACACAATACAGTAGCCCCCCATCTATCGCGGGGTTTAGGGACCTGACCCAACCGTGATCATTGAAAACCCTCAATATGCGGATGCAGGTTGGGTCAGGCCGGGATGTGCGTGCGATGTTTAAAGACATTAAAAACCCTATGTTTCCCCACCCCAGCACCAATCAGCTGGAGCCCAGGGCTTGAGGAAGGGGGGAGGTTTAAAAAGCTCATTGGCACTGGGGTGGAGGAGAAAAACTGCACTGCAGTCCCGCGATGTAGTGGGACCGCAGTATATGAACCGCGAAAGGGTAGGGGACCACTGTATATCAGTCTCTCAGGACATAGCATGGCTATTGTAGAAAGATGGAATTATAAAGGGAGACTGTAGAGGAACACAGTGAAAGCTGACTATATAAACAATCTCCACCCGTCTCTAATGGCCTAAATCAGGATCAGGGCTTCTTAGTACAGCGTGGATAAAAGCCAGTCGTAAGTCACGATTAGAGATGGGCATGAATAAAAAAAATGGTGTTTCGGTTTTTCGTTTGTCGTTGAGAGGTTTGTTTCGGTTCATTTCCATTTGTCGTGAATTTTTGAAAAAAATTCGTTTCCATTTTTTGTTTTTTCGTTTGTCGTTTATACCCGCTTTTTGCGTGATTTTTAAAGCATTTCCGTGCGCGGGCGTCCCCCAACGCCCCAGACCAGAGGGAAAACACTAAAAAAAAAAAAAATGGATGCTGGCAGAGACACAGTATAGACTAGGTACGCAGGGAGGCTGCAAAGGCAGCGGCGGGTGTTGCCCAGGGTGCAAGGCAGCCGCAGAGTGACTGCACTGCGGGGCAAGGGGGGTACTCTCTGAGAGGTACACAGTATGCACACACACAGGGAGGCTGCAGGACTGAAGCTAGAGTCGTAGAGACAGCAATCCCACTCTAACTCCCACCGGAGACTGCAAGGAGGATGGGGGCTGCCAGAGCTTTTTATGTGCTCTGTGGCTGCCAGACCTGCCCGCCCAGTCTGCAACCTGGGCATGCTATTGGTTGAACATGATCCCATCACATGGCTTGCCTCCATTTTGTGGCTGGTGGTGACATCCATTTTAAAGGGAAAAGAAAAATACATCGCGATGGGAGAAGACAAAAACAAACGTTTTAAGGACCCCAACCTCCTGGTAGGTAATAATTTCAAATAATTATTGCATTATTGCTGCATTTTTACAGATGTCCAGGGTGTTTTAATACCCAAGAAATCCATCAATATTAGGCATCTGGGAGCCATTTTGGGTCGATGTCCCCTAACTCCCCTTAAAGGGAAAAATACAGCAATCTGAGAAAAGATATAAATGCACCTTTTAAGGACCCCAACCACCCTGGTAGGTATTATCAGACAATATAAATAATTATCGCTGTGTTTTTACGGATGTCCAGGGCATTTTTTAACATTTAAAACAGCTCATTTCAATGCACGTCGAAACGTAACGACCACAATTTTTGTGGTTCTGTTTGTTTCATTGCATTTTCATCACAATTTTCGTTTCTCTTTTCGTTACGTAACGGAACGACTAACAAATAATGGAGACCAAAAAATGTTCGTTCCATGCCCATCTCTAGTCACAATAGTCCCACGAAATCAAAGAAACAAAACTGCTATCACACTTTAGATTTGAAATGCCTTTTCCTTAAAGACAAATCACCTTAAAAATCACTGTCCGCTTTTCAAATCGCTTTTTCTGAAGAGCCCCCTTGGCCACGCCCATTTTTGACCACTGTGTTGGTTTTTCTTGCGACAACCATTGGGGGTGGTGTTTTTTAAAATCTGTTCTTGCATCCCCTTTTAAACCAATTTGGTTGTATTTGCGGACATACTATGCCGCCTTTAGATTTAAAGCTTCTAGGTTTAAAGCGGTTCAGCCAAGTGCGAATGGGGAAGCTGATTGCTAAGCAACCGCTGAAGTATGGACTGTGACCGGCTGTAACCACTACATGACTGTGGGAGGAGATAAGGCAATGCAAAATAAAAAATGGCTGCTCACGGAAGTGCAGTAACGGCCATAGGTGCTACTCACCAAATTGCTACTGATTCAATGGGACTACTCTAGTCATGACTTATGACTGGATTTCAGTCTATTTGCATGAATTAATAGCCCTCTCTTTAACTAACCCAGAAACAAGTCTTACAATTTCTGTGATTGCCAAGTGTGCCTGGCACCCAGCTCATCACCATGGTGAGGGCTTCCAACCTCCAACAACAAACAGCTTGATTGGTCCTATTGCTAGGCATGCCAAGATCACACAATAATCCAGGAAGGAAAAGGAAGGGTGATTGGAAGAGGGGATCATGGGATTGAGAGACTGCTCTTGATTTCCAGTTTCTAAGAATACATCACAGAACTTTGTAGAAAGCCAAAATTATATACACCTTACACCCTATATTATCATCTGCAGAGACGTGAAATACTTATCATACAAAAATAAAAATAAAATAAAATAAAATAAAATCGAAACACAGCCCATTTCTGTTTGCAAAAGCAGATCCTGTTGCAACCAGGTGGAAATTCCCACTGAAGCCCTGTTTCCCAGGAGAAACTGCTTGGCTGGTGGGTTTTGGTTAGACCCCTTTGAAACACTTGTGTCCCGAGCTGTGAGGCCAGACAACAGTTGATTTAGCACTGAGCTGTGTTTTTTTCCAAGTCCAGCCTATACAAAACCTAACCAGCTTTATGCCCATATCTGTCCAGAGACATATATACAAGTTAAGTCCTCTGGAGACAGAGTGAGCTAGTTCAGCACTCTTTTGCTGATCTCCAGTAATCCGTGTGTTTTAGAGAAGGGTTCAACCCACTGTTTTTCCTTGGGGAAAGAGGTGGGTGAGAGAGAGAGAGAGAGAGAGAGAGAGAGAGAGAGAGAGAGAGAGAGAGAATGTCCCAGGAAGAGCTGGTTTACTGTCTACCACATTCTCTTGGGTTCTTGATATGGGGCCGGTTCCCACATTTAGTTGCTACTGCATTGCATGCCTTGATAAAGAGGTTGCACTAGAGTATGGTGTATTTTGTTAAATGAGCAAATTGTAGTGGTGGCTTGCTATGCTAATTTCCATTGTTTGAATCAATGGAAATTACAAAGGAGTTGACACCAAATCCTCACTGATTCAAGGGTGTCCATCCTAGCATGACTTACTACACTAACCAAAAGCTTTTCAGCCATTGTGTTGTTTGCACACAGGAGCGAACATTTAGAACACATATTTTCCTAGATTGGAAACTGTTGCCCTGGTTCCGAAAGATGTTGATTGAGTGGCCAAAATCTTGTCATTTCCCTTTTTTTCCTCCCTGGTAAATAAACTGTGATCCTCAGGTCATATAGGTGCATGTAACCAAGCCATAACCCTTGAGAGTCATGTATGGGAAGGTCTGTTTCCTGGGAAGGAATGGACCCAAGCAATAGGATTTCGGGTTGTACGAGGCATTTTTGTATACAGTGGCACCTCGACTTACGAACAGCTCAACTTATGAAAAATTTGACTTATGAAGGAAATAATAGGAAATGGAGTTAAATTGCAGCCTTATGTAGGAATCACATGGGGCCTGAGCCATGTGTGGCCTCTTAAAGGTGATCTTGTGCCTTCCAAGCACTGGCAAAACAATTTTAAAAGAGGGGAAGGATTGCTCCTTCAGAGGCCTGGGGAGGCAAGCGTCTTCTCTAATCCCCTACCACAGGCATGTCCAAACTTCGGCCCTCCAGATGTTTTGGACCACAACTCCCACAGTTCTTTGTCATTGGAAATACAGGCGTAGAATTCTGGGAGTTGTGGTCCAAAACATCTGGAAGGCCGAAGTTTGGACACCACTGCCCTACCATCTCTGCTTAAGTGCTGTTTCTCTGAGAAACTGGAAGGGACCTTTTCATCAACTTCCAATTTCACTCAGGCTTGTGTCGGGACAGAAGCCGACCCCTAGCTCTCTCCAAGCTTGTCCAACTGCACTTTGGGCCTTGGTTCTCCTAACCCTGGTCCCTGAAGGAGAGATGGGTTGTGTAAGGAACCCAAACCCAAAGACCGTGTTCGGCAGAGTGTGCTGTCCTTGACCCTACAAGCGACAGAAGACCCAGGCTCTCAAGTGATAATTCGGGGGGGGGGGGACAAGAGAAGGGAATAGAAGCTGAAGGGGGAGGTTCAGAAAGGAGACCAACAGAAATGACACGTACAATTTCTAAGGAGGGAATGGTGGAAAGCTTCCTTGTAACCGAAGACAGGGGCTGTCAGGAGGGAGGAGTGAAGAGCGCAGGAAATATAAGAGGGGAAAACATGGGAGATGTGTTAGAGGCGATGGGAGAGAAAAAGGAAGATGCAGAGGAATGGAGGGTTTGTGTATTCTGGCTCACAGTGGGTACTTGGAAGAGGGCCCCTTCCAAAGGATGGAGTAGGGTGAACTCCTGAAAAGGAATGGCAGATTGGATGCGTCACCTGTTCTGTGGGACACTGCGCAACAGCAGAGGACCCGCGGGGAGACCCCGTCACACTATGAGAGGTTTGCCCTACACCCCAGTCCATAGACTCTTTAGGTTTGGGAAGTTATAGTTGGACACAGTTGGATGATGTTGGAAATCCATATGATATGTTGTTACCAGAGGTGGTAGTTGTACCCCAATCTGAGTTCTTGTTGAATAAAGAAATTATTGTTTCAACACTGTCATTGCCATCTGAGAGGTCTGTAGATGCGGAGCAGTTTGGGAGAAGGTTCGAACCCACACACAGGTTGATTTCTCAAGAATGGGTCAGAATGATAAAATCATGATCTTAGAGAGAGGTCATGGAGTCTGTTCAGCCCAACCCATTCGTCAGGCAGGAAACCACAAATTAGAAAAACACCCACAGCCTTTTCATGAGGCCTCCAAGGAGGGAGAATTTGCCAGCCTTCTTGAGAATTTATTCTCCAGGGCTTTCACGGCTGGGATCTGATAGTTGTGAGTTTTTTCAGTCTGTTTGGCCATGTTCTGGAAGTAGAAGATGCTGGCTGCAGAGTCTGGCAAAATGTAAGAAGGAAAAACTTCCAGAACATGGCCAAACAGCCTGGAAAAACTCACAACAGCTTCTTGAGAATTCTTTCCATTATCGCATCTTTCTGAGCATTAAGACTCCATTATTCAGCCAAAATTCTGCCACCCCCACCTCTGGCAATGCCAACCCATTAGATCTAGGCCTGTTTGATATGGCAGCTAGAGGTGGGCACGAAATTATTTTTTTTCATTTTGTTATTTGTTATTCGTTTTGTTACGTAATGAAACGAATAATGACCCTAGGGGCAAATTTAACACGAAATGAAATGAACCGAGAAAAATTGGTTCGGTTAGGTTCGTTTCATTAATGGGGGCGGAGATGTCTCCTACCTGGTGCTGGTCAGGAGGTCCTTTTGTGCCGAGATGCACAGAGGGACCACGCACCTCGTTGGTGCCATCGAAGGATGCGGCGGGTTCGAGTCCCAGCCCAGCCCCAGGAGGAGAGATAAGAAGCAGGCCGCGTTTAGGCGGCCAGAGCAGCACGGCTTCAAAGCCGCCCCCTTGTGCCTCCCTCCTGCGTCCTGTTATCACAGGGCTGATCGGGAGGGGTGATAAGGCCACACTTAGGTGGCCAGAGCAGCGTGGCTCCGATGCCGCTCCCCGTCTTATTCCTCCCACGCCTGTTCATAGGCACACCCCCAGCTCTGACCGGGCCCCAGGGGCTGCACAGTGGGCGCTGAGGGAAAAGTGGGTAAAAACGAATAAGGAATTAATGAAACAACGAAATGAAATTTTTTTGCAAAAATTCATGAAAAACGAAATGAAACGAAACAAACTCCTTAACGAAATGGAACAAAACAAAATGCCATTTTTTTTATTTGTGCCCATCTCTAATGGCAGCGGAGAATTCATCTTTGCCAGGGGGTCCTATATGACCGCCCTTCCATATAGGATTATCATATGAACATCAAACGGTTATCGTGACAGCAAGATACCAGTCATGCTGTAATGCGATAAAAAATCTGTTGACATCCTTAGAAAAAGGAGGCTTAATTTCTGTCACAGATGTTGAACACACAATCCAGCTCGCAGCGGGACTGATTTCATATCTAATAAAAGGATCTCATGCTATTGCATCCTGTCACTCATTCCCGAAATGATCAATAGAGATGAAAGAGGGGAAGATGATTCTGGGAATGAAGCGCTGGAGAGGTGTTGCCTTGTGACAGCTGACCAAGTGAGACACTTGCTTGTGGCTTGTTCTCTGTCGGTGTACAGCAGGACACTTGGTGTGCTACAGAGGCAATCGAGACATCGCTTGTAAGGCTGGGCTGAAATTAAGATTCTGAATAGACCATTCCGGATAGTTCTTCAGACAGCTCATAGTTAAACCGCTGAACCCATTGGAGCATCTTTCTCCAAGTCAGGCATGTCCAAACTTTGGCCCTCCAGATGTTTTGGACCACAACTCCCACAGTCCTTTGTCATTGACGGTCTAAGCTTAGAATTCTGGGAGTTGTGGTCCAAAGCATCAGGAGGGCCGAAGTTTGGACATGCCTGCTCTAAGTACATCAGCCCATGACTCCTGAGCCTTGCAAGTCTTACAGCCTGCCACACTGAGGGAGGGTAAGAAGTCTTCTACAAGAACCTGAGCCTTCTTGGTTGCACCCCCTCCTTGTGGAGTGGGCTCTGATTCGGCTATCATATAGAATTCTTTTCATATATTTATTTATTGGATTTATATACCAGCCATCTGTCTACAAGGCCACTCCGGGCAGCTGACAAAAATGCACTGTAGGTTTTAAATTCTAGGTTTTATGTTAAGTTTCATTGGATTAGACTTTGGCTTGACTTTCTTTTGTTTTATTACTTAGTGATGAGTTGCTGTTCTATTGTTTGGGTTTCTCTCTTGAATGTAAACTGCCCAGAGCAGAGCCAGTCACTAATTGGGTTGTACACAAGTATATTAAGCAAACAAATGTAGTCCCATAAAAAGTGGTGAGAGCCTCTATCAGATATTCATGCACCTGGTGAAAGGGGGGCAGAATGTGAATTGTGATAGAAGAGTAAAAGGAATCAGCAGAAGGATGGTCGTGGATGATCTTGATGGCAGTCCTATTCTTGTTTCTCCAAACATTCATTGCAGGCATGGGGAAGGACTGAAAGGGGATTATTCCTTGTGCCATTCTGCAGAAGACTACCAATCAGACACAGCTACTTTCACCTTAGAATCACACCCGTGGTGCAATACAGTGGAACAGATATCTTATCCATTTGTGGCCAACAGCTGTTGAGTCACTTCCAACAGTTTTTGACACTACTGTAATCTGCTTTTCAAGGCATGTGAGATGCTCAAGAAATAGTTCACTATTGCTGCTCCCCCTCCCCCAAATAGATAGATAGATAGATAGATAGATAGATAGATAGATAGATAGATAGATAGATAGATAGATAGATAGATAGATAGATAGATAGATAGATAGATAGATATTGAGAAATAAATTCAGTTTGGTTTGATTTCAGACCAGGTTTGAGAAAAATAGGATTAAAACCTGTCACCCCACTCATCATAATGTCAGGCCCTTATTAAGACACACCATGTATTTCAGCACACATGACACTGCTCTCCTGCCAGTTAATTGATCCAGCAGAGGCACTAAATTCATGTTCCCAATACATCCTGCCAGGCAACAGTGGAATTATTGAACCAAAACCTGTGTGTGCTAATGCTTTTCCTGTTTCTGCCATGCTGAATGGACTAGGAATATCCTGTAGTTAAGATGTATCCTTAGAAAACCTTGACGTAACACAGGGATGCTTCCTGGAAAGTTGTTTACCATTTGTTTCAAGTCTTACATTGTTGTAGAAACAGCTCTCTATAACAGGTAATTTTACCATTTCATGTCTGGTGATGGTGATTGCACGCATGTACATACAACATGCATTCACGAACTCACACCAATGCATTATGTCTGCTAGTTTAACCAACTAGCAGAGCAAACCAACTGCTGCAAGTGTGTGTGTGTGTGTGTGTGTGTGTGTGTGTGTGTGTGTGTGTGTGTGTGTGTGTGTGTGTGTGTGTGTGTGTGTGTTGTGTTGTGTTGTGTCATTACAGTCATGACCAACTCTTTGTGACTCCATGTCCATGGAGTTTTCTTGGCAGGAATACTGGAGTGGTTTGCCAGTTCCTACTCCAGGCGCCTACAGCACCTGGTATTCCCTTGTGGTCTCCCATCCAAGTACTAACCCGAGCCGACCCTGCTTAGCTTCCGAAATCAGGCGAGATCGGATGTGCTTAGGGCATCTAGGCAGCTTGTATTCAAGTATAAACACTGCCAAAATGACTAATCAGTTAGAAATTGATAAAGAAATGGCAATGTGTTTCATGGATCAGACCTTTTCCACCCATTGCTGTCAGCATTGTCCCTCCATGCCTCAGGTCATGTGTGTATGTACAGAAAGGGGAGGTGGGTCTGCTCTTTTGCTGAAATTGTGTTACTATGCCAGCATTGCCTTTGACATTGATGTATTAGGTGCAGACATCTGAGCTGTGAAAGCTTCTGCACATAGACATGACATGGGTTTCCCAACTCAGATGTGCCTTTCACCCCTTCTGCTCTGGTGTCCTTGACAGAACCAGCAGTAGAACCTCAATGTCTCATTCAATACATGGACCCCTTACATCTGTGTAACGTTTGAAGAGAGCTAAAGTCTCCCAAACATATTATTCAGAGAAGTCTTTTGTGCATCTCCATCACCTACTCACCAAGAGAGTTTCCATTAGCATAACCTCCGAGGAGTGAGCCAAAATGTTGATCATAGCAAGAAAACAGTTTGAGTCTTTTAAAAAAAAACCGACCACATAAAAAGGCCAGATCTTTTATAAAACATAGCTCTCTTCACTGCCCATTAATGACCAACTCAGTTCCAAATAGAGTGGTACCTTTTAAAACAAATTTAATTCATTCTAAGGGTCAAATTGTTTCACGAAAACTTTGTCTTACAAAATGAGTTTTCCCATAGGAATGCATTGAAAATGGATTGATCTGTTCCGGAGGCTATGGGTCGCTTCATTTTATAAAAATTTTGTCTTACGAAATGCAGTTTCCCATGGGAATGCATTGAAAATGGATTCATCCAGGCACGTCCAAACTTCGCCCCTCCAGATGTTTTGGACAGCAACTCCCACGGTCCTTTGCCATTGCCCATCTAAGCTTAGAATTATGGGAGTTGTGGTCCAAAACATCAGGAGGGCCGAAGTTTGGGCATGCCTGGATTAATCTGTTCCAGGGGCTATGGGTTGCTTTGTTTTATAAAATTTTATCTTATGAAATGCAGTTTCCCATAGGAATGCATTGGGAACGTATTAATCCATTCCGGGGGCTAGTATAAAGACAAAAATAATCGGGCAGTTTTTCTGGGTACATGCAAAGCATCCCATAAGGATTTTTTTTGTCATGCAAAGCATGCCTATTCCCGAAATTTTTTTCTTCCTGCAAGTTTTTTTTTTGTCTTATGAGGCATTTGTGTTACAGCTCCACTAACTTGAAAAAAAGTTTTTCTGATAGCATGAAAGGTTAAAATGACAGACAATTTTGTTCTAGATCAATTCAGGCCACAATCTTCTCTAGAAGCTAAAATAACGAAACGGATGCTGTCACACTTCAGGCATCTCACGAGAAAATGAGATTTCTTGGAAAGGTGGGGAGGAAAGCCATAACACTAGGAAATGGGGAAGTCAAAAGGAAAAGAAGAAGGTCTAGCACAGGCATGTCCAAACTTCGGCCCTCATAAGAACATAAGAACATAAGAAGAGCCATGCTGGATCAGGCCAAAGGCCCATCTAGTCCAGCTTCCTGTATCTCACAGCGGCCCCACCAGATGTGTTTGGGAGCACATGAGACTAGATATCTGTCTCCTGATACCACTCTCCTGCATCTGGCCCTTGAAGTACCCTGGTTTAAACCCTGGAGGTTACACATCTCCATCATGGTTTGTAACCTGTGATGGACTTTTCCTCCAGGAATCTGTCCAATCCCCTTTTGAAGGCATCCAGGTCAGATGCCATCACCACATCCTGTGGCAGGGAGTTCCATAGACTTACAACGCGCTGGGTGAAAAAATAATTTCTTTTGTCAGTTCTTACTCTCCCAGCCCTCAATTTGAGTGTATGTCCCCTAGTTCTGGTATTTTGGGAGAGGGAGAAGAGCTTCCCTCTATCCACTTTACTCATACCCTGCATTATTTTGTATGTCTCAATCATATCCCCCCTCAATCGCCTTTTTTCCAGACTAAAGAGGCCCAAATGTTTTAGCCTTTCTTCATAAGGGAGGTGCCCCAGCCCAGTAATCATTTTAGTCGCTGGTGGTTTGGACCACAACTCCCAGAATTCTAAGCCTGTATTTCCCAATGGCAAGGGACTGTGGGAGTTGTGGTCCAAAACATCTCTGGAGGGCTGAAGTTTGGACATGCCTGGTCTAGCATGAGATGGATGGGCTTAATAAAAGAAGCCATGGCCTGTGATACCCAAGGGCCTTTTCGAAGTCATTAATTCATAGGGTTGCCATAAGCGAGAGGCGATTTGACAGCATGTAACACCAAGACTCTATGTTGCATTTATTGATCTACGGGGTGCTTTTGACTCAATCAATAGAGAGCTCTTATGGAATAAATTAGCCTCTTGGGGCATTGACCCCCGTCTGCTTTTCCTAATCCATAAACTTCATACCTCAAACTTCTGCCAAGTCTGGACTAGTTGCAGTGACTCCCTATTGGACAAGATTTCAATAATGAAAGGTGTTCGCCAGGGCTGCATATTAGCTCCTACTTTATTTAATCTTTTCTTGGCTGATCTGTGCCCTCAGCTATCACCATACGAAAAGTCAGCCCCTTCCCTCAGTAATATCCCTCTTCCTTTACTGCTCTATGCCGATGACTCAGTCCTGCTCTCCACTACTAGACCAGGGTTGCAACATTTCATGACGGCATTCCAGTCCTACTGCACATCTAATGACTTGCAAATCAACTCAGGGAAAACCAAAATATTGATCTTCTCAAAATCCTGGAAACCAGTACCCTGGGACATTGACAACAGTCCTATTGAACAAGTTAAGACCTTTAAATACCTGGGAATAACTTTCCACCACCGACTTAACTGGTCCCCCCACAGAAACTTGGCTATTTCATCAACAACATCCCATTTAAATGCAGTTGCCCACTTTTATTACAATAGGGGTAATCAATACATCCCTGCAGCCCTAAAAATATTACAGGTTAAGACCATAAGCCAATTTCTCTATGGAGTCCCAATCTGGATCAAGGCTGTCACTGAAAAAGTAGACCTGGTGATGGCCTCCTTCCTGAGGCGCATTCTCGGTGTCCCAAATACGATTAAACTATCTACTATGGCCCTAGAACTGGGCATTCACTTACCCTTGACTACTGCATGGGTTTTAGCCTTTAAATACTGGCTAAACATCCATTACAATTTTCGTTCTTACTCCTTACTGTCCAGTCTCCTGAAAGACCCTTTTACCCCCTCTTGGGACACCTTTTTTGTTACCAAACTCCAAAATATTGGTTTCTCCTTAGATTACTTTGCTAACATTGACTTTAACAGAGCTCACTCAATCATAAAGTCGAGATTATGGGAAGTAGAAACACAATCACTTACCTCCACCTTAAACCGTGTTTGCTCCCCATGCTACTTCAATCTATCCCCTGTGGGCGGTCACAATTTATGTTACTTTTACAAACTAGTAAACCCTACCAAGAGGCGTGCATTCATGCTAGCTAGATTTAACATTTTCCCATCCTCAGTTCTGTCTGGAAGATATCAAAGCCTACCCCTTTCACATAAGATCTGTAAACATTGCCATATAGAACCCGATACAGTTGCCCACATCCTGTGCCACTGCCCGGCTTATAGTAAGTTACGTAAACATTTTCTCGGCCAAATATTACTTGAGCTCCCTGCCTCCCCTGATGGACATGTGTGCCTCCTTCTTGAGGACACTTCTGAATCAGTCACCGCCCGGGTGGCAGATTACCTTGATGCTGTTTTAAAAAGCTATCCCTTGTGAATTACATTGAGGTTTCCAAGGTGGGACATATTTTAAATGTGGTGCTGTTCTGTCTGTTTTATTTATTTGTATTTATATCCTCTTTTAAATGCCATTAAAGGTTTATGAAATGAAATGAAATGACTCTTAGGTGGTTACTTCACGTCCTTCCTCATTCCAAGATTACGTTCGTTTTGTGATAACGTCGTTCGCGGTCACGTGGTGTTCCGGTTCTGTCAAGGTTTCCATTTACCCACGGGCGTGATTGATGGTATTGTGACGACTGTTACTTCACATCTTGTTTCGTGACAATCTCTGTACTTCCCTGCCTTCCTTTCCCCCCTTTTTTTGGTCTGACCTTCCATTTTTCAATATTTCGATTCTCCGTAACTTTGCCTTTCATGCGTTAAGCAGCAAAGTTCGAGGTTTTATGCCTTCTTATCTCTCTGCAATGCATTGTTTACGCCATTGGGATTGTACTGGAGAATGCAACTTCGCACTCTGGCCACTAGATGGAGAATACGCACGTTGCATGACAAGCCTTACTTCACGGGCTCTTGTCTCGAAACAGGAACCAAGCCAAGAAGATTCCTGAGGCAAGGGAGAGATGTGGCTCATCACGCTTAAATCCCAGTTCAGGAGCGTGGTTGGGACGAACTCCCACCGTCACACAACAGACGTGGAGTAACATTTTTCGAACCGGTCCCAAGTGGGATGGCGAACCGCAATGAGAGGGACGTGAAGTAACTGTCCAAGTCCCACTGCCCTCTGCTACAATGAAGATTTCATCTAAGTTCAGAGGGACTTGGAAAAGCCTGACTAAGAGTGTGTGTGTGTGGGGGTGCCATACAACATAGTTGCCCCTGCAAATGAAAGACTGCTCTGGTGTTTTGACCCCACAAGCTCTCGCCCCACTACACTGCTGCTCTTCCTACAATCGCGTTCCATTCCTTTTTCAGTCCCTTTCCCGTAATATTTTAATGCTTTTTTTCCTTTCCCAGAACCCTCTCCCCACATATGCAGACAAAAACACTGCTTTAATTGAGCAATGGGCCTTCCAGCAAAAAAGGGGGCAAAGTACATTCGCTTTTAAAAATCATTTTAAGAGGTGGTATTAAAAATAATAATAATATAATCAACATGTCAGAAACAAATCAAAATGTAGGCCAATAAAGTTCGTTTTAATTCCTTGTCATTCCCGAGATTCAATAAATCTCTCTTCTTTTCAAATGCTCCAGCTTGTTATTCATCAGTCTTACTGTTTTTTTTAAAAAATAAAAGCAATTAACTCAAGCAGTTTAACCATCTCCTGTACGTCTACCATCCAGTTCTGAGCCGAAGGCATTTTTTCACAGCTCCAGAACTTGACGATAAACATTAATGTTTCCAACAAAAAGTCTAAAATCATTTCCTGAAGGTTTGTGGGGGGGGGATAGGAGGGAGGAGTTGCACAGTTGTGTGGGGGTTCCCCCCTGAATAAGCAGCAATGGTGTATTCTACAGAGACCGCAAGTCTCATTGAAATCAATAGAATGTTAAGTATATTAAACATATAATGACTGGGATGCTTCTTTCTTTAGGTTTGGTAGGGCTTTTTAAAAGTTATATTTTAAAGTATTCCCAGCTCAGCTATCACCTTTATTATTTGTAATCATCTGCTAGCCTCTTCTCTGCCTTCTTAGTCTAAGTGGGCGGCTGCCGGAGGAGGCAAGGAAGGGAGGTCCCTGCTCCAGTCTGAACCAGCCACCTGAAGATGAGAACCTGGGCACCGCATGCCACCAAGTGAGTGGGTCAGCCATTCAGGAGGTGCCTGGAGGGAACACTCGGCACCTGTGATGTCACATATGTGAAATAGGACAAAGTGGATCAAACCCGCTATCGTCTGAGTCTCAGACCTCAGGAAAAGAGGGGAAGCCACATCAAGTGCCTCCCAGCATGCTGTTCCCTGTTGGCTCCACTAATCTCTGGCTGCTGTGTCTTCTGCTCTACCACCAGCTGCCAGCAGTGTGTGTCTTCTGTCGACCGCTTGCACCAACTGAAGAATGCCAACCAAGCTATTGCCTGCTCTTTAGCTCTGCTGCTGATCTCTTTCTGGCAATCAGCGGCGACCTCAGCAAGCATAGCTGTATGTGAAACCCTCACCCTTCCACAGAGGAGCTAGCTATCTTCTACTGCAGAGCCAGTTGAGTGTGTAAACATGCTGGAAGATCAACTCGGACCAGGATGGGACTTTCCCTGCGGACTTAAACGGGATGCAATCATTCACCAGACCCTAGCTTATAAACATGGGAATTGCAAGTGTCAGTTACCGGAGAGGTTTGGGAATCTGATGGAAAGGTGTGTGTGTGTGTGTGTGTGTGTGTGTCCAGCACGTGGGATCCTTTAAATACTCGGTGATCACTGGGATCATAATAATAGACAATTATGTCAGGCCAGGCACCGAAGACCAGCCAGGCAGAGCAAGGAGAGATGAAAACAGCAATATTTGAATAAGACGGACTGCTTTCAGTGAGGCGCTCATGCTGACACGATGTCACCAAATGAGAGAGCGATTGTAAGAAAAGTGCATGGTAAATTGGGCACAGAGACACTTAAAGCGCGGGTTATTTTCTGGCTAGTTGCCTTCTGATTGTTCTTCCACAAAAAAAGCGGGGAGCAGAGGAGGGAGGCAGGGAGAAGAAAGGAAAAGTGGGAGATTCAAGCTTCAAGGTAGAAGTGCAGAAATCCACACACCCTGCCGCCCACAGCTCGTCGCATACACACACAATTCCAGCTGGGATACCTGCCTGCCGCTCCTATCCTGCCAGGATCATCTGCATTTCTGCACATACATCATGTTGACATTGGTTGTGATCATGTCCATGATACACAGAGGGCAGATGCCCAGGGTGTGTGTGTCAGTTGTACTAACCTTTTCTGTTCATTATAATCCCCGTCTTTATGCCCCTGCAGAGCCCTGAGGGGACTCAATGCTTGTCAGGTGAAAAGGCCCCACAATGCTTAAAATAATAGCAAACGGGGATGGGAGCACCTTCACAGAACATGGAAATCACATTTTTTGTTGTTGTTATTCAGTCGTTCAGTCGTGTCTGACTCTTTGTGACCCCATGGACCAGATCTCGCCAGGCCTTCCTATCTTCCTCTGCCTCCCGAAGTTTTGTCAAACCCATATTTTTTGCATCGATGACACCATCCATCCAACCATCTCATTCTCTGCTGTCCTCTTTTCCTTTTGCCTTCAGTCTTTCCCAACATCAGGGACTTTTCCAAGGAGTCCTGTCTCCTCATGAGGTGGCCAATGTCCTGGAGCCTCAGCTTCAAAATCTGTCCTTCCAGTGAACATTCGAGGTTGATTTCTTTCAGGATGGATAGGTTTGATCTCCTTGCAGTCCAGGGGACTCTCAAGATTCTCCTCCAGCACCACAGCTCAAAAGCATCGATTCTGCAGTGATCAGCCTTCTTTATAGTCCAGCTTTCAATTCCATACATCACTACTGGAAAAACCATAGCTTTGACTATCCTGACCTTAGTTGGGAAAGTGATGTCTCTGCTCTTTAGGATGCTATCTAGGTTTGCCATTTAGAAGCATGCAAATGCTGGCCATGGGCATGGTGATCCTTGGCTATGACACCTTTTAATTGAGGTTGAAATCAAACCCAGCAGGCCCCCTTTCCCCTACTGCTGCTGGGGCTTTTGTTGGGAGGGGAACATAAAAGTGCCCCCAAAAGGCGGTCCTCAAACCTTTTTTAATCACATGTCTCGGCAATCATTCCTTAAAATAGAAGGGGAAAAGCTCCCCCAGAATTTCTTTCTCCATATCAGAGTGCTACCCAGTTGAAAATTATGGAGGCATATGAAATACTGTATAGCAATGGTGGCCAAACTTAGGCCCTCCAGATGTTTTGGACCACAACTCCCACAGTCCTTTGTCATTGGCAATCTAGGCTTGGGATTCTGGGAGTTGTGGCCCAAAACATCTGGAGGGCCCAAGTTTGGCCACCACTGCTGTAAAATTAAAAACCAAAACATTAAGACAGGCTATTTGTGAACAGATGAGCACTACTTAAATTGTGTTATCCCTGCCATTTGTGGACACACATAAATGCTGCCTTGACTGAATTTCTCCACAGTCACAGAAAATTAGTCCTGTGCACAAGTAACATCTATTTCATTTGAAGTCAATGAAGTAAGTTTCAGACAATCCAGCTTTGTCCAGGTGGGAGGCACTCTTCAGCATTCATCCATTCAGCATGCTGTGCTGTTTTCATTCTCCATAGGTTTAGCCAATGTGGCTTTATTTATTTATTTATTTATTTATTTATTTATTTATTTATTTATTTATGCACTGCCCAGGGCCACTCTTGAGTGGTTTCCAACATTCAAACACCATACATTGACATTGACTCAACAAATGGAACCAACATTTGGCTTAGGCCCTAGATCAGTGGTGGCTAAACTTCGGCCCTGTATTGCCAATGACAAAGGACTGTGGGAGTTGTGGTCCAAAACATCTGGAGGGCCAAAGTTTGGCCACCACTTCCCTAGATACCTAAAGGACCACCTACTTCCATATGAACCTACCCAGCAATTAAGATCAAGCCAGGGGGCCCTTTTGCAAGAGCCATCCCTCAAGGAGGTGAGAGGGATGGCTTGTAGACACAGGGCCTTCTCAGCAACTGCCCCCAGGCTGTGGAATGCCCTCCCGGGTGAGATCTGCCTGGCACCAACATTTCGGCGCCAGGTAAAAACCTTAATGTTCCAGAAGTTTTTTAATTGACATAATATAGATTGTCGGTCCTGAAGGCAATTTTAGTGTAATTTTTTATTATTGTTTTATTATTATTATTTACTTGCATTTTGATGTCTTAACTCTTTTAATTATTTTGATTGTAAGCCACCCAGAGACTTTTGGGTAGTGGGCAGCATATAAGCTGTAAAAATAAATAAATAAATAAACCTTGCAAAACAATTAAATTGCATAAAATAAAATAAATTAAAATGTTATGGCTAAATAGACGACTTGTTTGTGAAGCTTCTCAGTCATCCAGGTGAGGTTTTCTGGAAGTTGAGTCATGGCAACTGGACTTCTTTTCATCTGAGAGCAAAACATTCCTCTACTCATCCAAGCAGCTTTGTCAGATCTCTCATGAAAAGAAGCCCAGTTGCTATGACCCAACTTCCAGCAAAACAGACAACCCATTTTGCCTGCTGGACTTAGTTTGCAAGTATTTCCTAGCATGAAAAGTCAGCATGAATACCCAAAATATGTACCCCGGTCTGGCCTAGCTGAGAGCCAACCTGGAAAGACACTGTCAAACAGTCCATATATTGAAGAAGGAAGTCCCACTAAGAAGGGGAGGGGGGAGATCACCCACTGCACAGGAATTTTGCCAAATTGGAAACCACTACACCATACCCGAACATGCCTGATTTTGAAAGCTAAGCAGGGTCAGGCCTGGTCAGGACGTGGGATGGGAGACAATCCTGGGCCAGATGCAACAATGCCATGACTCAAGATGAAGCAGCTTCTAGTCCTAAATAGGGCACTTGGCTTTGAGGAAACCTGCCTTCAACCATTTTGGAACCAAACTGCCCCCTCCTTCCCTTGCAGAGATATATGTCTCCCTGTCAATGCCTCATAAATGGATGAACAGCTCAGCTCTTTTTAATAGAGTGAGTCACGGGGGCCATAATAGACGGGTGCAGTTCTTTCTTCTCGGCTTAATTCATCTTTCTACAAATCATTAACATTGTTGGGATAACTGCTATCATTATATGGGCTTTCCTTCTTTCAGAAGCCTAACGGCAGGGTTTTAATAAGCAGTGGTGGCGGCGAGGAGGGGGGAGTTAAGAGAGGAGGAGGAGGAGGGGAGTGTCTGACTGCAACAGGGTTCAGCCAGAACACTGAGGGGTGAGGCGATGCACAGGGAGGATTGTGTCAACTAAAACAAGGAAGGAATGTTCTCTGGGGACCCAGGAGAAATCTCATCTCCTTGCCCTTCTTTGGTTTTTTGCAATGTTTTGAGGGAAATGGAGGATTAGTCATCAAGTAGAATAGAAACACCTTAATAGAGATGGAATTTGTAACTTCTAGGTGCCTAGAACCTTTGTTTGTTTGTTTGTTTGTTTGTTTATACCCTGTCTTTCTTCTTAGGGGTGTGGTGGTTCAGTGGACTAAGGCTTCTGAATACTGTTGGCTGCAAAGTCGGCAGCTCAGGGGTTCGAATCCCAGGTGCCACACAACGGAGTGAGCTCCTGTCGTTAACCCCAGCTCCTGACAACCTAGCAGTTCTAAAGCATATAAATGTAAACAAATAGGTACCGCTGTAAAAAGCAGGAAGGTGAAACAGTGTTTCCTTGCAGCCATGCCGGCCACGTGGCCATGGACTTGCACAACACTGGCTCTTTCCGTTTGAATATGGAGATGAGCACTGCCCCTAGAGTCGGACATGACTAGCACACATGTGCAGGGGGAACCTTTACTTTTACCTTCCTTCTTAAGAAAGACTCAAAGTTGGAGAGCTCATTGACTTAGGTCTCTGGCTACAGTGCCAGAGGTTGGGAGTTTGATTCCCTGGACCTCCTTGAGAGGGGGTAGACTTGTTGATCCACAGAGTTCCTTCCAGATCTGCTGTTCAAAAGTTATTAAGGTCAAGGCAGCTTACAGCATTAAAAGATGACGCTTGAAATTAAAAACAGTAATGATACAAATGTTGGGAAGGATCAGACCAATGCCACGCTAAAAGGCAGTGAACACAAACACATTCGAAGTGGTACGGCACAACTCTCCCTCTAAAAACTAGACTCAGCCATTATGAGAACTCTTGTTTGAAGAGAAAAGTCTTGGCCTGCTTGAGGGAGGACAGCAAAGATGAGACCAGCCGGGCCTCCAGTGGGAGGGAGTTCCAAAGTCTGGGAACAGCAAACAGGGTTGCCCCCTCTCCAGTATCTCCACCAAATGTGCATCTGAGGATGGTGGGACCGAGAGAAAGTCCTCTTCCTCTCAACATCTGGGAAGACTCATGAAGGCAGAGAGGGTCCTTTAGATCAATGCTTCTCAAACTGGGTGCCGTACCGCCCTGGGGTGCCATGAGCATATGCCGGGAGTGACACGGCAATGATATTTAATTCTCACTAAGATTTAGCAATTTAACTAAGCTTCTCATAAACATAAAGGAAAGAATGAAAAATTCATCCTGATAGTTTCATTCATCTCATTAAAGACAACTGAGCATTAAATTTGCACTGTATTTTCTTCTTTTCCTAAGTATTCAAACAGCTTTAAAGGTAGCTGTGCCACGAATTAGCCCGACAAGGCAAAAAGAAGAAGAAGAAGAAGAAGAAGAAGAAGAAGAAGAAGAAGAAGAAGAAGAAGAAGAAGAAGAAGAAGAAGAAGAAGAAGAAGAAGAAGAAGAAGAAGAAGAAGAAGAAGTTTGAGAACCCCTGCCTTAGATAGCTTGAACCCAAGCCATTTAGGGCTTTGTAGGTTAAGAACCTACATAACGAAGATTTCTAGGATAGAATGGATTCTGAAACTGCCCCTGGGCACTTTGCTTGGAGGGAGTTTGTGCAGAATGTACAGCATTCAAATACTGTTTTATCATTTTGGTGCCCTTTGGCTTATGTTCCTAGCAGCTGGTCTACATGGGCATTTTGCCTTGGATACCCCAAAGTGGCAGATCAATAGGCAGACAAACAAAGAGGTAGACAGCCGGAGAAAAGATTGACCCCATGATAGCCAATATTCAGATATCTGAAGAGATCGGTCTAACATATGGTTGAGCAAGCTAGTTTTTTGTTGCTGCGGCAGCTAGAGCATGAGTCAATGAGTTCAAATGAAAAGAAACAAGATTAGAAGTGTTGGATTCCCCTTGTTGAAATGTTTGAAATGGGGTTCTGATTACCATCCATTGAAGCTTAGTTTTATCTGTGGGTTCCTTCATTGGTTGGAATAAATGTTGGCTTCCTCTCATTTGTGTTACTGTATTATCCTACAACTGTGTTCTTCTACAGATTTGTGTAGGCATTGAGGGTCCCAATTTCCGTGAATTCATCGAATTCCCCCTTTATAGCCATCCAGGCTGGCAGCATCACTAATAGAGATGGGCACGAATCTCTATTAGATTCGTGCCAGTCTGGCAGTTTGTGTTGGTTTGTCTTTTGAACGAACTGGTGTTCACCCGTTCCCCACTTCCTCCGGTGAGTGCCCACTCAGAGGCTGCACTATGGCTTCCATGCCCCACTTCCTCCGGGTGCTGCCTCAGAGTGGGCATCTGCTGCCAGAGGAGGGGCTGGGAAGCACCAAACACTTTTTCATTCAAAGGATGAACTAGCACGAAACTCCGAATTGGTAATTCGTGCTCATCTATCATGACTAACCCTGCATCTTGGCTGTGGATTCCATAGTTGAACCTGTGTTCGGCATGAAGGGTTCCATGCTTTCATCAGTCCTCTGACCAGGTTGACTTCTGTATCTCTCCAGCTGCAGCCCACTGTAAGTTCACAACATCAAGACACGAGTCCCCTGGAATTGTGCAGGTTGCCTAGATGGGCTGTTCTGGGACGCACGGTCGGGAACTGAACTCCTGACCTCTAGTCTCATGGACTAGAAACTTCATTTTTAAAAACCTAAAATAAAATAAAGCTGAGTTCCTCAAGATGCTGAATCCCCCCAGCTGCACATGCATTCTAAATACTCGCCAGTCGCCATCTCTTCTCTACCTACCACTCAGAAAATTTCTCCACGGCGGCAATTTCCCCTGGCATTTCTAGGCCAAAAAGAAAGACCGCTAAACTCGCTGTGATGTGGCATGCTTTCCACACAGCCTATGTCAGTGGGAAGTATTTCCTTCCGCTGGTCCATTAATACAGGCAACAGCTTTTGCATTTTGGAGGCAGGAGTAAGAGCCAAGCTTTTACTTATGGGTTCCCTTGTGTGATATAAACTATCATTACAAGATACATTTTCTTTCCATTATACCGTAAGAAAAACCTTCCACCTCGCGATCTAAATATACATTTCCTCCGGGGGCATCCTATTTGGTAAAGAACATGGTGGAAATCTAATCTTCTTTTAATCAATAAAACACCAAATGATGTTTCTATTTAATGCAAACTTCGCTCCTTGCCATGTAATGAACCTGTTTCTATTAAGGATACGGCCATTAATGGAATAAGTAATGTGCTCCTTCTTCGGGGTCTGCAGCTACATGGTTAGCAGTTCTGTGATAAAGCTCATTCTTTATGGGCATGTAACTCCGGGGCAAGGACCCACAGTAGGCTGGGGCTTTGCCCAGGAAACTTCACAATCTTGTCCTTAATTTGTTCTTACGATGGTTGAGGTGCTTGGTAGCAGTCAATTCTTCACCCATGACAGAGCCTTCAACTCAGCTTGGGTCAAAGTCACAGGGCTTGGCTGATGAGTGCCCAGTGCATTTTGTTGGAAAAGACGGAAGCTAAAATCACCCAGGACTAGAAAGTGCAAAGTGTTACACTTACCAGACATTTAGTGAGGGCCACTAGACGCAACTAGCCCTACAGACAGATAAGGGGTGCTTTTGAGTTTTCGGTATTCATAAAAAAAGAGAGAGTCAACAACAGAATAGGGAGGGCAGGAGAGCAAGGCACACAAATAAATAACACAGTACTTTCTTCTTTTCTGTACCTAGAGTGGATATAAAAAGGTTACACAACATTGTTAAAATGTCAAGGGTCTGTGATGTAAATAAATGAGACCTTTAATGAGACCTATGAACTGTACCACTCAGTTGAACCATGAAGTGAAATCTACAAGGTGGAGAATTTTTTTACCCAGCATCTGTGGAACTCCCTGCCACAGGATACGTTGATGGCATCTGGCCTGGATGCCTTCAAAAGGGGATTGGACAAATTCCTGGAGGAAAAGTCTATCACAGGTTACAAGCCACGATGGAGATGTGTAATCTCCAGGGTACTTCAAGGGCCAGATGCAGGGGAGTGGTATCAGGAGACAGATCGCTAGTCTCATGTGCTCCCAGACGCATTTGGTGGGGCCACTGTGAGATACAGGAAGCCAGACTAGATGGGCTTTTGGCCTGATCCATCATGACTCTTCTTATGTTCTTATGAAAAATAAAAAACTGAAATAATATGGAGTTTAATAACTCAGCCCCCTGGCCCCCAAACCTTTCCAAATATCGTGGGCTTAGAGGGAAGAGCTTCAGGAAGCTCCTCTGCCATTTATTCTTCTAGGACGAATTGTTTCATTCTTGATGGGAGAAAAGGTGTTTTTTGATTAAATGAAACAAAACACGTCATACTGTTTCATTAGGTAACAAAGTAATTCATTACCTCATAAAATGACAACACAGTGTTTCATTTTTCATTTTGTGCCCATCTCTAGTAGAGGTCTTAGCTCAGTAGTAAGGCACGTACATGCAAAGCTTCTAGGTTCAATCCAGGCCGAACTAGAAAATGGCCACCTTTCAAACCTGGAGAAGTGCAATTGGTTCTTTGAAGCAAATGATTGATCGTCTTCAGGGATTTGGGGGCTGCTCAAACCTCCCTTGGATGGTTACAGCCACGCCCACAAAAAAGTTTTCTTGCAACTTTTTTAAAAACTGGAAAAGCCCACTTCTACCCTCTAGTGGGCAATTAAAAAAAATGAATTGTGGAAGATGTGGTCCTAGGACCCTTCAAAACTACATAATGGCCTCATAATTGTCCATAATTGTCATACCCCTTCAAAGGCACTAGGGTTTATAAAAACCATATTTTAAAATTATTATTTATTTATCCCACCTTCTTCCTTAAACAGGGCACAAGGAGGCACACACCACTAAAAGACTGCATTTAAAGCTTACAACAGGGAGTATACAAATACTTCAAAGGATCAAACAAAACACTAAAACATGTTCAAAGCAGAAAGGCACAACCTTTCATTTTTTTAAAAAAAGCATCCATGAGGCCAGCCAGTCAGGGAAAACTTGCCTGAAGAGAAAGCTCTTTGTCTGTTTATGGAAAGACAGCAAATATGGGGCCAGCCTGGCCTCCAGTGGAAGGGAGTTCCAAAGTCTGGCACCAGCAATAGAGAAGGCCCTCTCCTGTGTCCCCATCAAACACACCTGTGAAGGTGGTGGGTTCGAAAGGAAGACCTATCCTAAAGATCCTAACAATTGAATAGGCTCATAAAGGGAGAAAAAGTGCTTGAGATAGTTTGGACTTGAGATAAAAATAAAAATAAAAATAAAACCCTAACTTGCACCTTCCTGGCTGGTGCAAGAGAGACCTCAATTCCTCTTTCCTCCCTCTGCTTTGGAAGTCGCCTGAGATGGAATATTCCAGACAATCACCCACAATCCAGCAGTGGGAGGGGAGGGAGAGAGAGCCACTATTGGTTAACTTATGATTATGTGACCTGCTCCAACGCTTGTATATCAAGACATTGCTTGTTGATCAAGGCAAAGTTTGGAAGAAATGTTTGCTTGTCTTGCAAAACACTCCTAAACCATGTTACAGTACCCTTAAACCAAGGTATTACTGTCTTAGCTTAAAGGCCTTTGACAGAAATTGAGATTTCCCAGAAAGATTTGAACCTTTGAGAAAAAAATGTGCACCAAAGCTGGGGAACCTCCTAATGATGGTTTCATGTAGGACATGTTGGAGAACAACGCAAGGGCAGATTGGGACTCCAAGAGGGTCAGATTCAGCCTCCGGGCATGCAAGTTTCCCACCCCTGGTCAAGGGAATGCTGATGTGATTGGCCCAACGATGCAATGTCTATCAAGTCAGAAACACAAGTCAATACCTGGCCCTTCTTTGTTTTGCAGGCTGGCAACCAGAGCAAAAAAAGTGCAATCTGTGTCTGCAGCCCTGTGCTTCTTGCCTGTCCTGCTGCCATCTCAATGACACCCAGATAGTCCCCACGCCACAAAGAATTCATCATCCTCTCTTCATTTGGCAAGAGTCATCCTTGTCCCATAAATAAGGAAGCAACTGTGAGATGATGAACTGGGGTCATACAGATCTGGGGAAGAGAAACTGGAATGCTATGTAGCATAAATGATATGGGAAGTTTGCTATGCAAATTGTTTTCCCATCTCACACCCCAAACAGCGGAGGAACATTGGGGAAGGTCGGGCAGTGGAGAGAGAGAGAGAGAGAGAGAGAGAGAGAGAGAGAGAGAGAGAGAGAGAGAGAGATGAAAAACGCCTTTCTGATTTCTTTCTCCATTTTGTGTCTCTTTTTAAAATGTATAGGTGCTGTTTCAGTGTTAATAAATGGCCCCTTTGAGCAATAAAGCATGTAAATTGGACTGCCGAATATTTCAGAGGCGAGAGATTTCCCTGTTCAAATATCATAAATATCACCATGTAGATGCTAGGTGAACACAGAGGGAAGCTATCTCGGAGTCAACTAATTCCTGCAGGAGTGCCTCTTATCAGGCAAAGAGTTTGTTCATATGCCATCTATCAGTTCTTGTTTTTAAACAAGACCACGGGGACGGATTCTTACCTGGTGTAAATGAAAGGCAGCAACAGTACGAACTATTTATATTGCAGAAAGCTTAGGCACCTGCTTTTGGTCAATTTTATTAGTTTGAAGCAACTCTGTTCAATCAAGTTGAGAATCTTAGCAAACTGCTAGTTTGAGAGGAAGAACAAAGCAGTGAGTCAATTTTAGGACCGTGATTTTGTTTTTAAAATGGGAGGAGGGAAAACAGTAACAACAGCAAAAACAACAACAAAAAAGAAAAAACCAACAACAACGGCCAAACACATTGTATTTGGCTTCTTTGAATTATACAGTCATCTTGAAGGAAACTGAATGAATGGGTTCCTTCCTAATGAATTTTTAATTTGGAACTCATTTGCTTATTTCCCCATTTGTTCTCCTGGACTAGAATCCTGAAACAGTTTATGCAGGTCGTAGAAAGGTTACAAGGAAAGGTGAAGAGAGGGAGACGAAACTTACAGATTGAGGTCAACAAGAAGGTTTGAAACTGGTGATAAAAAATAAAAAAATAGCACTCTGCAGAAGGAGGAGGAGGTCTCAGGTCACCAAAATACAATGGAGAGTTTGGGGTTTTAGGAAGGAAGAGAAGAGATCCCACAAAAGTGATGGTGGCAAACCTTCAGATGTTTTAGACCACTCCTCACAGAATTCAAAGCCTAGATTGCCAATGACAAAGGGCTGTGGTCTAAACATCTGGTGTGCCAAAGGTTCGCCACTACTAATCTAGGTGATTGATCGGTCCATACTGGCTATTTCTCTGTCAGCAGGTTCACTTTTCTCTTTGCTGTGCTTCTTTGCAGTTGCAGTAGCCTGTAAGACACATCCGATGCTTGACTTGCCCATCTTGCTCTCCTCTTCTGTTCACTAGGCACGGCACTCTGGCCGTCCCACCTCTGTTATGCCACATTGTAATTCTAATGGATTTTGATGGCAGCCAGCTCATACCTGCTCATGTTTTAAATGTCCTGTATCTGGGAGTGGAGACTAGACATGGGCACGGAGCGGTGAAATTCTCGTTTCCGTTTTCAGTTCTTGTTATCGTTACGTAACGGGTAACGGTAACGAGAATTACTCCGGTCCAGCTCGAACCCGAACTGAAAAAGAAAAATTGGGTCTGATTTTTCGTTGTCGTTCATGGCATCGCGGCGATCGCGTGATGCCATGCAACATAGAAAAAAAGTTTTAAAAAAACCCGATTCCCAGCCAAAAAAGCAGGCGAAAATATGCCTGCCTCAGTGAGGGCACCTACCAGAGAGGGGTGGTTTCTGGGGGGGGGTCCCCGGCCTTCCCCCCCTCTCCTGTCCTGGTACCAGGCTGGGGGGGGCATCCTCGTCGTCTCCATTTGCCATGCAGTGGGGGGGATCCAAAATGGCGACCGCAATATTTATTTTTAAATCGTGGTCCAAAAACCCACCAAAGCACCACAGAAACATTTGAAAATTAGGTATTTTAAATGCCTGGTTTTTTTATAGTAGCAGCAGTGGGTTTTTCTTGCAATAAAACGTCTCCATTGATTTTATTTTATTTTATTTTTATTTTTATTTTTTTACACCTGCGCAATGATGGGCTGGCCATGGGATGGGACCATGCAAATTTTTGGACCCATTCCACCCATCGCATGGCCAGGTTTTGACTGAGACTTCTGGATGTGCCAAAGGGCATAAAAAGCCCACTAACCCAAACCCTAACCCTAACCCTAACCTGTACGCCAGTACACTGTCCTTCTTAGTGGGTCAGAGGCACCTAGAGGTGCAGCCCACTAACCCACCCTAACCTTAACCGTAACCCTAAGCCTAGCCCTTACCCTAACCCCAACCCTAACCCAGATCCGTACGCAAGTACACTTTCCTTCTTAGTGGGTCACAGGCACCCAGAGATGTGCCTCCCACAGCCCACTATTCCCTACCCCTATCCCATTCCCTAACCTGTACATCAGTACGCTAGTACGCTCCCCTTCTTAGTGAGTCAGAGGCACCCAGAGAGAGGGGTGTCTCTGCCACTTACCCCCCACCCTAACGTAATGTATGGTATGCAGCGGCTTCGCGTTACGCTTCTCTTCCCTTCCCTTCTTAGTGGGTCAGACGTCAGAGGCACCCAGAGAGGTGCTTCCCAGAGCCCACTTACCCCACCCCTAACCCTAACCCCAACCCAAACGACAAACAACAAACGGAAACGACAAATTTTTGAAAATTATCGTGACAAACGGAAACGAGCCGAAACGGACCCGTCCCGACAATCGAAAACTCGACACATCATTTTTTCTGGTCGTGCCCATCTCTAGTGGGGACGTGCATCGCAGGAATTGTTCTTAAGTCGGATTTAAGTCATACTGGTGATTCAGTCAGACATGATTTGTTTTTGTTTTCCCGCAAATGATATCAACATTACTTGTAATTTAGAACCCTAACCCTAACCCTAACCCACCCACTATCTCTTTTTCCCTGTGATGGAAAAAGGTTTGTTTTTAATAAGGACTTGGGACTTGGTGCCAATGACTTGGACTTGGATTTGGGACTTGGTACCAAAGACTCAGGCTCAGACTTGGGGGACTCGAAGACTTGCCAGCATCCCTGCTAAATTCAGTTGCTAGTCCCAGCCAGAGTAGATTCACTGAATATATTAGGATTTACATGAAGGTTGACTTCGTTTTGAGCAATTGAGCCAATAATCGAGTAGGCCAACTCAATCAGTGATGATTTGTTGAGGCAACACCGATGCAAATTCCGCTGATTCAGTGAGAATGCCGTGGTTGTGACTTACTCCTGGATTTCAGCGAAATAATCTACATTAGTTGGGATTAGCCATTGTATTTTGATGGTTGTCTATTGGAATGTTGGTAGGTCTGGGTTTGTTTTATTGGCTTGCTTGCTTGCTTTGATATTTAATACAATGTTGGTACATATCATGGCAAAGAATGGAAAACAAAAGCAGAATATGATTCTCCTGTACAAAGCAACTGGTGAGTTTATAGGATATGCGCGGAATTGTCTTTAAAATAAGACCCCCTTCTCTTATCTTTCTTATATTTGAAGAATGCTTGAAAATGTCATACCATTTTAGTGAAAACACCCAAGTTATAAGCAATGGAACTGTGACTGTAGGTTCCATTGGAACCCATGAAAATGAACACATAATGGGTTGGAAATGAACAAATTGGCCCTGAATTAACAGCACATCACATGTCATCTTAAAAGAGTGACAAAATGGATGAAATATTTAATAATCAAAATAAACTGAGTAATAAAATGATTCATCACCCCCATCACTTCTAACAAAATACTGCCAAGGGTTGAAGGTCAGGAGAGGAGAGGGGTGGCAGGAAGCTCAGAGGTTGGAGGACGCTGCATCTAAAATTGTGGATAAAGCTGGCTGATTCTGAAAGCCACCATACTTAGTCTTAATCCCAAAATGTGTTAAGCATTTAAATAGTTAACACGGTGTTGCAAATTAGGAAGCAGTATCTATGAGCCAGATTTTACCAGATTTCAATGTGGGAGGGGTGAGAGAGGGGGGAAAAGAGGTGACTAGGAAGAAAGAAAGAAAGAAAGAAAGAAAGAAAGAAATAAGAAAGAAAGAAAGAAAGAAAGAAAGAAAGAAAGAAAGAAAGAAAGAAAGAAAGAAAGAAAGAAAGAAAGAAAAAAGCTGTCCTCAATATGACATTTTTCAGATAAAAAAACATTAACTGCAGCCTATAAGAGTGGTGGTTCAGCAGACTAAGGCTCCAAAAACTGTTGGCTGCAAAATTGGCAGCTCAGCAGTTCGAATCCCAGGTGCCACATAGTGGAGCAAGCTCTCACTAATAACCCCAGCTCCTGCTAACATAGCAGTTCGAAACCATGTACAGTGTTACCTTGCATAAAGGAAGTAATTCATTCCCATTGAATTTCTGTTAAGCAAATTTTCCTTTATACAAATTTCCCATAGGAATGCGTTGAAAACGGAGTAATCCCTAATCGCAACCATTTTTATGTTGTATGGATTCGCCGCATAGGCAATTCTGTTAAGCAAATTCCACCTATCTCCAGAATGTTTTATGTTGTACAGATTTTATGTTATACAAACCGTTTGTTATACAAGGGTCCACCTGTAAATGCAAGTAGATAAATAGGTACTGCCATAAAAAGCAGGAAGGTAAAACAGTGTTTCCTTGAAGCCATGCCGGCCACATGGCCATGGACTTGCACAACACTGGCTCTTTGGCTTGAATACGGAGATGAGCACCGTCCCTAGAGTCAGACATGACTAGCACACATGTGCAGTGGGAACCTTTACCTTTTAATATGCACAAAGGAAATTGTGACAAATGTTCATGTGGGGTGCAGATGATGCTGGGGATAGACCAAAATATGGAGGGCACGTCGTTGTGTTGCACTCTTCTTCTATAGTAGCAACTTTCCATTCTTCCCCTGGCATGTGAACCCAATCATCATCATCATCATCATCATCATCATCATTGTGTGCTATCAAATCAATTTTGACTTATTGGGTTGTGACCCTTTCCAGGGTTTTTTAGGTAGAGAGTACGCAGAAGTGGTTTCTCATTCCCTTCTTCTGGTGGTGTCCTGGGGCTGTGAAGCTTGCAAGGCCAAGACTTGCACAGGTTGGCTGTTCTCCCAAGGAGGGACAGCAGGGGATCAAGCGTGCAACCTAAGGCTGAACAGCTGGCTACCTAAGCCACGGAGCTAGCCAGACAACTAACACAACAGAGCTGTCATAAAATCAACACCATGCAGCACAATAATGCAAATCTATCCAAGCAACATTCAACATTGCACTGGATTTTGTACATCTCTCCCATGCAGTCAAGGGGTATTTAGGAGCGTTTAGCTTCTTCAGCTGGGTCATGGACTGACACCACAAACACGCACACACAGCCACAAAACACACAAAACAGCCACAAAATTTTGAGAAACATTTACCTAAATAGTAAGTAAAGTTAACCATGCATTCAATTTACTGAAGGACCAGTAAATGAAACCTCCAAGTGCTCTGCTTTCAGTGCATAATAATAGATTTTGACAGAGATAGGAAACGTTACTGTGCTTCTTTGGACTACAGTATCCAGAAAGTTGCCTGTCTGGATCACAATGCCCACACCTCCCTAGCTGCTGCCAACATGGTGACCGTCTGGAAGATGCAAGCTAAAGAAAAAGTAACTTTTCACATCTTCTGATTCCAGATTATCAGGAGGGCAATAAAACAGGGGGAGTGGAATACTCTGGGTGCAACAGCAGCGCAAGGGAGCCTTGCAGCCAATGTGACCTTATTTGAAATATTCAGCCCTCAATATCCACTTGTCCCTTGTTTATACACACCTACATCCAGTTGCCGGCAGACACAACTCGGCTGTGGCTAGGTCATTTTTGCCGACCCCATTACTGCATCAGAAATGAAGAGATTGAATTTGATCTCAGCAAAAATTACATTACGTGCCCCAAAGAGCTCTTTTATTTCAAATTGGATATGACAGCTTCCTTCGGAGCGTCTCATTTCACAGGCCTGCAGCCCCTCACAATACCCCGGTTCTAAAGTGCAGGGTGACACGCTCCCAGGTCTATGGAGCAACTTCCTCTAGGAGGAAAAAACTGACAGAAGATAAGCAGGAAGAACCTTCCAACAAAATCTCATCTCATCTTTGCTGTCCATAGATATCTAACATTGGTCTCCAAAAGAGTGTCATGCTGGGAAAACAGGGGGATAAATGTAAACGTATATGGCAAAGATCCTTCAGAATGCAGTGCCCCAACTTAGAATCATACAATCATAGAGTTGGAAGAGACCTCAAGGGCCATCCAGTCCAACCCCCTGCCATGCAGGAACTCCCATCACAGGACTCCCAACAGAGAGCCATCCAGCCTCTGTTTAAAAACCTCCAAAGAAGGAGACTCTCCACCACCCTCCTTTGTGGCAGCATCTTCCACTGCCGAACAGCTCTAACCATCAGGAAGTTCTTCCTAATGTTCAAATGGACTCTCTTTTCCTGTAGTTTGAAACCATTGCCCCGCATCCTAGTCTCCGAAGCCATGGAAAACAAACCTGTCCCCTCTTTGATATGACATCCTTTCAAATAGTTAAACATAGCTATCATATCCCCCCCCAGCCTTCTTTTTGAAAGGCTAAACATTCCCAGCTCCCTAAGCCATTTAGCAGATTTTCATCCCCAAAAACTCAATCTGAATGACGTTTATCAGTATTTAAGATGCCATGGCATTTTGTCCTTTGTTTTCCACGACCTTTTTCATTCCCCCCACCCTTTTAATTGTGTCAGGTTTGCAACAAGAAAAGTGTATCTGTGACTGACCAAGAGTGGTGGTGGAGGGGGGTGGGGAACCAAGCAAACTCAGAGCATCATTCTCAGAGTCAGAATAGATGACTAAAAGCCTTTGAAACCGATTTGATAGGATTTCTTCTCTTTTCCCGTCATAAACGGTACCAGATCTATCTGAATCGGAACGGATGTGAAGAAATGACAGGGTTAGTTGCCGAAGATGGCTTAAGAAATCCGGAGCCGCTCCTTCCACCTTTGCTGTGAAAGCGTCTTTGCAAAGAACATGGATGGCTACCATGTGCCCATAGTCAGATGAGTCCTCTGTTACAGGGATGGAGGCAAGAAGGGAAATGAGACACTAAAAACGATATGTCCGTGTAGCTCCTCCAAAGATACCTGAATATATTGCCCTGTTGGTTTCTGCCTTTTATCCCCAGGTTGTTTTTTATTTCTTGTGGTGACCATTGATGCAAGTGGTATGCATGAGGGAAACCCCCTCTCCCTCCCTCCCTCCCTCCCCCCCCTCTCTCTATGTGTGTGTGTGTGTGTGTGTGTGTGTGTGTGTGTGTGTGTGTGTGTGTGTGTGTGTGGTGTTGTGTTGCCTCTGGCTTAGGGGTCATCTGTAATTTCTCACTGTTGTTTGACCCACTGAACCCAATATCCCCCATGCTGGGAAGACAGGTCCTTTATTTAAAAACCTGCCTGCACAGCACTTTGATGAGAGAACTGGCTGCATGGATGCCGCTTTAAAAAGGTGAGAGGACAGGAAGCCTTCCTGCTAATTCACATTGTGGCCGGCCGGGTGGGTGGATTTTGCAATTCATAACCCCTTCCCACCACCACCACCACCACCACCACCACCCCAAAAATATATGTTCATTTCCCCAAGCTATCCGGGCACAGAAATGACCACTAAGAGCAATGCATGCTAGGGGTGTAGCCACCAGACAGTTACATTTCTCTGCAGGAAGGCAAGTTATTTATTATTTATTATTTATTATTTATTATTTATTTGTTATATTTCTAGACCGCCCTTCTTCCGGAATGGAACTCTGGGCAGTTTACAGTAAAATACAATCAAACAGGGTTCACACACACACACACACACACACACACACACACACACACACACACACACACACACACACACACACACACACACACCTAGTATAATAAGGAGGGGGAAACCCTCCACAGAAGGCGCTGAGGGCGGTTAAAAGAAAAAAAATAAGTAGAAAGGTCGCCAAATGCCTCCTTAAAAAGGTGAGTTTTCAGAGCCTTTTTAAAGGCAGGAAGGGACTCTTTAGGTGCAGCTCACTAGGAAGATGATTCCAAAGCGTGGGGCCCACCACAGAGAAGGCCCAGTTACGTGTGAGTGATTCCGCACCTCCCTGGGTGTGGCCACTCTAAATGAGCGCACCTGCACCGTTCTAGTGGGCCTGACCCCAGTTGACCTCTGGGAGATACGCTCCAACAGGTACTCTGGTCCCAAGCCGTGGAGGGTTTTGAAAATCAAAACCAGGACCTTGAACCTTATCCGGAGGACAACGGGCAGCCAATGCAGGCGAGACAGAACTGGGGTGATGACGAGCACCCACCACCAGTCTGGCCGCCAGATTCTGCACCCGCTGGAGCCTCCGGACAAGGGTCAAGGGCAACCCCACGTAGAGGGCATTGCAGTAGTTGATCCTCGAAATCACAAGGGCCTGCACAACTGTCCTGAGGGTTTTCTTGGTGGGAATCTATGGCAGCTGCCCTCTATTTATTTGCTCCTCCATTTTACCCATGGAAGCTCAAAATGCGGACTAGCATTTATTGGGTCTGGAATTCCCCCCCCCCCCCGCACACTTCTTTTTCTGTCATTTGCTCAAGCTGTAGAAGCCTATCTACCTTTAGAACAATTATTTCACTCTTTCTGCCATTAGAAGGGTGACATCTCGTCCCCTGCTGGTGTGACCTGTCATCTCACAGCTGTGCTTAATCAGACGGCGCCGAAACACAAACCGAAAGAAATAAGTATGTACTGCTTCCCTGACTTGACAGAATGATAAAATATAGTAAACAAACGTGCAAAGTACGGCAACTGTGAGGCGCGAATGCCCTCTGGACATCATTACTTGTTTTCTTGTCACTTGCTGGCGGAATACAGAAGGAGACGTCAGAATCGGAAGGGGGGTAAGAAGCTACGGCCATGAGTAACGGAGGACTCAAAATCTCCCTTCAAGAAATCTGTTGCCAACCCAGAGGCCCGTGAGGAGATGAAATGTATTTTCTGTTCAGAAAACAGAACCCAACAAACATCCAGGCTAAATGAGACATAAAATTATTCACGTATACACCAATCCTGTCAGGGCTACATCGATTTCCTATCTCGGGAGAGAAGTTCTCCAATTCTGCAGTTCTACACAGAGGAAGAAGAGGTGGTTAGCACTGCAGGGTGGTGGTGGTGGTAGAACGTTCCACCCTTTATGCCTCTTACAGTCCCATTTAGGAGCGGGGCCTTCTTGGTGGTGGCTGCAATACTGTGGAATGTGCTTCCTGAAGATATGGGTCAGGCTCCCTTCCGTTCTGGCCTTCAAGAAATAGGTGAAAACTATATTGCTCGAAGAAGCCTTTGGAGACATCTTATGCCTGTGACATCCTTGTGAGTCCACGTAGTGGCTATTGTTTTCATTTGCCACCCTGGCCCCTTTGGCACAGTGGTTAAATGCCTGTACTGCAGGTAAAACTGTGCTCACGACCTGGGGTTCAATCCCAGGCAGCAGGCTCGTGGTTGACTCAGCCTTCCATCCTTCTTATGTCAGTAAAATGAGTACCCAGTTTGCTGGGAGGGCAATGTGTAGCCTGCATACTGTAATTGAACTGTAAACCACCCAGAGACTACTTGAAGTGGTAAGGGGTGGTATATAAGCAGAACACTTTGCTTTGCTTTGGATATTTGGGATTTAATGCTTTTTTGGATCTCACTGCTTATGCCTTGTGAGTGGAGGTGGGTAGCTTTTGGTAGTATTGTTTTTAAATATTGATAACCACCCAGAGTAGTTTATTAGCACTAGATGGCCATGGCATGAATGAATGAATGAATGAATGAATGAATGAATGAATGAATGAATGAATGAATGAAGAGAAAGATAGATGGATAGATGGATGGATGGATGGATGGATGGATGGATGGATGGATGGATGGATGGATGGATGGATGGAACTGTAGGATTCCTTTAGTTTCATAGGCCAATATAGCATTATACATATATACAGGATATCTATTTTTTTTAAAGAAGCCTGAGATTAGAAGACACATAGTCACTCTGAAAGAATTCCACATCCAAGAAACTGCTTTTGGGTGTTAGAGAAAAACTGAGGTCACAGTCCTTCCATTATTTAAAAATCTCCACCCTTGCTTTCCCCCAAGCTTTCTTCCTTCCAAAGGCATAGTGTGGATACTGTACTGTATTGTTACTGCCATTCTCCTGAATTCTACACACAGATCCTGAGTGACATATTATTCTCCATTGAGCTGCAAGTATCATGCCCAATGAGGGCATTATCAAAAATTGGGAACATTCCCCCTGCCCACGGCAACTCCCAACGTCTGGGGGGATTGGGGAGTTATATAATCCAATGGAGGAGGGTTAAAAACCTCACCGAACATTGCTTAGCCTTGGGCGCCATAATAATCACATCATCACTACCGTTGATATCAGCTGGAATCCGACCAAAATTCAAGACTATTAAGTCTGTTTCTTTCAGCAGGAGAAAATCCCAAACTCTCTAAATTGTAAAATGGTGGGTGTTCAGTTTGCTGAGGCTCGGATGAATCCTGCCCACGTTTCCTGCCCTTGTCAGCCAAATCATATTGCTTTCAATATGCCAGGAATCATATTCTGATGAAGCTTGGGACGCAATACAAGTGCTGGCAGGAGACTGAGAATGTGCAGAGCAAAAAAAAAAAAAAAAAAAAGGAAATATATTTTCAGACCAATGCATCAGCAGGTTGCAGTCTGTGGGTATGACACCTCCTGTCTGCAAGGATCCAGTAATTCTAAAACTGGGTCAGATGTATCACATTCTGAAACGGGTTTGTCTGATTAATTAGACGTATGCAAATAGAGACGAAGCTCTTTCCTTAGCTCTCTGCTCATTGTTCACCTATCACAAAAATGACGGGCCACTGCAGAGATCAAGACAAGAAATCAGCATTTTTTTTAAAAAGGGTTTTTTTTTTAATTATTTAACTCTCTTCCTCTGTTGTTTATGGAAGGTGAGGAGTGATCAAAGCACCTGCTCAAGATGGTGTGTCTGAATTCCTTCATTTCATGAACAAACAAAACCACAGTTGTATTGTTTGGTTGTATGAGACGGATATCAACATCAGAAGCATTCTTAATAAAACCATTAACAAAGAGTGATAAAGGAGGCATGAGAGGAAGGGAGAAGAACCTACTTTTTGCTAATTATTCCCTAATAAGAACAAGCTAGATAATGCTGCTGATGTTCCCATGATTAGAAATGCAATCGGAACAAAAGGCAGAAATCCTGTTCCATTCTTCTCTTTGAGCCTAGTAATAGTTTGGCTTACACAGTGATCCATTTCAGGGTTTTCTAGCTAAAGAGTACAGAGAAATGGTTTACCATTCCTTTCTTTTCAAATGGTGCAGCTTGCCCAAGGCAACTCAGGCTGGCTCTTATCACAGGAGGAATAGTGGAGAATACTAAGCTATGAAGTCTACCCATGCATGAAGGTGTATAATCTGCAATGCTGGAAAGGTCCATCCCCAGTTGAGGAGGCCCAGTGGGGAACTGAACTCACAACATCTGGCTCCGCAGCAAGATATCTAACTCACTGAGCTATCAGCCTCGTGGTGCAGTGGTTAAATGCCTGTACTGCAGGTAAAACTGTGCTCACGGCCTGGGTTCAATCCCTGGTAGCAGGCTCAAGGTTCACTCAGCCTTCCATCCTTCCAAGGTCGGTAAAATGAGTACCCAGCTTGCTGGGGGGGTGGCAATGTGTAGCCTGAACACTGTAATTCAAATTGTAAACCGCCCAGGGACTACTTGTAGTGGTATGGGGCGGTATATAAGCAGAACACTTTGCTTTACTTTTTGCTTTGAATGATCATACTGGACACTAAACTGGAAGTGAACTGGACATTCATCTTTCAAGTAACTTCTCATCAACTTAGGCTGATATTTCATGTCCATCTCATCACTGTTGGCGGTCCCGCTTGAGACCGGTACAAAGTAATCTTACCACACGTCCATTGCGGGATGAGGTGAGTTCGTCCCAACCATGCCCCCTGAACTGCGATTTAAGCGGGATGAGAGATTTCCCCTCCCTGGCCTCGGGAATCTGCTTGTCACACTTCTCGTTCCAAGACAAGAGCCCATGAAGTCACGCTCGTCACAGAACGAGTAATGATAGGAGCAGAACCCATCTAGTGGCAGGAGCGCAAAGCGACATTCACCAGTAAATTCCCTATGGAGTTAGCAATGCAGTGAATAGCTTTTAAAAGACAAATGCATTGAACTTTGCTCTGTAACACATTGAAGGCAAGGCTTTGGAGAATCGAAACATCGAAAAACAGAAGGTCGGGCCGAAAAAAAAAAAGGAGAACAAAGGCATGCAATTTCACATCTCATCACGGAACGAGGACATGCATTAACAGTCATGCTGGTATCATCAATCATGCCTGTGTGTACACGGGAACAGGGACAGAACTGGAAGACCACGTGACCGCGACCAACATCAACATGCAACGAACTTCCATTCCGGGATGAGAATTGACTTATTCAGATTACCTTAATTGCTGAGCAGCTTCATCACAGGAAGGGCTTGCAAACATCCCAGGTGACCACAACTGATGGTCTTGTTTGCTGTATCATTGGTCCAGTTGTGACAATGCTGAACACTAGCCAACGACTCAAGGGTTAGAGCATTTTATCAGCAAGATTCTTGGATTGTGAGGTGCCCCTAATTTTCTATTTGGTTTTCATCAACTTCTTCATCGACTAGGACACGGGGCAATGGTCTCAAACTACAGGAAAAGAGATTCAATTTAAATATTTGGAAGAACTTCATGCTAGTTAGAGCTGTTTGACAGTGGAATATGCTGCCATGAAGGGTGGTGGAGTCTCCTTCTTTGGAGGTTTTTAAGCAAAGGCTAGATAGCCATCTATCAGGAGTCCTGTGATGGGGGTTCCTGCATGGCAGCGGGTTGGACTGGATGGCCCTTGAGGTCTCTTCCAGCTCTATGATTCTATGATTCTACGATTCTATGGTTAGAGCTGTTTGGCAGTGGAATATACTGCCACAGAGGGTGGTGGAGTCTCCTCCTTTGGAGGTTTTGAAGCAGAGGCTGGATGGCCATCTATCGGGAGTCTTATGATGGGGGTTCCTGCATGGCAGCGGGTTGGACTGGATGGCCCTTGAGGTCTCTTCCAGCTCTATGATTCTATGATTCTATATATATATTTATTTTCAACAACTTATATCCAATTATCATGTTTTTTTGTCTGCCTACTCATATCATCCATTGTTTCATTCTATCACTCAATGATACAGAAGGGCAAGCTTAAAACAAAAGGGCTTCTCTTAAAACATGTCCAGGAGGCAGGCCATCGCTGATGTGATGTCTGTTGTTTCCCCTGTACTATGTTTGTTGTTTCTTGCCACTTGCTGGGCTTTTGACTGATCTTTTTGTTAGATTGTTATTCCTGATTTATACTTGTCTTGACTGCTTTAGTGTAAACCGCCCAGAGTTCCTGAGGGAAAACTGGTGCAGTTTAGAAATGTAATAATAAATAAATATAAAAAAAAAATGAAATTGTCAAAATTGACTACAGTGGTACATCTTAAGGCAAATACCTCGCAAGACAAAAAAAAAACTCATAGGAAAATTTTTTTCCGGGAATAGGCATGCTTTGCATGAGAACGAAATTCCCTATGGGATGCTTCGCCAGACAAAAAACTGTTCTGCATGTACTCAGGAAAAAAACAACCAGTTAGTTTTGTCTGTATTCTAGCCTCCGGAATGGATTATTCTGTTCCCAATGCATTCCTATGGGAAACTGTGTTTCACAAGAGAAAATTTTCGTAAAATGAAGCGACCTATAGCCCCCCAAACAGATTAATCCATTTTCAGTGCATTCCTATGGGAAACTGCATCCCATTAGACAAAATGTTTTAAAACAAATTGACCCGTAGAATGAATTAAATTTGTTTAATTTGTAATTTGTTTAATTTGTACCACTGTATTTGACAGTGGATGGCTTTGTACCAAATTAAACAAATTAAATTTGTTTAATTTGTACTACTGTATTTGACAATGGATGGCTTTGTCTGTTTTGCTTTTGTGGGGGTTTGCTGTTTGGTTTTTAGGATGGGGTTTGTCAGCCCTCCAAGGAGCAGATAAAAACATTTGCTGGACATTCATAAAATCATAGAATCAAAGAACAGTGAAGTTGGAAGGGGCCTTCAAGGTCCATGAGTCTGACCCCCAGATCGATGCAGGAATACAAGTCAAAGGAGATCTGCCAGGTGGTTGTCCAAATTTCTCTCTAATGCCTCCAGTGCTGGAGCACTCATCACCTCTTGACCTGTTAAATATTATATGGGTTGGGGTTGAGGGGAGCCACACACTGGATTTTAGTGTTTCTGTTTTGTATAGTAACCATTTTCTTAAAAGAATACATGTCCCAGAGCAGTGGTGGTGAACTCCAGATGTTTTGGACCACAACTCCCAGAATTCCAAGCCTGTACTGCCAATGAAAAAGGACTGTGGGAGCTGTGGCCACCACTGTCCTAGAGTGACAGACTTACCCTGAGCATCACAAGGCAGAATAATTCTGAAATGGGAAGAATTTTATTTGATGATGTTGCTCAGTGTGGATGTTGCCAGAATCCCTTTTAGGAGACTTCATTGAGTCAAGACGTAGCATGAGAATCAGAATGAATGACTCTTCCCCTTCAAAGGGGAATGTGGCTTGTATGTAACACAAAATCTATAACCATGTGAGGATGAACAGCTTAGAATTCATTCCTCTCCAGTCAAAGGATAATAAGTCATTTTTAGAGCAGATAACATGATATAGGGTTTTGTCCACTGCCCTGATTCTGAGAGAGAACAGATCAAACCTCCAGTGCTTTAAAACAACAACAGCCAAGGCCACAGGTATTAATAAGCCCCAGTGCCAGTTAGTCAGCTGGCCTCTCTATCAATAGAAGTTGCTGACTTTGTCAGTAGAGCGGTAACCAGCCAAAAGTAGGAATCGAGACATTCAACACACTTCCTGCTGCTACTGTGTTCTGTAGCACAATCCACCCTGGAATGAGCAAAAGATAAATGATTCTCAGTTGGAGGTGCATTTTTTTTAGGAGTAGTAACCAACCTCATTTTTCCCCCTCAGGTGACCTCAGCCAGGATGAGATCTCCATCTTGTAAAGTACAGTGAAACTGTTATTATTGCAAAAGCCCTGAACTGAGATGACACAACTTGCCATCCTGCCATGTCAGCACCCAAGAGACTGGAGAGGAGCGTCATAGTGACCAGCAGAGCTGTTGACCCTTGGAAGGCATGGATCCACAAAGAGAAACAGATCTTCTGGTGAAGAAGGGGGGGGGGAACGATTGGAAAAACATCTGGCCAAAGGACACTGAGGTGCCATCTTGTGTTTGTTTGTCTGACAGATTGATGGATCAGCATCCGCTCATTTAGAATAACGTTAGCCATTGGGCACTCCATTTCGTTTGTTGATCTGTGCTGTCAAACCGGAACCGACTTATAACCAACTTACTAAGGCTTTCAAGGTAAGTGAGATATTTAAGGAGCAGTTCTACTACTTTCCACAACCCCAGGGAGATTCCATGGTTGGACTTAGGCCTCCCGAGTGCCAGTCCATCACTCAACGCATTACAGCACATGGGTATGGTAGTCCATTTATTAGGACCGTCAAAAATGCAGTGAAAGGGAGCCTTTGAATTCCCAAGAATGCTTCCACGAATGGCATGATATACTCACCCCCCCCCAAAAAAAATTAGGGGTTGGGGAAGACAAAGACAAGTCCAAAAATTTGGCCAGAGATTGCACCCATGAGGTCTGCAGCTAATATCTTATTAGTCCCAAATTGGGGCGCTTTTACACGACCTCTAAAATCCAGTGTCAACTTAAATTCGGACCAGAGATCATGGGGGCTTGTCACTCTTCCTGTGTTCCCACCCCTCCGCACTCCATTGTTCCTGTCTGTGTGGGGGGAGGGAGAAAAAAAAGGGAGAGAGAAAAATGCAGGCTCACCTCCGTCTGCCGGTCGAAGCAGCCCCGAGCAGCCTCGTCGTCATGATTCCTGTCTCTTAAAGGGGCGGCGGGGACAAAAAAACAAACAGAAGGCGAGGGAGCCCGGCATTCACAGTTTTACAATGTGCATTGGAAGATGTTTACCTCCTGGAGGCCAGGTACTTGAAAAGACGTGCTTAGGTGGGCATGGTCGTGCTTAATTTTTTTAAAGTCCGGAGCTGGTGGGAAGACATTTTTAAGCTCTGCATCTGGGAGCCCTTTACCTCTGGTTTTAGAGGTCGTGTAAAAGCGACCTTGGACTTTATCCTTCAGGTTCTATCTACCATTGCATATGAGGGTAAGGAACACACACAGAGACACACAGATGCACAGACACAGACACACGCACACACGCACACACACACACATGCACACACACACACACACACACACACACACACACACAGAGAGAGAGAGAGAGAGAGAGAGAGAGAGAGAGAGAGAGAGAGAAGTGTCCCAAGGATTGCTCTCTATTTCTACCAAAAAAAAAAAAACATCTTGGTGCAATTCTTGAATGAGGTGACATTCAGCTAACCTTTTGAGCAGAATGAGGCCTAGTTCTGATCTAACTTGACTCTTCCTATGGTAGCAGTTGTAGTTGGCTCCCTTCTGTGCAGTGTGTCAAGCGCATCTGCAGTGACACCTAGACAGTCCTATATTCATTTATGTTTACTTGGTTGATTCAGTGATGATCCGATTAAAAAGCACATATTTAATGAAAGAAAACTACTCTCCTCTTGGGGATGCCGCGCAGTTTCCCTCACCAAATGTTGTTCCGTGGGAAACCCGCACTTCAGGGAGACGTTGTGTGAACAATCGGGTAGCTTAACTAATGAACCCATTCTGTTTTTGATACATTATCGACTTCTGTTTAAAAACAACCCATTTTTACAGCCTCATATATATCAACAATTAATGTTTGTGCAGCCTTCCGAAAGTGTGAAGTGCTCAAAAAAGTATTGCTAAAATATTTGCATTATTTATTAATGGCAGAGACCTGGAAGACAAGAAAATAAGCAGCTATCTGAATGAATGAATTGCATTTAATAGGGTTCTAAAGTTACAGTAGTTTTCCATGTATAAGACTATATTTCTGTCTGTTAAACTGAATATTGAGGGCTGTCTTATACATGGGAGTAAGCCAAGGAGATAACTGGGAGTTGAGTCATGGCTACTGGACTTCTTTTTTGAGAGATAGAAACGTTTCGCTGTTCATCCAAACAGCTTCATCGGTCTGAATACAGTTAGTGCAAGAGACCTTCTTATAGTCAGCTTGACCTCTTGTCCCCTGGTCTGATTGGCTCATAAGATGAACAAAGCCTGAATAGGCTCGTTAGGGAGACATTAGTGTCCATGGCCTTAAGGTAAACAATGGCCTAAGGTGCTGAAACCCATCAAGAATGGCTCGTTAGCTGTGACCTGGTGGTGAAGGCTCCTTGATTTGCCTGGTACTTTGGAAAGTACAGCCTGATAAGTAGCAGATAGACTATGCCGGAGCCCACCACCTCTGTTGAGGGAGGGATTTTCAATGCTAACATGAATGGCTTCCCTTATTCCTCTCTCAAACCACCTCTCTTCTTTGTCTAATATGTGTACATCCTCATCTTTGAAAGAGTGGCCTTTTTCCTTCAAATGGAGGTGTACTGCTGATTCTGGTCCTGAGCTGTTACCTCTCCTATGTTGGGCCATTCTTCTGTTTAATGGCTGTTTAGTTTCTCCAATGTAGAGGTCTGAACACTCTTCACTGCATTGGACTGCATATACTATATTGCTCCTTTTATGGTTTGGTATCGGATCCTTTGGGTGGACAAGCCTCTGCCTTAGTGTGTTCATGGGTTTGACATAAACAGGGATGTGGTGTTTGCCAAAAATCCTTTTAAGCTTCTCCGACACTCCCGCCATGTAGGGAATGACCAGGTTCTTCTGTCGGGTCTGGGTCTCAGACTGATCCCTTGTTCTTCTGGGATGGCCCACTGCTTTGTTGAAGGCCCACCTTGGATATCCACAGGCCTTAAGTGCTGTCTTCAGGTGCCTGTCTTCCTTCTTCTTGGCTTCTGAGGAGGTGGGGATGCTCTCTGCTCTGTGGCTTAGGGTCCTGATGACTCCTAGTTTGTGTTGTAATGGATGGTGGGAGTCAAACAGTAAGTATTGATCTGTGTGGGTGGGTTTCCTGTAAACTTCTACTCCTAGGCCACGGTCAGGTCTGATGATGACTGCACAATCCAGGAAAGCCAGCCAGTTGTCTTGGGTGTCTTCCCTAGTGAACTTAATATTAGGATCCACTGTGTTGATGTGGTCTGTAAAGGCCTGTACTTCCTGCGTCTTTATTTTAACCCAGGTATCATCTACATGCCTGAACCAGTGGGATGGTGTTGTCCCTGGGAAGGTGTTGAGTGCCTTCTTCTCCACTTCTTCCATGTATAGGTTTGCTACAATTGGTGACACTAGGGAAAGAGATAATTGCACAATTACAAAACTGTAATTTTGAGTTGGAAAAGTGGGGGTCATCTTATACATGGGGGTGTCTTATAGATGAGAAAATACAGGTACACTGGCTTTATGACCCTAGCAGAGATGGAAAACTAAATAGAACAACACAAGTACCCAGTGTTATGAGCGGACAGGAGAGGTACAATGACCCAAATATCAAGACATGAAGGTTAAAAAACATGTTGAATTTCAGATCATATCAGTTTTGGATCAGTTTTGTCATAGTCTCATATGCTCCAAATTTACGGAGAAGCACAAATACACTGAAAATCAGACCTTGGGTTTGCCATGGAGGGATGAATGGCCTCCCATAATCCAAAATAATTATTTTAATGCACTCAGACAAACACAGAATCCTACATATTATTTACACCGCTCAGCATAATACCAGCATAAATCTCTTTTGAAGTTTTTCATGGTCCTCAGAGTTCAAAGTTCTGATCACCAAATGGTAATTCTGTTCCAGCCTTCACATTCCTTCAGGACATTTTGGGATCAGCTCAGTTCAGGTTAGAATTCAGGAAGATCAAATTCCTCAGTCCTTCCAAGTGATAAATCATCAGTTTTGCATGGTTCATTCCCTAGCATCTCTGTGTATGAGGATCTCAGATCACAGGGCTGAGAAAGCTCTTAGAAGGAACTTTGAATAGACAGCAGAAAGACCAGATGTCCAGCACAATATAAAGAAGCTTCTGAAGTCATAATCGGGTGAGGTCAGGGGGCTGGTCTAGGATTCAAGTTTCCACTGAACCATGAAATTCACTGGGTGTGTGTGTCTGACTTTAGTCCCTCTCTTTCATCCTGACTTACCTTACAGGATAGTTATGAAGAGAAACAAAACACAATTATTATTTTAACAGCTTCGGGATTAAAAACATGTGGGCCACCTGGAGCTTGTTGGAGGAAATAATAATGATACTATGTCATCGGTCACTTAACATAAGAAGATAAGAAGAGCCATGCTGGATCAGGCCAAAGGCTCATCTAGTCAAGCTTCCTGTATCTCATGGTGGCCCCACCAGATGTGTCTGGGAGCGCACAAAATTAGAGATCTGTCTCCTGATATCACTCCTTTACATCTGGTCCTTGAAGTACCCCGGTTTTAAGCCTGGAGATTACACATCTCCATCATGGTTTGTAACCTGTGATGGACTTTTCCTCCAGGAATCTGCCCAATCCCCTTTTGAAGGCATCCAGGCCAGATGCCATCACCACATCCTGTGGCATGCTGGGCAAAAAAAAAAAAAAATCTTTCTGAATTGTCAAACCTTCCCAGGGCTTTCTAGGTACAGAGGACTCAGAAGAAGTGGTTTACCCTTCCCTTCTTCCAGGGGTGCCCTGGGACTGCACAGTTTGTCCAAGGCTGCACAGGCTGGCTCTTCTCCCACATGTACAGTGGGGAAGAAAGCTCACACAACCTCTGGCTGCAGGGACTCCACTGACTGAGCTGTTGAGCCAACTTTGTTGAAAGAAATTTTGAACCGAAACACAGTGAACAAGTAGGTATTTGCTCTGGATTGTTGCTGTACGTGCTTCGAATGTCAGATTGTCACTGTTTTGCACGCAAACAAACTTTTCAAGAATAAGACAACACACAGAGTAAGTTGCTCTTGTCAAGCAGAAACAGAATGAGAGTTTAGGCTGGAAAACACATTGCCAAATTAGGGACAAAATGGATTTGCATAGACTCTGCCTATTACAAGCTATTACCCATATAGATGTGAGTGTACAAATAAGTACTGCAGTTTAAATTGTGGACGATTTAGAGATGTTCAGTATGTCCAGTTTACAGTATGTTAGTCAAGCCTAGCGCTGGCATAAAATTCTTCACATTTGCATGTATGAAACACCTGTTGTGTTTCAGTGGTGGTGTATTGTGCTCTGTTGCCTTTTTGTGTGCTTCCAACTTTGATTTCATTTACCATGGTGAATACAATACTTGTTTAATAGTTGTCTCCTTACTGTTTTAAAATTTTAAACATTGCCTTTTTAATGACACAAGCCACCTTGGTGCCCTTTAAGGAGAAAGGTGGGGCACAAATAAATAAATATTACAGAGAAAGATTACCGGCGTACCTCTCCCAGACCAGTACACCTGACCTTATCGTTTTTGGGAAGATAGGCAGTTTTGGGGCGACAGGCAATTTCTCGCATGGGAGGCCATCAGGTAACACCAGCCATGGGAGGAATCGTGCCAGGAATACTGGAGCAGGTTGGTGCCAGTCAGAATTGACAACACCAGACCTGATGACCCAAAGGTCTCACTCAGGATAGGACAAATTCCCGTAGAGATGACGCTAAGCAACAACTTGTAAGTCTGTTCCTGGTTCCTCTCGTTGTGAAGCTCCTACTGGTCTCTAAAACTAGAGCCCAGCTCCCCTGTTTACCTCATGGACAAAAGGCTTGCCACTGTGCCCGCTGAAGATATGGCATGCATCGGGTTGCACGTGTTTGGGGCAGGCAGTGTCTTTCCACTGGAGGGGTCTTTTTCATCCTGCCAAAGTTAAGAAAGCTCTGGAGACCTTATCTGTTGCCAACTTGGTCATACAACTTGGTGTGCAACAGATAAAGTCCTCAAGGATTCCTTAACTTATGGCAAGTCACCTTTAAGAGTTATGCTGCACATGTGTGGGGCAGGCAGTATCTTGGGACCTCCCTTATGAGGAAAGGCTACAGAATTTGGGGCTCTTTATATGGAAAAAAAGGTGCCTGAGAGGGCATATGATTGAGAAGTACAAAATTATGTAAGGCATGAGTAAAGTGGATAGAGAAATGCTCTTCTCCATCTCACAAAATACCAGGGGACATTCCCTCAAATTGAGGTTTGGGAGAGTGAGAACAGACAAAAGAAGATTTTTTTTTTGCCCAGCATGTTGTTAGTCTGTGGAACTCCCTGCCACAGGAAGTGGTGATGGCATCTGGCCTGGATGCCTTCAAAAGAGGGTTGGACAGATTCCTGGAGGAAAAGTCCATCACAGGTTACAAACCATGATGGAGATGTGTAATCTCCAGGCTTAAAACCAGGGTACTTCAAGGACCAGATGCAGGGGAGTGGTTGCAGGAGACAGATATCTAGTCTCCTGTGCTCCCAGATGCATTTGGATGAGCCACTGTGAGATACCAGAAGCAGGACTAGATGGGCCTTTTGCCTGATCCAACATGGCCCTTCTTATGTTCTTATGTTCCATCTTTCATCATGCCTACTTTTCAGAACATCCCTGCCATCGGACACGATTCTTGCCCTACAAGCACATTTTTGTCCGCTGGGACAAAATGCTTTTAGTTGTTGTCGTCCGTCTGCCGCCCTCCATCTTCCAACCCATCTGCAAGTCTGGACTTAATGCAATCAGCTTATCTGCGAAGAGGGTCTTTGGAGGGAAGCCTTGGGGTGAGGGGGATGCAGAGCGCCAGGGGCCTCCCTTAATCTAATGCTGGCTGAGGGGAAGAAAAATAGGCAAGGACAGATGTTCAAATACTTTCACCTTGGCAACAAGGAGCGCAAGCATGCCAGTGAGGTCAAAGGGCCAGAGGGCAGAGGGCACAAGGGGGGAGAGGAGGAGGCAGGGAGGGCCGTGCACAGTACTCATCCATGCAACAGGCACGGGCTTAAGGGCGACCGGCCCAAGGCTGAGAAAAGAAAACAAAGCCAAGCCAAAACCTGAATGTGGCTGGAGCAAATGACAAAAATCCCAGCTCTGAGTCAATGCAGGGGCCAGGCATGGGGAAAAGAACAAGATGGCCCTTCCTTCTTGCCTAAGATAAGCAGGTCCCCGCAACAAGGAAGATTTGTCACACTGCAAAGGGTGGGGTGGGGTGGGGTGGGAGAGGCAGCACCCAGCTGCCCCCCATCCTGTTTTGACAAACAGGGAGCCAATGGCGAGGCAGCTATTTGGGTGACAGGCAATTTTCAAACTGATTAATTCCCCAAACCCGGGAACAATGGATTGTCTTGGGCTGCTGAATAAAGCCTTCTGGAGCGGTGCAAGCCATCGCCAGCAGGGGTTCCTGCTTAGCGACAGAAATTCATAGTCCTGGGTTATTTCAAGTAGCTGCCGCTGCCAAAATTATTTGTGCCACCTCCGTCGCCAGCACCCCATTGCAGGGACGCGTCACAGACTGGGCAGGTGGCCAGAATGAAAACCTCGGTGACTGTCATCATCCCCAAAATGATCACACAAATGTAGCCTATTGTGTGAAGCCAGGAGTCCGTCAGGCGTCTGTTCCATTGGGGTGGGGTGGGGGATGGAGACTAACCCTTTTCCCATTTTTCTGTTCCACAGCCCTGATGCCTGGTGTTCATGAATAACTGTGTTTCCCTTATCAGTAGCTTTTGGCTGGAGACTCTTACTGCTAGAGGTCTGTTTTATTTTCCACCTAAGAAGTCAGCAAGCTGCCTCGATGCCCTAAACCAGGGATGGCGAACCTATGGCACGCGTGCCAAAGGTGGCACAGAAAAAACCTTTCGCCTGGCACGCAACATGCCCCTTGCCCCCCCACTTCCCCCTCCGCTGGAGGAATTTGTGGAGGGGGAAATGGAGGGGCAGGGAGCATGTTGTGTGCCAGGCCGTCCCTACCGCCGCTGTCCCCATCGCCATTGCCATTGCCGCCCCTGACCCCGCCCGCCGCCCCCCCGCCGCCATCACCAACGCCATCCCTGCCCCTCCCGCCACCGCCGATAACCCTGACCCCATCGCCCTTTCTGCCCTCGTCCCCCACCCCTGACCCCCCGCTGCCTCCGATCCCACCCCCCTGCCGCCGCCTCCCCATCGCCATCGTGATTCTCGCCCCTGCCGCCGCCGACCCGCCCCTGCCTCCGCCGCCATCCCTGCCCCTCCCACCACCACCGACGATGACCCTGACCACGCCCCCTCCATCACCCTTGCTGCCTTCGCCCCCTCCCCCCAGCTGCCGCCAATCTCGACCCCCCGCCAGTGCTGCCACGGCCGCCGCAGCTGCAGAGTTTGGGCACTCAGTCCCAAAAAGGTTCTCCATCCCTGCCCTCAGCACATCCGGTCTCACCTGATTTTGGAAGCTAAGCAGGGTCAGGCCTGGCTAGTACTTGGATGGGAGACCACCAGGCGCCTGGAGTAGGAACCGACAAGCCACTCCTGTATTCCTGCCAAAAAAAAACCCTCCATGGACATGGGGTTATGAAGAGTTGGTCAAGACTGTAATGACACAACAACAACAACAACAACAACAACAACAACAACAGCAGCAACAACAGCAACAACAACAACAACAACAACAACAACAACAACAACAACAAAGGGGTCAGCAAAACATAAAAAACAGCAGCATATAAGAAAACCAGGATAAATGATTTCAGAACTAGGAAAAAAATCTATCAGTTCTTCCAGATTTGAAAAAAAAAAGGTTCAGATGTTTAAAGGCTAGATTCCAGCTGACATGGACCGCAGAATCCCACACACTCCTCCTTATGATGGCTGCAATACACACTACACACACAACAATACAACAGGCAGCAGGCAGTCCCAAGCTTCTCTTTCTTGTACGTCTGCCCTTCCATCCTGTCCATTTGATGGTGGTAGAGAGGCAGCAACTGCAAGGTCGCTGAGATGGTTATATATAACCCCCCAGAAGCTGGCTGTCCCACTATATACTGTAATGTGGTGGAAGTTTGGGGCAAGCAGACTGGAGATTCTGGCAACTGGAAGGTTCTGGGGAGAGGAATAGCCAGGGGGGCTATAACAGAAAAAAAAAGACAAACTTGATGAATTGCCTTGGGGGTGGTGGTGGTGTTTCAGAATTTCATTGTTGTGTTGCCACCACCAGGGGTGGGGGAAGGTTTCCAATCCACCACCAACTGATGAGATCTTTGCAAAAACTGTACTGGGGTCAGATGTTAGCAGTACAGAATTTCAGAGGTTGGGGATTTCAAATGTTTGGAAAGTAGTTTGGAAAGATTGTTTGATGGAACTACACCTCCCAGAAACCCTATGCTGGCTATGGGACTCTGGAAGGTGTGGAGAAAAACACACCAGTGTTCCTCTGAGGATTTCAAGGCTATCTCTACTACACAGTTACAGGAGTTGAATTCAAATAAGAACATAAGAACATAAGAACAAAAACACCATGTGTTCCTCAGGCCATTTCCAGCTTCCTGTATCTCTACTACAGACAGTTACAGGATAGTCTTTACCCCTGCATCTGGCCAAATATGTTTAAATACATTACACATCTCCATCATGGTTTATAATGTGATGTTTAAATTCATTCCAAATGTATAATGGAGTTAATTCATTCCAAATGAAATTATGTCAAGCAAATTTTCCTTTATACAAATTTCCCATAGGAATTTATTGAAAACAGAGTAATCCCTAATCGCGACCATTTTTATGTTGTATGGATTCGCCCCATAGGCATTTCTGTTAAGCAAATTTCCCCTATCTCTGGAATTGTTTATGTTGTACAGATTTCGTGTTACACAAACTGTTTGTTATACAAGGGTCGACTGTATTTGAAAGGATGTCACATTGAAGAAGGGACTGGTTTATTTTCCATGGCTTCAGAGAGTAGGACACGGGCAATGGTCTCAAACTACAGGAAAAGAGATTCCATTTAAACATTAGTAAGAATTTCATGAAAGTTAGAGTTGTTTGGCAGTGGAATATGCTGCCACGGAAGGTGGTGGAGTCTCCTTCTTTGAAGGTTTTTAAGCAGAGGCTGGATGGCCATCTGTCGGGAGTCCTGTGATGGGGGTTCCTGCATGGCAGGGGGTTGGACTAGATGGCCCTTGAGGTCTCTTCCAACTCTATGAGTCTATGATTCTATGATAATTCCATTTTATTTCTCCTGGCTCTGTACTGCAGAATTCTGGGATATGTAATTGGGTGAGGGACTTAGGGTTCTCTGATAGAGATTTTCAATGCCCATCTCAGCACTATAGCAGATAATTATCTTATTTCACCAGATTCAGCCATGACCCTTTCAGTGGAGTCAAAGTACCACAACAACCTTCAGGTGTAAATCATAGGCTGAAATCCAGTTGTGCAGTTACAGAAACAGCATAACATTTAAGGGTGACTTGCCATAAATTAAGAAATCCATGTACACTTTATCTGTTGCCCATCGAGTTGTATGACTGAGTATGCAACAAATAAGGTCTCCAGAGATTTCTTAACTTACAGCTGTTCACTTCTAAACCTTATGCTACTTGCATTACCATGTGACAGGATTTCAGCTACTGAGCCACAAAACTGCTACTCAGGACAATTTTAAAAACACTTAACATCTATAAAGCTTTTAAAAGGGTTGTAACTGTCTTATTCTTATGATACCTCTTCACATTCCATCCAGTTCGGTCAAGGAGATGACACACTGGCTGATTTCCAGTGGCAGGTAATTGGAGGTACAAAGATAGGACAATTCAAATTCAGGGGTGAATTAATGCAAGCTAAATTGGACCATTCAGCAGAAAACCAAATAGGGCCATTTTCTGAATGACTGACCCAGGTTCTGAATAAAATCTTGGCGATGGCGCATTGCTGTAAAATTAATTGCACGCCTCATATAATGAATGGATATGAGGACAGAAAACGCTTTTGTTCTGCCAGAGTGACTTTGGTCCTAAGTTGGTTTGTGGCTGGCAGAAAGTGGGAGTCCACGTCTGGTTTTTGTGTGGTCAGTTTAATACCTGGGAAGAGCGGTAATAGCTAGGGTTGCTAAGTTGGCCTCTCCTCATCTCTCTTAGGATTTCAAGGTCAAAAGCTAATGTGAAGGAGATGGGCCCCTGTAGGCAGGGCAGGCAAGGGGGTGGAAATATTTTTATTTCTTCTTGGCTTTCTACACCAAAAGGGTCTCCACATTGCCCCAGGATGGAGACATGATGGGCCCAGCCTTGCCCTACAAAAAAGTATTGTCTTTTTAATGATATATCAAGCTACCTTGGTGCCTTTTAAGGATAAAAGGTGGGGCACAAATAAATAAATAAATATTACAGAGAAAGATTAGCACCAAACCATTTCCATAGCTGCCTAGATGCCCTAAGCACATCCGATCTCTCCTGATTTTGGAAGCTAAGCAGGGTCATCCCGGGTTAGTACTTGGATGGGAGGCCACCAGGGAATACCATGTGCTGTAGGCGCCTGGAGTAGGAACTGACAAACCACTCCAGTATTCCTGCCAAGAAAACTCCATGGACATGGAGTCATGAAGAGTCGGTCATGACTGTAACGACACAACACACACACACAAACCATTTCCAGTATACCTGACCTTATCGTTTTGAGAAGGTAGGCAGTTTTGGGGCGACAGGCAATTTCTCGCATGGGAGGCCATCAGGTAACACCAGCCATGGGAGGAATCGTGACAGGAATACTGGAGCAGGTTGGTGCCAGTCAGAATTGACAACACCAGACCTGATGACCCAAAGGTCTCACTTAGGATAGGGCAGATTCCCGTAGAGATGACGCTAAGCAACAACTTGTAAGTCTGTTTGTGTTGCCTATTGTTGTGAAGCTCCTACTGATCTCTAAAACTAGAGCCCAGCTCCCCTGTTTACATCATGGGCAAAAGGCTTGCCACTGTGCCCGCTGAAGATCTGGCATGCATCGGGTTGCAAATGTTTGGGGCAGGCAGTGTCATAAGAACATAAGAACATAAGAAGAGCCATGCTGGATCAGGCCAAAGGCCCAACTAATCCAGCTTCCTGTATCTCACAGTGGCCCCACCAGATGCGTTTTAGAGCACATGAGACTAGATATCTGTCTCCTGATACCACTCCCCTGCATCTGGACCTTGAAGTACCCCGGTTTTAAGCCTGGAAATTACATAGTCTTTCTACTAGAGGAGTCTTTTTCATCCTGCCAAAGTTAAGAAAGCCGTGGAGACCATATCTGTTGCCTACTTGGTCATACAACTCGGTGTGCAACAGATAAGGATTTCTTAACTTATGGCAAGTCACCTTGAAAAGTTATGCTATTTCTGTAACTGCACAACAGGATTTCAGCCTATGATTTACACTTGAAGGTTGTGGTACTTTGACTCCAGGTGCATGGTGTGCCCAGCCTTGTCCTGCCAAAAATTAGGAGAGAGACAAGTGGGAAGATAGTACACCCTTGGATCTGTCTCTTAAACATGCACACAGCTACCCTAGTTCACAGTGAGCTGATGTAACTGGCATCACCTGGAATTGGGTGACGACCAGCACGCAAGTTATGAAGCAAATATCACTCACAGAAATCAAATGTCCTGGAGCATTTCTTGCTCTGAGATTTACCACACACACCCTGGAGAATGAGAGCAGCACAGGCATTCTCTGGGGCTTCCAACAGCCTGGCTGAAAATCACAGAATTCGGTCAGCATCCTGATGCCCATGTCCCCCATTCTGCATACAAGCCCCCTCTCCTTTACATCTTACACCAGCCAGGGGAAATGGAATGCAAAGATGCACTGCCTTTCCCTCTCTCCACCTCAACACAGAAAGAATCCTGATCCAAGATCATGCTATATGCACTGCGAGGACTATATTTTAGTAAATGCCTCAGTAGTGGTCCATTGAAAATACTTTAGTCAATACCTCAGCAGTGGTCAATTTAAAAAAAATTCTGCCCTATTACGGTCTTTGGGGCCATTTAAAAAGTGGCAAGGTGGCCTTCGGTGAAGCGAGGAGTGCTGGAGGATACAAATGATAGACTGGGTTTAAGGTTTGTATGTTTTACACTGGGTTTTATTAATTGAATTGGAGATGGGTAGCAATGCAACCCAATGCACATCTCTTTAAAAGTAAATCTTGTTGAATTTAGTGAGTCTTGCTTTCAAGTGAGTGGGGTACAGAATTTTAGTCTGAATCATCTGACCCCCTGTGCTTACATAACTGGGAGCAATCCTGATTGAAATCAATGAAGATTCTGACTCAGCACCATAAGACCATATGCTTTTATGGGTCTTTTCTGCCACACTCATCCTTTCTCTTTCTCATTTTCCCATGTGCACTATGGGATTCTTCCCAAGCGGCATGTAATAAATAATCTCAACAGCAATCTGGGCAGCTGTGGGAAGTCCTGGGGGATTATTTTCTCAAATCTCCACCGGTTCTCCATCATGAAGGTCCACTGCTGGTTTTAAATTCTGGCCTTTTGAAATCTCAGGGAATAGGATGATTATTTATTTATTTATTTATTTATTTATTATTTATTATTTGTTTATTTTGTTTTTTGTTTATTTTATTTCTATACCACCCATCTCCCAGCAGGAACTCTGGGCGGTTTACAACAGAATTAAAATCGACAATGCAATACAAAACAAAATCAAATAAAGCCAAGATAATAAGAGGGGGAACCCTCAGCAAGAGTCATCGGGAGGGCGGAAAAAAAAGTTAAAAAATTTTAAAAGGGTGGAATAGATTAAATTGAATTGTGTGTGTGTTGTGTCGTTACAGTCATGACCGACTCTTCATGACTCAGATTAAGTTAAATTAAATTAAAGGTCGCCAAATGCCTCCCTGAAAAGCATGGTTTTAAGCTTTTCCGCTTAGAGTTCTGCTTAGAAGATAAGCGGGATATAAATGCAATAATAAAATAAATAAAATAAATAAGGTGGGCAGGGACTGTGCAAGGTGCAGTTCACTGAGAAGGTGGTTCCACAGCGAGGGGCCCACCACAGAGAAGGCGCGGTTGCACGTGTGCGACTTCCGTGCCTCCCTGGGTGTGGCCACTCGGAGTGAGCGCGCCTGCGACATTCGAGTGGGCCTGGCCTCAGTTGACCTTTGGGAGATACGCTCCGACAGGAGACCATGCTCAGCAAAATCCTTAGTCTCATTTAAGGCGGCCCATTCTTTTTGGACAGAGGGAAAGGCCAGGGGTAAATCTAACTCCCCAAATTCTCCAAGAATTCTCCAGACAGAATCTGGAAGTTCTAACACAGAGGCATTTTAATGTCACACGCCTTCATTTCCCGTTACACTGCTTTCCTGAGAGGAAGCTGCTGCAAAAAACTTCCCATTGCTCTGTAAAGGACCACACCTGAAGAATGACCACTACCGGGAAGTCCCGCAGCAAGAAATGTAGGCCCGGATTTAGGCCTAGATAGAAGGAGCCTCAGCCTTGGTCCGGTGCATGGAACGAAGAAGTCTGCAGAATTCTGCAAGCTGGAACAAAAAAGGGGGGGTGGAGGCACACAATTAATTCACATTCCACAGCTAAAGACCTGAAGTCGGGGAAGGGGGGGAGTGATAGTTGCGGTTGTGTCTGCTTTTGTGCTGCAACGTACCATCCTATTTCAATCTTTGGGGACATTGGTTAATGGATAGAGGCTCAGGAAAACAACTTAAGGAAAATAACAAATGCTGTAATGATCCTTGAAGATGTTTGATTGATACAACATTAGGAAGCAATTTTCTGCTAACCTTCAAGAAACCTTCGTCTCTGGTCTGGGAACACGTATATGAGCAATGGCACTCGCTGGTATTTCTTGAGAAAGCAAGAAGGGGTTGTCATGGCGACGGGAGTTTCAACCTCAACTATTCCTTCTTCATTTTGGCATGCGCGTTTCCGTGGGCACACACCCAATTAAGGCTCTCCTCATTTTAATAAAAAAAAACTTAGGGGGTAGCCTTCTGATGAAATGAAACTTGGATTCATGGAAAGAGACAGAAGAAAAGCATCTTTCTTCCATTATACCCATTTGCCCTGGGAATAAGATGAAACCAAACTTTATGAGATGGGTTTTCTGGCTAGATGTATAAAGAAAGCCATCTTTACATTGTGATTCCAGTGAATAAGAATAGATCTCCATCGGGATTCTCTTCCTCTCCACAGGCACATTGCAGAATTATTTTGGTGGACTAGTGCCCCTGGGGAATATTATTTCAGAAGATAAATCTGTAGTGTGGTTTTGCAGGGCAGCCCCATTTCTTCTAAATATTGCCTGCTCTTCTCTTCTAGTCTTTCAGTGGGAATCATCTTGAAAGCAACCCTATGGAAGTAGCCATCACACTCCTTCATTTGAAAAAGCCCAATTTATATACATGGCTGCAAAGTCCCGTCCTGATGATCAGGGATTGTATTTTGTGATATGCATGAAAGAGGTGCTACTGAAGTCACCCCAAATTCATAGCTCAGGGTATAAAATCAACCCAGCTTTAATCCTTTTTTGGGATGACTGGATATCATTGTTTAGGTACCGTATCTGGGAGCAAAATTCCCCAGCTGAAACTCCTGGGAGAAAGAGCCAGCCTGGGTTGGCCTTTGGGTCAGCTGCACCACCCCAGGGTGACCCTCAGAAAAAGGGAATTGGAAACCACTTCTGAGCATTCTCTACCTGGAAAACTCTGATAAGTATCACCGTAAGTAAAAATTCACTTGATGACACACAATGATTGTTAATGCTTGCCCATAGTACAGGCTGAGCCTCATTTTACTCAAAGGCGGTGACTTCACGTCCTTCTTTGTTCCGCGACTAGTTTTGTACCATGACAGCGCCCTTGTTTCAGTGTTCCCATGGTCGTGATAACTTGCCTCGTGACAAGTGGTACCTCACGGTCTTGTACCGTGACAAACACTGAATTTGTCTAGCTTCCTTTTGCCTTTTGGGGGGGGGGGCTTAAGAATCCTTTTTTTTATATTTCACTTCTGAAAAGTCAAAATAAAAACAGACAGTTTTCTGAGAGAAACGAATGTTTTGTTGTGTTACAGTCGTTACTACACGGTGTCTTGTCTCAGAACAGAAAGCGGGAACAAAGAGTAATAAGGGAAAGCTCTACTCCAGCACTAGGTACAGTATTGTCGCGCTTAGCACCCGTTCTGGGGGTGTGGTCGAGACAAATTTCAGTAGTTGCACGACGGACATGAAGTAACATTTTTTTGTACCGCTCCAAAGTGCAACACTAGCAGACGTGAAGTAACCACCAAAGTTACCCTGAAGTGAAGCACAAGAAATTAGATTTTGCCTGTGGGTGATCAGAATCTTTCAGGTCAGGTTCCTAAATCCAGTACAGATGTATAGAGCAGTTGTTTATTGTTAAGTCCTTTTTTTTGTTACTCTTCTTTTTCTCTTTTTCTCCAGCAAGCTCAAGGTGGCACTTTTGTCTTTAGCATCTCTCAGATCAGGTTGGAGAGGATGTGACTTGCTTAAGGGCATCCAGGGAGTTTCATGAACGTGGGGAGCCAAGTTCGAGCCCTTCTGGACAGAACCCCCCTGAGTACCCTGGTCCATGCATCTGTAGTCCCTAGGATTGATTACTGCAACGCTCTCTACAAGGGGCTGCCTTTGAAGGCGATATGGAAGCTACGACAGCTGCAAAAAGCAGCTGCTTGGCTGATGTTAGGAGTGTGGCACATCTGCATTGGCTTCCTGCTTGCTTCCATGAGAAATTCAAAGTGCTATTTTTAACCAATAAAGCCCTTAACAGTTTGGTACCTCACTACCTGTCAGAGAAGCTTTTCCTAAAATCGTCCATCCTGCCTCCAGACTTCATGGCATGTCCAAACTTTGGCCCTCCTGATGTTTTGGATCACCACTTCCAGAATTCCAAGCCTGTATTGCCAATGACAAAGGACTGTGGGAGTTGTGGTTCAAAATATCTGGAAGGCTGAAGTTTGGACATGCCTGCCCTAAGAGAGACCCAGAAATCTACCACCAGCAACTGGGACTTTTGGTGGTAGAACATCTTGCCTGTAGATACAGACCAGGCTCCCTCCCTCTTGACCTTCAGGAAATAGAATAAAATCCAAGCTTTTAAAGGTGGCCTTCAGAAACACCCTCCTCCTATGATTTTGATGCTGTCCCATGTGATTCTACTTGAATTTAATTTGCCGTTGCCTTCAGGGGTTTTTTCTTCTCGTTATTTTTATGATTTGGGGTGTTTTCTGTTTGTGAGTGGCTTGTGTGTTTATTTCTTGTTCCTTGCCACTAGGCGTGGGGAATGTTAATTAATAAACAAACAAGCAAACTTCTTGCCTGCCCCTGCCTCTGTGACATCACAGAGTCTTCCTCCATGACATCACAAGGACCTGCCCCCTTTCTCAGGTTTTCTCCCTGACATTGCAGGGAATGGACACTACTAATTTGGCAACCCTAGTCATCATGTAGGAGGTACCAGACTGACATTGCTTTATTCCATTTCCCAGAAACGAAGCTTAAAATACTAGCTGGGGAGAAAATGTCATTTTTAAAGCTATTTTTCCCAAGCTCTGCCTGAAAGCATCTTGAGAATTAAATTGTCCCCCAAGTATCCAGTACGAATGGATCCCGGGCAGCCTTTCTCTTTTCTTGAAGGACCTTTGCTGATTGCAGATGCTCTGAAAGAGCTCAAATGGGGGGGGGAGAGAGAGAGAGCAAGCATGCAAGAAGCTATTTTGAGCACCCTCCCTCCCCTAGGTAAGCTCAGGCCATTGAACACTCTCCGCTCTAATTTATTGGAGGAGATCAATACTAATTATTTTAGTGCTAAAGCCTTATGATGGTCCCTCTCAGAGCCATAATGATGATCTTTTACTACCTGTTTTGTAGTTTTACTGTATCATCCTTCATTAAGGGGCATAGGGCACAAAGCAGGCGGCAGGAGAAACTGCTTCAGGCAGAAGGCAGGGAGACACAGAGCTCTCTAGAAAACCTGGTTGTTTCTTTAGTTAGCTTCTGGTTGGGGAGAGGAGGGGGGGTGTGCAACAGCACTTGGAACATCTGATTGTGACAAGCATAGGTGAAGTGGGGAAGGGGAGCTCCCCGGTGCAGAGGCGTAGTGGCGGAACTGCTGTACTGCAGCCTAAACTCTGCTCCCATCTGGGGTTCAATCCCAGCAGGGAGCTGTCCCGAGGTTCACTCAAGCTTCCATCCTTCTGAGGTCAGTAGATTGCTGGCTAGGGGGCCTGCAGATGTGTCGCCTGCAGAATTATCTTGGAAACCACCCGGAGTGTGCTTGAGGCACAATGGAGCATGTTTTGGCTTGGCTTTGCCTGTCAATCAAAATCCCAGATCAGATTTCAGACAGAACTTAGAACAGCTTCTTCTTCTTTTTTGGGGGGGGGAGGACTACCAGAAAGGATGCACCAGGATGAGGAATTCTGGGAGGGGTTGTCCCAAACAAGCAATTTTTCCACCCTAGAAGGTACTAATCTTCTTCAGCTCTTTTCCTCAGTTGTGGGACAGAGGGCACTATGATTGGCCCACGACCAGCCTTATGGCAACCGGCAGCCCTCATTTGCAAAGGAAAGCACATCACCACGGTCAAAAGAAGGTGCAACGGCCCAAGCAACAAGCTTCTGGACATGCAGTGAGGAGCAGAGGGCATCTTATTGTTCTTTGCCTCAGGCGCCCCGACATCTGTGGTTGCGTTTTCTAACTGGAATATCACCTTACTTTCTCATAGAGTGAAATGAACTATGGCACCAGTGATCCCCGACCTTGCGAGCACAAATGTTCCTAGACTACAATGCCCCCGATATTGTGGTCAACACAGCTAGTGATGAAGGCTTCTGGATGTTTTAGTCCAAGAACAACCGCACATCTAAGGGTGGGAACCATTGATCTATACCAGTGATGGCAAACATTTTAGAGACCGAGGGCCCAAATTGCGATTCAAAAGCCACTAATTTTTTTGTAAAGTGCCCATACAGCAATTTAACCTGAATACAAGTGGCTGTGAAGGGTTGATGTCAGGTGCCCAAAGAAAGAGCTCTGAATGCCACCTTTGGCACCCATGCCATAGGTTTGCAAACACTGATCTATACAAACAGATTTAGAGTGACAGTTATATTAAACTGCTTTAGCAGCTAAAACATGGGGGGAAGGAATTCAACACAGTAGCATTGATAAGGCTTAAAACAATTATTTTAGGGTGAGTTTTTGTGGATGCAACCTTAAGATCCCTAGTCTATGCCCAAAGAAGTGGTTCTGAAACAAATAAAGGTGCCATTTGTGTTCTGATGTTGTTAATGACCTTGACAGGTTAGAGTGCTGGGCCAAAGCTAATGGAATGGGTTTCAACAGAGGGAAATGTAGGGTGCTGCATCTAGGTAAAAAGAACGAATTGCACAGATATAGGATGGGAGATACCTGGCTGGAAAATAGTATGTGTGAAAGGGATCTGAGAGTCTTGGTGGACCACAAATTGAACATGAATCAGCAATGTGACACGGTGGCCAGGAAAGCCAATGAGATTATTGGTTGCATCAACTGAACCATAGGTCTAGATCAAGGGAACTGATAGTACCACTTTATTCTGCTCTGGTCATACCCCAACTGGAGTGCTGTGTCCAGTTCTGTGTGCCTCAATTTAAACAGGATGTTGACAACCTCGAGCAGGTACAGAGGAGGGCAACCAGGATGGTTGAAGGTGTGGAATAAATATCTTATGAGGAACGGCTAAGGGAGCTGGGAATGTTTAGCCTTTTAAAAAGAAGTCTGAGAGGGAATGTGATAGCTATGTTTAAATATTTGAAAGGATGTCATATTGAAGAGGGAACAGGTTTGTTTTCCATGGCTTCAGAGACTAGGACTCGGAGCAATGGTTTCAAACTACAGGGGAAGAGATTCCATTTGAACTTTAGGAGGAACTTCCTGATGGTTAGAGCTGTTCGGCAGTGGAATATGCTGCCACGGAGGGTGGTACAGTCTCCTTCTTGGTGGTTTTTAAGCGGAGGCTGGATGGGCATCTGTTGGAAATACTTTGATGGGGGTTCCTGCATGGCAGGGGGTTGGACTAGATGCCCCTTGAGGTCTCTTCCAACTCTAGGATTCTATGATTCTATGATTCTATGATTCAAACTGCAACTGCTTTATCTCTCCACAATCTCTCCCATAAGACCTGAATTAAAGTTTCCATAGCCCTGCAAATTTAGAAACATTTTCCCAAGAGGCAATGGCATGCCAAAATGTTCTCAATTCAAACTGTTTTTGTGACCCCTGGAGGCTTTTGCCAATTCAGGAGTCACTGACATCAATCATGTGATTCAGCAGGATGTATCCAGACTAACAAAATGTGACAGGGAGAGGAGGTATTTTCAGGTGGACATCTTTCTTGCCATTGAAGTGCTTATTCATATTACTCAAGGTGAGGCCTAACCAGAGGAAGGAGTTTCTTGTCCCACGGGCTTATTTGGCTAGCTACTCAGCCCCTGATAATCGCTCACCATCCCCTCCAGTCCATGAATGGAAGAGATTCATGCCAGGGAGACCTAATTTAGGAAGACCTTTCTCCAGGATGCTTTTTCTGTAGCCAAGCACTTCGCGTCTTTGGACTTGCATCCTGAGCCTTTGATATTTATGTGGCCCGGGAGGGCATTCCCATCTCCTCATCCTCACCTCAAGCAATTTGTCTCCCCCAGGATACACCATTATCTGGGGAGTTGATCTAAACGTCTAATGGTCTAGAATTTGCTGGACTTGATATTTTTTCATCAATATTGGTTTTGAGAGATTTACCTCATCCTTACTGCATGTTGCATATGCTGAAGGCATTAACACCACTTCCATTTTCCTCTCATAATGATGCATCTCTCTCTCTCTCTCTCTCTCTCTCTCTCTCTCTCTCTCTCTCTCTCTTTCCCCCTTAAATTATAGGAAGAGCTTGCAGGGGAAAGCATCCATCATGGGCTCTGTGAAGAAATGAATCTTGGCACAATGGTTCCCATCTTTGTCTCTAGGAAAGGTTAGGCAAGATCTGTCATCTAGTGGCTGAAGTTGGTATTACAAATTGCATCTTGTTTTTAAAATAGCTGCAAGGAATTAATCAATTAATTAACTTGAGATGGTTATATTTTATTGCTCTTTTATTATTTTTGATATTGCTTAAAACAGTAACAATTTTGAATCATTCAGCCACCCAAATTAAAAAAAATGTAGTGTGTGTTACTGAGCAGATTAACCAGAAATGCAAGCAAGGCTATTTATTTCATATTATTTAATGGTTTTTATTTCCTGAGAATAGGATCCATTTTAATTGAGGGCACTATTGGTCCACATTCATTACTTACCCAATCATGAAACATTAAAGAGAGCATAAAACTCATCTCTTTGAAGGATAAGCTTAGCTTTAGTACACAGCGACTTAAATAAGCATACAAAAAGGCAATTCTCTGCTTTCAAGTGGGTTGCGCTCTAAGTGTTAATGGCTGAGCAGGTGCAAAAAAAAAGGAGGAAATAGTGAGAAGAAAAATCCCAGGGATAGAAATCCAGTACAGTATAATGTATTTTTCAGTTTGAAAGACCAAAGAGAGAAATGCCACTGAATAAGAAGGAAGACATTCATTGTTTCTGGTCTGAAACAGAGCTTAGTTCACCAGCCCACTTTGTGAAGCCCGGAAAAAATGTCAACAAGAAACCAGGCTTTCTCAGCTGTGGTGCCACAGTTATGGAATGCTTTCCTCCCGGGTTTATGGCAGGGACCCTCCCTCTGCATCCTTTAAATGTGTCTAAAAACAGAGTTTTTTTTTTAAAAAAACAAGGTTTGGGGGAGGTTCTGCCCAATTAATTAGGGCCAAGGAAGAAGGAGGAGATGAATATTGTGTTGGATGCCCTGAAATGTTTATTTTGCTGCCATCTTGGTTTGTGGGTTCATTTCTAGGATAGCCTAGTGTTTTGAAATAATTTTATAATTTATATTTACCTTTCTTTGTTGTACACTGCCCAGGGATGTACAACAAATATGGGTGGCCTATGAATGAATAAATGAATGAATGAATGAATGACAAGAGAAGATCTGAAAAGTATTTCCATCATGGTTAGAAGTTAGAGGTTCTTGTTGGTATATTGCAAAATATGTGTGGGTTTTCCTTTCAGTGGCAGCCAACAACATGGACTCCACTTTGCGCATGGAGATTCTTGAAGCCTGATGATGTGTCTCATGTAAGCCATGTTTTTATTTTGTTTTCTTTAATGGCAACTTGCTGGTTTATGTGGTCCACTCAATCTTTCCTTGAGTTCTGATCTAAATGGAAAACAGAATATAGATAGCTTAGTGTTACTTAGGATTAGGTTTCATGGCACCCAACTAAGGAAGGTTCACAAGGTAATGTTTAGAGCTAGATTATCTCTTGTGTTTTGTTTGGGTATGATCAACAATAGGTCTCCTGAATAGGGGTGGGCATGAAACGATAAACAAAATGCTGTTTTGTCATTTCCTTACGTAATGAAACAAAACAAAACAAAACAAAACAAAACAAGGAAGCAGCATTTTGTTACCGATGAAACAAAAATGGTCATTTTTCCCCAATTGAAACTAACAGACAACTGTATCCCCCTGGTGCTGACTGGGCCAGTTTTAAAGGGGTCCAGCCACTGACAGCTCGGCAGGAGCCCTCTGACCTAGAACTGCCCACCCGACCATTTTCAGAGGGCTCCTACCAAGCTATCATGGGGTGGACCCCTTTAAAAATGGCCCAGTCAGCACCAGGGGGATAACGTGGTGCTGACTGGGCCAGTTTTAAAGGGGTCCAACCAATAACAGCTTGGCTGGGCCCCTTTCAAAATGGCTCCCGGGCACCAAATCTGGTGCCTCTAGAACCCAGGGGAGCCATTTTGTTTCATTTCATTTAGTTTCATACGATTAAAAAAAAATCCATAAGAAACAAAACAGGGGTGGGCACGAAATGAAACGAAACATTATTTTTTTCCGTTTTGTGCCCATCCCTACTCTGAACCCTTAGAAACCCATAAGCCCGACCCTGTAGGTAATAGGAACTTAGGAGCCGAGTCAGAAGGGGCGGTGGGACAACCTACTAGCCCATCGGAGCAAAGATGGCTGAAGGCACAAGCCTGGTTAATTCCCAAGAGAAAATGTGCAGGTGCAAGGGAGGTCTACCTGTGAGTAAGTGGGCTCTTTCTCCTAGGGAGACTCACAGGCCAAACCCTGTAGCTGGGTCGGTCTCAACAAACCCCACAAAACAAAGCACAAAATTATTACACAAAAATCAGTCTCCCAAACATGAAAAAATTTGTTGCCATGGGGGAAGGGACAACCTAAGATCTGACCCATGACAGAGTGTTGATATATTATTATTTGCTTGTTTTTATTACAACTTCCAAGGAAGCAAGTCAATGGGGCCAGTTGCTGAACTGGCCATGAATTGCTGGCAGTTATACGCTGAAAAGCAGCCCTTCCAAGCTCTAGACCCCTACCTGCATGAATGTGTGTGTAGTTCACTCTTGCAGATATTGTTGCAGAAAATACACAAATAATTTTTAAAATACTGTGATCATAACTAGCCATGAGAACGGATCTGAAAGTGAGATGACGTGGACGGCAGAGGAGTGAACGAATGAAGTGTGTTTCAGAGAACCTAATATTTGTTCTAGATCATGTAATGACCTTTGAGATTACATGAGGTAAACAAACGAGCAAACAAACAAGGTAGCTGTATTGGTTTTTAGCACTAAAAGGTATCCAGATACAGGTTACAGAATTAATTCATTCCCTTGGACACTTCGTAAACTGGAAACTTTCATAACCTGCATCTGAATGGGGCCCAATGCACCCTGGGAATGGAAGTCTTCAGAAAACTTTTCGTAACCAGGGGTTTTCCATTGAAAAATAATTGTAACCTCTGTTTTTGCGGAATTTTTTTCAGACGGACTTCAGAGGGACTTCCAGGTTGACTTCCTTTCGTATCCTGAAAATTATGTAACCTGAGGCATCCGTAACCTGGGAAAGCACTGTACTGTATCTAATTATTTAGCGAGAAGAACAATTGTGGGGAACAGTGTGGAAAAGTTTCTTTTTTTGGACTATTGGACTCCCACAGCGAACAACATGGTTCTTCCAAAATGCAGATAGAGAGCACATTTCTCCAAATAATACCGGCGGCCCAGTGGCCTACTCTGGGACTCCTTCCCTGCCTTCTTTCTGACAGATTGCAAGAAACCACAGAACAAAATGCATTCTGATCCGAAACATCCATCTCTTTTATTTAACCTAGAGAACTTTGTTACCATTGAAGGCTCAGAGTTAATTCTCTTTGCATAGATCAATGCTCTGCTTTTTTTTTTTAGCCCTCCCCCCCCTTCTCCTTCTCCTCCTACAATTCTTGAGGCTCTCTGAAGGTGCTGTGTTCTCCCCAGGGCTTTCAGAAAGGGGTTCCAGCAGACACGGTGGAAGGGGTGGGGGTGGGGATTTGTGGTTTTTCCTTTCAGTGGTAACCACAGGGTGACAGCCCGTTATGTTGCCTTTTGATCAGCTACTGAACAAACAAAGCCTACCGGGTGTGATGTAACGCAGCGTGACGGGGCCAGACTGCAGCCCTTGTCCTTCCATTGAGAATGTGGTTCCACTGGAACCCTCCTCCCTTACACAGACGCACCCTAGATATTTTATCATGCCATCTCCTGACCACGAGACTAGAACAACATTCTCCATCCTAGTGCTGTCCAGATACGGCTGCCTACAACTGCCATCACACTGAGCCTGAGGATGATAGAAGCCCCGGCCAGATGTTGAGGTCTGAAAAGATTTGCTGTTTCACCTTCCTCCGTGTTCCAGCATTTTTAAACTTTACATCTTTTCCAATCCTTAGCATTAGAAGATTTGCAAACATCCATGATTGAAAATAAAACAGCCAACATTACAATGCCATTGAACAAGATGATAGTAAGACCGCGCCTGGAGTATTGTGTACAATTCTGGTCACCGCATCTCAAAAAAGACATAGTGGAACTGGAAAAGGTGCAGAAGAGAGGGACTAAAATGATTACTAGGCTGGGGCACCTCCCTTATGAGGAAAGGCTAAAACATTTGGGGCTCTTTACACTGGAAAAAAGTTGCCTGAGGGGAATATGATTGAGACGTACAAATTAATGCAGGGCATGAATAAAGTGGTTGGAGGGAGGCCCTTCTCCCTCTCACAAAATACCAGAACTAGGGGACATTCACTCAAATTGAGGGTTGGGAGAATGAGAACAGGAAAAAGAATTGTTTTTAACCCAGCGTGTTGTTAGTCTGTGGAACTCCCTGCCACAGGATGTGGTGATGGCATCTGGCCTGGATGCCTTCAAAAGGGGATTGGATGGATATCTGGAGGAAATCACAGGTGACAAACCATGAGGGAGATGTGTCACCTCCAGGCTTAAAACTGGGGTACCTTAAGGGCCAGATGCAGGGGAGTGGTATCAGGAGACAGAGATCTAGTCTCATGCGCTCCCAGATGCATTTGGTGGGGCCACTGTGAGATACAGGAATCTGGACTAGATGGGCCTTTGGCCTGATCCAGCATGGCTCTTCTTATGTTCTTATGTTCTTATCCATCTCTCAAAAAATGATCAGGAACAGATCTGTTCAATATGTGCAACTGTTCCAGAAAGGGGTCCTGTAGTGTGTGTGTGTGTGTGTGTGTGTGTGTGTGTGTGTGTGTGTGTGTGTGTGTGTGTGTGTGTGTGTGTGTGTGTGTGTGTTTGTTTGTCAAGTAGTGGGGCATGCATAAGATGAAGTTCACATACTGTGGCCAAAACCGTGTTCAAGATCCATGTCTCGGAACAATCTCCTCAATCACTTAAATGTATGCCTAGATATTTTCTCATGTAAGCCTGTGGCATCTCCCCCCTCCATCTTCCTTCCTTCCTTTTTTCTCTCTCCTGCCTGCTCCTGTTCATTTTGATATCTTGCACTTTATAGAAGACAGGGCCTGATCTGCTGTGGCCCCCTGATTTTGGGACTTTCTGAGAGAAAGCGCCTCCCAGAGGAAAACATGATTGGTACCACCTCTGCTTTCTTCTCAGGAGCAAATTAAAACATTCCTATTGGCCTGGGCATTGTCAGGTGCACTTTGACAAGCTTGAAGTGTTAAGATTGTGAATTCAGTTCTATCCTAAAAGGTTTTTGAGCAATTGACTTATTCCTTCCTTAAATTTGATTTTCCCAGTTTTGAATGCCCGTGTCTGATTTTACATTTATGACAACTTTATAGCATACCAGGATCATATCATAAAAGAACTGAGTTGGAAGGAGACTGCAAGGTTTTCAGGTCCAGCCCCCCCTCCCCCGTTCAATGCAGAAATCCAAGTGAAAGCAGATCTGTTAGAGGATTGTTCAATTTTCAATGCCTCCAGTGTTGGAGTACCACCCACTGCCCTGGTGCTAAGAAAGAAGTAGCACAAAACACGTGGACAAATAAATGAGAATATGATATTTTGATGTTAGTAGGTTGGCAAGTCCGTATGGCAAGGAATTTATGTTCCATCTACATCCCCCTTTCGACATAGCTTTCTTTCTATAGCTGCCTCCGGGTAGCTATAGAAAGCTATATTTTATTTTACTATCATGTTATTCCATGTCGTAATTGTAAAAGCGCACTATAAAAGCAACCAATATTGAACTAATTTTATCACAGGGCAGGCAATAAAGCCGAACACCAACCATAACGTGGATGCACAATAGAAATAGGGCAAGGTATTTGTAATATCCTGTTGAAGTCATTTTAAAAAGGCCAGCCCTAGGAGATCAGCCAAAAGATGTTCTAAAGAATGAATATATTTTATATGGTGGTGCATCTGATCTACTTATTGTTTTAAGAGAATCTCTCCTGGTCCACTTCTACCAGGGTGGGGGAGTGGCAGGTGAAGGGTAAAAAATCAATAGAGCAAACTGATACAGAGGAGTAAATAATGGGGGTGGGGGTGGAAGAGAAGAGTGATGGATTAATCTTTTCTATTGTGCTGAGCCCAGATGAAAACTACCACAAAAAGGCAAGAAAATTTATCGATCCATATTCGCCCCCCAGGAAGCCTGGGTAAGCCTTACTCTGTATGTGTATATTTATGGAGTTCAGCCTGATGGAAAACCAAGCTGGCCCTTAAATTAGCTTGCTGTGACCCTGGAGTTTCTGTTTCGACGCGGGACTCCCCATGGTCTCCCGTCTGGATGATGGACCTTGTAAAACACTTGTGACATGTTCTATAAAGCAAACCCCACCCATCCCCCCAAACTAGGGCTGTAATTCCAAGCACCCATGAAGAAGATGGTCATGTTAGCTGCAGATGTTTGAAATTGTGGTCCAGCTGTCTGGGGAAGCGCAGATGTGGAAGGCTCATTCTGTCTCATCTAGTATTTCTAGATGATTTGTTGTGTCTCATCATTATAGGATTCCTTCCTTCCTTCCTTCCTTCCTTCCTTCCTTCCTTCCTTCCTTCCTTCCTTCCTGGAGAATAGATTTCTGTTTGATAGCTCTCTATTTAAAGATGTCCTCTATTTCACTGGCCGTCCAGTGGATATTTATCTGATGGAAGGATAAGGTACCATAAGAAAGATGCTCAGGAGGAGCCTTGAATTGGTCAACCTGTAGTTAACAGGAAACTCACATGCATCCCCCCCAGTCCTAAACTTCCAAGGTGCTGCACTTCTATCATTTCAAAATTTGCACAACCACGTTGTCATAAGCACTTTCATGCACACCTGTCCTCATCTTTAGTGATACCTATATGAGGGCCCTCTTGTTTTATGGGCTGATGGCTTCTGCATGTGTTCCTCCATGTTGCATTATAGTATTTATGTTCCGTCCAGGCTCTTCACAACTCACTGCCTTTAGCTGCAATTTATATTTTGTATGGACTCTGCATATTGAATACAGTGTGTAGAGATGGGCACGACTCAAAAAAAATGGTGTTTCGTTTGTCGTTTGGTCGTTTAGGGGTCTGTTTCGGTTCGTTTTCGTTTTTGTGATGTTTTTTGCAAAAAAATTGTTTTCGTTTCGTTAGGTAACGAAACAAAAAATGAAAACGAAAATGAAAAATTGCTGTTTCGTTAGCATTCTTTTTAGTTCAATGCATCTGCTGCAACGAAAACGAAAAACACGGCAAAATTGGTCGTTTCGTTTTCATTTTCATTTTGTTTTTTAAAAAAAATTCGTTTCGTTTTCGTTGTGTAATGAAACAAAAAAACAAAAACGAAAATTCGCTCATTTCGTGCCCATCTCTAACAGTGTGATTACTATGCTCATCAATGGGGAACTGTCCCTTGTTGGGCTGCTTTCCCTATTTTTTGTGGCTTGCACAATTACAGTAATTGCAAATGACTTTGGAGACAAAAGTGGGGGAGGCCAAGAGCGAAGCTTACATCTCAGCAGGAAGAACACAGAGGGTCGCCTGGAGTGAACAGCCTCCATTTGAACCCGATTTGAGCTTTATGGAACTACTTGGGACAAAACCAAGGCCCTGGTCTCACTACCATTATCTGTGCATCTTAATTTGATGCATACTATTTTTTCAGGCAGTCATGTGACATTTGATGTGCAGTTAATGCCCCAATGACAGAGGAGTATTTTACTTCTCTGCGTCCGTCCCGACTTCCTTACTGCACATCTTTTCCCCTTGTGGCGAATACCTGTTTTGCAGCCAGGTAACAGTTTTTCTTCTTAAAATCAATTGTAATTGATGGTCGACAGCCAGTAAAAATTATGCCAGTATGCCACCAATTCAGTAGCATAAATGATTACTGTAGGAATGATTCTACATAGATGCATATTGGGTTCAACAAACGCCAGGCCTCATGCAGCAGCAATCTCCTCTTGCAAGCATGAGGCCAGACACTTTTATTAGATGAAAAAGGCAGGGCATCAGATGTGGGGTGATAGTCTACGTGTCAGGATGGTATAGGCTGATGAATTCCTGGGAAGGGCTTATGTGACGTGGCCGTGTCACCTAGCGAGGGTCTTGATTATTATTTATTTATTATTTATTATTTACACTTATATACCGCTCTATTTCCCATGAGAAGGACTCAGGGCGGTTTACAGCCATAATGATAAAACAACAAATCAAAGCAGTAGTTAAGAACAATGATGATTGATTACTAGGCAGCTTGTTTGTTTCCTTGCATACCATGTCATGGCATTGCTTGGCTAATCTGGGGAAAGAGATAAGAGCAAGCTGGCTTCCTGCGCATCAGGCCGGATGGGTTCCATTGTCCTCTCCCAGGGCTTTCCCGTACAGGTGGGAGTCAATGATTCCCAACAGACCCTGTGCAGGAAGCTGTCTGGGTGCTTATTAATATCTCCCAAGGGGATATCACTATAGATTACCAAGGCGGAACTACAGGAAGTGGCAGAAAAAGGGGCACAAATTTAATTGGTGTGAATTTTCTAGGGTCACACCTCATTTGATGCATTAAAAACTGTGCATCAACAATAGAAGTATTTTAACACAACCCCTAGGGGTGGTAAAAAAATGCTGCGGTTCAAGTGCGCTTCCGGGGGCGTGGTCGGCCGGGGTTCCAAAATACTGCTCTTCTCAATAAAGGCATGATCTTTTGCTGCAAAAAGAGCAGCAAAATCATCATGAGACTGGAGCCCATGAGGATCCAGGCAGTCTGTCTGCTTCTATCCAGATCCTGGAAACAATGCTTTAGAACAGGGATGGCGAACCTATGGCACGCATGTCAAAGGTGGCATGGAAAGAGCTTTTGCCTGGCACGTGACATGCTCCTTGCCCTCCCACTTCCCCCTCCGCTGGACCAGCCATGAGGAATTTGTGGAGGAGGAAGTGGGGGGGGGCAGGGAGCATGTCGGGTGCCAGGCCGTCCCTACCGTCGCCATTGCCATCGCTGCCCTTGCTGCCGCCCCCTGCCACCCCTGACCCCGCCTCCGCCAACCCCGCTGCCAAGACCAACCCCTTCCCCGCCCCTCCCGCCACCGCCACCACCGCCGCTAACCCTGACCCCGTCGCCCTTGCTGCCCTCAACCTTGCCCCACCCCTGACCCCCCGCTGCCACCAATCCCAATCCCCCCACCGCCCCCATCCCCATCGCCATCATCCTTGCTGCCCTTGCCGCCACTGCTGACCCGACCCGCCTCCGCCACCATTACCGCTGCCATCCCTGCCCCTCCCACCGCCGATGATGATGACCCTGACTCCGCCCCCTCCGTCACCCTTGCTGCCTTCACCCCTCCCCCCCGCTGCCACCGATCTCGACCGCCGCCGCTGCCGCTGCCACCGCCACCGCCAAGTTTGGGCACTTGGTGGCAAAAAAGTTTGCCATCCCTGGTTTAGAATGAGGCAAGCAACCTGCACCATTTCAGATGTTGGTTTGAAACTCTCAACAGCCTCTGGAAACCAAGTCAAGGGGGAGGGGATTATAGGGGTTGCAGACATATTAACACTCTCTGGAGGGACACAACAGGTCCATCTCCGCTTTGAAACCCAACACTGTAGAGGTGGCATTGTTTTTACAAAAACTGGTCAATATCCTATTATCAGCTCTCTTTGCTGCCTGGCTTTTGTCCTGGGTACGTACGTAGCAACTGAGATTGCTACAGCATAGAAGCACAGTACCATGGAATAATGAAGTTGGAAGGGGCGTATAAGGCCACTGAATCCAAGCCCCCTGCTCCAGGCAGGAATCCAACTCAAAGGAGATCTGCCAGATGGTTGTCCTTCAACTATCTCTTGAATGTCTTCAGTGGTGGGGCACTCACCATCTCTCAAGGTAGCTCGTACAGTTAGGACATTTCCCCTGATAATTAGCAGAAATCTGGGCTTCCTGTAACTTGAGTCCATTGTCACCTGTCGTGTACTCAGGAATGTTTGAGAGCAAATCCTGTCCCTCCTCTGTATTATAAGTACCTTTCAAGTACAGTAGGACCCTGGTATCCACTGGGGATTGGTTCCAGGCCTTCCCATGGATAATGATTGAAAACCATGGATAAGAGAGAATGCCTGCTCACCCACCCCCAAACTCCTGTTTCCTGACAGTAGCTTGCTTTATGACTGCTGTTTTGAGACAGCAGCTTGCTTTATGGTCACTGTTTGTGTGACAGTAGCTTGCTTTACAGATGCTATTTGTGACAATAGCTTGCTTTTCAGCTGATGTTTGTGCCAACAGCTTGCTTTACAACTTGCTTTGTGGCTGCTGAATTATTTAATTTTTTCCTCTGCCAACCGTGGATAACTGAATCAGTGGATAATGAATCAGTGGATACGGGGGTCTTACTGTATTTGATAAGTGCTATCCTATCTCCCCTCATTCTTGTTTTCTCAAAGCTATACATGCCCAATTCTTTCCTTTAGGGCTTGATTTCCAGCCCCCGATCATCTTTGTTGCCCTCCTCTGAGCTTGTTTCAGTTTGTCAGCATCCTTCTTGAAGTGTTGTGTCCAGAACTGGACGATCTTGGTGACACATCCTTCTTAATCATCCATTTTTGGCATTCCTTCTTGATGTCCTTCCAAGATTCTTCTGAGTCCCGGTCTCCGTTCAGAATTGAAGACTGAACTGTATAAAAATTATATTATTCCTATACCTATTTTGATATCTTCTTTGAACTTGTGAGTAAAATTCTTCAGCAGTCATTATTATTCCCTTCTTAAGATTCAGCTGTTATCCTGCTTCTGCCTTTTCTCCTTTGACCTTCTTCAGTAGCCATTTCAAACCATTGCTGCATTCTGCCTCTCATCGGAAGAGGATGATCCTTAAGTGCTGAATGTGTGCAAGTGTCACACAGCACTGGCTTCTCTCACCTTCAGCCATTCACAAGCTAGCTTGCTTTGTTTTGGAGATTTAAGAACAGGATTCCTTTGAAGCCTGATTCACCTTCCTCAAAAGGCTTCCTCAGTTACAGCTCGCCGACACTAGCATGCTTTTAGCTGGCACAATGAAGTATCTTTCGTGTCTGTTTCTGTTCCCTTTTGAGAGAACTGTAGGGAGAGTTACCAAGTGTCTGGCTTGGTATAAGGCAGTTACCCCCTTTCCCCCATGATCCAGGGCTGACATGTTGCATTTGATTTGGCTGATCACATTGTCAGCAAACATTGCAAAGGGATTAGAAGAGAACAGTCTTTCTGGGTTATCCTGGGGCATCAACTCAATGATAGGCTGATCTCATCGCATATTATTTTTAAACGCTCCCCTCCCCATTGCTCTAAATGTCTTCTGAAACCAACAATATGCAGTCCATCTGTTCTTTTGACAGGCATCTTATGTAGCAGCTTAGGAGGAAGAAATGTATAGAAGGCAGGAGCAGGGGATCTGGTTATTGCATTGCATTTTTCCTAAGCTAAGATCCTGTCAGATGAAGCCTCAAACTTAATATATTGGCTGTGTTTACCAAGCTGTCTCGGGGAATGTCCATAACGATTCTGTTTTTTATCATGCAACAAGAGGACAAAGGTGCAGTGATGCAAAGAAAGATGTATTAGCTGTCAACGCACAGGTAACACTTCACACAAACACACCCTGCTCTCTTTTCAACCACTACCGGGCAGAGTCTCCGATCACACTGGACACATTGATTAAACCTGAAAAGCATCAGTTCAGGAGGAAACCACAACCTGTTCAAAAGCTGGCTGCAGATCTCTCATCCCAGAAGTTCTTTCCGGCCCACCCTGAACTTCCATGGAAACTCCGTTTTAAAAAAATACACATGCTACATGATAAACCAGCCTCACCCCCACAAGTGAGCTGGGTACTCATTTTACCAACTCGGAAGGATGTAAGGCCGAGTGAACCTCGAGCTGCCTACCAGAACCCACTGGGATCAAACGCTGATGGTGAGGAGAGTTTTGACTGTAACTCTACAGTTTAACCACAGTACCATGAGTCTCTCTATGACAGTTACTTCATGTCCCTCTCATTGCGGTTTGTGGTCACGCTTGGGACTGGTACGAACTGCACGTCCATTGCGTGACGACGGGAGTTCGTCCCGACCACACACCCTGAACTGGGATTGAAGCGTGATGAGCCATACCTCTCCCTGACCTTGGGAATTCTCTTGTCTCGTTTCCTGTTTCAAGACGAGAGCCCGTGAAGTAAGGCTTGTCACACAACATGCGCATTCTCCATCTAGTGGCAGGAGTGTGAAGTTGCATTCTCCAGTACAATCCCAATGGTGTAACTAATGCATCGCAGAGAGGGAAGAAGGCATAAAACCTTGAACTTTGCTGCTTAACGCATGAAAGGCAAAGTTACGGAGAATCAAAATATCAGAAAATGGAAGGTCAGACAAAAAAGGGGGAAACGAAGGCAGGGAAGTACAGATGTTGTCACGAAACAAGGACATGAAGTAACAGTCGTCACGATACCATCAATCATGCCTGTGGGTAAACGGAAAAAGGGACAGAACCGGGACAAGACCACGTGACCGCGAACGACGTTATCACGAAACGAACGTAATCTCAGAATGAGAAAGGACGTGAAGTAACCGTCTCTAAAGCAAATGGTGACCCTTCAGACACAGCAGATTGAGTCCCCTAAAGGTGCTGAAAGAATATGTGTATCTTGTCACCAGCAGCCGCTTGATAGTGCCATAATACCCTGGACATGCCTGATGCGATAGGATTTCTGGATGGAAAACCAGTGATCTGCAGGCAGGGCTAGGTTTTATAAGAAAATTCACCACATTTTATAGGAAGAGCTTAGGCATCTCAAAAAAGACACAGTGGAACTGGAAAAGGTGCAAAAGAGAGTGACTAAAATGGTTACTGGGCTGGGGGACCTCCCTTATGAGGAAAGGCTAAAACATTTGGGGCTCTTTAGTCTGGGAAAAGGTACCTGATGGGGAGCATGATTGAGACGTACAAAATAATGCAGGGCATGAGTAAAGTGGATACCAGAACTAAGGGACATCCTCTCAAACTGTGGGTTGGGAGAGTGAGAACAGACAAAAGATTTTTTTTCCACCCAGTGCGTTGTTAGTCTGTGGAACTCCCTACCGCAGGATGTGGTGATGGCATCTGGCCTGGATGCCTTCAAAAGGGGATTGGACAGATTCCTGGAGGAAAACTCCATCACAAGTTACTAGCCATGGTGGGGATGTGTTATCTACAGGCTTAAAACCAGGGTACTTCAAGAGCCAGATGCAGGGGAGTGGCATCAGAAGACAGATATCTAGTTTTATGCGCTCCCAGACGCATTTGGTGAGGCCACTGTGAGATACAGGAAGTTGGACTAGATGGGCCTTTGGCCTGATCCAGCACAGCTCTTCTTATGTTCTTGTGTTCTTATGTTATGTTCTTATGCCAGCACTTCGAAGCTTTCACAGCATCATATACTTCATGGAGTAAATATGAGAAGGACCACCACTGCACATAGCCTCTGAGACGGAACTGTAAATTGCCATGGACCCTTGAGCAAGTGGCCGTGTGGCATCTCCTGTTTGCACATGGCTGGACATGAAGTCATGTATCTTAGCAGTGTCTTTTCTAACCCATACAGCATAAAGAATGAGTTCAGAGAGGGCCCCCTTCACAAGCTGCTGCCTTCCAGATGTCTTCTTCTTCTTCTACTACTACTACTACTTCTTCTTCTTTCTTTCTTTCTTTCTTTCTTTCTTTCTTTCTTTCTTTCTTTCTTTCTTTCTTTCTTCTTCTTCTTCTTCTTCTTCTTCTTCTTCTTCTTCTTCTTCTTGAACTGCAGAAGCTGGAAGGCGCCCTATGGAACATTAAGCCACATTCCTCTCAAGGAAGCCCAGTGAGGAATCAAACCCCCAAACCCTAAACCACAGAACTATCTAACAGTTCGTTGGGGGCTTCAATCCCTGCTCATCTCATCCAGCAAAACGTATGGTCAGGAATGCTGGACAGTGTAGTCCAACACAACGGAAGATGACCCAGGGGAACAGGGGATATTCACTGCCAGGGGAAGTGTCAGCCTGAACTTCAGATAGCTATTGATTTCTCATTTTCTGTTATTAATTTTGGGTGGCCCTTCTTCAAGATGAACTCCTTTCATGACGGCATAAGGGTAAGTAAACCAAAGAATCACAGAAGAGGCAGAAGCGTCGCAGTCTTCTGAGACTTCAGTCAGTGTTCTGAGATCTGGCAATCTATTTCCTTCTATACCCAAATCCATCCATCTACCCACCCACCCATCAATCCATTCATGCCCTGTGGCATGGGTGGGGGCTGATGACCTTTGGCACAGACCCATGGTCACCATGGAAGTCATGAAGTTTTGAGCCACTCTCCACCAGAGCTACCTTGGCATGGATGTTGTAGCCTTCCAGCACAAGAAGCCAAGAAGACTCCAGAACCACCCTGATACTTGCCCAGTTAGCACCGGAAGGGAAGCTGCCATGCCGGAGTGGTGGTGGTACACCAACAGAATCCCTTTTCTGCCCTGAACTCCTGCTTTCAGAAACATAAATTCAAACTCAATGAACTGTGGACTGGGAAACCTGAAATCGACACACAATTGACCGGTGTAACCCGTCATTCCGGCCCCCTTCAGTCTTGTCTCCTGCTGCACAAAAAGCCCTGGGGGACAAAGCTGAGTGAGGTTCCCAGTTCCCAGTTACCTCAGACTCAAACTAGAGAAGACATTCAACTCACATTTAGAACCTAATAACCTTTCTTCCTCCCCTAGAAATGCTTTCTTCAGAACTTGGGCAATTGGACTTGCAGATTAGGCCCGTGTTTACCTTCTAACAGCCAATCACAAAACAAAGCTTGCCAGAAGGCAAGATGCAGAGCTGGAGGGGAAGCAGAGGAGGTGAGCAACAGACGCCTCAACGAAGCCTGCACTTGGAAAAATGTGTTAACAATATTATCTAGGCCCTGTAACCCAGCAGTGGGGCTTTTCTCCATATCTCGTGAAAGCCAGAAAATATTGGCAAAGGAATAATGGAAACCGTCTTCCAAAATAACATTGACCAGAGGATGCCTCTCATAAAGTGCCTCATCTTGTTCTCATATTTAAAAGGCTGGTCTGTATGTCCCCTCTGGGCCACTATAGCCATGAATGATGCATTCTCCACAGCTCCAATTTCATGAGATTTTTTTTTAAATAAAGGAAGCTGAACATGGATTTGTAAATGAATTGCACCACAGCGTAATTATACCTCCCTGCAGACTACTCTGTGCAGTAATTGTACCACACTCTTTGCGAGGTGACTAAGGCAGGAGAAAATCATATATTTACCTCATATTGTAATGTACCATATACAGTAATTACTCTGCCTTTCCTTGGCACTTAACATATCAATGAATGTTCCACAATTATCACATTTATAAAGAGCTCTCCTGGTGGTGATCCATGGCCAGTAATTTAAAGCTTTATAAGCTATTTCCCTTTAATGTTTCTAGAGCAACTCTGTGGAAAAGCTATGTTTATTGAAAACTGTGCTTTGTGTAAGGAACATCAAGTCCAACTTTTGTGTGTGTGTGCGCGCGCATGTGCGTGCGTGCGTGCGGGTGCGTGTGCATATTTCATGTTTTGCTTATTTTACCCAACTTGTCACCAACATGCTGGACTCAGAAGTTGTATTCACCTTCCAATAGAGTGGACTGAATTTGCCCCTGGCCAAACCTAATGGGAAGGAGATCCTGTTGATTTTCATGTCAAAATGGAGGAAGTCCGCTTTTTACAATGCACCTAGCATCAAAGTATGGGGAAAGGCAGGGACGTTGTTCTCTTATTAATCTGAGATATCATATCTATTTGGTGATGCAATTTAGGTGGAAGGCTGGGGAATCCCACTCTAAATATTTTTCATGGCTGTTTACCAGATCAACAGAATAACTAACAGCGAGTGACTGAAGTGATAAGGCATTCAAGTTTCGTTTTGTGTGTGTGACAAATTAGCACAAGGTAAGTAGAAGGATGAAAATCCAAAATGACCTTGACAGAACAGAGTGCTGGGCCAAAGCTAAAGGAATGGGTTTCAACAGAGGGAAATGGAGGGTGCTGCATCTAGGTAAAAAGAACAAATTGCACAGATATAGGATGGGAGATACCTGGCTGGAAAATAGTACCTGTGAAAGAGATCTGAGAGTCTTGGTGGACCCCAAATTGAACATGAGTCAGCAGTGTGATGCGGCAGCCAGGAAAGCCAATGCAATTCTTAGTTGCATCAACAGAACCATAATGTCTAAATCAAGGGAAGTGATAGTACCATTCTAGTCTGCTCTGGTCAGACCCCACCTGGACTACTGTGTCCAGTTCTGTGCACCTCAGTTTAAAAAGGATGTTGACAACCTCGAGTGGGTACAGAGGAGGGCGACCAGGATGGTTGAAGGTCTGGAAGAAATTTCTTATGAGGAACGGCTTAGGGAACTGGGAATGTTTAGCCTTTCACAAAGAAGGCTGAGGGGGGATATAACTATGTTTATTGTTTAAATATTTGAAAGGATGTCGTATTGAAGAGGAAACAGGTTTGTTTTCCATGGCTTCAGAGACTAGGACTTGGGGCAATGGTCTCAAACGACAGGAAAAGAGATTCAATTTAAACATTAGGAAGAATTTCCTGATGGTTAGAGCTGTCCGGCAGTGGAAGATGCTGCCAGGGTGGGTGGTGAAGTCTCCTTCTTTGGAGGTTTTTAAGCAGAGGCTGGATGGCCATCTCTTGGGAGTCCTGTGATGGGGTTCCTGCATGGCAGGGGGTTGGACTGGATGGCTTTTGAGGTCTCTTCCAACTCTATGATTCTACGATTCCATTATTCTGTGATTCTAAGGATGAAAATGATTAAGCTGAGGCTGAATTTTTCTTTCATTTTATTTGGTAGGGTTCCCATTCCATGCCAGCAGGTAGGCTTGCAATATTTCTTCACAGGGCTCCTTCAGTGCTCATCAACAACAACAGGTTATGGCTCAGCTAACTTTATTTATTTATTTATTTTTCTCAGTGAAGGTTGCGGTGTCTTTCAGAAGTGGAATGCATTCTGTCCGAGGTGGATACCAATGAGCTGAGCAGTACTTTATGCCCAGGAAACTTTGCACAGAATTCTGAGATTTTTATCAGATGCATGCTTGTTTATTTCTACAGGATATCAATGTTTTATGATCCATTTTAAGCAATGTATTAGCTCCTTTCATTATAAATAACGGAAAAGCAGGATGGAGATATATTTACACACACACACACACACACACACACAAACACACACACACACACACACACACACACACACACACACACACACACACACACATCTCCTGAAGGTATGATTATTCATCTTCTTAAAATGAGTAGCAGCAATAGGTAGGTGCTCTTCTCATGATCAGCTTTGCCTGTGAAGATTCTCAGTCATCCAGGTGAGTTTATCTGGGAGTTGAGTCATGGCTACTGGACTTCTTTTTTGAGAGATAGAAACGTTTCGCTGTTCATCCAAACAGCTTCATCGGTCCGATGAAGCTGTTTGGATGAACAGCGAAACGTTTCTGTCTCTCAAAAAGAAGTCCAGTAGCCATGACTCAACTTCCAGATCAGCTTTGCATTTCAAAATTTGCCACTGCTTATTTTTGTTACTATATCATTGCTTCCCATTGCAGCTTTTTTTATAAACAAAATGCCAGCAGAAGGGAGGGGAAACTCTGTTCGATGGTTCAGCAATGTGAAATCCATGTGACAGATAAATCTGTTAGCGCACTCGTCTGTGCAGGAAATAGCACCGCTTTGGACGGATCAAACGGCCCTGGCAGTAACCGCTACCCAAGACCTTATAGCGCGGCTGAGGACTAAAAACGGCTAATCGGAGAATTATTAAGAAGTGTGTTGCAGAATGAATGCACATCCAGCTCAGCTCCCAAAACTCTGGGGCAAAAACCCTTGGCTTGAAACACACTCTGTCTTTGTCACCTTGGCTGCTAAATGCAATCTATTGATCTCTGGTGTGCGCTGGCTTCCTACTCACCCAAATCCCCCACCTCTATCGGTGAAGCCATTTCTTTTATAGGTGTAAAGTGCATTTATAGCAAAAGGCTGTTGTGGAACCCTTTACAAGACCAATTCCCACCCCTGCCACATCCGTCTCGGTTCTTCCACCAGGGTAGACCAGGGATCTTAGAAAGATTAGATTGAGATTGTGAATTTGTTGTACATGCAACTATCAGAGTTGTCTCTGAGTCTTGGGTGGGTTTAGTTTCTAAGGTGGCTTTGGTGATGTCTTGTTCTTAACCTTGGGGGATCTCAAATGAAAGAAGGTAGAGCCTGAGGGAGCAGGCCAGGGTGGCAAAAATAAAAGGGAGTGCCATAGACCTCTACTGCAGGCTGTAGGTATGGTCAAAATTAGGTCGGTGTCTCCACTACTCAAAGATCACTAGGTTTTGCCTCAGCAGGGAAGAGCTCGGTCAAAATTTCCATGCACTGGAAATGCAAAAGGTTGAGGACATCTAAAAGCTACAAAAATCCTTTATCTGTGCTCTCTGGTTGGTTGGTTGGATGATTGGTTGGTTGGTTGGTTGGTTGGTTGGTTGGTTGGTTGGTTGTTTTCTGCTGGATAACTCTGGGGTAGAGATGGGCATGAAATGAGCAATTTTTCGTTTTTGTTTTCGTTTTTTGTTTCGTTACGTAATGAAACGAAAAACGAATTTTGTCTCAAAATGAAACAAAACGAAACGAAACGAAACAACAGAAATTTTGTCGTGCATTTTGTTTTTGTTGCGCAAATACATTGAACTGTAATGAATGCTAACGAAACAGCAATTTTTCATTTTCATTTTCGTTTTTTTGTTTCGTTATGTAACAAAACAAAAATGATTTTTTTTTAAAAAATTCACGAAAAACAAAAACAAATTGAAACGGACCCCCTAAATGACAAACGACAAACGAAACGCCATTTTTTTGAGTCGTGCCCATCTCTACTCTGGGGTTTTAAGGATCTGGTTGCAGACCCAGAGGTCAGGAGTTCTTGACAGGGGATACCTAGACTTGATGACCCATACGGTCCCTTCCAGTTCTGCAGTTCCTGGATTTTCCTCCCTCCCTCCCTCCCTCCCTCGGTTTTATTCTAAGTAGAACTTAACGGGCTGAAAAATGCAATTGTTTAAAACTGTCCACACACTGAGTCAGAATAGCAATGGTGACATTCTGTCTAAAGAGGAGCAAGTGCAGAAATAAAAAGTTGCCATTTCTTCCACAGATTCCTTCTGGGAGCCCACGGCAAAGCCCCGGGGATTGTGCCTCTGTCAGTACACCCGGAATGAAGAACACAGCCTATATCTACCCTGCTTCAAACACCGCTGCTAGTCCTCAAACTGGTTTTAAAAACTTTTAATCCTGCAGGGAAGGCTGATGAGTCCCCCTAGAATTATATCAGACCTCAAATTAGAATGAATAATTGCTTTCCTCTTCTCTTCTCTTTGGGCAGCCTGACCTTCACGCCGACTCCCTTACATTCAGCCCCATCTTTATTACATTAATTATCAGCCCGCAAGTTTGCTTTGTATTCCGAGGCAGCTCTTAATGTCGCATTCCTCCCGCAGATACTTGATGGGCAGGTTCAAGGGGTAGCTCGTCACGGGATCTCATTTGCATTCTACCTGTCAGCTCCCGTCCTCCTCAACATTTTTAATGCTTTTGCTGCTGCCCCCCCCACCTTTGCAGATTGCTGGTTCTAGAATGAGTGTTTCCTTTTCCTTTTTACAAAAAGCTAACCTGCTATTTTGTTGGCATTGGTGACTTAAAAAAACAAAAGTGAAAAGGGGCAAGCCAAAACCAGAGTCCATTTGACAGGATGTTTGCTTTTGGGGAGGGGGCTGAAGCCATGATGATAGCATGATTTTGAGCTCAGCGTGAAAAGACATCACACTCTTCCCCCCCCCCATAACAGCCATAAATTCCCAGCATGTATGGCAACTGACAGTTTGCTGGAAGCCTTGAATTAAGAGCTTCTGTTTTAGAGTGGGTGGTGGCTAACATCCCAGATCCTCTGCTTTCGTTTGAGTGTCAAACTAGAGATGTTTGCCTTGCATTCTGAAGCAGCACTGCCTTAGGAGATAAAATACATCCGTTTTGTCCATGGACAAGTTCTTCTTGCTTCTCTGTCTTGTCAATTAGCACGCTTTGTTTTACGACAGAGTGATAAACATCTACTTAAATTTTCAAGCAACTCTGATTAAAATCAACAGGTTCCTTCCCTCCCTCAGTTTATAGTCTCCTACTTCTCAATTCCCAGTTTTATTTTGTCTTTTCAGCACCACCCAGGAAAAATCACTTCACTTTCCCCCATTCTCACTTCTTTCACTTGCTAAGGCTTTGCAAGAAGGAATATCATTTGGCTGACTTGAGGAATACAATTGGTTCACAATAGAGCTATAGATATGCCTTCAAATTCAGAACAAAATCAGTGTTGATTTTATGGACCCTTTTTTTTAAAGGTGGCTGATGAAAATGGTCAGTTTGCTTGGAGGCTCAGTGTGAGCAGCCTGCCAGAAAGAATGGCCTGGCTCTGTGTTTACAGCAAGCACACTCCATCACAACATGCTACTAATCTACCGTCCTAAGAGGTATATTAGTCAAGAAGAATTGAAAGCCAGCAGATTTTTCTGGATCAGTCTGGAAATAGTCTGTCTTCAAAGCAAGTGAGGAGTTCTGGAACAGCAGGGATTAGGGTGAAAGCCAATATGATGTACAATAAACCCCCACCTATCACAGGGGTTAGGACTCAACCCGACCCACAATAATTGAAAATCCGCAATATGTGGATGCTGGGTCAGGTCGGGACTAGGTGGGCTCTCTGGGGGTCTTGTACGTACCCCAGGCCTGGTGCTGCCCCAAACAGGCCTACAAGGGGCTTTCCAGCCCCCCAGAGGCCCCAAAAGTTCTTTCTAGTGATCTGGAGGTCACTTCTGGTTTTCCGGAAGTCATTTCCGGTTTGCGGGGGAGCACTTTGGGGGCCTCCAACGGGCCTGGGAAGGCCTTTGCCCCTTACCCCAGGGGGCCTTTTTTTCATATACTGCGGACCCGCGATATACCGGGACCGCAGTATATGAACCGTGGAAGGGCAGGGGACAACTGTAGTTGATAGAGCGCCAGATTCAGGAAACTGGGTTCATTCCCTGCTTGGTTATCCAGCCTGACTCCAAATCCCTATTAGGGATGCCGTCAGACAGAGACAGCTTGTTGACAGGTAACAACAAAGACTTTGGGTGCCTCCCCCCCATGTGCTTTTGGAGTGGAATGGGCAACAAACCCAGAAGCCTCCCCTGATTTAGAAGGCAACTGTTCCTTGGGTCTCTGAATCACCATGATGTCAAATTAAACCAATTTAGATCAAAGAAGTACTTGGTCCTTTGGGTTCTCAGGGGAACATTAACCTGGCGTCCCAGTTCAAAGGGAGAAAACCTGAGTGGCTGGTTTTGAAGAAGCAAGAAAGCAGGGTGGGGAGGGAGAGAGATGTAACAGCCATGAAAAGGTCACAAACGGAGCAGACTGAAAAGGTCGCTGTGGAAATTGTTTTTAAAAAAAGCAAGCAAAGAGATGAAGAACATCTAAGCACCTTGTTTCACGTCCACAAACGATGCCTGGAACAAGGGGCCAAACAGCAGCAGAGGGACTCTTTGTTTCTAACCTTCCCTTTCTCCCGATTTTGAAATGTGACCATTCATTGTGCATGGGAACCCGAATGAGAGAAGGAAAGGCTGACGTTGTCCACAAAGCGGCCCGCGGTGCGCCATTTCAACATGTGGTTGCAGCACCTTGACAGTTGGGGAGCATGGGGTTTCAAGCATGAAACAGCTAACTAAGTAGAATTTAAAACTCCAAACTGACCCACACATACCATCCTAAGTGTTATGTTGTGTCGTTACAGTCGTCACCGACTCTTCGTGACTCCATGTCCATGGAGTTTTTCTTGGCAGGAATACTGGAGTGGTTTGCCAGTTCCTACTTCAGGTGCCTACAGCACCTGGTAGTCCCTGGTGGTCGCACATCCAAGTACTAGCCAGGTCTGACCCTGCTTAGCTTCCGACGTCAGGCGAGATAAGATGGGCTGAGGGCATCTAGGCAGTTGTACCATCATAAGTATGTGGATATATTTCAAAAGTAGAAAGAGACAAATGATTTGCCAGAATCTAGTTTGATATAAATTGAGGAGCCATTGGTCACATATCCATTATTATATGCTGGCACCCATCTAGCATGCAGACAGCATCTGATAGCTTCCTGAGGAATTCTGGGAAACTAGCCCCAAAACCACAAATCTACACTGGTTCCCAGTATACCCAAGGAATTCCCCTGGGCAGAATCCTGGGAACTGCAGGCCAAAAACAGTAGTTTAAAGATCTGGGAGCTGAGTCATGTCAACTGGACTTTTCTTGCGGGATCAAAACATTTTGCTATTCATCTATGTAGCTTCTCCAGTCTGAGGAAGGTTGGGGGAGGCTTTCAATTGATAGTTCACCATGGTTTCATCAATCCTTAGACAAATCGGAACCACTTCACACCTCCAACAGAAAGGCCACTGCTAACAATCCATACTTAATGGGTGTTGGGAAAGGGCTGCATGGGTGTGACTTTCACACAACCCAGGCCGTTGTCCGCTTAATGAGCCTATCCAGACCAGGGTTCGGTGAAACCAGAGTGAAGTATAAATTGGAACCCTCCCATCAACCTTCCTCAGACTGAAGAAGCTACGTGGATGAGTCTTCCTGTAAAGATTCATTTCTCAATCATCCAGGTGACGTTATCTGGAAGATGAGTCATGTCAACTGGACTTCCATTGATGGAGCTACTTGAAAGAGTAGGAAAACATTTCGATCCCACAAGAAACAAAGTCAAGTTGACATGACCCAGCTCCCGGATAACCTCACCTGGATGACTGAGAATCTCCACAGACAATTGTTGAAAGGGGAGCTTTTCTCAGATCCATGTGGGCCTCCTCCACCTTTATCTTGGCTCATAAAAATGAAATTGACTCCTGTTGGGGGAGGGGAGTGCGAGGATCCATAGGGTTTTCGACCGAGCATGGGGCAGGTGGCCTTGCTACCTATTCGGCTCTATACAGGTGTCCAAACATTTTTAAAAGTAACAAAACAAACCTGTCCCCCAACAAATACCTTCATTTATTTAACTATAACATGCCTGATTCTTGCCAAGTTCCACAATTAAAGGAAAAAAAAGAAGAACCCAACATATAGAGACAGATTGTATAGACTGCTTTTGTCCTGAAGTTACACTGAGCGTCTAACACTATATGGTACCTCCAGTGGGTTTCTGCTTTGCTCTTAGTGCCTCTTTTCTCACCATGGACCAGTTCTGGGTCACGTTTGCTTAACTTTTACTGCAAAAAAACACACAGAGACAGAAGTTACAGCCTAGCAACTTAATACGCAGTTTAATATACCACAACCAAGTAAGGCCTGATTCGATTTTAATTTTAATTTTAATCATTGATTAATTTGCTTTTGTGTAAACTGCCCAGAGTCCCTAATTTGGGAAATCGGGTGGTCTAGAAATGCAATAAATAAATAAATAAATAAATAAATAAATAAATAAATAAATCTTTCTTACATACTGATAATATTGATTAACTACTTATCCTCATACAGGCGGCCTCTTCTCCCTTGAGTTGGGAAGAGCACCTGTTTAAACAACATTTGTTGGAGTTTATGCAATGGAGTAACCATCAATCTAGCCAGCAATAATCAATTATTCCTTCCATGCCTTTAATTTCAAAGAGTGGCCAGCCAGTCTTTGCTTGAGGTCTTTCCCCTTTTTTTTTTTAGTTTGTTGGAAGTAGTATTGGCAATATTTTATTAATATGATCTGTTCAATGGTAAGTAATGAAACCTTTGCTCTTTCCCTTACTAACCTTTCGGAGGAGTGAGCTATTGAGACTTGAAGTGCCAGCTGATGAGAAGAAGGGGTGGACTAACCTGGGGAACTTGAAGGCAGTCCGCTCTCTGTATCCTTGCACTTCTACTGTGTCGCTAGAGGCATTTGACCAGAATCCTAAGCTCTGCAACAATTGTTCGCTAGCCAACAGAGCAACTGTCATAGATTTGGGCTGTGGTAGCCCACACAGTTTTCCTAAGCTCTGAAGTTTCCCCATGCACAGCAGAGTTGGTGAGACAAAGACAGTTCCCCAAATCACTCCTTTCTAAAATCCCCATTGTATTGTGTGTTCTTTTTGGGGGGAGGGGAGGGAGAGGGTCTTTTTATTGATAAACCCTTCAAGTCCTTAATAACACATCTAAAACTAGCTGCCTTCGTAGCCACACCAAAGAATCCTGCTGTATCTTCTTTCCCAGATTAATGGCTGCTTTGAAAAGTATATGACTGGTCGTTTTATTGATGAATCCCAACGATTATTACAGGTCGATGGATGGATGGATATAAATGACGTGACTTCACAGAGACTGATCACTGGGAACAGAGTGAAAATTGTCCCTTCAGTGAGAGGCTATCATTTCTAAAATAGAGAGAAAGGGAATTCAAGAAAGATAAATGGCCTTTGTCATAACCTCTCTTGATGACAAACAAGGCAGTGCCAGCGGGATTGGAATCTCTCACCATTAGCCAATTGGTCCACATGAGATCTAGGGGGGAGGGCGGGGCATCGTGTTAATTTGGCTGCCATGATAGCCTTTCTTCTGGACTGTTCCATCTGCTTTGAACCCAGACAGAGAACGCCAACATCTACAGCAGGCATGTCCAAACCTTGGCCTCCAGAATCCACATGTTTTGGACCACAACTCCCACAGTCCTTTGCCATTGGCAATCTAACCTTAGAATTCTGGGAGTTGTAGTCCAAAACATCAGGAGGGCCAAAGTTTGGACATGCCTGATCTACAGCATGCTCTGGGACGTATAGTGACCCCAAAGCAAGGCGAGGCAATTTTTCATCCCAATAACTTTAAAAACCCACACAGAAATGTTATTTTACAAGTCGCCCCATTTACCAGGGAATTATGGGAGTTGTAGTACCCGAATGAATGAATAAATGAATGAATAATCCCAAATTTTGGTTGTTCCATAGTCAAGTTTAATGACCATGCCTAGCCCCTAACCCAAAACAGCAGCTGTACAAGTTTTCCCGAGATAGCCAAGACTGGCCAACAGTTGATAGTCTACTTGGAACAGTCAGGATGCCCAGGAAAGATATATTGCACAGACTCCACAGGTTAAAGGGCATATGAAGCAGTGAAAACAGGTGAGTCCAATTTCATGGGAGCGGTGAATCTGGTCCAGGTTTTAGTTTGAGCTTTAAAGGAGTGCTGAAACCATTTTCAGCAGTAGTCTTCAGCAGCTGCTGAGTTTGTATTAAAAGGCAGTGTGGATGCCACACGCCCACAAAATCAGAGAATTCAAACCTACTTTGCTATGTGACCTTTCAAAATAATTAGAAGTAGTTATCAAGAACAGAGGGTTTTTTTTAGTGTTTTGGCTGCTGTCTTACCTGGGTTTTGATCCTGATCTTCTGAAGGTCCGGCTTTTCCTCCTTGTCCCATCACATGATTGAATAAGTGGGACAGGAGTTCCCACATCCAAAGCTGGGTTTTTTATTTTAAAGTGCAGTTCAGCCCCCTTGGCCAGCAGGTGGCGCTAGCATTTTTTAAAAATGGACCACTTGGCTGGGGGAAATTAAACCTTAGGGCACGGCATGGAGCTTCCTTTTTCTCCGAAGGTGAAAAGAAATTTTAAAAAACAGTGCCGATCGGAACAGCCGGTCGGTTCTATGAGTTAAAAAGAAGAAACCCAGATCATCTGTGTGGTCCCACGACATCTGCTTCCTTAAAAGGTAGATTATCAAAGCAAGGCAAAAAATTCCCTACCTCTTGGGTGAGTCACAGAAACCTCGCTTAAAGGGGAATTACCAGGTTTTATTTTTTTTTTTTTTTTTTCAAAAAGCCTGGTGGCCATGGGGATGGCATTTTTAGATACGGTTTATCTAGTAATTTAAACTGCTTTTAAAGGGACGTGGGACCGAACCCTTTAAAAATGGACATGGGTTCAACTTTACAGATGCACTTCCTTCACATCTGTTGATAGGCTTCAGAATGGTATACCTAAGTGTCCAGCTTTGACTGTAGACTAGGTTTTCTCTCTGGCATAAGTCAATCCACTGTGTTCCAAATGGCCATGCTTTTTCAACGTGAGACAGCAATGGGAGTTGCACGCCTGCAAACGTGTGCACATTGTGCTGAGTTGCTAGTGACACAATAATTAATGTCTGTAGCTGACCCTATAGAAACTTTACTTTTTATGTTCAGGCAGCTTAATTGATTACCAAAATAGATTTTCACAGGCAAAAGGAGCTTGATGGGGGCATCTTAAACCCATGGAATATTTGCTAAGCCAATCAAACACAAGCCATTTATGTGAAGTTAAAAGAAATGTATACTGATTAAAAATGCACAGTATACTGATTTCTGCTGCTATATGTCTGAAGAAGTGGACATGTCCACGAAACGTTGCTTTAAAATATGAAAGTTAGTCTTTAAGGTGCCACATGTTATGTGTCTTTTCTTTTGATTTTCTTTGATTTTTGCCCTCAATTCTTGAAAAGACTAACATGGCTACCCTCTCTGAAACTTCTGATTAAAAAACACCAGACTCTATTTTAGGAGGCTTAGATCTCTGGCACCTCTGAAGTGGCCCAACTTTTTACCAAGTTCTCCAGTATATATTTTCTCTGTTAAGGTTCCATTTGCAAACATGGGTCTTATGTTCTTGCACTGAGTTCAAATCTCTAAAGTACTTAATTACAAATCACAAAGAAAGAACTAGTCAGTTCTCATCAATTTCAGTGACAAAAGAAAAAACACATTGCATTATGACTGCATCTTAACAAGGAATATCTTACGCATTTTGCTTTGAAAATGTAACTTTTAGTTAATTTCATAATTTTGGAGGTGTGGCTGCACCAAATGATGAAGTAGAAATACTTACATGCTTCAAATGCTGCCTTGTACTGAATGCTTCTTGTAAGTGCCTACAAAAACATGGATGGCAGAGGAATATTTCACAGGTGTGTTTTCAAGTGCATTTTTAAATCTACAAAAATTAACTGTCTTATTTTTGAGAAATGGGATTTTTGAAAAATGGGCTACTTTTAAAAAGTGCTACATTAGAGTAACCAACTGGGGAGACCTTAGAACTATAATACTACATAATTTGAATTTAAAGCAATCTTCCTGGGTCTGATTTAATCCATATTAAAATAATCCATATTCATTATCATCTGAATTCTATTTCCCATATGAAATGCACACTTCTGGATAAGAGATGTCACAGTGACCCCTCTTTCCCATGCAGACAAGATTTAATCTTCAGAAAAATAATAGACTGGTGACAATCTGCAGGAAGTCCTTAATCAAGAAGTTGGCTGCAATCCTGCACACACTATATGGGTGCTATAAATCTCACTGACTCCATTGCAATTTAAATAGAAGTACGTTTGCACGGGAATGTGATCACAAAATTCTTTTTATTTAAATTAATTTCAAGGATCATGTTTACACCCCTGGCAGATGTTGTCATGAAGAACAGCAGATTCTGGCACAGCAAGATGCAAAATTTGAACAAAATTAATGGAAGTATAATCCAAAATTTTATCCTGTGGATAAATACACTGTTAATTAATGGCACACATGATACAATAAGTAAATGTTCCTTACTCAAGAGGAAAGACCAAGGAACTGACTCATACAGGGTTGCAGCAGCAAACCTCTTTTGCATTTGACTACTTCTACCACCACTCTGTGTTAAAAGTGATTAAATGACCTAATCTCACATGATACAGTACAAAGAAGTCACAGTAATATATGTCCACTGGCAGAAAAGGGAAACCTAGATCAGGAACTCACACAGAGATACTACAGACTGGCTCCTCTTCTGTGGTTTGGGATTTTAGGCTCACAGAAGCCATTATCCCCATCACTACTACAACAACTTCAGCCATTCTTACTCCTTTCACCACCAGAGGCCTTTTATTTCTTATTCTTCAACTTGAATCTCTTCTGAGACCGCCAAGTCAAAACAACATATTCACATTTTTGAAATCTGAGATGCTCACAAGCCCTGCACAGGTCTGGTTAAACATCCATCTTACATTGTTCACTAGAAGAATACACAGGCCACCACGCTATTGAAGTCTGTGAAAGGCTGCACTGGGGCAAGTTTCAGAGAACATAGAACAGCAGCAGTTAAAGCCGACTCCATTGGCAACTCAGCATGCTTATTTTAACGTATAAAGCCCTGAACAGCTCGAATTCATGCTACTAACAGCCCACATCTCCCTCTATTATTAGCCTGCCTGGGCTTTAAGACCTTCAGGGGAGGATTGCAGGGGAGTGGTATCAGGAGACAGAGATCTAGTCTCCTGCGCTCCCAGGAGCATTTGGTGGGGCCACTGTGAGATACAGGAAGCTGGACTAGACGGGCCTTGGGCCTGATCCAGCATGGCTCTTCTTAGGTTCTTATGACTTTCTCTTGATCCCACCACTCTCACAGGTGTACTTGGTGGGGATGTGAGAGAGGGCTTTCTCTGTGGCTACTTCCCAGATTCTGGAACTCCCTCCCACAGGAGACCAGCTGGCCCCAGCTTTGTTGTCCTTTGCTTATGTGTCTTGGTAGTGTGCCTGGTCACATACCCGACTTTGCACCCTGTCATTTAGCCATAATTAACCATGGCAATTTATGCAAACCTTACGTGAATGCCAGCAGGATCACGGCCACATGCTCACCAGGGTTTAATGGCACCCCATGTTTTGGACCTTGCATGAAACGTCCTTCCCATAGTACACTCACATGCCATGCTCAAGGGATTCTCTTGCATGCGCGTGCACACACGCAAACACACACACACACACACACACACACACACACACACACACACACACACACACACACACACACACACACACACACACAGAGAGAGAGAGAGAGAGAGAGAGAGAGAGAGAGAGAGAGAGAGAGTATGTGTGTGTTGGCAAGCGAGTTCGCCAAAGGCAACAGATAATCCCCTCAAATCTTATATTGTTCCTCTCCACAAAAATCCTGTTAGTGAAATCCTAGTCATTCCTGTTAAAATTAAATTGCCATGTTAAGTGATGTTTTGGGGCAGGGAGAGACCTATGTGGAGCCCTCGTAACAGATCCTCCTTGAGTTAATCCACTTATGTTCCGTGACTGTTAGCTGCTCTCCCAAAAATAAAAATAAAAATAAAAATTGTATGCCAGTCGGTAATGGGTAAACAATACAGGGAGGAGAAAGTCATGTTGACATTTTTCGCAGCATTTGGGAGGATGCAAACAAACAGAAAAATGGGGGGGGAGAAGAATACGTTGGCACAGATGGGCTTCTATTGCGTATTTCTTTCCCACCCACACCGACACACTGCAATTTACTTTCGAATCAGCACAGCTGAGCAACAGTGGGGCAGGTTGGTGGAATGACAAAACTGTTGCTGACTGAAAGATCGCCAGGTTTGCACGTCTGTTATTTGTGTTTCTGTATTGTTATTGGTGCTGCTAATGGGGCTTGGACAAGTGTTTAATGTCATTGTGTTGATGTAAATAACATCTGGATTGCCAGCAGAGAGAACAGCTCAGAGGCTGATGAGGTGGCACCTCATAGGCTGATGTTTTCCGAAGAGGCAGAATTGTTCCGCTGGGGTCCATAAGAGTAGCAGATCTTATGGAGAAAGAGGGATGGGGACTCAGCCTATTGCACTCTTAATTTGCACCAGCCAAGTCTCTGCAACAAACCAGGAAAGGGACCTCGGTGTCCTGGTGGACAGCTCAATGAAGGTGTCAACCCAGTGTGCCGCAGCAGTGAAAAAAAGCAAACTCAATGCTAGGGATCATTAGGAAGTGCATAGAAAATAAGTCAGCAAGTGTCATTTTGCCTCTTTATAAATCTATGGTGAGGCCCCATCTGGAGTACTGTACTGCATACAGTTCTGGTCACCATACCTCCAGAAGGATATTATGGAAATGGAAAAAGTGCAGAGGAGGGCAACCTGGATGATTAGGGGACTGGAAGACCTTCCTTACCATCTGAGGCTGCACCAGCTGGGCCTCTTCACTCTTGAACGACAGCGCCCAAGAGGTGACCTGACTGAAGTTTATAAAAACATACACAGTGTGGACAAAGTAGATAAGGAAAAACTGTTTTCCCTATCGCACAACATTAGAACTAGGGGGCACTCCATGAAACTTTTGGGTGCTAGATCTCAAACAAATAAGAGAAAGTACTTTTTCACCCAGAGGATCACTGGTCTATGGAACTCCCTGCCAGAAGAAGCGGTGACAGCTGACAGACTTGACAGCTTTAAGAAAGGATTGGACAGGTTCATGGAGAACAAGGGTATCCATGGCTATCATTATGGATGCCTAAGAACAACCTCTGGGTTGGAGAGATAGGCAGGATATCTCTCAGTGCCATTTGCAGGGAATCGTAAGCAGGTGAAGACATCTGCTTGGGAATACCCTGAAGCAAATGGTGAGCCACTGTGTGAGACAGAATGCTGGACTGGATGGGCTGTGGCCTGTTCCAGCAAGGCAGTTCTTATGCTCTTATGTTCTTAACTCAACATGGACTCTCCTTGGTGGGAGGGGATGTTCAATGACTTGGACTCTATTTGTGACTTAGAAACCACCCATCCTTTCTTTTTCTTCTCGGGGCGGGGGTGGGTGGGTTGTTTTTAAATGGGACTCAGACTTGGGACTTGGGGATTTGATACCAAAGGCTCAGACTTGGGATTCGGACCCAAAGACATGGTAATATCCCTTGCAAGTAGTTCGCACAACCTATGAAACCTGCTGTTACAGATGTGAGAATCTACAGGTGTTGCTCCCCGAGTGTCCTACCAGCATTTTTGTTCCATCCCAGCTCCCATATCCAGCTGCAAGAATTTTCTCTTTTTCCTCACATGGAGATTGCTGAGGATTTCTCTCTGGGGTGTTTTTTCCCTTTTTTTTTTTTTCAAATGTGCATTTTCGTAACTACACCTTTCAGCACACATATTTCCCTTGGACGGGCGTTCCATTCACAGAGTTTGAGGAGAGGCAATACATTAATTGGATCACTCAGAAGAAGACAAGCTTTCAAGTTCTCCTCCAGAGACCTCCATCGGGTAAAGATGACACAGATGGTTGCAAGATCAGACTGGATGTGGTGCCCACGACTTGCAGCATTGGGCTGCTAACACAGATAAACTGCAAAACTTTATCAAAAATGTGGTTAAAAATTACCAAGAGGCAATTAATAATTGTGGGGAGAGGCGCAAGAGAAACAACCAAGTGATACGCCCATCACTTTTGTTTCTGTGGAATCTAAACATTGTTATGCTCCATGTCATGTTTTTAAAACGGACACACAGGGGCTTTTATATATTGCACACTACTCTGAAATAAACTGCAAACCTGTAAGTGAACATGTCCATCTTAGCTCCCTACTGTTGTGGTCAAAATCCACAGGATAAAAATAAATAAATTGTTGTTGTTGTTCAGTCGTTCAGTCGTGTCCGACTCTTCGTGACCCCATGGACCAGTGCTTGCCAGGCCTTCCTATCCTCCACTGCCTCCCAGAGTTTTGTCAAATTCATTTTGGTTGCATCGATGACACTGTCCAACATCTCATTCTCTGTCGTCCTCTTTTCCTTTTGCCTTCGATTTTTCCCAGCATCAGGGACTTTTCCAGGGAGTCCTCTCTTCTCATGAGGTGGCCAAAGTACTAGAGCCTCAGCTTCAAAATCTGTCCTTCCAGTGAACATTCGGGGTTGATATCTTTCAGAATGGATAGGTTTCATCTCTTTGCAGTCCAAGAGACTCTCAAGACTCTCCTCCAGCACCACAGCTCAAAAGCATTGATTCTGTGGCGATCAGCCTTCTTTATAGTCCAGCTCTCACTTCCATACATCACTACTGGAAAAACCATAGCTTTAACCACCCTGACCTTAGTTGGCAAAGTGATGTCTCTGCTCTTTAATAAATTTTATTTATTTGTATTATTTGTATTTATTTATTTTTATTTTGTATTTATTAATTTTATTTATTTGTATTTATTTATTTTTGCTTTTTGCCCTAAAGAGTAAAGAGCAAAAATAAATAAATACAAATAAATAAAATACTGTGACATGGATATCAAGCTGGATTATGTACAGAGATGAGAGACAAGGTCAAAGGCCTAAAAAGGAGTAAATGCACCCATCAGGCTTCAGGGCTGTTTTGAGTGATGAGATCTGTGCTGGAATTCCTGCTGTTAACCAATGTTAGTCCTAAATTAAGGCTACCACCACTTTTTCTTTTCTTTGTTCCCCCCAAAAGAGTGATGACCTCTACAGTACTATGCATTGTGTGAAGTTGCCATTAGATGGTTGAAGAGGTCTGCTGTTCATAGAGCTGTCGAGTTGTTCATCTGGAAAGGGCCCTGAGAACAAGCAAAACCAAGTCCTCACTGTCCTGCCCAAGTGTTGGCTGAAAAGCTCAAAAGGAGAATATGCCACCTTAAACATAAGGACATAAGAACAAAAGAAGAGCCCTGCTGGATCAGGCCAAAGGCCCATCTAGTCCAGCTTCCTGTATCTCACAGTGGCCCCACCAGATGTGTCTGGGAGTGCACGAGACTAGATCTCTGTCTCCTGATACCACTCCCCTGCATCTGGCCCTTGAAGGGACCCTGGTTTTAAGACTGAATATTACACATCTCCATCATGGTTTGTAACCTTGTATAATGGAATTTCTCTTCCAGGAATCTGTCCAATCCCCTTTTGAGGCATCCAGGCCAGATGCCATCACCACATCCTGTGGCAAGGAGTTCCACAGACCAACAACACACTGGGTAAAGAAATATTTTCTTTTGTCTGTTCTCACTCTCCCAACCCTCAATTTCAGTGGATGACCCTTAATTCTGTTATCTTGTGAGAGGGAGAAGAGCGTCCCTCTACCCACTTTACTCATGCCCTGCATAATTTTTGAATGTCACAGGAGCCTTTTTTCCAGACTAAAGAACCCCAAATGCTGTAGCCTTTCCTCATAAGGGAGGTAACCCCAGCCCAGTAATCATTGTCTTTCTCGGCTAACAGGAGTAACCCTACAGCTGCATCAAGGGAGTCTGTGTCCCCACCATGAACGAAAGGGAATCAGTCAGGGAAACAAAGCTACCATCCCATCTTGAAGAAGGCACCAGGCAAACCATCCCAAAAATACCTCCACACATCCTCCCCAGAAGGAAGAAGGCAGGGGAAGAAAGCCTTGCCCGACTTGTCCAAGGAAACATGCTAAACATCAAATGAAAACTAAAACCCTGTTGGATATCAGTTGGAAAAAGAAATCAGCCCTTGACTTAATTGGATAAAACATAAAAGGAACGTCACAGAATAATGAGCTCCACCTCCGTGTGTGTGTGTGTGTGTGTGTGTGTGTGTGTGTGTGTGTGTGTGTGTGTGTGTGTGTGTGTGTGTGTGTGTGTGTGTGTGTGTGTGTGTGATTAGTGGAACATCAAAGCAGCGCATCAGCAAGAACCAAAGCCGTGCCAGTCCAAGGCTCTACAGCACTGAATGGCCGATTAAGAAATCTATTGTAGGTAGCTGGGAACTCTTGCAATGCACCAAAGCTGAAGTAATTTCCCCTAAATTGTGCCCCCCCTTAAAAAAAATCGCAATGGGGCAACTTGGAAGAAAGGTATATCAACAGGCAGCCTTCACGGCTGGGGTGTGTGTGAGGGGGGCAGATGCCACGCATGGAGCGCCCACTGCCCACTTAATTAACGGAGAAGCCCAGGCGGCTGGAATTAATGTGCTCTTGGAAGCATGTTTTAAACAAATAAAAGAAGCAAGCCCCAGTGAAGGCTCGGGCTGATATTTTCATCTATATATCAGGTCCTTTGGAGGCCTTGTTCAGCCCGTCTTTCACACGAGAGCGCGGCCTCTTCTTTGCTCTCTTTCCACCCGTAAGCTCCTTTTCAATTTGCGTCCACGGCCTCGTCGCACAATGAGAGGACTCACCCCAATTACTAGGGACAATTGGAATGGAAAGGGAATTTTTTAGTCCATTCAGCAAGAAGGCCTCTGCATCCTGAATTCTTGGGCTGAAGAAAAAGGGTTCTCTGGGATAAGGAGGCATCACGCCCACCCCCGTTCTAGCTCTCTCTTTCTGATAATCCCGCTCACTTTCCCCTCATGCCCACAACTAGAGATGGGCACGGAACGAACATTTTTTCGTTTCCGTTACCGTTTGTCGTTTCCGTTACGTAACGAAATGACAAACGAAAATTGTGATGAAGATGAAACGAAACGAACAGAACCACGAAAATTGTGGTCGTTCCGTTTCGTTTCCGTTAATGGCGATGCGCAATGAAATGAGCTGTTTTAAATGTTAAAAAACGCCCTGGACATCCGTAAAAACACAGCGATAATTATTTATATTGTCTGATAATACCTACCAGGAGGGTTGGGGTCCTTAAAATGTTTGTTTTTGTCTTCTCCCATCACAATATATTTTTCTTTTCCCTTTAAAATGGATGTCGCCACCAGCCACAAAATGGAGGCAAGCCATGTGATGTGGGATCATGTTCAACCAATAGCATGCCCAGGTTGCAGACTGGGCGGGCAGGTCTGGCAGCCACAGAGGGCATAAAAAGCTCTGGCAGCCCCCGTCCTCCTTGCAGTCTCTGGTGGGAGTTAGGGTGGAATTGCTGTCTCTGCGACTCTAGCTTCAGTCCTGCAGCCTCCCTGTGTGCATGCGTGCTGTGTACCTCTTGGTGAGTACCCTCCCTTGCCCCACAGTGCAGTCACTCTGTGGCTGCCTTGCACCCTGGGCAACGCCCGCCGCTGCCTTTGCAGCCTCCCTGCATACCTAGTCTATACTGTGTCTCTGCCAGCATCCATTTTTTTTAGTGTTTTCCCTCTGGTCTGGGGCGTTGGGGGATGCCTGCACACGGAAATGCTTTAAAAATCGCGCAAAAAGCAGGTAGAAACAACAAACAAAAAAACAAAAAACAGTAACGAAATTTTTCAAAAAATTCACGGCAAACGGAAACGAACCAAAACAGACCTCTCAACGACAAATGAAAAACCGAAACGCCATTTTTCTGTTTCGTGCCCATCTCTACCCACAACACTCAAACGGCACATCTGAGAGTAAATGATTTATTGGTACACTGTTCAGGATAGAGGGAATGGGTTTCAACTGAGGGAAATGTAGGGTGCTGCATCTAGGTAAAAAGATTGAATTGCACAGATATAAGACGGGAGATACCTGGCTGGAAATAGTACCTGTGAAAGGGATCTGGGAGTCTCGGTAGACCACAAATTGAATATGAGTCCCTGTTCTTCTGATTGTAACTACAGCTGATAACTGCAAGTAAATGGCATTTTCTTCTTGAGATGCATCCAGAGTGATCACATTTTACAGAAGGGCTGCACTATGTCTCCAACAGAAGAACTGGTGAGACCAGGCTAAATCTCTCTGCATTTTGTCTTTTCTGCCTTCTGCTCTGCTAGCAAAACCAAATAACCAGGTTCCTAATACAGATCCCCCATTAGTTAGTTAGTTAGTTAGTTAGTTAGTTAGTTAGTTAGTTAGTTAGTTAGTTAGTTCATTCGTTCGATCATTCGTTCGTTCATTTGTTTGTTCGTTCATTTGTTCATTTGTTTGTTCATTCGTTAGTTATTTAGTTAGTTCGTTAAACTTTTATACTGCTCAAATAGAGACTCTGGGAGCTTTACAAATAAGCATACAGGATTTGCTTGAAAAAAGAAACAAGTACCCTTATTAGGCATTATGCTATGCTGTGGGACCAGAGCGGACTGCATGTTATACACACATTGGTCTTTCAACACATTTCAGCTGCACCTGTATCTCCTAGACTCTGGTAGTGACTCTGCACCAGGCGAGGGCCTACTCCTAGAAAACTTATTGGGAAAATTATTTTATCCTCTAGTATATATGCCCCAGAATGCCTTTGTCAACAGGGCTATTATCATGCGGGCAAGTTATTCTCACAGCTGAAGTAAAAAAAAGCCATATATCTCCATGCTCTGTCCAGTTCTGGTGGAACTTAGAATGAGCAATTTAGTATAGCCTGACTAGCTATATTTAAAATAGGGGAGGGGGAACGGTGTACTTAAGACTGTTTTCTGTGGCCCACAGAAGCTGCCACTCATCTTTTGAACAAGCTGCAGGCAAAATCTTCATCACATAGTATCAGAGAGGGTGGTGGGAGGGTCAGGGAGGGAACACATGTGGCCAAGTTCATACATGTGTGGCTGGTTTATGCAGTTCCAAATAAATCTGAGGGGAAGAAAACCAGCCACCTTCTCCATCAAGGTTGACATCAAACCCCACATTTGTGTGTATGTGTGTTTGTATGTATTGTGTGTGCGATTTAACAGCAAGATAATCCTGCATCCTCCCTGAGTTGTCGTTGTTTGATTCAGTAGGAGAAGGGGGGGCATTGAAGGACTAACACCTATCCTAGAGGCTGAGGGGAAAATTCCAATCAAACGACCCCCTGCAGGGTGAGGCATTTAAAAAACACCTTACCCCCCTCCCCCAACTAGTTGAAACCATCTCTCAGTTCAATTTAAGGGACATGCAGCCTGCCTGGCAGATTTCTGCCATGACCGTTTTGAGACTTTTGTTCATATATTTTTCCTACCTTATGCCTGAGGAAGTGGATTTTATTTGCAAAAAGTTTGCATCAGATGTTCGATTGTTAGTGGACTATATAAAGGTATTGTCTCTTTTGCTTTTGGATTACAAGCAGCGGCATCTCCATTAATGCAAATATGTGTGAGGCAAGTGTAATGGGTTTATCAACCGTGTGTGTGTGTGTGTGTGTGTGTGTGTGTGTGTGTGTGTGTGTGTGTGTGTGTGTGTGTGTGTGTGTGTGTGTGTGTGTGTGTGTGTGTGTGTGTGTGTCTGTGTGTGTCTGTGTGTGTCTGTGTGTCTGTGTCTGTGTCTTTGTCTCTCTCTCTGTGTGTGTGTGTGTGTGTGTGTGTGTGTGAGAGAGAGAGAGAGAGAGAGACAGAGAGAGAAACAGCCCCTTGAATTTTACGTGAATATCAATACTGAGTTCCCTTTAATCAATATACTCCTTAAGCAGGGGGATCCTTAGCTTAGGACTCTTTTAAAATGCCCCATCACTTTCCAAGTCGCTCTCCCCTAGTAACTGTCTATGGTACAAAATGTCAGGTGTTTCTTTTTAACCTTTTAGTGAAAAGAAGCCAAATGAGAAAGAAGTGGTGTGGTGTTACATTTAAAGGTATTGTAAGACTGGATGCAGCACTAAAATCTGCCAGTCATGGCCGAAAACCTTTTTTAAGACATAATCCCAATTACTTTTGTGGTTGATATTACAATAACAGGGTTTGGGGAGGCAGTCAAGTTTTGATCAACGCTTAGAACATGTTCAGTTCTGCCATTGGCAGTCAATAGTGCAAGAGTGCAAAAGCAGTGATGCAGCAGTTAAACTGAAGCACTGCAACCAAGCCTCTGCTCAGAAACTGGATCCAATCCCAACAGGTTCAGGGAGCCAGCTCAAGGTTGACTCAGCCTTCCTTCCTTCCGTGATTGGTATATATACTGAGTGAGTATCCAGCTTGCTGAGAGGGGGGGGGAATTTGTGGTCTGTGTAATTAAATTATCAAAACAACAATTGTGTGAAATCCATCTCAGAAGTATATTGCTCTTTGCTCAGTGGAGCTCTATCTCAGAAATCTTTGTATACGGTAACACTACTTCCAAAAAATCATTGATAGGATGACCATGACTTGTGCTTCAGTGCTTCAGAGTGAGCAATAGTCAGTTTAAGAGATCATGAAAAGAGGATCATTTATTTGAAGGCATCCACAATAAAATAGGCATTTTAAATTGTTTTTAACGTGTTTGGAAATGAAGGCAGAAGCTGTCCATAAAGTTTGCTTCGCTGTGGCTAATTAAAGCTAATTGATGAGTGGCCGAGTGAGTCTTGATTACATACCTGGCCACGTGTGCCTTCACATCGTGTTAGTTTGTCACAATTTGCCACAGCAAAATACACAACAATTAAGGAAATACTAACAGAATTTTGCTCCAGACCCCACACCCCATTTTATTATACACCGCTTTGGAGAGGCCTGGGGAATGAAATATTATTCTCTGATTAATTTCTGTCCTTGAAATAGCAATGCCTAGTGCTGAAACTCACATGCAATCTGCAAAAAGTATGCAAGTATATCAGTGATCTGTTAAGGGTTGGGGGGACTAGTAAATGAATATTTCTTTAATATAAACACTGCAGAGTGAGAGTTTGGTTTTGGCCGCCAATAGCTTTTGTCTCACATGAAAACCCAGAAGGAAACGCTTTTTTAAAAAAACTGTAGTTAATACAACCTGGTCTCTTTGTGTTGCGTCTCTGCTCCTTTGATGCTGGAACACCAGGAGCACCCCAGGTTACCTCTCTAAGGTCTCAACAAAAGGAAGCTTAAAGTTATGGATCTTGCTAAAGCTTCAAAAGGCTAGCTCTAATGTTATGATGTCTTTTTTTAAAAAAAACCACACAGCTAATACCATGGCATCCTCCTGACTCCTCTCTCTGAAATCGGAATTGGGGGTACTGCATTAAAGTGGCTCCAGTCCTTCCTGCTGGAAAGAATGCAGAAAGTGGTATTAGGTAATTCATGTTCGACACCAAAGCCACTGACCTGTCAAGTTCCCCAGGGTTCTGTTCTGTCTCCTTTGTTATTTAACGTTTCTATGAAACCACTGGGGGAGATTATCTGGTCTTTTGGGTTTAAGTGCCACCAGTATGACGACGATACCCAGCTCTACCGCTCGTCACCTCCAGATTCTAAGGGAGCTACTATCTCAACTTTACATGAGTGTTTAGCTGCAGTGATGAACTGGATGAGGATGAACAAAATGAAACTAAACCCAAACAAGTCAAAGGTGCTCCTGGTCAGTCGAAAGGCAGCACAAGGGATAGGGATGCAACCTGTACTGAATGGGGTCACCTTCCAATTGACAAAACAGGCACACAGGGATTGTATAAGGGCCTTTTTACACGACCCCTAAGATCCGCTGGCCACTTAAATTTGGACCAGAGATCTTAGGGGTTCGTTGCTCTTCCTGTGTCCCCACCCCCTCCGCACTTCCTGACTGCTGGCTGTGTGAGGGGAGGGAGAAAAAGAGAAAGAAAAGCATGCCGCTCACCTCATTCTGCCTCTCGTCTCTGTAAAAGTAGCTCTTAAAGGGGCGGGAGCCAAAAACAACAACAAACAGAAGCAAGGAGAGCCCCGTACTCACTATCTTTACACCGGATCAAATAATTTTCACCTCCAAGGAGCAGGTACCTGAAAGCTGCGCTGGGACGCGCTAAAGTGGGCGGGGTCGCACTTAATTTCCTGTTAATTCCGGAGCTGGTGGGTAAACATTTTTAAGCTCCTGAGGTGGGAGCCATTTGCCCCGGAGTTTAGGGGTCGTGTATAAACGCCCTAAGTTGCAAAATGAACCTTACAAGGTGGTGTTTCCAGTTTGTGTCCCCCTTCAAATGATTCAAGACCCTTCAGGGTTCCATGTAACCCCCACTCCATTGAGAAGAACAGCTGCCCTAGACAATGGCCAGCTTGGTTGCAGGGTTTCATGAACAAGCAAACATTTCCCCCTTTGTCTCTAGTTCTTACTAGAAGGACTGACAAGTCACCTCATTTACCTCACTGCAAATCAAGGCACAGGCAAAGTCTTCCACTTTGGTACAATTCAAAATATGTCTGCTGTTAAAAACACATTTACTGTTGCCCCCGGCTGTGGAGGTTCAGCCTAGCTTGGCCATAAATACAAACAATGTGACCTCAGCTTCAGGACTCAGTTGCTATTTCTCTAATTCATTGAGAAAAGGTACAGTACCCTGCCCTCCATGAAGGAATATTAAACTGAGTGGGTTGAGGAAAGCATGGGCGGATAATTATTAAAGGGCTTTGGTTAGAGTGAACAGCCTCAAACCTGTCCGGTAGACATGGGCACGACCAGAAAAAATGATGTTTCGAGTTTTCGTTTGTTGGAATGGGTCCGTTTCAGGTTGTTTCCGTTTGTTGCGAAATTTTTCAAAAATTTGTCGTTTCCGTTTGTCGTTTGTCGTTTCCACCGCGATTTAGCGCAATTTGAATTCCCAGAGCATAGGGGCATCCCACAATCAGGGCCGGCGCTAGGTGTTTTTGCACCCTAGGTGGTGGGCGGGGCAGGGGGGTGGGCGGCAGGGGGGAGGTGCGGGCGGGCGGTGGTGGCGGGGGGCCCTGAGCGGGCGGTGGGCGGGCGAGTGGGCGGGCGGCGGCGAGGGCCGCAGGCAGGTGGCGGTGTGGGCGGACGGGCGAGTGGGCAGTTAGGATATCACTTAGGATAGAGGTTCTGTTCTTGGCCTGCACCCCAAATGTGTGTGTGTGTGCAAGCAAATTGAAGTTGGGAAAATAGAAAATAAATGGTAGTATATAATATATTTTTTAAATAAATCCACACCTCCCACTCCCAGTCAAACCTCCCCCTTTATCCAATATCAGAAAAAAATCCTCACAAATTGCCAGAGAAGAATTAAAGAATAAACTGCTATTCCCTTCAGCAGACAAAGCTGCAGGGAATCAAAGAAATTATTTTCTAAATTCAATTCGCTCCCTGCCTGCCTAACTTAAATCCTAAAGCCTCCAGCCTCCCTCCTCAATCTCGATCGGATCACACCAGCACCAGCTGCCAGCCCTCCTCCCTCAACCACATCCATACACCCGACTGCGATTTCTGGAAGGTGCCTCGGCTTTTTATGCCCTCCGAGACATCCAGAAGTGTCCGTCAAAAACCTGGCAATGCCATTGGTGGAATGGTTCAAACAACTTGCATGGTCCCATCCCATGCCCAGCCCAAATGGGCAGGTCTAAAAAAATAAAAAATAAAATAAAATAAAATAAAATCAACACGACGTTTTATTGCTATAAAAAACCCACTGCTGCTACTATAAAAATTCAGGCATTTAAAATAAATAAATTTCACATGTTTCTGTGGTGATTTGGTGTGTTTTTGACCACAATTTCAAAAGAAAAATTGCAGTCGCCATTTTGGATCCCCCCCACCACATGGCATGCAGCGAGACAGACGACGAGGATGCCCCCCCCAGCCTGCTGCAAGCAGCCCAGGACAGGAGAAGAGGGGGGGAAGGCCGGGGACCCCCCAGAAACCACCCCTCTGGTAGGTGGCAAAGCCTCAGGCAGGCATATTTTCGCCTGCTTTTTTGGACGGGAGTCGGGTTTTTTTTAAAAAAAACTTTTAAAAACTTTTTCTGTGTTTCGCATTGCGCGATTGTCTCGATGCCACAAACGGAAACGAAAAACCCGACCAAATTTTTCTTTTTTCAGTTCAAGTTCGAGTTCTCACGGCTTAATTATCGTTACCGTTTCTGTTACGTAACGGAAACGATAACCGAAAACGGAAACGACAATTTCGCCGAGTCGTGCCCATGTCTACTGTCCGGCTAAAACTTTTCTTAGCAGGCAGCCCGAGAGCTGAGCGAGTGAATCTTCTCCCAAAGAGTCTTCATGAATCATAGGGTGCAGTCAATTAACTTGAATATTAATTATCTATAATGAATGTACCCTTCCTGAGGGCTCGAAAAGAAGCAAATTACTTGGAGAGGGACTAATTAAGATGATGTAATCTTGACCATGAAGAATAATTCTTTCCCGGTTACAAAGATGATCTAATTGAAGTATCTCATTAATTAGCGTCTCATGAAATTGGCGCAGGGTGGGGGTGGGGTGGATGGAGATGCTTCGATGAATGCCATCTGAACTCTGGGCCATCTGAGCTTTGTAACACATACACACAATCGCTTTCTGAGTCCTACAGCTGACAGTATAATTAGCCTCTAGAAGCAGTCTGGGCTCCGAAGGATTTACAGCCTTCCAATGTGTGTTTAAGTTTCGGGACAGAAGTCTAAAGCAAAGGGGTCTTCAGTTTCCAAACAGTGAGAAACCTTTGAAGGCAGTGAAAGAGAAGACATACCCAGGAACAAACCTTCTGCCCAGACAGTGTGTGTGTGTGTGTGTGTGTGTGTGTGTGTGTGTGTGTGTGTGTGTGTGTGTGTGTGTGTGTGTGTGTGTGTGTGTGTGTGTGTGTGTGTGTGTCAATTTTTACTGGTCATAGGCCCTTAAAAATAAATCACCTCCCACCAGTATTGGTTGTCAGGCGGGACATGACTGACGTTATGGGTCAGATCAACACCGCAGCCGCCATTTTCTTTTCTGAGTCTTTTTTGAAGGAAAAAAGAAACAAATGCTTCCCTCAGACTGTAACTCAGCACACACATTTTGTTATTATTGTGTGTCACAAAGGTGTTTGACCCAATCAAGTTTCTCAGTATGGGACATTTTACTGCCCTCCTCTCACACCAGTTTGTTTGAAAGCTAATGTAGGGGTTGAACATGGGTCTCCTCAGTCCTACTCCAACAATCTCCACTACACCACATGGGCACTCAATATTAGATTCAACATAACTGGTGTGTAAACTCTTCAGCCTATGTGTTTTCCATTTTCCTTTCAACTCTTTTTCTTCAATATTGATCATCTATTTTTGTCAATGTGTTTCCAGGATAGGCAGGCAGGCAGGCAGGCAGGCAGGCAGATAGATAGATAGATAGATAGATAGATAGATAGATAGATAGATAGATAGATAGATAGATAGATAGATAGATAGATAGGCAGGCAGGCAGGCAGGCAGATAGATAGTATGCACTATACCATAAATGTAGAATATTAAGAAAAGAATATTTTAAAAAGCTGTCAAACATGAGAAGAAGCAGCAACAGTAACTGCAAACACCAGTATAAGCAGATACTGAAAGTTGTTTGATTCAAAAATGTTTTCAATTGAGTTTTTTAAAAAAAAATCTATTTCAAATAACAAAACAAAAACATTATGGCAGGTTTGAGAGTCATCATATTATTTCAGTGACAACTTTTGTGGCTTTCAATCCGCAAGATGATGATGATGAAAGACGGCAGTGACGGTGGTGGGGTGATGGTGATGATGATGCATTTCCTTGCCTCCATCTTGGGTGCCTAAGGCAGCTAAACTTTTACCGTATATACTCGAGTATAAGTCGACCTGAGTATAAGTCGGGGCCCCTAATTTAACCCTCAAAAACTGGGAAAATTTATTGACTCAAGTATAAGTCTAGGGTGGGAAATGCAGCAGGGCCTGACAACTTCTCCTTTGTGAGCTGGGGGGCGGTGTGTGATGCTTAAAATGACTTTTAGCCACCAAAGCAAGTGCTTGGGTTGGTGGCTAAAAGTCATTTTAAACATTGTAGGCCACTCCCCTGAAACATGGGGGGGGGGTCAGGAGAAGTGGCGCACAGTGTTTAAAATGACTTTTCGCCACCGACCCAAGCACTTGCCTCAGTGGCTAAAAGTATTGACCCGAATATAAGCCGAGGGCCCCTTTTTTCAGCCCAAAATTAGGGCTGAAAAACTAGGCTTATATTCGAGTATATACAGTATAAAAGTATATATAATTTATATAGTGTTGGAGAAAAGAGGGGAAAATAATGTGTGTATGTGCCCTGCACCCAAAGTCCTGGTAGTCTTTATAGCAGCATCTTGATAAAACAAGAAAACATTGTGTTCTGAAAAAAGTCTGAGACCTAGCAGAATCCAGTGCCTTTCAGGATACAAAAACTTGTGACAGACAACTTGTCATAGAAAAATATATATTTTATATTTAAACATTTAACTTAGAGACCTTAGCTTCAGCAAAAACTTAATGTACATAATACATGCCTGGTTACATACAAAACCTCGACTAGCAAGACTTATCCTTAAAACAAAAACAGAGTCACTGAACTTAAACAAGGAACAGTGTGACTGATCTTTACCAAGGACCAGCAGCAACTAGTGAATTCTCTGTGCTACATTTATGCAAGCTCCAGCCACAGTCATTTGCACCTGCCTGTGGCTGCTGCAGCCTCAGAATTTTTAGAACCTCCTCAGCTGTATGCGTTTAACCCACACACAAACACTGAGTTACTATACTCTTCTGTGTAAGGTAGGTTCAATATTTTATTTATGCTTTTGTAAACTTGCTTAAGTATAAAAACTTGATAGGTTCCACAGCAGGAGAATATATAAGTAAACCAGAGCTGGAAAACCAGTACCCACACCCAGGGCCGGTGCTAGTTTTTTTTGTGCCCTAGGCGAGGGGCAGGGGGTGGGGCGATGGGTGGCGGGGGCGGGGGCGGGGCGGCAGGGGCGGGGCAGCAGGGGGTGGCGGGGGATGGTGACGGGCACAGGCGAGCGGCAATGGGCATGGGGACGGCTGGGGGCGGCGGCGGGCATCAATGGGCGGACGGCGACGGGCAGCTGGCGGGCGGTGGGGGGACGGATAGCGGTTGCCAGCGGCAGGGGGGCAGCGGAGGGCGGCAGGCTGTCCAGTGCCCTCTCTCCATTTTGGCGCCCTAGGCAACTGCCTAGTTCGCCTTAATGGAAGCGCCAGCCCTGCCCACACCTCATGCCAGGCGAAGGATTTGGGAGATGTACTCCAGAAAAGTAACTTTCCCAAGTCTGAGGTTAGATCGTGTTGAAAGACTGTGGCACTGGCCCTCCCTCTCTGATCCCTGGACCTCAAGGAGGAAACAAACCAAGACATATTTCTAGAACTTGCTTCAAGCTTTCATAATTAGAGACGTGAACCGTTATTTGAGGTAAAATCCATATTCAGATGCCCATACGGCATGGGCATCTATCTTATGTTTGTTTCTCCAACACTGCAACTAGACTTCCCATAAAGCCCTAGCGCCTGGATACCTATGGCGTTCACAATTAATGTGATTTTTATTGCTATTATTTGTTTAGGCTGCTGCTGTTAAACTTTTTTTATCAAGTATGGACACCTAATTGATTTCATCTACTGCAGCGAGAACTCCTTAAGTACCATCTTGCATTGAAACCCTAATTACATCTCTCAAGCCACTACCAAATACACCATAACTAACATTTATTGGGCCATGAAATGTTGCACAGTTAATAATTCGAGATTTGCGCAGAGAATAAAATTCAAAGCTTTTTAAAAGGTGGTTCCTGCTTTACAAGCTCTGTGGCATTTTCAGAAGTTGATCAGTAAAGCTTATTATCGTTTCACCTTCTGGAATTTTGTGGCCTTTTCTCCTCTCTCCCCTGCCAATATTTGGGTTTTTGAATACCTGGGCTCAACTTAGTTGCACTGAACATGACGCTGATAGCAGAAAGAATGGGGTGCAAAGGGAGGAAAGAAGGTTTTTTTTCTTATTTTCATCAGTCATCTGCTTTCTAAAAGGCTTCTTCTTCTTCAAAGAAATTGAAACACTGAATCATGTCCTTTTTGTATGTGATGTTTATAGAAATGAGCGTACTAAATTATTCAAGCCCATAATGAGTGTCTTCCCAGGTAGGACGCTGAACTGGTATTTAAAATATTTATTAAGTGACACAAACAAGGGTACCACTGAATCTGTGGCCAAGTTTCTTTTCTTTGCCCAAAGAATACGGAAGACAACCTTGGCCTCTGTTAACTCTTAATATAATTATGAATTGCACAATGTTTGTATAATTCACTTTTACTACCTAAACTGTTTTAACTATCTTAAAATTTTGTAATGGTTTTACTCTTTTATCCTTTTAAAACTTCATGTATGTATTTTTACCTTATTGGTTGGGCCTGTGGCCGCAAATAAAGATTGTTGTTGCTTCCTTCTTCTCTTGTACACTTGTTCGGATCATAGCCGTGTCTGCTTGTCAATATAATGGCAGCCCAATTTCGTGATCCTGAGGATTTCCCGGGTGGCAATGGTGGTAACAGAGTCACAAAATGCTGTCCAGTTGATGTCACTTGAGGCACAATTTGATGGGTAGGAATATGATTTTTTTCTGACCATCACTTCTTGGTTGTTGGATGCACCCTAAGTATGTAGTCCAGTGGCCTGTTTGTCTGGCTTCAGAGAGCCTGGAGTTCAGTTCACCCACTGTGCCTCCTTAACAGGGGCTGGACTCCATAACCCACAGGAACTCTTTGAGCTCTGAAGTTCAAAGGTGGTGATGTTGGTTCTTGTTGTTCTTGTTGTTGTTGTTGTTATTGCTGCTGCTGCTGCTGCTGCTATTTGAAAACTGCAAAAATACCAGGCATAGTTAACCAACATTATAAAAACACTAAGTCTCCGAAAACTGTTGGCTGCAAAGTCAGCAGCTTGGCAGTTTGAATCCTGGGTGCCACGCAGCAGAGCGAGCTCCTGCTGTTAACCCCAGCTCCTGCCAACCTAGCAGTTTGAAAGCATGTAAATGCAAGTAGATAAAGAGGTACTGCCGAAAAAAGTAAGTAGATACAAATAGTGTTTCCTTGCAGCCATGCTGGCCACATGGCTACAGAGTTGCACAACACTGGCTCTTCGGACACGACTAGCACACATGTGCGGGGGGAACCTTTACCTTTTTTACTACTACTACTACTACTACTACTACTACTACTACTACTACTACTAACCACACAGCGAACTATGCTGGATTTTGTATTACAAATCACGAGTCAAATGTTTCCCAAGCGTTTAGGACTATGTGATGTATCGGCGAATTATGCAAGCAGATCCCAGTAAGGTGGCTTTCTGCAGCTGACTGATGGTGACCTTGTCAACTCCAATTTCTTCTGTTGTTGTTGTTGTTGTTGTTGTTGTTGTTGTTGTTGTTGTTGTTGTTGTTGTTGTCGTCGTCGTTGTTGTTGTTGTTGTTGTTGTTGTTGTTGTTACAATGCCAGGCAGAGACTTTTCAGTGAGGGCACAAAGATTCTACCAAGGAAGAAGGCCGCCTTTATTCCTATTATGTTATTTTTAATGTGATTGATGGAATTGGTTTTATTAGGTAGGGCATGTGGGGTTTGGTGAATGTAGACGTGACGGTTGGCATGCTAATGCATTTTATTGGTCGTTGGTGTGTGTTTTTATGACCCCATTAGCGGCTTTTTATTTCTGTTAGGCTGTTTTGTAAGCCAGCCCATTTGGCTGGAGAAACAGCGTGAAGCGAGCGAGCGTACGGTTCCTTTTGCAATTAGGTAGCATGCTTTGGAAACAATGAAATGGAGGCATGAATAGCTGGCATCCTCGATCTGAGAAGCTGCCTGTCTTCCCTTTTTTTGTTCTCCAAGGCCGCTGCTTGAGTTAACATACTGCACTGTTAACATTAACTCCTTCTACTGTATATCGCTGTATAGATAGAGAATCAATACACCGACTGAAATATGGTTTTGTTAAACTGTCTAGGGGGCAGTACACATTTAGCTTTTGTGCTATTTTCAGAAAATGAACATCAATATAAAAATAATGAGCATCATAAAATGGAAGCCCAGTTCAGGCCGCTGAGTTGGCTTTTACGAAACAGGAAGAGATTTATACAAAGGCTGCTGCAGGAAAGGCTTGAGGTAGAGTAACAGTTTGTGTCCTTCAAAAGAAGGTGTTTGGAACAGTGCTGTGGAGTCGGTAGATAAATGTTCCGACTCCGACTCCTACGTTTTTTGGTACTTCTGACTCCGACTCCGACTCCTCTGTATTAATATACGAATGTATTTTATACATTCCTTGAAGGAAAGAAAGGCAACATACATGTCATTACCCACAGGACTACTGGCTGGGAAGCCAACAGTCTACTGTATTGAACAGTTTAAGCAAAAGACAAACACAATGAAAACAACAAAGTTTTATTATTATTTTTATTAATTAATCAAGTGGCTGGATAGTAGCAGCAGGCATAAACATCAGGAACAGGTGCTTCACCAGTTCAAAAATACAAACCACATTATTTGGTTGTTTTAGAACAAAAACAAAGCTTATCTATATGAACCAAAAACAAAATCTGTAAAACCTAGAAATGGTTTATATTAATCTTAATATACTTAATTTACTTAATCCCTTATCAATGAGAGGCTAGGTTACCCATGGGCGCTGCGTAACAGCAGAACACAACACTATGGAAAGTATAAGTATTGCCGCTCCTACTTGTGCGTTGCGTGTCATATAGTGAAGCACATGAAAAGCATGCTTCTTCACGGTCACTTAACGTGTTCGTTTTGCGGTTACGTGAGGCACTGCATGCATTGGTCTTTATTCTTACAGTAGAGAAGTCATCAATTATAACTTTTTGTGAATTGGGACATTTAAATGTGCTTTTTTTAAAATTCCAATCTATTTGTTTTGCCGACTCCGACTCCGACTCCAGGTACCCAAAATTTCCTCCAACTCCGACTCCTCGACTCTGACTCTGACTCCACAGCCCTGGTTTGGAAGACAAGGCCAACATTTTCAACTCATCCCCTCCCACCCTGAAGACCTGATGCTGTGAAATGGCTGCCTTTTTCGTCCGGATTTCCAGGGATCCCGTGGCAGACCAGCACACGTGGCTGGTGGTTCTCCTGGCAACCAAAATTGCCATGCTGATAATGGATCTCTCTCTCTCTACTGCCAAACGACTAGCATTGTGTGTTGCAGCCGAGTGGGTAAAAATGCCATATTTCCCCCACTGTGTTATCAACACATGGAGATAATAAACCAGAAGAAGCTGTTTTCATGCTGTCCATCAGAATTGCTCCAAGGTGGATTTTTTTCATTGGTAGCAGGATGTAAGGGTAGTGTTCCCTTATGTCAATATGATACTTTGATCGGGGTTATCTTGGATTAAAATAAAATAAAGTCACTATGCTTGGAACATAACCATCCAAACACAGGTCCATCTAATCAAGGGATTTTTTTTCTTACAGGGGCAACCGAGAAACTCCACAATCAGAATATGAGTAAAATAACACTTCCCTCTCTTCTAATTAGATTCTGATTTGTACAGTCTGCCCTTGAATAAACTGGTTCTAGTCAGCAAGCCTCTAACTCCTGCCACCCACAAATTTATCTATTCTCCTTTTCAAGCCACCTAACCCCATAGCTGCCTAAATACCTTAAGCACATCCAATCTCGCCTGATTTTGGAAGCTAAGCAGGGTCAGCCCTGGTTAGTACTTGGATGGGAGACCTCCAGGGAATACCAGGTGCTGTAGGCGCCTGGAGTAGGAACTGGCAAGCCACTCCAGTATTCCTGCCAAGAAAGCTCCATGACATGAGGTCACAAAGAGTCGGTCACGACTGTAATGACGCAACACACACACACAACCCCATAGCAAAACTTTTCTAAAATTTTGCATACAACTTACTAGTGGAAGAAAAAGCAACTCATTCTCTCTCTCTCTCTCTCTCTCTCTCTCTTTCTCTCTCTCCCTCTCTCCCCCCCTCTCTCTGTCTCTCCACACACACACACACACACACACACACAGAGAGAGAGAGAGAGAGAGAGAGAGAGAGGGATATATATATATATATCTCCAACCTGAGGAAAGACAACAACATAATCATTCTCCCAGCAGACAAAGGCAATGCCACAGTGGTGATGAACACATCCGACTACCAAGCCAAACTATCCAACCTACTACAAGACCCTGCTTACATACCTTTGAACACAGACCCCACCACCTACCTGGAAAAAATCACCAAAGCCAAAATAAAAGCCTCTCCCTTAAGTGAAGAAATCAAGCCAAGCATCATCCCCAGAGAGAAATCATCCAGATGCCCCAAGCTCTACGGCCTCCCCAAGATTCACAAAGAAGGAACACCTCTCAGACCCATAGTCAGCTCCATAGGCTCACCTCTACAAAACCTCGCCAAATTTCTTGCCAAACAACTCCAGCCCTATGCAGAATCCATCACTTCATACGTACAAAACTCGTTCCACTTCATAGAAATTATAAAGAAACAAGACCTACAACCCAATGACCTACTCGTGAGCTTCGATGTTGTTTCGCTCTTCACACAAGTGCCCATTCAAGAAGCCTTGACAGCTATCCACAACAAATACAACCCCCCCAAACACATCCTAGATCTGACCAACCACTGCCTAACCAACACATACTTCATCCACAATGGACAAAGATACAAACAGATAGAAGGAGCACCCATGGGATCACCCCTCTCACCGGTCATCGCAAACCTATATATGGAACACTTTGAAACCAACGCGTTACAGAAGTCCGAACATAAACCCAAACTCTGGCTCAGATATGTTGACGACACCTTTGTTATCTGGCCACACAGGAAAGATAAACTGAACAACTTCCTCACACATCTCAACAGCCTACACCCCAAAATACAATTCACTATGGAAATAGAAGCCAACAACCAACTTCCCTTCCTGGACGTCCTAATCTACAAAAAAACCCGACGGCTCCTTAGGACATACCATCTACCAGAAAAAAAAACACATACAAACCGCTACTTAAATGCACAATCACACCACCACCCTGCACAGATCAACTCCGTAGCAAAAACCCTCATCTCCAGAACCAAACGCCTCGCTGACAAAGACCACCTAAAAACTGAATTACACACTCTCTCGAATGTTTTAATTGCGAACGGATTCCAAAAAAACACCATCACCAAACTAATCCAAAAAGGAAACACCCCCAAGAACCAAGAAACAGAAGAGAACAACGGCACCGCCCCCTCCCTTACATCAAAGGCACCACAGACAAAATCAGCAAAATTCTCCACAAACACAATATCAAGACAGCCTTTTGCACCGACCAAAAAATAGCCAACATTTTAAGAAACCCCAAAGACAAGATTGAGCTAGAAAACCAAGGAGTCTGAAATACCATGCAAAGTCTGTCCAGCCACATACATCGGACAAACAAACAGGAGAATAAGCGCACGCATCGCAGAACACAAGAACGCAGTCAAAAAAGAAGAAAAATCTTCCTCTCTCTTCCAGCACATAAAAACAACAGGTCATGAAATTGACTTTGAAAGAACCAAACTCATCTCCAAAACTGAACACTTCAACAGTCGAATAATCATGGAAGCCATTGAAATAGAGAAACACCCAAACAACATGAATAAACGTGATGACACCTCCCGCTTGCCTGACATCTGGAAACTAGCCCTGGTCACAGACGAGCCTCTGTCACAAAGACTGACACCAGGTCCAAAAGGACACAAGATGCCACCACCTTCCATCCACACCAAACACAAACCCAGACCCTTCCCACAGATGAAACGAAACCACCACCCAATAACAAAACCACGACTGCACCATCTACTGCGGCACCCCACTCCAGTCACCACATGGAGCACACACACACACCCCAAAAAAACATTGGGAGACCACAGACACGTAGCCAGACCAAAATGAATTCACAAGACACAGGACCCCACTCCACCAAAGCCCAGGATACTGCCAGAACCCACCAGCCATCTAACCCACCAGCATCTAAACAGCCATCTAAACAGCCACCAGCAGTTAATCCCTTAACGATCGCCTCAGCCACACAGCAGATCACAAAAGAACAAAGGAACAAAGGAACCTGCAATCAGCAACAAAGCAAGCAAACCACACACCCCCAGCAGTATTTATAGAAGGACTTCAACTGAGACCACGCTTTGCTTCAAGAAGAAAGAAGCCAGAACACCAGCCTGAAGATGACGAGTGAGACCTCGTCGAAACGTCGCCAAAACAACCAGATTTCTACACGGGAAGAAACCCGAATCCACCCTAACATGCATACCTATACCCGTGAAAATCTACGAAAACATATATATATATATATATATATATATATATATATATATATATATATATTAGGAGAAAATGAATAACATATTCAGGTGGTGAGAAAAAAAGAATAAAATGTGAAAACAGAGTAGATTAGAACAAGTCTCTTCCAAAATTGCATACAAAATGTATTTACAATTTTGTACTGACATGTGTGAAGTTTCATCAGACCATATTAAAATATGGGATTACGGACAAATGGGTGAAATGATTTTAAAGCTGGGAAGCAGAACAGGAGCAAAAGTGAAACTGGCACAATGATTCGTTCTTAGGGCCTGGGGATCCAAGAGTGAACTGGTGCCTCCCTGTACAGCATTGGGTCTCATTTTGAGGGTGTGTTCCTAAGGAAAGTGCAGAGATGTATTGCAGCTGTATCTTTCTGCAGCTCCTAAGGTCCAATTGCATTTTATTAACTTTTTTTTTTTTTGGTGGAGGGGGAAGTGCTCATGTTTTTAAATTTAAAATGGCTCCCTACTCAGTTTTTTGTGTTTATTTTTAATTTTAAATTAGGAGCTGAATGTTTGTTGTTAAAAGATAGTTGGGTGATGGAAAAAGAACATACGAAGAGGGGTGAAGGTTTCTCAAACATTGAAAGCAGGGTATTTGCCACAGTGAAAAGTTTGGAAACAATTGCTACGCATCTGTCTGCTTCTTCCTGTGAGCGAGCAAAGCCAAAATTGTGGCATATGGAAATATCTGCAAGTGTGTTTACTTTGCATTTACAGATCTCAGAATCTAGCTCTTTGGAAGAGGAGAAAATACACCTTGTCCAACTTTTGTCTGTCTTCATGCTCAGCGTCAATGTTGACTAGGAATTATGGACATTGTTTTCCAGTGCCTTTAGAGAGGGGACCCTGATTTAGAGAAGCATGGATGGTGCTGATCAGTTGATTGCAAGCATCAGGGAGTCCTTTTGATTACCTCAGAATTTTTCTTTTTCTTTCTTTCTTTCTTTCTTTCTTTCTTTCTTTCTTTCTTTCTTTCTTTCTTTCTTTCTTTCTTGCAGAGCCTTGCACAAATTAAAATTATGGACACATATGAAAAATGCTTAATATTTAAAACAAATTATTAAAACTATAAAGACAATTAGACTGCTTTGGACCAGACCTGGGCTAAGCTATTTAAATAAGATTATCTCTGCCATTTGCAAGATTTTCTTTTGGACACATAAGTGATGCATGAATTGAATTTCTCCACAGTCTCAGAAAATTTGTCCCGTATCCAAGAAGTCCCATTCTACCTGATTATTCTTTGACCTCCCTACTTCGCTTTGAAGTCAATTGAATGACTTCCAGATGCCTCTAAGGGTATTCACAAAGATGGGCAGGATGCAAGCAAGCCAGCATGGTTTTTTAAAAGTAAAGCTTTCTTTGTGGACACAGTGACAACACCCTGTTTTGCTTTCCTCAGGAATATGGATCAATTTCTTCTGCATTCTGGATTTTATGGTTGGATTGTGTCATACTGAATCCTATCACCCCTTGTCATGTCCCTTGCTGAATGGGCAGGAGCTATGCAGCTGCTCTGTGTAATAAGATGAGTCAGAAATATCGCTCCAGAAGCAAAAGCTGGGTCCTAAGTTCAACCCCAAGGCCCAGTATCCATTTACAAGCCTCACCAAGACTCAAGATGGCCCCTCTTCCAACAACAAATAAACTTCACTGCAGAAACATGAGTGCAAACTTGCCTCAAGACCTTTTGAGCTCATCAGCCAAGCTCCCCTTGAAGGCTGGTAGCAACAGATATCCCCTCCAGTGTCCTGATGGGTTGGAGGTTTTGCAGCCTGTTACTGAAGGTAGAGGGAAATAAGAACAGGCCTTCCCCATTATCATATTTGAAAAATATTTTTTTGTTTCCTGATCAGTAAGAAGCATGGCTTCTTATTTGGAGGATATGGAGAACGGCCTCTTTGGGCTGACGTAAAGAGAATGACATAAATGTTGAGAAATTCCTGTCAAACTCTTCTTGAAAGGTAATTACAAACTTCATTGAGCCCTCAGGATATAGTCAGCTACACAGCCTGTGACTCATACCTTCCATGTTCTAGTAGCACCGGCCCTGCTGTTTAACAAATTGAGGTGACTGCCTTAAGCAGCAGGTGCTGAGAAGAAACACTGACTGTCTCCTACCTTTTTCCTCCACCGCTCTCCAGACATTTACCTCTTTGGGTCGACAGAGTTGTATGCCCCATGTAACCTGCTCCAAACCTTCCAACTCACTTGCCAACTCAGGTCTGTTGGTGGAGGACACCTCCATGACTGCTTTCTGTTGGCATTCCTCTGTTGCCATTGGCAAGTCAGGTTGAACGTCCATTCCAATCCCCTTGTGCGCTGATGCACAGTGGTGTAGCAGAGGCAGGGGTTCCATAGAAAGTCTCCAGCTTTCCTCCAAACTTTTCAGATTAGCTGTGGAAGAAATGGGTTTTCCCAGGAACAAGATACGGTGTTTGTATTCATAATGTAAACAGTGTGAGGATAATTTGTTCTCCAAAGGGCAATTAAAAGCCACAAACTGTGTCAAGCACCTGTTTATAAGAACTGTTCCAGCAGTCCATCTGTTTGTACCCTTTGCAATATAAATATTTCCCTCAGGTGAGAGACAAGATGGCACCCACTCTCCAAAAGCTAGAATTACATATAAATATATGTATAATTAGTAAGGCAATTGAAGGAGGGAATTAATTGAGAAAGAAAAGGATGTGACTGTAGTCTACAGATAGTTGAACCGGCTGGGTCAGTCAATGAGTTAGATGCACAGCCGTGTCCGATTCTATCGTTTTGCCTTCTGTAAGTGGAGCCAGCCTGTGTGACCTTGGGCTAACTCCACAGTCCCAGGGCTCACCCAGAAGAACAGAATGAGAAAGCACTTTGGAGGACCCTGTACCTAGAAATGGTTGCCATAAGTCAGAATTTTGACAGCGCAAGCTTGTTGTTGTTGTTGTTGTTGTTGCTGCTGCTGCTGCTGTTGTTCACAGCTAAAGAAGGCATTTGAAACTTCTCTTCTGTATTCAAGAAGGGATTATCTAACCTGCCTGACCTTCTACACTTCCATCTTCGGTGTTAATCAAGACTTCTGTGACTTGGATCAGATAGGATTATTCTCCTTCTAGAATAGCATTATCACCTCCTCCTCTTCAAAAGAGGGAGGGAGAAACACCACAGCATGGAGCTCTCTCTTTTGCAGGCTTTTCTGACCATCTGATTTACACACACACACACACACACACACACACACACACACACACACACACACACACACACACACAGGACCTCTTAGCTACAAATACGGGGCATTGGACTGTTGCTATTAACAAATACAGTATTCTCACCAAAAGCAAGCTGGTGGCTGTGAGTCCCAACAATGTGTTGGCTCCTGTTGACAAAATAATAGATATCTTATAATTTATAAAGCACTTCCTCTTGCTTGCTTGGGGCCATGAAGTGGATGGTGGATCTGTCACCTCACCAAATAAGATGAAGGAAGATGTATGATTCAAAATGTGTTTCCATAAAAATGGGAGAGCCACAATCAGCTTCTTTTGTATACAACTCCCAGAAGTCCCTGGAAAATGTGGCGACGGGTCACACTGGCAGGATGTTTCTGGAAGTTGCAGCTCAATAATGTAATTCTATGGGTGATAACTGAGCCAGACAGTGTGGTGTAATGGTTACAGTGTTGAATTAGGAGGACTCCGGTGAACTGGATTCAACCCCCCTCCCCAGCTGTGAAGTGCATCTGATGACCTTAGATGAGCCACAATGTGCCATGCAGATTCACCTCAGGTAAATTGCTATAAAGACAAAATGGGGGTGGAGGTGAGGAAAGATACTTTTGCTGGGAGAAAGACAATGCGGGACATAAAGTGTAGCAAACCAGACAGGATATAAAATACTGTATGACAAAACAAAGGGTATTTTTACACGACCCCTAAACTCCGCCACAAATGGCTCCCAGCTCCGGAGCTTAAAATTGTTTCCCCACCAGCTCCGGAGTTTACAGAAAATTAAGTGCGCCCACACCCACCTAAGTGCACTTTTCAGGTACCTGCTCTTGGAGGGTGAAAAATTCCAGATCTGGATGTAAAGGAGTGAGTGCCCAGCTCTCCTCGCTTCTGTTTGTTGTTGTTGTTTGCCTCCCGCCCCTTTAAGAGAAGGAATCAGGACGACGACGGGGCTGGGGGAGGCTTGGACTGGCAAACGGAGGTGAGCCTGCATTCTTTTGTCCCCTTTTTTCTCCCTCCCCTCACGCAGACAGGATCAAGGAAGTGCGGAGGGGTGGGGACGCAGGAAGAGCAACAAACCCCCAAGATCTCTGGTCCGAATTTAAGTGGCCAGCGGATCTTAGGGGTCGTGTGAAAAGGCCCAAAGACATATATAAAACAGACCCTGAAGTGGCAACCAGCTCCTGAGGTAAGTAAAATGATGGTGGATCTGTCACCCTAGGCCAGTGGTGGTGAACCTTCGGCACTCCAGTTGTTTTGAACCACAACTCCCAGAACTCTGAGCCTAGATTGCCAATGGAAAAGGACTTTGGGAGTTGTGTTCCAAAACATCTGGAGTGCTGAAGATGCACCACCACTGCCCTAGGCGAACAGAAAGTTGTGATGAAGTTAGATCAAACTGGCACCACTGGGTTTGATTTAAGTCTTCCTGGGCCCATCACAACACATATTGTGTCACACTCACATGCCAACTGTGGATGAGAATGTAAATCTTCAGGTGCCAGGACTAGCCCTACCATTAGATCCCATCCACTCTGTAGGCTATTTAGGGGAACTGGAAGGGCTGCTCTGGGGAAGAGGGAGGAATGAGGCAAACATTAAATACCTCATTCACATTGACTTGGGCTCTCTCAAAATAACAAGACATGTAGACTAGGGATTTTTAAGCCCTGCAAGATTCCTGACTTCTAACATGGGATCAAGGCAAGGGATAGTTCCTCCTCTCAACAAAATCTGATCAGTATACTCACAATGCTTCTGAGGCTGCCTAAACTAGGATGCTAAACCTCTCTTTGACAGTTACTTCACGTCCACTCTCATCCCGGGAGGAAGATCGTTGCGTGTTGATGTCGGTTGCAGTCACGTGGTCTTCTCATGGTTCTGACCCTGTTCCCATGTACTCACAGGCGTGAGGGATGATACCAGCATGACTGTTACCACACGTCCTCGTTCCGTGATGAAATGTGAAATTCCATGCCTTTGTTCTCCGTTGTTGTTGTTTTTTTGGCCCGACCTTCCGTTTTTCGATGTTTCGATTATCCGAAGCCTTGCCTTCAATGCGTTACGGAGATGAGTTTGAGGCATTTGTCTTTTAATCTCTCTGCACTGCGTTGCTGACTCCATAGGGAATGTACTGGCGAATGACAGTTCGCACTTCTGCCACTAGATGGAGAATGGCACATTGCAGGAAGAGACTGACCTCACGGGCTCTCGTATCAGAACGAGAAGCGAGATGAGGAGATTCCCGAGGCCAGGGGGGAATCTCTCATCCCGCTTAGATCACAGTTCAGGGGGCGTGGTTGGGATGAACTCTTTTCGTCCCGCAATGGACGTGCAGTTAGATTTCTTTGTACCGGTCCCCAGCAGGACCACGAACAGCGATGAGATGGACGTGAAGTATCAGCCTTTAAGAAGTAGACAGTGTACACTCTCACACAGCAGCATGCACACAAGGACTAGTTGGTTACTTGGAAAGAACCAACGCAACACTTCAGGTTTTTGAATTTATGAATAGCAGAAATCTAGAAACCCCAGGGAGAGAAGGAAGGAAGGAAGGAAGGAAGGAAGGAAGGAAGGAAGGAAGGAAGGAAGGAAGGAAGGAAGGAAGGAAGGGAAGGCCACTTCTGTCAGCCCAGTTTGCTGGCAACTAAATCTAGATCCAAATTCTGGGTTCTGTTTTTGATAGCTTGGAATCCTTCCAGCCTTCCAGCTCTCTACGCAGGCACCTTCTAAATATAACTCACACCTCACTTGCTACACAATTCCATACAACACGGCTCATCATTTAACACAGGGCTTAATCTTTCTGAGAAGTTCCCTTCAGGTTAGCTTGAATGCACTTGCTGCGTATCGATCTTTTGTCAAATATCATACACCCGACTGTGAAGCCGATTAAGAAGCATTTCCTCTAAAAGTCAATATTTATTCATTAACAACCTTTTAGCAAGTTAATTAAAAGTGACAGTTTGCATTTTTGGATTAACAGATTGATATATTTTCTTCTTTTCCTCCACCCCCCAAGTAATTTATCGTTTACAGTAAAGATAATGAGACATAAAAGTTAATTCTGCAGATCGGTACACACATGGCATGCGTTTCTGGTGCCCCTGTCAGCAGATGAGGCTTATACACAGTGTTGCTTCATGTGAAGAACTATGTTGTACTCCATTATTTGTTATCCCCCCCCCAAAATAATAACAACATCCAACATGTGATGGGATAATGACGGTGATAGCAAACTTTGCTAGATTTGCTGATGAAATCTGATTCATATAGAATCTGTTTTTAGTTCTCAATTGGCATCTTTTTAGGCAAATAGCCCTTTGAGAGTGCCTTTTTCTTAAAAATAAATAAATCTATATTTCCCTTTTGATTCCTCAGGATTCTGCTTTTCAATATCATTTGTCCCGTGGCTGTTGGTAGTTTCTGACCATTAGACTCGGTTACAGGAAGCTCACCCACCACCTAAAAAAAAAATACTGCATCCATAATCTCTTATAGCTCCCAATAATCTCAACCTCACCTGCTCATTTCCCCCATCTTCTCCATGAGATGAAAATGACTGTAAAACTTGGATTCATTAGTTTAAAAAATTAAAACACCTGCTGGGACTTTCATTTCTTGATTAAATCCCCCAGAATTCTGGCTGGGTTAATTCATGGAGCCTTCTGGACTCTGTAGCCCACAAATTCCAAAAATCTCATGGCTACCAATTTGCTCATGGCAGGAGGTGAAAAATGCTCCATCTGTGATGATCAGACTCTTTTCTCCATTTAATGATGTGCTCTCTGACCCTCTTTATCAGCAGAGCCAAGTTGTTTCAGTTCCTACAGGGAAAACTGAAAGGGGGCCAGAGAGTGCCAAATGAGAAATCTTCCTTTCCTTTGTCTAAAATGAAAGTTAGACCTGAATTTCAGCAGCACTTTGGGCAAAGCTTTATTATTATTATTATTATTATTATTATTATTATTATTATTATTATTATTATTATTATTATTATTATTATTATTATTATTATTATTAACTGTCACTGTGTGTATATACAACGAAATTCAGACATCCAGAGACCAGATTCAACACACACACACACACACAAATCCCTGAACACTCTCACACACAATAAAAAGTCCCCTCAACATACACACACATTAAAAAATCCCCAAACATTCCCCCACCCACCAACCCTCACTAAAAACACAAACATCTACACAACAGGCTAGAAAACAGAGAACTTAGAAAACAGAAAATCAGTATCCATGCTCATTTATTTTTATTTTTCTGAGCTTGAAATTCCAATGCCCCTGTAGCAGTGCTACAGTTCCCAACAGAAGTGGGAAAATCCTGGCAAAATAAGAAGTATGTGCAAATATGATACCTGCCTAAGTTGCACAAATAGCCCAGCTTTACTTATTTTGTAACCATGCTTTAAGGTCTCAAAGCACAGGGTTTTTACAAAGATGCTGGGGAGATGAACCAAGGTTTTCATGCATGCAAATCATGTTTTCATGCCCTACTAAGAGGTGGCCCTTTCCTATAGGAACATGAAGCGTGCATCTCAGCGATGTACAGTCCTTTCCCACCAAACCTCTTCTCCTTCTGTGCTCTGTCCTGCAAAACCCAAGAGCTGGGCTTTTCAGTCAGCTATGCAAACAGACCAGATTTACAGTAAAGATGGGCATTTGAATATGTCGTGGTGATTGACATCTCCTAGCTGGAGCGTAGGAATAGCGTGTTTTCCACACACCCCGAATGGGTTCTGGCTGCAGATTTATGAATTACTTTGGCTGCCGTTCTGCATGAGCCTGCCCCCAAGCTGTTATGGTTTAAAATATCTCGCCTGCTACCTTTGCAGATTGTAAAAGAGCCCTAATTCACTCCGGGTGGCAGGCCAAGAGCGCGGAAAGAGAACTGTTCAGCCCAACAGCCTGTGCCACTTTGTCCAAGCATCAATTTGCATAATCGCAGTTCCAGCCCCAGCCAAAAATGACCAGGGCTGGGGGTTTTTAAAACACTTTCTTACATTGGAGGTCCTTTTGGGGGCCTCTGAATCAGAATAAACTGATGCCCACTGTAATTCGGCGCCAGCTGCAACATCTTTCCACCAGAACTAATAGATTGTCAGCAAAACAGAGGAATAACTATTTTAATGGAACCTTTTATGATGACTCCAGTGTGGAAAGTGGGGCTATTTTGGTGCTCGTCCAGCAGACCTAATCGACAGTAGCTCGGTGCGATGCTGGATACTTTGCACTGCCTGAATGGAACCTTGTTACCTGTGCTTGTTAAAAGATATTTATGACTTCTCCGTGAAAAACAGCATGGCCTGCAATATGCCTCAGAGAATTTGTTTGAGTCCCTGGATCTGGCGGCCACCCTTTGCAGACTTGGCCTGTGAAGAACAAGTGCGCTATCAATTTAGCTTCCACCCCACCCCAAAAGGAGATGAAATTATAACTTTTTTGCCAACTCTGGAGTAAGCATTCCATGGGAAAAGGGGCAAACAGAAAGTGTAGAGGGTGCAGTTCGTTATTCGTTTCGTTACTGAACCAAAAGTTCATTTCGTGCCCACCTCTAGCTATTAGAGATGAGGGTGTGGATCTGCCAAGTCTAAGGGATACATCCAATGATAGCCTGCACTAGAGTAGACCCACTGAATCAACAGGACCTCAACACTGAATCACCAGGGCCTCAACAAGACATTTTAAACTACAGCTCCCATCAGCCCCAGCCAGAAGGCTTGGTGTTTGTGGATGATGGGGACTATAGCTTGGGGGGGGAACCTTGGTCTTTCCCACATAGCCATCAATCCTGCTCTACCCAATGAAGAAGATCCTGGCCCATCCCTGACAGATTCATTTCCCACCATGTCCTGATACTAGGGCCTTGTGGGGCATTAACATGTGGCCTCATGCTAGCATCGCTTGATGTGCTGTTGTCTGCCATCACCAGCTATGACCAAAGGAAACTGCCCAAAGAAACAGGAGGGCCAGTAGATACCTATAGAATCTAAAACAGAAAGCAGGGCTGCCATAGAGAAACGAGGTGACTTGCAGCAAGTTGCATGACCGAGGTTCCTTTCTACTTTCCAGTCAAAACACGTGTAGGGAAGTTGACAGAGGTGGTTAGAACAAATGTCTTCTTCTTCCTCTCCCAGTCTGCTTGGGGCATTTTAGCTGACTTCTGGATCTGAGTGTAATGAAATTACAACAATCTCATCTCTTCTTCAAAGATCTCCCCATAGTTTTGGCAGTGGAGCTGTCCATGGTCCTGACTCTTTGATTTGACTTAATCTGCCTCTTCCTAATTTGACCTGGCATAGGACAAACCCTCTCAGGTTGTTGACACTTCCCTTGTGAGTCCCAAGCTCTTTTACTTGGTCCCTCTTTCCAAATAGCAGAAGAGGCTCCCTCCTCAGGATGGCTGCTCCTGACAGCCTCTTTGGACCAGACGACCTCAGGAAGAAGGGTCATGGAAGAGGGCTTTGCTGAGATCCCCCCACCCCCTCAAAACTTGGGTCTCATCATGTTCTCTGCAACATTGTTCCCCCAAACAATCTAACCAGGGATTTCTCTCATTCCTCATTTCTTTGATGAATACAAGAACAGCTTTTAGAAAAGAGGAAGATATTCATAAGAAGCTCACAAATGACCCAAGCTATGGTTGAAGCACATAATCCTATCTGCCATTTGTATGAATGGAATAAATAACAATATTTACTGTCCCTTTGATTAATGGGGATCAGAAGTATTCATTCCCTTCGCTACACTGGGTAATCCATTTGCCTCCTGGGCAATATGCAAATAACCAAATTTGTGACATCCAGCTCGGAAGAGTCAAGAAATTGATTAGAAGTGCTTGCATAGAAGAAATAGTTGTCTTTCTTAAAAAAATACTATTATATCCATAATCATATTTGACTCTGTAGAATCTAAAAGGAAGACCCTGGGACACATGGGCAAAGATCAGACCTCACAATTATGCAGCTCACAAAGCAGTTTATTTTATTTTATTTTATTTTTACAACTTATATGCCACCCACTACCCAAAGGTCTCTGGACGGCTTACAATCAAAGAATTAAACAATTAAAACATCAAATATCAATAAATAATTAAAACAAAAATAAAAACCTTACACTAAAATCATTAACTGGTGGATCACCAATCTCTTGGTTTAAATTCTACAAGTTCTGCCAGGGTTGAGACCACCATCTTTAATTAGGCCTTATAAGTGGAGATGTACGGGGATTAACATCCAAGCCCCTTTGCTTAACAATAGGACATGGCCAGTTTAAGAGCAAACACAAGTTTATGGAAATAATGGTTTATTTCAACAGGGTTCATCCAAAGATGTCACACTGGCTACTTTGCAGTCTCTATGTCACTCAAGTTGATTTCTCACTTTGTCTGTGGAAGGTTGAGGGAGAACTGGGAAGGTCACCAGCAGAATTTGGCTATGAATCACGGAACAGAACTGGAAAGGGCTGGAGGCTGACTGTGGAAACTGGCACAGTTCTGGTACTCTTCCAGACACTGTGGCAGCAGAGCAGAACTCCTGCAGCTTCACTGAGGCCCTCTAATGCTGGAAAGCCATACTGGTAATGGGCTATTAGTAGAGATGGGCATGAACCGAAAAAATGGCAATTCGTTTTGGTTCAGTTCGTTTTAAGGTTCAGTTTGTTTCATTTCATTTTAATGATTTTTTTTAAAATATTCATTTAGTTGGTTCATTTTGTTCATTATTTGTTTTTGTTTTTTCCTTTTCAAGCGTCAACCACATGGCCTCTGGGGCCAGGTCGGTGCTCCTTTTTTAAAATTTAATTTAATTTAATTTAATTTGGGTTTTTTGTTTTTTTGTTTTAACAGTCTCCAGCGGGGGCTTTTTGAGGTGCTGGCCCCAGGCCATTTTGGAGGACTAATTTTGGGGGGGCACACGGGCCAGTTCAGTGGCCCGCAGGCCGGGGCCGTGCTTGCGGGCCAGTACCAGGGCCCACACACCAGATCTTTTATTTTATTTTATTGTGTGTGTGTGTGTGTGTGTGTGTGTGTGTGTGTGTGTGTGTGTGTGTGTGTGTGTGTGTGTGTGTGTGTGTTTTAACTGAAGACCATGGCCACCTACCAGCTGCAGCATGGCTGGTTGGCTTTTTTCCCCCTGGATGCCCCCTCTCTGCAGCCAGGAGGACCCACGGACCAGGAAGGACCGTCCAAGAGCAGCAGAACCAGGTAGGAGACACCACCGGAAACAAAACAAAATGAAACGAAATGGAAATTTCTGTTTTGTTTTGTTTCTCATAGAGGAGGCAGTTTGTTATTCATTTTGTTACGTAATGAAATGAATAACAAAATGAACCAAAAGTTCATTTTGTGCCCATCTCTAGCTATTAGAGATGAGGGTGAGGATCTGCCAAGTCTAAGGGATAAATCCAATGATAGCCTGCACTAGAGTAGACCCACTGAATCAACAGGAGAAATAGGAGTTTCTTTCAGTAGACCCACCAAATCAATCCAACTTTTGGTTGATTTTCTGTTGAGTTCCGTTGAGCAAACCCACTGAATCAAGAGGACTTTCTGCTAATTTTTAGTTGATTTCAGTTGAGCAGACCCACCGAATGAATGACACCTTGGGTTGATTTTCAATTGATTTTCATTGAATAGACCCACTGAATCAACAGGACTTTCTGTTGACTCACTGAATCTTTTCTGGCTGTTAGATCTGCAAAGGTTTATTCCTCCTGGGAGAAAAGACACAGAAACTAAACATATTATCGTTTAGTTTGGAGCAAATGAAATGATGGCTTTTATCAATTTTCAACAGAGAGAGAGAGAGAGAGAGAGACTTTCCTCTCCAAGATACACTTTTTGGTTAAAGCATCACCTGCGACATGTGGTCTGTAGATCTACCTATCCAATTTGTCTAATGCCCCCTTGGAAAATCGCTGTGTGAGGCCATCACACACATTAAAGCAATTTTTTTTCTTTTTAAAAACAAGCAAACAAAAACAGTCCATTACTCCAGAATTTCCAGCCACTGAGAGATCAGAATGAAATCCCTCCTGCTCAAGCATTCACACTCGCCTGCCGGCCTTTGAGACGTCCGTTCTGTTTGACATAGTAATCTGAGGCAAACCCCCTCAATCGCTGTGTCCTAGTTTCTCCCTCTCTTGATGCTCCAGTGGCTTCTGTGGCATTTGATACCAAGCTGGGCTCAAGTCCAAGATTGCCTTTTTTCACAAGACGCAGGGCTTTCTCTGGCAGTAAAGGTTTAACAAGGTTTGTATTTACTGGGCAGTAAGCAATCTCTTCCTTTGACAGCCTGCCACACTATACACTCCACTGGATTTATTTCACCTGACCTTCTCTTTAAAGTGGGGGAGAGGGGGTGGCTTACTGGCTCCCCCATCCCATTTTGTCCTCCTTTGAACCAGAAGGAAAAGCCTTATCTCAAGTAGCAACAGGGATGGATGGAGGGGAATGAATCATTTCTTGACTCATTTCCTGCACAATCCCCTTAGGCACAACACAGCTGCCAGGCATTTTCCTCCATTTCGTCCGCTTTGGTGTAGGAACAGAAAACACAGGTTCAGATAATGTGTTTTATTAAGACCGCTGGGAGATACAGAAGTGACCCAAAGGCTTTGCAATCTTTCGAGTTACCTAGAACACTTTGTCAGACTTCAGGGCAATCAGGTAAGAGGCCAGACCTTCAAAAATCAGGTCATGTGGACTGGGCATGCTGCGCATCTTAGTAGGCACTAGAGAAGGGCACGAACTGAAAAATCAATGGTTCGCGAATGGTTCGCGCCATCTCTACCACCCCCAAGCTGCCAGAAAAAGATGCCAGTTCATGTTTTGTTTTTCCAGTTCACGCCTGGGGGAAACGCTACCAACTGCCTCTACCCTTTCTGCAGCTTGCCTGCCTCCATCCTATTGTGCCTGTCACCCAGGGGAGGATTAACCATTAAGCACAATAAGCAGGTGCTTAGGGGCATCAAGGGAAGATAGGGGCACCACAGAAATGTTCCATAGCCAGATTTACCATGGCTCATGGGCCATATGGTGCAGTGTTGTAAATGATGCAGCTGAACCAGGATCTGCAAAAAAGGGCCCCTCACGTTAAATGAAAAAAAAATACCTACAGATATATACAATAATAACAAGAGCACACAGAGAGTGTAGAGTTGTCGTCTCCTTGGACACTCCCTTGTGGGGTGCCCCAGGGGTCGGCAATCTCCCCCATGCTGTTAAACATCTACATGAGTTTGCTGGCTGAGGTCATTAGGGGATTTGGAATATGCTGTCAGTATGCAGTTGACTTGCAGCTCTATCTCTCCTTTGCCACCTCTGCAGCAGAGATGGTGCAGACCCTCGAGTCTTGCTTGGATGCAGTCATGGAATGGACCAGGACCAACAGGCTTAGACTCAACCCCAAGAAGACCGAGGTTCTGATCTTCAGGACGTCCTCTACCGGGTACAGTGGACCTCTCCCCAGACTGGGGGGTTACTACCCTCCAGCTGGCAAATAGAATTAGGAATCCAGGCATGGTCTTGGATCCGGCTTTATCCCTGGAAGCCCAGGGGTAGCCGTTTCCAACTCTGCCTTTTTCCATCTCTGGCAGATCACCCAGATTCATCCATACCTGGACGAGGCTTCCCTGAGAACAGTTGTGCAGGCCCTCGTGATCTCGAGGATAGATTATTGCAATACTCTCTATGTGGGGTTGTCGTTGACCCTTATTTGAAGACTTCAGCAGGTACAAAATGCAGCAGCCAGACTGGTGGTAGGTTTGGGAAGATATGACTGTATCACCCCAGTTCTGGCTTGTTTGCATTGGCTGCCTGTTGAGTCCCAAGTAAGGTTCAAGGTACTGGTTTTGATTTACAAAACCCTCCATGGCTTGGGATCTGACTACCTGGCCCAGCGGATCTTCCAAAGATCAACGGAGGCCCGGCTCACCAGAACATTGCAGGCTCAGTGGACATCCACTGAGAAGCAGCATCTACTGGAGGAGGTGGGGCTAGGAAGCACCAAACACCTGTTTGGATGAAAAATAAATTGGCACAAACTGACCAACGGGTGGTTCATGCCCATCTCTAGAATTGGTCAAAAGGAGCAGAAGAGAACCAAGAAAACTAGGCATTGGATTTTCTCTCCACCTGATTTTGTTTAACTCCATGGTTAAACAAAATCAGGTGGATTTTAACTCCATTGACAGATTTTGAAGCTGAGGCTCCAGTTCTTTGGCCACCTCATGAGGAGAGAGGACTCCTTGGAAAAGTCCCTGTGTTGGGAAAGATTGAAGGCAAAAGGAAAAGAGGACGGCAGAGAATGAGATGGTTGGACGGTGTCATCGATGCAACCAATATGGATTTGATCAAACTCTGGAAGGCAGTGGAAGATAGAAAGGCCTGGCGAGCTCTGGTCCATGGGGTCACAAAGAGTCGGACACAACAACAACAACAACAACAACAACAACAACAACAATGGTTAAAAGGTAACACTTGTGGATACCAATCCTGCTGCATCCCATGTTCCTCTGAAGCAAAGGAGAACACAGGGGGTAACAATGCCCTCTCCCCCAATAAATCAGCGCACAATCTACCATATTGCCACTTGGCAACTTGTTGCAGGCAGCATCTGAAACAAATGCTTCATTAAAGAAACAAGTAATTTCCCTACATTATCCAAGTGCAGAGAGAGGCAGTGAGGGGGAGGAGGGAATAATAGCTTGTAGCTAAAACTGTCCGAAAAATATTTTTGAAGTTTTGCGAGAGCAATTCATTCCTGGAGCCATGATTAGATGGTTGCAAAGATCCTCTTTCTTGTTCTCCGCACTGACACAAAAGGCCCTTTGGTGTCATTTTCCATTGGACCTGAAATATTCTTTTAGGTGACTGGCAGTGAAAGAGGTTTGCTGATGACAAAGAGTTTGGCGGCATCAGCCCTGCAGGCACCGTTCATTGTCCTCTAAAGAACTCCCTCCTTCGCTGACAACTGCTCTTGTAGTTTCTTCTCCAAAGCAAAATGGATAGCAAAAGGCCGGCAAGGGAGGTGTTTTGGAAGTTAGGGCCAGCCAACCCTGCAATCAGCGGAGACAAGCTTGCCCCACACTCCACCCCTTCAAGCACTGGGAAGCAAGATCTGAGAAGGACTGCTTGTTTGAATGGTCCCTTGATGGAAATTAGAATCCCCTAACCATTGAACATCTAGCCCAGGGGTGTCCAAATTTTTTGCAAGGAGGGCCAGATTTGGTGAGGTGAAAATGTGCCGGGGCCAACCATTCAGCCACATATGGCCTCTGGGCCGGACTTTGGACAAGTCTCTATAACAGTGATGGCGAACCTATGGCATGGGTGCCAAAGGTGACACTCGGAGCCCTTTCTCTGGGCACCTGACATTGTCCTTTCATAATTACTTGTATACAGGTTAAATTACTGTATTGGCACTTTGCAAAAAAAAAATTAGTGGGTTTTGAATTGCTGTTTGGGCACTCAGTCTCTAAAAGGTTCACCATCACTGCTCTATAACATGCAAGGAGGCAGGGAGGACGCTGCAGCAACAGTAGGCTAGGCAGGTGGCTGGGGGGGGATGGACAGAGGCAGGGAGGGCAGGCAAACCATAAAACTGCAAGCTGATGTCTCCATCCAGTATGGGGAGGAGCCAGCTGGTGGGGATGAGTGACAGGATGAGCCAGTGGGCAGAAGTGGCCGGGGCCACTCAAAATTTGAAAACGGGCTGCATTTGACCCCGGGCCTGACTTTGGGCATGCTTGATCTAGCCTGTCAAGGAAAATGGTTCAGTCTAACACTGCTTTTCTGCATTTAAGGGAGGTTATTGAGGGCACCGATTCAAATTGCATCCCCCAGCTGCAATCTGAAAAATACAGTAGTACAGGCTGGGGAAAGTCTTTACGACTGTTGAGAGACCTTGGCTAATACTTAATCCATTGAGATGGGTGTCCAGCATGTGTTATTATGATTTACATATGAGATCAGGCATGTCCAAAATCGGGCCTGGGGGCCAAATGTGGCCCGTTTTAAAGTTTTGAGCGGCCCATAGCCTCTTCTCCCTGCTGATTCAGCCTGTCATCCATCCCCGCCAGCCAGCCCCTCCCTGTGTCAGCTGGAGACATCAGCTTGCACTTTTATGGTTTGCCTGCCCTCCCTGCTTCCGTCCATACCCCCACCCACCCACCTAGCCTACCCGCCTGTGGCTCCATTGCTGCAGCATCCTCCCTGCCTCCTTGGAAGGGAGGGCAGCATATACAAGCAGCAGTGTGTCTTGGGTGCGTGTCAGCCAATTCCCAGGATGTGCAACAGCCACCAGGCCCTTTGGGCCCCTTGAAATCGGAACGTTTGTGGCTGTTGCAGGTGTGCGTGGGCCTGCGCCCTTTCTCCACCTTTCAGGCTGAATGGTCGGCCCCCACATTTTTACCTCACAAAATCTGGCCCTCCTGTATTAGATAAATAATATTGGGGATCACTTCCAATGGCCTCCCCAATGATGCTGAAAAACACAGATTATAGTGAATACTATTTTAATAACTGTGTGTGTGTTGTGTCGTTACAGTTGTGACCGACTCTTTGTGACCCTATGCCCATGGAGTTTTCTTGGCAGGAATACTGGAGTGGCTTGCCAGTTCCTACTCCAGGCGCCTACAGCACCTGGTATTCCAAGGTGGTCTCCCATCCAAGTACTAACCAGGGCTGACCCTGCTTAGCTTCCGAAATCAGGCGAGATCAGATGTGCTTAGGGCATCTAGGCAGCATATTTTAATAATTAGCACAATATATATAGCATTAATGATCCCTGGTTCCCTCTAATGATCAGGTCTACTGATGACATCATAGAAATATATTTCTCTAGGAAACACTTTACATATAGTGATATGGTTTCTGGCCAGTAATCATAACTTCATCTTTATAAATATATATTTCTATGATTTTTCTTTTAATATTTTTAATATTTTCAGAAGGTGGATAAGTGAATCAGTGGATGCTGGTCCCACAGCTATGGGTTGTTTTTTACTTGATATTAGAGATGGGCACAAAACGAACAATTTTTTGTTTTCATTTTCATTTTTTGTTTCGTTACGTAACAAAAAAAGACAAATGAAATTTTGTTTCAACAACCAAAACGGAAACGAACAGAAACACCAATTTTGTTGTGTTTTTCATTTTCGTTACTGCAAATCCATTGAACTGAAAAAAATGCTAAAAAAACACAAAAATTGAAATAAATGTTTTAACAAAATTTTTCACGAAATGAATGAAAATGAAAACGAAAAAATCAAAAACAAAATGAAAAATGAAAACGAATCAAACGGATGGACCCTCCAAACGAAAAACGAAACACAATTTTTTTGAGTCGTGCCCATCTCTACTTGATATGTTTTATCTCAGTGCTTTCACTTTGGATTCCTGTTCAGTATGTCTGTCTTTTCTGGATGAGCAATTTTCCTATCTCGTGAAGAATGTCCTGAAACAATTTGCAAGATGTTTTCTTTTTCCGTGCCCACATGGCAAGTGCTCCATTTTGTCCCCAGAGGACCTCTTTGAGTCCCTGTTGGGGGCTTTTGCCTTTATTACATTCACTCTAGTTCACAACTAGACTAAAATTGAGCCTTGCAGCTGTCAAAGGTGCTGAGGCTCGTTCTGGTTTGAATTTCTGGTACCGTGAATAGCTTAATAAATGAATAGCTTCCGGATGTCAGCAAAGTGAGCACTCAAGAAAGCCATGTTGGGTTTTTATCCCTTCTCCCCCTTTTTTTTGGTTGGGAATTCAATTTGTTGCACGTGAAAGAGGGGTGGAAAAGGCAAGCAGGGCTGGAAGTCAACGTGTGAACACAGAGATGTGTGTGTGTGTGTGTGTGTGTACCTGCAGCAGAAGGTTAAGAGTCTTTTAATTTTACATGGACACAGAACAAGGGTAGGGGTCCCGTTTGGATGCACACACAGACTTCCCTTTTTAAAATCTCTCTGTGTGTATATATACAAAGAAGGTGCACACACCAGGAATATCAGGAAGAGCTTCCTAACTGTTAGAGCAGTACAACAACGGAACCAACAACCTCAAGAGGTGGTAACTGCTCCAACGCTGGAGGCACTCAAGAGAAATTTAAATGATCACCTGACAGTTATTCTTTGATGTGTATCCCTGCATGGAGCAGGGGGTTTGTCTTGATGGCCTTATTGGCCCCTTCCAACTTCAATATTTTATTATTATGATATCCGGCAAAACTAGGGTTGGCAGTGTGAGACGGCATGATCCTTTTCTCTCTAGGCCCTCCTGCTTTCCCTCTGCCTTCCCCACTCTCTCTCCCTTTCTCCAAACTCAAGATAATCAAAATGTCTGTGAAGATTCTCAGTCATCCATGTGAGCTTATCTGGAAGTTGAGTCATGGCTACTGGATTTCTTTTTCTTGAGAGATAGAAATGTTTCGCTGCTCATCCAAAGAGCTTCATCAGTCTGAGATTGCCCTTCATCAGTCTGATGAAGCTGTTGGGATGAGCAGCAAAACATTTCTATCTCTCAAGAAAAAGAAGTCCAGTAGCCATGACTCAACTTCCAGATAAGATAATCAAACAAAAACACGAATGGCCGACATCTCCTCCAGCCTCAACTGACCTATTCAGACAGCACCAAAAGGGATACTCTACATACCTTAATTCAGGATTTATCAGTTAAATGTAGAAATGAGGTCTGTTTATTTACTGTTATGGTGTAGCTCATTGTGATCAGCCAGAGTGGTGTACCAGGTAGAATGATAGACTAGGACCCAGAAAACCTGGTTTCAAATCCTGCTTGACAAGGGACTCTCACTAGGGGGTGTCAGTGGTGAACCACTCCTTAAAAATGTCTTAGAAAAACATGCCATACGTTGGCAACAATTGTGACTCAAAAATCATCACAAGTCCAGTTTTATCAATTAAGTCATGTCTTGTGATCTGATTCTTCATTTGCCTTTGTCTGTCTTTAAAAATCATGAATTATAATCTTTAAAAAACAACAACAGCCAAACCATTGCCTTGTGTACTCTGCACGTTTTCCAGAGACTTCTCCAGTTAATAAAATGGGGAGGCGATCAGACTTTACTGCTTGAGTTTCGGCTTCTGCTGCTCCTGGATTCAGAACCAAAAACAATCTAAAAGGATTGTTGAGTGAAGGAGGTGGAGGTGATGGCAACATTAAAGCAAAGTGTTCTGCTTATATACCGGCCCATAGCACTTCAAGTCGTCTCTGGGCAGTTTACAGTTTAATTACAGTGTGCACGCTACACATTGCCCCCCACCAGCAAGCTGGGTACTCATTTTACCGACCTCAGAAGAATGGAAAGATGAGTCAGCCATGAGTCTGCTACCTGGGATTGAACCCCAGGTGGTGAGCACAGATTTAGCTGCAGTACAGGCATTTAACCACTGTGCCACAGGGCTCTTGAGTAAAGCTGAGTCAGGCCCTCCATCTGCTCGCCAAATGGGTGGGGCATGGGATGGCCCTAAACACTGAAATCAAGAGATACACTAATTATAAGTATTTTAGAAATGCCATTTATGCATGCATTCATTTATAGATTCCTCTTTGCCTCGCCAAGAAAAGAAATTTGCCCAAGGGCCTCTGGGTGTGTGTGTGTGTGTGTGTGTGTGTGTGTGTGTGTGTGTGTGTGTGTGTGTGTGTGTGTGTGTGTGTGTGTGTGTGTGTGTCCTGTTGACGTCACATATACTGGCCAATAGACACCTTCCACATTTGCTTTTCCTAGGTTTTGACCGACCTCAGCACAAGTACAGGGGGCCAAGAAGAGAAGACACATCTGCAATGATCACACTGAAGGAACTTTCAAGCTTGTTCCACGACTCTAAATGTCACGCCTGTCTTACTTTAACAGCAGTTCTCCTCCAAGCTCATGTCTCACCCATTCTAGCACAGAACTGAGAAGCTGAGATTCAGTCCATGACATTGCCCCTAGATCTAACTTAATTTTTATTTAAAAAATGCAAGAATGTGCCTTGCAGCTCAGTTTTATGTCTTGGCTAGGCTCGGCGGTAACCATGCCCGCAGTTAATCAGCTTTCTCCCGTCCCTGTCACCCTAGCACACAAAGGAATTAGGAAGCAAGGGCTACAGGGAAGATCCTGATAATTTGGCCTGCTGAATGTATTATTTATGTATTTCAAACATTTCTGCCCTGCCTTCCTCCCCAAACGAGAAGATGGGGTGAGTGAGGAAGGGGAGATGAGGATAGAGAGAGTCAGAAAGAGTAGGGGAGGGGAAAATAGCTGAGGTAAAATTAATGAGGAATTTACTCCATCTGACCTCTCCATAAATATTTAGATATAATCATAATTACCTTGGAGTAAATAAAGGAATAAACAGCCCTCAGAACCACACATGACAACGGTTTCTGGGCATTCAGGAGCACTTCATCGCAAGCTAATAGGGAAACCGGGAAAGCTGTCATCAATCAAAGCACTAAAGGCCTTGCTGAGGTAAATCAGCCATTGCTTACAGCAAACCCCGCACGGGCAGAGTATGAGAACACCTACCCATCAGTCCTCAGTGGGTACCTCCTCACAAAAAGATAACAAGGGGTGTGGATCTGACAGGAAAAGGAGGCCGAACGGACGACTCTTCACGCATTCTTTCCACCCTGGGGGATATTGGCTGCTTTCTTCTGGAATTGTGAGAAAGAGTTATGTCAAGTGTATGAGAGTCAGCTATGTGTTCTGTCAGCCATGGGTTTAAGTCACAAAAATTATGAAATCACTCTTCAGGCAAAGCTCTCTTCATGTAGCCAGTCATTATTTTTCAAACAGTACTGTATGCTGTTCCTGATCTTTACAGAAACGGAACTGTTTACTCTTTCTCTTACCAATGTCTCCAAGTTGAGACAGTAAGTGCCAGTGAAGGAGAACTAAACCAATAAGAGGTGGTCTCTTTTAGGAAACTAGAAATTAGTTCTGGTCTCCAAGTCCCTGAACTTTTTTCCACAGTATAGCTACAGGTTTGTTTAAGCCACCAAATTTGACACTCCGCCAAGAGTTCCAGCCATGCCTGGAAAAAACTGTGTAATAGATGAGGAAATAATTAAAAAGCAAACACAGGGAGATGGCTATTTATAAAGCAAGTAGGGGTGATGCAGTGAAATGTTTTATTGACCCCTAATTTGTTATTGAATAAAAATTATCCCACATATTTTCCCTCAGTTGCCTTTGGGGGGAAAGGCATGAATTAAATTTTGCTGAAACAGACTTTTAAACTTTTTTAAAAATTAAAATAAAATAAAGACTTCCAAACGGGATGGTTTGCTTTTGGGTTGTGTTTTGTTTTCAGCTGGATCTGAAAAGACTTTGCACACATAAATCTGCTTGTTTCGTTTCCCTCCAAGCCAACACACGATGAATGCTCCAACCCAATAAATTATTACAATTCAGCTCAAATCCTCTTCACACCTTCAGGAACAGACGCCCAGCAAGGGGGGGGGTGTTCTCATGACACATTTGTCTCCAGAAGAGATTAGCAGAAGGGAGGCGCATTTGGTGGCTCACCCTCCTGCTGCGCTCTGCCAAGGAAAGAGGCATAAGATGCAAGCACAAAGCTTTCTGGTTGGTGGAACAGCCAGGACAAGGTACAGCCCACGTATTGATAACTGCAGTACCTTAACTGTGTGGAGCCAAAAATAACATCTGGAGATTTCCCAACTTTAAATGGAGAAAATGTTAATGAAAGTGTACATGATGATGATGATGATGATGATGATGATGATGATGATGATGATGATGATGATGATGATGATGATGGATTCAGAGTTATGGCAACCCGTTTTAGGGTTTTCAAGGCATGGGTTAGAGAAGCAATGAAGCCTGTTTTGTATAAATTGCACCGCACAGACCACCCACTCACCTTTCACCACATGCTGCCAGGGCCCCCCTTCTCTGGCAGTGCTGCAGCCCGGGAAAAGGGCTCATCCGGCCATTTCCTCACCTCCCCCCTGCAGCCAACCACTCCAGTGAGGAAAATGGACTCCCTGCAGAGCTGATTAGCTGCTAGGGAGGGCCAGAAAGGACAACCCAAATTCCTGTCTAAACTGAAGCACCACTGGAGGAGAAGGAGGACCACAGCAGCCTGTAACAAAGGGTGAGTGGTCCAGTGGGTAGGAGAAGGGAACAGGTGCCATGCTGTCCGATTTGGACAAAACAGGCCAAATTAATTTGTGCCATCTCTAGCAAGCTGTCTCTTCTCCCAGGAGGCACAATGTGGGATTGAACTCCCAAGCTCAGGCTTTACTGTTAGCTACTTAATTCACTGAGGTACTGCTTCCTGTGGTTATTCCTAGCTGTAGCAGCAATAATAAGTAGAGATGGGCACAAACTGAAAAAAATGGCAATTCATTTTGGTTCGATTTGTTTTAAGTTTCAGTTTGTTTCATTTCGTTTTTAACTATTTTTTTCAAAAAAAATTCATTTCGTTGGTTCATTTTCATTCGTTATTCACTTTTCTTTTCTTTTCTTTTCAAGCGCTGACTGCATGGCTCCTGGGGCCCAGTTGGAGCTTCTTTTATTTTTTTTAATTTGTTTCTTTATTTTGGAGCGCTGACCCAGCCACCCCTGGGTCCTGGTCAGCGCTCCCTTTTTAAAAAAAATTCTATCTATCTATCTATCTATCTATCTATCTATCTATCTATCTATCTATCTATATCTATATCTATATCTATATCTATATATCTATCTATCTATCTATCTATCTATCTATCTATATCTATATATCTATCTATCTATCTATCTATCTATCTATCTATCTATCTATCTATCTATCTATCTATAGTTTTAAAAGTCCCCAGCAAGTGTGCTGATCTCTTCTGGAGAGAAACAGGTAAAATCCTGGGGGACTTTCAAGTGTTTTTGATCGGCCAAAAATCAAAGAAAAACAAAACAAAACAAATGACAAAAAACATGTGGCACCTCAAAGACTAGCTTTCATATTTTAATGTAACATTTCATAAACGCATCCACTTCATCAGACATGTAGTAGCAGAATGAGGTTTACAATATAACATATAATGGAATATATGTTTCATACCAAATATTCATTGGCCGTTGTATATAGGTATATTTGCATGCAAGTTCTGTTGCAAAAATTCCCAAAGAGACAGAAAACACATGGGTGAGGGTTGCGAGGGGAGGGGGAAGAGTAAGAGGTAGGGGGGTTCATTTGAGGTTAAGGGAGTGGGAAAGTTTAAGAGATGATGGGAGGAAATGGAGTTGCAGGTGGTTTTTGCCTAGGGTCTTATGCTGGAAGCTGGGTTTCTTGGTAATGGAGAAAAGAAAGACAAACAGAAAAATGATAGTATGGAAGTGTTACATAGAATAGGTTGCGGGGCATAGGTATGTTTGCAAGAAGTGATATGGTTGGTGTAGTTTAAGGGCTCTGTAGTAAAATTTCCTCAAGCAAAAACAGATGACTGTGAGCAGTTTCTGTTCTTCTGCAATGTGCACGGTCTTCCATAAAGCCTTGGTCTTGAATGTGCAATTAAGAGTCCTTATGTTTACAAAAGAACTACCTCTGCAAATATTAAAACTGGCCTCGGCTACTGGTTGTGACTGTTCATAATGTCGGTGCTGGCTCGTAATATTCCCTCACACCTAGTCCAAGCTCAGGATGGAAAAAGTTGAAATGACCAAACCCAAATCATGCAGCAGATGGCTTGTTCCTGAACTGACTGTAAATAGTGTTTTACTTGTATTGTTGACACTGTTGCAGAGTTTTGGATTTCTGGTAAAATTCCTTTGGCTATGCAGTAAAAGTATAGAAATCCACTGAGGTGTATAGTAGTTACAAGTTCCCCAAAGAGTCCATCCCTTTCGCATTAACTAGCACTTCAAGGCTCAATACCTCACTCTGAGATATTTATAAGAGAAAGAATAAAAAAATTATTTTACTTATGATTGCTTGCAATTCGCATAGGTTCTTAGCAGCCAACTGGACAGATCAACAGCAAACAATGCTGCTACCAACAGAGAAGGAAAAAGAAGAGAGAGGCAGAACTCTCTTTGAATTCAAGGCTGGAAGGAATGATTGCTTAGTATCCCATCCCAAAACAGTAGCTCCTGGTCATTCAAACCACAGATAGCATGTGAGACTGCAATCAAAACTTTGACAGCAAAAAGAGTTTGTGGCCATCTTTGTGTGATTCCTATTTAGCTCCATCTCCCCCCACCCCCCAGTCCTGAAAATCTATGGGGATGCACGCATCATGTTTTTATCTTCCCCTCCATCAACATGGTGAACTTTGTACGAAATGAATGAATGAGGGAGGGAACAGGCAGATTGTGAATAACCACCCTTTACTTGACTAAGCTTGGGTGCCATAGATCTCTTCCAGCTAGTGCAATTAGGTATTATTTATTATTATTATTTTAAGAGCCAGAGGGTTCCAGGGGTCAACAGACCACCCTTTAACCAATAAGTGTCTTTCATTTGCTCTCCAGCTCGAAACTGCGCAGATAAACAAGAATTGGTGTTGCTGGCAGATTAAAAATGCATTCTTCTACCCCCTCCCCATCTCCCCATGCAATGGTATATATTTGAATTTCATAGTAGGCAGATTTTTATCCTTTGAATCCGTCGAGGGTAACTCAAGGAACAGCTGGCTTAATAGCATCATAACAACATTTCAGTTTAATGGCACTGCTATCAGGGAGACTTATGCGCCTTGCATCCACGCATGCTTCAACAGAGCAGCCTTGTGCAAATTTGAATGTTGTACATTTCCCCCACAAATTGCTTGTCTTGCTTTTTATTTCCCAACACAATATCCACCGTGTTCAGGACAGGTCCGGGACCCATCATTCTAAGAAACAGCAGATTTACTTTTTTTGCATGAAACTCAAAGAGCTAAGCCACACGCATCGTGAAATGCTGGAGAACCATAGCTGATCTATGTACAGTGGTACCTTGTATAAAGGAATTAATCTGTTCCAAATGAAATTATGTTAAGCAAATTTTCCTTTATACAAATTTCCCATAGGAATGCACTGAAAATGGAGTAATCCCATTTTTATGTTGTACGGATTTGGCCCATAGGCGATTATGTTAAGCAAATTTCCCCTATCTCCGGAATTTTTTATGTTGTACAGATTTTATGTTATACAAACTGCTTGTTATACAAGGGTCCACTGTATATAGCACTGAACTAGGTGAGCCAAGGCTCCTGTGCCACCGTACAAGGGAGTTTCTCAACCATAAAAAGTAAAACACCCCCCTTTTTTGGCTGAATAATGGAGTGACTATGTCTCAAAAACCCTCTGAAAAGCTGTTAGGAGGCCCACCGCTAAAGTGATGATGATGTCTTTAAAATGAGGGCTTCCAACCTTGGGTCCCAGAATGTTTTGGAACTAAAAGTCTCAGAATTTTAGAACATCGGGGGCGAAGGTTGGAAAGCACTGCTCTAAGAGATCCCAAGAATTGTTGCTCAGCCAGGAGATCATAAGTGCTACATATGTGCAAGAGATTCCAAATGTCTGGTTGGGATCCTCTATTGAGATTCAGAGTGTGGTAATGAACCAGAGGTTGGGGACTGGACTCACCATGGTGGCAAAGAATTCTGCGAATCATTGTCTAAAACACGGGTCTTTCATAGAATAATGGACTTGGAAGGGCATCAAGTTCAACCCCCTGACCAAGGCAGGGATCCAGATCAAAGGAGATCTGAGAGATGGTTCACCTCCAATGTATCAAGAAGGTAATCCTTGGAATCAAAGTACAGATAGTCACTTTAAAATTGAAAATTCTTGGCTCTGAAGGGTAGGATGTCTGGCCACTAGACATGGGCACGGATCAGCGAAATTCTCATTTCCGTTTTCGGTTATCGTTATCGTTACGTAACGGGTAACAGTAACGAGAATTACTCCGCTCCAGCTCGAACCCGACCCGATAAAGATAAATTGGGTCTGATATTTCGTTGTCGTTCATGGCATCGCGGCAATCGTGCGATGCCAAGCAGCACAGAAAAAAAGTTTTAAAAATTAAAAAAAACCCGATTCCCGGCCATAAAAGCAGGCAAAAATATGCCTGCCTCAGTGAGGGCACCTACCAGAGAGGGGTGGTTTCTGGGGGGGTCCCCAGCCTTCCCCCTCTCCTGTCCTGGGCTGCTGGTACCAGGCTGGGGGGGCATCCTTGTCGTCTCCATTTGCCATGCGGTGGGGGATCCAAAATGGCGACTACAATATTTATTTTTAAATCGTGGTCCAAAAACCCACCAAAGCACCACAGAAACATTTGAAAATTAGGTATTTTAAATGCCTGGTTTTTTTATAGTAGCAGCAGTGGGTTTTTCTTGCAATAAAACATCTCCATTGATTTTATTTTATTTTATTTTTATTTTTTTACACCTGCGCAATGATGGGCTGGCCATGGGATGGGACCATGCAAATTTTGGACCCATTCCACCAATCGCATGGCCAGGTTTTGACTGAGACTTTTGGATGTGCCAGAGGGCATAAAAAGCCCACTAACCCTAACCCTAACCCTAACCCTAACCCTAACCCTAACCCATACGCCAGTACACTGTCCTTCTTAGTGGGTCAGAGGCACCCAGAGGTGCAGCCCACTAACCCACCCTAACCTTAACCGTAACCCTAAGCCTAGCCCTTACCCTAACCCCAACCCTAACCCAGATCCGTACGCAAGTACGCTTCCCTTCTCAGTGGGTCAGAGTAGAGGCACCCAGAGAGGTGCCTCCCAGCCAGAGCCCACTACCCCTACCCCTAACCTGTACGCCAGTACGCCAGTGTGCTTTCCTTCTTAGTGAGTCAGAGGCACCCAGAGAGGTGCCTCTCCCACTTACCCACCAACCCTAACATAATGTAATGTATGGTACGCGGCGGCTACGCGAAACGCTTCCCTTCCCTTCTTAGTGGGTCAGACGTCAGAGGCACCCAGAGAGGTGCCTCCCAGAGCCCACCAACCCCAACACAAATGACAAACGACAAACGGAAACGACAAATTTTTGAAAATTTCTGCAACAAACGGAAACGACCCGAAACGGACCCGTCCCGACAAACGACAACTCGAAACATCATTTTTTCTGGTCGTGCCCATCTCTAATGGCCACCCACAGACACTGCAGTGTCCAGTCGTGCAGAGGCCCAGCTGTTGTCCTTCCATTGGAATTGGGCACCCGATATCCCGGCTTTCACCTTGAGTGTCATCAAGCTGAGTTCCTTCCCCAACTTTAACAAATGACAGAAGTAGAGAGGACAACAGACGACAGCACAGCTTTCAAGTAATTCCCAGGAGAATCTCGTGCCATTTGGTGACATTTGTGCAGCAAATTGAAATTTCAGGTTTCTCCAAATGAACGTGCAATCAGCAGCCACATCCATGCTAACGTCCAGGGGCAACTTATCACCCAGACAGCATTAATCTGGGCTTTCACAACCCTATTGAACTTCTGTGCTGCATTCCTGAAGGTTATATATTAATTCCTGATCAATACGAAAAGTCACAGTCTTTTTCTTTGGCTGTCCCGCCTCCCCCACCCCCTGCCTTCCTCCCCGTTGCTAACTCCCTCTCTGAATGCACAGCCTTACATGCATTCAGAATCATACAGCAACGGCTGGAGAATGATTTTCTCCAGCAATTGCTGTATGTTGGCTTCATTTAGGGATACCCGAGACCAGACCCCACAGATTTCTGTTCCAGGAATGGGAGATAATAAAGAAAGTTGAACAGAAGGCAATTGACCAGCCCTGGATAACTTCTCATACAGGGACTGTCATTCCATGGGCACAAATAAGCCATAGGATGCTGCCATTTATTTAGGGGTCTACAGAACCACTCCATAACTTCTGAATGGTCTCGGCAGTGTTTAGAATGATTCCACTGCATTGCTTCGGTGTGGACTATAACAGCTGGATTCAGTTGCACAGATATGTGCAAATGGGTTATTGCACAGAATGCTTCCAGGCCTCCAGTGGGTAAATGGAATAGATTGTACATGTACAGCGTGTCAATAGCACAAACATCCATGTGCCACCAGCTGTCTATGATCCCTGAACTGACATTCCAATCACAGCCCGTTTACTTTGCTCTTTAGAAACGGCCAAGAATAATGGAGATCTGAGGCCCTCTTTGCTGTTTGTAAGCACCCTATTCTGCAAGAAGTACCAACTGAGTCAAAGGGGGAAAGCAATGGCAAACCTAGATAGCATCCTAAAGAGCAGAGACATCCTTTGCCAACTAAGGTCAGGATAGTCAAAGCTATGGTTTTTCCAGTAGTGATGTATGGAAGTGAAAGCTGGACTATAAAGAAGGCTGATCACTAGAGAATCGATGCTTTTGAGCTGTGGTGCTAGAGGAGAGTCTTGAGAGTCCCCTGGACTGCAAGGAGATCAAACCTATCCATCCTGAAAGAAATCAACCCCGAATGTTCACTGAAAGGACAGATTTTGAAGCTGAGGCTCTAGTACTTTGGCCACCTCATGAGGAGAGAGGACTCCTTGGAAAAGTCCCTGATGTTGGTAAAGATTGAAGGCAAAAGGAAAAGAGAACGGCAGAGAATGAGATGGTTGGACGGTGTAATCGATGCAACCAATATGGATTTGACAAAACTCCAGGAGGCAGTGGAAGATAGGAAGGCCTGGCGAGCTCAGGTCCATGGGGTCACGAAGAGTCGGACACGACTGAACGACTGAACAACAACAACGAGTCAATTGCAGAGCTTCTGAGAATCTAAAATCTGCTGCCCAAGTCACTTTGCCTAGTGATAGGACTGGGCTTGTCAATAGACATTAGGGAAGTACAGAGTTATCTCGTTTGCTGAACCCTGCCAAAGAGATTTTCCCTTACCTCTTCATAGAACTGGAACAGTTCATGGAGGATGACTCCCCAGGGCTAACATACAAAACATAACTGAGAAATATCTAGATTTACCTGCTCTGGGGTGCCACAAAGTTGAAAAAGCCCACAAACGTTTTTCTGGGCAGTTGGGGAGAGATGACCCTTGCAAAACCAGCCGGATACTCCAACTGTGTTGAGTCAGTAGCACTGCAGGTAAGAATGTGTGCAGAGGAATTTCAGTCATTCTTTGTTTCTTCCCTCTGCCTGCTTCATTTGTGTATTTAATTGTTTCCCTTGCTTCTTCCTGCCTTGACTTGTTTGATCTCCTGGTAACAGCTGTTAGAGGCTGCAAAGATACCTGTCAGAGAGTAATTGCTAGTGTATGGTTAATTAGTTCAGCTAATCAGCGATGTTTAATCGGTGTGGGAAAATAAACACACAGTAACCCAGCTCTCCTCGGAGTGGGAGAGGCAGCACAGAGTTGCCAGCCATGAGGTCGGCTGGCGGAAATTCCCAGGACCTGGAGCGCTCTTTGATGGAAAAGAGAAAGGGGGCAGGGCATGTGAGATGTGCATCCCATCCTATGCAGCCCTTCATGGAAGGGGCCATATTCTTGTAGCATTTACAGTAGTATCTCTTAAAACGAATACCCCTTAATACGAAAAACTCATAAGACGGATGAAATTTCCGGGAATAGGAAAACCTCGTAAGACAAATTTTTCCTCTGGGATGCCTTGCAAGACAAATTCAATGCATTCCCATGGGAACTGTGATAAACTGTGTTATGTTGGATGAATATTTCGTAAAACAAATTGACCCATGGAAAGAATTAAATCTGTCTTAAGAGACACTACTTGCATTACATGAACACATGCACAGATTTACAAACATATTTGGGATAGGAGATGTGTGTGACATAGAACATCTCTACAGCAAAATACTAGAGACCAATAAAGATGGCTAGAACAGTAGTTTTGTCCCAGTTTGTTTATCAGCCAAATGGGTGTTGGGTGCTTCTCAGCCGTGCCTCCTCTAGCAGACACCAACTCAAAGGCAACCCCTTCTGCAACCCCTTCTTCTTCTTTTTGCAGGAGCAAGGGGTGGAGTTTTAGCTTTAAATAGCTGCTACCAGCAGTCTCTCAGTCCTCTTCTGGCAGAGCAGCAGAGAGGAAGGAGCTGGTCAGAGGAGCACACGGCCAAAGGGCAGAGCTAACTTCTTCTTTTTGCAGGAGCAAGGGGCGGAGTTTTAGCTTTAAATAGCTGCTACCAGCAGTCTCTCAGTCCTCTTCTGGCAGAGCAGCAGAGAGGAAGGAGCTTTTTGGTCAGAGGAGCAAATAGCTGGCAGCAGTCTCTCTCAGTCCTCTTCTGGCAGAGCAGCAAAGGGCAGAGCTAACTTCTTTTTGCAGGAGCAAGGGGCGGAGTTTTAGCTTTAAATAGCTGCTACCAGCAGTCTCTCAGTCCTCTTCTGGCAGAGCAGCAGAGAGGAAGGAGCTGGTCAGAGGAGCACACGGCCAAAGGGCAGAGCTAACTTCTTCTTTTTGCAGGAGCAAGGGGCGGAGTTTTAGCTTTAAATAGCTGCTACCAGCAGTCTCTCAGTCCTCTTCTGGCAGAGCAGCAGAGAGGAAGGAGTTGGTCAGAGGAGCACACGGCCAAAGGGCAGAGCTAACTTCTTCTTTTTGCAGGAGCAAGGGGCGGAGTTTTAGCTTTAAATAGCTGCTACCAGCAGTCTCTCAGTTCTCTTCTGGCAGAGCAGCAGAGAGGAAGGAGCTGGTCAGAGGAGCACACGGCCAAAGGGCAGAGCTAACTTCTTCTTTTTGCAGGAGCAAGGGGCGGAGTTTTAGCTTTAAATAGCTGCTACCAGCAGTCTCTCAGTCCTCTTCTGGCAGAGCAGCAGAGAGGAAGGAGCTGGTCAGAGGAGCACACGGCCAAAGGGCAGAGCTAACTTCTTCTTTTTGCAGGAGCAAGGGGCGGAGTTTTAGCTTTAAATAGCTGCTACCAGCAGTCTCTCAGTCCTCTTCTGGCAGAGCAGCAGAGAGGAAGGAGCTGGTCAGAGGAGCACACGGCCAAAGGGCAGAGCTAACTTCTTCTTTTTGCAGGAGCAAGGGGCGGAGTTTTAGCTTTAAATAGCTGCTACCAGCAGTCTCTCAGTCCTCTTCTGGCAGAGCAGCAGAGAGGAAGGAGCTGGTCAGAGGAGCACACGAACAAAGGGCAGAGCTAACTTCTTCTTTTTGCAGGAGCAAGGGGCGGAGTTTTAGCTTTAAATAGCTGCTACCAGCAGTCTCTCAGTCCTCTTCTGGCAGAGCAGCAGAGAGGAAGGAGCTGGTCAGAGGAGCACACGAACAAAGGGCATAGCTAACTTCTTCTTTTTTTTTGCAGGAGCAAGGGGCAAGGGGGAGTTTTAGCTTTAAATAGCTGCTACCAGCAGTCTCTCAGTCCTCTTCTGGCAGAGCAGCAGAGAGGAAGGAGCTGGTCAGAGGAGCACATGAACAAAGGGCAGAGCTAACTTCTTTTTGCAGGAGCAAGGGGCGGAGTTTTAGCTTTAAATAGCTGCTACCAGCAGTCTCTCAGTCCTCTTCTGGCAGAGCAGCAGAGAGGAAGGAGCTGGTCTGAGAAGCACACGAACAAAGGGCAGAGCTAACTTCTTCTTTTTGCAGGAGCAAGGGGCGGAGTTTTAGCTTTAAATAGCTGCTACCAGCAGTCTCTCAGTCCTCTTCTGGCAGAGCAGCAGAGAGGAAGGAGCTTATGGCGCGTGCAAACGCGCTTTATGGCGCGTGCAAAAAAAAAAAATTCTGGGTTTAATTGAGTTCCCAAGCCAAGCAACTCCTCAGGAGGTCCTACACTTCCTGACGTGCTTGCAGTTGGAGTAGAGGTGCTTTAGCGGCCCCTACACTGTTAGATTTTGACTAAACAATAAAAGAAGTAAAGAGTCTTACTAGATTAAAAAAAAAGTGCAAGTTTACATTTTTGAGACCTTGAATACATTTTATTGTAATAGTTAAAATGGAGTTGCAGGGAGCAGCTGTAGTTACCTGCAGTACTTGTGCCATGTTTGTTATCTTGACAGAGCGTGTGCAGAACTACATCTGCTGCAAGTGCAAGCTGGTAGCGCTATTGGAAGAGAAGGTCCAGCAGCTAGAGGCTCGCATAGTGGACCAGCAACATATTAAGGAGCTTGAGCAGTTCCTGGACAAAGCGGAAGAGACTATCCAGGTCCAAGAAGAGACAGGGCACACTTCAGAGGAGGAAGTCACTCCCCCAACTCAGGAGGTGGATGGGTGGAGGAATGTGACTCAAAGGAGTAGAAGGCCAAGGCATCGCTCAGAGAGTCTCATCTTGCACAATCAATTTGAAGCTCTTTCCCTCAGCACACCTCATGAGGCACACATAGAGGAAGAAGTGGTTCCGCCGGAGGATCTCTCCCTCATCACTATTGATGAGATACAAGATCAGGTACATGTTGATGAGCAGGCTGCAGGAGAGAAGCTCATTGTGCTAGGGGATTCTATCATTAGAAATACGGAGGGATGGATTTGTGAGGAGCATGATAACCGGATGGTCACTTGCCTGCCGGGTGCAAAGGTTGCAGACATCACCAGAAATATAGATAGCTTGTTAGAGAGAACTGGGAAGGAGCCAGTGGTCATGGTACACGTCGGTACCAATGATGTCGGGAAGGCCAAGCGGTCAGTCTTGGAAGCCAAATTCAGGTTGCTAGGTAGAAGATTGAAGTCCCGGGCTTCCAAGGTAGCATTTTCAGAAGTGCTACCTGTTCCTCGTGCAGGTCCCGCCAGGCAGGCAGAACTCAGAAGCCTCAATGCGTGGATGAGGCAATGGTGTCGAGAGGAGGGCTTTAGATTTGTCAGGAACTGGAGAATATTTTGGGACAAGCCAAACCTCTTCAGGAGGGATGGGTTGCACTTGAATCATGATGGGACCAGATTGCTGGCACTCAACCTCAAAAAGGCAGCAGAGCAGCTTTTAAACTGATAACTGGGGGAAAGCCGACAGGAGCTGTGTGGCATCCGGTTTGGAACACCTCATCCTTGGGGAATGAGGTTGGAGAGGGTAGAGAATCACATAGAGATGACATAGCAAGTATTAACACTGGCAGAATAGCGGAATGTGACAGTTCATCTACTGAAAATAAAAGCTGTGGGGGGAGAAGAACAAGGCAGCAGCTGTTGCGGGACCCACTGTACAAGTGCTTCTACGCCAATGCTCGAAGCCTCCGAGCAAAGATGGGAGAACTTGAACATCTGGCAGCTAGGAATAACATTGATATAATAGCCATAACAGAAACCTGGTGGAATGTGGAGAACCAGTGGGACACAGCAATCCCAGGCTATAAACTCTATAGAAGGGATAGAGAGGGGCGGGTTGGAGGAGGAGTGGCCATCTATGTCAAAGAAGGCATAAAATCCAGCAGAATGGAGATTGACAGAGGGTCTGACTCCGCCATAGAATCACTGTGGGTTAAACTACCAGGTCCAAAGAGTGATGTGATAGTTGGAGTATTCTATCGTCCACCAGATCAAAAACTTGAGGGGGACCTTGAAATGAGGAGAGAAATCATGGAGGTGGCTAAGAGGGATAGGATAGTAATCATGGGGGACTTTAATTATCCCCACATTGACTGGGCCAATGCGAGCTCCGGGCAAGAAAGAGAAACTGGGTTTCTCGACTTGCTGAATGACTGTGCCTTAGAGCAACTTGTCATGGAGCCCACCCGAGAACAGGCAACTCTAGATCTAATATTGTGTGATACTCAGGACCTCGTCAGGGATGTGAATGTCACTGAGCCTCTGGGGAACAGTGACCATGCTGCAATTACCTTTGCCATGCATGTCGGAGGAAGAGTGTCAACCAAATCAGACATAAAAACCCTTGATTTTCGAAGGGCAAACTTCCCTCAGATGAGGAAACTAGTTAGAGAGAAACTGAAGGGGAGGGTTAGAAGAATCCAATCTCTTCAGAGTGCATGGAGCCTGTTTAAAACAACAATAATAGAGGCCCAGCACAAGTGCATACCACAAAGAAAGAAGAGCTCATTTAAGTCCAAGAGGACACCGGCATGGTTAACGAGTGGAGTTAGAGAGGCTCTAAAGCACAAGGAGAGGTCCTTCTGTAAATGGAAATCCTCCCAAATGAGGAAAATAAAAAGGAACACAAACTCTGGCAAAAGAAATGTAAAAAGATGATAAGGGAGACAAAGAAAGACTTTGAGGAACACATGGCTAGCAATATAAAGGGTAATAATAAAAGCTTCTTTAAATATGTTAGAAGTAGAAAACCTGCCAGAGAACCAATTGGGCCTCTGGATGGTGAGGGAGGAAAAGGGGAGGTTAAGGAGGACTTGGACATTGCAGAGAAATTGAACGAGTTCTTTGCGTCTGTCTTCACGACAGAGGACCTTGAGCGGATTCCGCTGCCTGAGCCGCCCCTCTTGACTAAAGAATTAAATCAAATACAGGTTAAAAGAGAGGAGGTTTTAGGACTAATTGATAAATTGAGGATTAACAAGTCACCGGGCCCAGATGGCATCCACCCAAGGGTTATTAGGGAACTGAGAAATGAAATTGCAGATCTCTTAACGGTAATATGCAACTTGTCTCTTCAAACGGCCACAGTGCCGGAGGACTGGAGGATAGCGGATGTCACACCAATTTTTAAAAAGGAAGGAGGGGGGACCCAGGAAACTACAGGCCAGTTAGCCTTACATCTGTCCCAGGGAAGATGGTGGAAGGCCTCATCCAAGAGAAAATCTTAAAACACATAAAAGAACAAACCTTGCTGAGAGAAAATCAGCATGGCTTCTGTAAGGGTAAATCTTGTCTTACAAACCTTTTAGAATTTTTGAAAAGGTCAACAGGCACGTGGATTTGGGGGAACCGGTGGATATAGTCTATCTGGATTTTCAAAAGGCTTTTGACACAGTCCCTCACCAAAGGCTGCTGAGAAAATTGCATAGTCAGGGGATAAGAGGGCAGGTCCTCTTATGGATTGAGAACTGGTTGAGATCCCGGAAACAAAGAGTAGGTGTCAATGGGAAATTTTCACAATGGAGAGAAGTAAAAAGCGGTGTGCCCCAGGGCTCGGTCCTGGGACCGGTGCTTTTCAATCTGTTCATAAATGACCTGGAGACAGGGATAAACAGTGAGGTGGCCAAGTTTGCAGATGACACAAAACTTTTCCATGTGGTAAAAACCAGAGAAGATTGTGAAGAGCTCCAGAAGGATCTCTCCAAACTGGGGAGTGGGCTGAGAAATGGCAAATGCGTTTTAATGTAACCAAATGTAAAGTAATGCATATTGGGGCAAAAAAATCCAAACTTCATCTATCAACTCATGGGCTCTGAGTTATCCGTGACGGATCAGGAAAGAGATCTTGGTGTGTTGGTGGACAGCTCCATGAAGGTGTCTCCCCAATGTGTGGCAGCAGTGAAGAAGGCCAATTCCATGCTAGGGATTATCAAAAGGGGATTGAAAATAAAACAGCCAACATTATAATGCCGTTATACAAAACAATAGTAAGGCCCCACCTGGAGTATTGTGTACAATTCTGGTCACCGCATCTCAAGAAAGACATAGTGGAACTGGAAAAGTTGCAGAAGAGAGCGACTAAAATGATTACTGGGCTGGGGCACCTCCCTTATGAAGAAAGGCTAAAACAATTGGGCCTCTTTAGTCTGGAAAAAGGCGCTTGAGGGGGATATGATTGAGACATACAAAATAATGCAGGGTATGAGTAAAGTGGATAGAGGGAAGCTCTTCTCCCTCTCTCAAAATACCAGAACTAGGGGACATACACTCAAATTGAGTGCTGGGAGAGTAAGAACTGACAAAAGAAAATATTTTTTCACCCAGCGCGTTGTAAGTCTATGGAACTCCCTGCCACAGGATGTGGTGATGGCATCTGGCCTGGATGCCTTCAAAAGGGGATTGGACAGATTCCTAGAGGAAAAGTCCATCACGGGTTACAAACCATGATGGAGATGTGTAATCTCTAGGCTTTAAACCAGGGTACTTCAAGGGCCAGATGCAGGGGAGTGGTATCAGGAGACAGATATCTAGTCTCATGCGCTCCCAAACGCATCTGGTGGGGCCGCTGTGAGATACATGAAGCTGGACTAGATGGGCCTTTGGCCTGATCCAGCATGGCTCTTCTTATGTTCTTATGTAACCCCTTACCATGGTTCATTTTGGGAGGGGCTGATGGGAGTCAAAACCAAAACATCTGGCAATTCTCCCCACCACCACCACCCGCACCCCACAACTGGTCTAGACTAGAGAATTTTAAAATAACAAAATTCATTCCAAAATCTGGGCAAGAATTTTAAAAATGAATTACAAAATTCATTCCAAAATCTGGGCAAGAATTTTAAAAATGAATTACAAAATTCATTCCAAAATCTCTAATTCATTGATTCATATTCATATTCTGTAGTATCCCAATGAATACAAATCAATGAATGTTTAGCCATTTTTGATCAGTTGATTTGTTTGTCTGGACTAAAGAATTTTAAAATGAATAACAAAATTCATTCCAAAATCTGGGCAAGAATTTTAAAAATGAATTACAACATTCATTCCAAAATCTCTAATTCATTGATTCATATTCATATTCTGTAGTACCCCAACGAATACAAATCAATGAATGTTTAGCCATTTTTGATCTGTCGATTTGTGTTATAAAATCCACTACCACCCTGAGCACCTGGAGACACAATTGCATGGACACATCCTTTGATTGTCCTCTAAAAACTCTCCAAGTTTGGTGAAGACTTTCCCCAATACAGTTGCTAAAGGGAAATTTCCTAGCACCCCCACTTTGTGGATGTGTAACTCTGATATCTGAAACCCAAACTTCACCAAAACTGGAAGTTCGTAGAGGAGAGTTGGAAGAAGTTTCTTGGTGTGTTTGGTGTCTCTGGGTGCCTGAGGGCAATTTTCTGAGGGGGACCTCTTTGAGGGTATATAACTCTGATGTCCAGAACCCAAACCACACCAGGGCTTGTAAAGGAGGGTCAGTGGAAGCTTTCCTGCCATGTTTGTATCTCTAGGTGCCCTTGGGTGCCATTTTATAGGGTGTTAAAAAAATAAAACCAATGAATCAATTTGTCAACTCGTGAGGGGGAAAATCATAAATTTGTGTGACTGTATCAATTTATGAACTGAAGCAAATGACTATTTTTCTGATTTTCCATCTCTCGTCTGGGCCTATCCCACTGCAGCTCTGTGAGTTTAGGCTTCTGCATCTTCCATAACTGCTTGCATCTTCTTCCTCACTGCCTCGGTTCCCTTTTTCTAAAGACTTCCTGACCGATCTTGCCCTTGTGCTTGCTAACAGAAAATCAAGTGTTAGGAAGAGCCCATTGGGAGTGCTGGTGTCTTTTGAGGCTGCCAACAATCGGCCAGGATTTCCTGATCATGCAATATGGTTTTTTTTATCAAGTTTTGAACACTTCCACCACAGAATCAAGCTCTGGCGAGCTCCGGCGAGCTCTGGTCCATGGGGTCACGAAGAGTTGGACATGACTGAACGACTGAACAACAACAACCACCACAGAATCTGTCTCTACTTAAAGAATCTGTCTCTACCTCAAGTCATTTTGTCCTACTTCGGAGCGTGAAAGATAACATGATGCTGTGGGTGGGTGGTGGTGAGTTGAAGACTCTTGTTCCCGATGAAAAGAACAATACACCAGACTGTCCTTAACGCTGCTTTATAACAAAGGCTGTCTGCGCTATTGTGTTGTTCTGTTCTTAAGCAATACTTTCCTCACTGTTGCCTTCACCTCAGATAGCATAACAACATGGCTATGGTGTCGAGACTGGAAATATTCTCTCTCTCTCTCTCTCTCTCTCTCTCTCTCTCTCTCTCTCTCTCTCTCTCTCTCTCTCTCTCCCAACCCCACCGCCCATGTGAGTGTCCAGGGGTGCTTTTCCATGACCTCTAAAATCTGCTGGCAACTTAAATTCAGACCAGAGATCGTGGGGGGTTGTTCTGCGTCCAGTGTCCCCACCCTTCCGCACTCCATTGCTCCTGTCTGTGGTGAGGGGAGGGAGAAAAAAAGGGGGAAAAGAATGCAGGCTCACCTCCGCTCACCTCCGTCTGCCGTCAGAGCAGCCCCGTAGGGATTCCAGGCTATTAAAGGGGCGGGAGGACAACAAAAAACAAACAGAAGGCGAGGAGAGCCCGGCATCCCCAGCTTTATAATCCGCATCGGGAAATTTTTTACCTCCGGAGACCAGGTACTTGTAAAATGCACTGGGGCGTGTTTAGGTGGGCATGGTCGTACCTAATTTTTTAAAAAGTTCGCAGCTGGTGGGGAAACCATTTTAAGCTCCGCATCTGGGAGCCCTTTGCCTCGGATTTTAGGGATTGTGTAAAAGCAGCCCAGGTTGGAGGAAAGGGCTGCCAGCCCTACTGTTAGGCAGAGTAAAGGTAATAGTTTCAGGTGGGAGATGCGGACAGTGATGGCAGCTTCCTGGCTGTAACTCTTGGACTTTGCTGCTGTTATTTACTGCCAGACATGGTGCCTCAAACTCCCTAGATCAGGCATGCCCAAACTTCGCCCCTCCTGATGTTTTGGACCACAACTCCCAGAATTCTAAGCTTAGATTGCCAATGACAAAGGACTGTGGGAGTTGTGGTCCAAAACATCTGGAGGGCCACATTTTGGACATACCTGCCCTAGATGAACTTAATACCTAAAGATGGGAAGCATTGAGGGAGGACAGGTTGGAACTACAACCCCCAAAGCTGTGAGCTTTGGGGAGGTATAGTCCAAATCTTTTTCAGTTCTCCTGATGTATCCCTTGGAAGAAGATTTTCCCAAGAAGATGAGGGGAAGTTCTTAGAAGAGAGAAGGAGGAATGTTCCTAGGAAGCCCTGGCAAGCAATAGTGTAATGAATAATATTTATTGATTGCTTTCAGAAGTTACTTTAAGTTTAAAGGAACATTTTGACAATAATTTGTTCGGTTACCAGTCTTAAGTTCTGTCTCCCAAGGGGTGGGGAAGTGATGAAAAGTAATTTTAAAAGTAACTGCACAAGGAGTAATGCCGCATTGCAGTGATTCCTTTTCCACTACACTGTAATAAGTAACATAAATGAATTACTTTATAAAAGGGAGGCACATTTGTACCTCTTTCACTCCATACCGGTCATTGATCTTACTGGGATTTCCCCCTTCATCCAGATGACATTCCCCTTGGTCCCATCATGGGAAGGATTAAGCAGAGGTTATTATTATTATTATTTGGCATACAGTTATCCCTGACAATTTTGTCTTTCCCCTATGTTCGCATTTCCTTTCCCTGCTCGTGTCCCAAGCTGGCTACAACCTGAGCAGTCAAATTTTATTTTTATTTTTTATTTTTTATTTTTTCATTTTGAAAGAAATTGCAGATTCGATGTGGCAGGTCTAGAAAAAAGGGTGGACGAAATAGCAGCAAAAGAGAGGAGTTCATGGCACTGCCTTCTTCCCTTCTGAGCCACGAGGACGCCGCTGGCCGTGTGAGATTAATTGCTGTGACAAAGCAGACCACGTCGGTATGGACATTTGTCATCATGGCTGGTGTGGAGGGTGTGAAGCCATATTGAATGTGATGGAGGATGTCGTAAGAGGTAAGATGCGGCCAGAGCTGAGGAAGTGAGGGCCATCTTTCCACTCTCCTGGTTCAGGGAGGGTAGGGAGATCGAAGGAGAGCAGTCGGGGGAACTCTCGATGCCAGATCGCTTCCGATTCAACCTCAAGACACTTTGAGCAACAACAAAGCATTCCGTGGGCCAATGAAATCATTAGAAAGTCCAAAAAAGAGGGTCTGTGAGATGTAATTAGCCATCACACAATCCCTACCTAAACATCATGGAGGATTAACGGGACAAAGCTTCTAGACCCTAATTCTCCTCTCCTGTCTCTAACTCAATGAGCCCAGTATTGCAAGGAGACACACACACACACACACACACACACACACACACACACACACACACACACACACACACACACACACACACACAAAAGACAAGATCGGATTTGTTTGTTTTAAACTGGGGAGATACCCTCTTAACAGATCAATTAATGAATCCAAGGATTCGCAAGGGGAAAAAAACCTGCCATGGGCAACAGGAGTCAAGGCAGACTTACTCGGTCCCACGTCCCTTTAAAAGCAGTTTAAATTACTAAATAAACCGAGTCCAAAAATGCCGTCCCCACAGCCACCAGGATTTTGGGGGGAAAAAAGAAAAAAGAAAACCTGGTAATGATCCCTTAAGCAAGGTTTCTGTGACTCACCTACGAGGTAGATAATTTTTTGCCTCGCTTTGAAAATCCAGCTTTTAAGGAGGCAGATGCTGTGGGAGCACGCTGATGATCCGTTTTTTTGTTTGTTTGTTTGTTTGGCTATTCCAGGGGCCGATGGGCTGTATTATTTCTAATTTATTTTCACCTTCAGAGAAACAGGAAGCTCTATCCGGTCCTACAAGCATTAATTTCCCCCAGCAAAGTGGTCCTTTTTTTTCAAAATACTAGTGCCACCTGCTGGCCAAGGGGGCAACAGCACTTTAAAATAAAATAAAAAAACAGCTTTTTACGTGAGAACTCTTGTCCCACATTTAAATCACGAGATGGGACGAAGAGGAAAAGCTGGAACTTCAGAAGATCAGGATCGAAACCCAGGTGTGACCACACAGAGAACAGAATTTAAACTGGAAAAGATACTAACCGATGCAATTTTTCTGCAGCTAGAGGACATTTTAGTTAGAGAAGTGGAACTTCACATATAGAGACAGGAACAGTTCATGCTGTATATAATTTCTCACTAATATTTTTGCAAATTTTTAACCTTTCATGAAATTTATTCCTTTAGGCAGAACTCTTTAATGTTTTGCATTTTACCACTTCAAAGCTTCAGACAACTAGTTTCATAGTTTGTTTATTTATTTATTTATTTATTTATTTATTTATTTATTTATTTTATACAATTTATATGCCGCCCACTACCCAAAGGTCTCTGGGCGGCTTTGTATATTACCTTTTTCGTGAGGAAAGAATCAAGAAAGGTTTGATTTTTAGCTCTTTCTTTGCCTTCATTTTTAAGCAGCTAAAGCTAAAGATCAGTGTGTTTTTTTGGGGGGGGAGGGCTGAGACACCCAAGAGGCCATTTATGCCTTTAACAGTGGAATGTTCTGTTCCAGTTGGCAGTAAAGGTAAAGGTAAAGGTTCCCCGCCACACACACACATGCATGCTAGTCATGTCCGACTCTAGGGGTGGTACTCATCTCCATTTTCAAGCCAAAGAGCCAGTGTTGTGCAAGTCCGTGGCCATGTGGCCCACACAGAACACTGTTTACCTTCTGCTTTTTACGGCTGTATGTATTTATCTACTTGCATTTACATGCTTTCAAACTGCTGGGTTGGCAGGAGGTGGGGTTAACAGCGAGAGCTCACTCTGCTGTGTGGCACCCGGGATTTGAACCGCCAAGCTGCCGACTTTGCAGCCAACCATTTCAGCGCTCTAGTCTGCTGAACTACCATGCTCTAGTTGCAGTAGATGTTTTCAAACAAAACTTGGATGGTCAACTGTCAGGTATACTTTCTTTTAGAGTGTTTTAGAAACTTGGGGGGGGATACAATTTCCCCAATGTTTCTGTTCTTACCAAAGTTCCCCCACCCCAGCTCCAAAATTCCTGGAAATCTTGCATCTCTGCTTTAGTTATAAACTTCCTGCATCAACAGTGATTTGGGCCACCTGACCTTTTCTGTCCCCTTCCAGGTCCATCAGTCTATGAATCTGTTCACAGAGAGATCCATGATTTATCTGCACCAAGACATTTAGCAATTTGATCTTCAAAGAGATTCCACGGGAAAGCTACTAAGCTTGACACAAGCTGAAAATTCCCCCATGGCATTCCATCCGTAGCAGCCCCCATGGTAACCCCCATTAAGGGTACCTTTTGGAAGTTTTGGGATGTTTATTTGCAATCTCGCATGCTGTCTGCGGTTTGAGTGACTAGGAGGGACTTTTCAGGGGTGATGTTTTATCTTTCCAATACGAAGCAACCATTTATTCCTTTATCTGAATTTTTAAAATTATTTGTTTATTTATTTAATAAATAGCCCCACCTCTTTGCTGAGTCCCTCTTTCTCTCTTTTTAGTCTGCTGAAGGCAGTTATTTGTGGAACTGTTCAGTCGGTACAATAGTAGGAAAGAAAGCAGCATCCACAAATCTGTAATTTTTAGGAACGGTGAGTAAAGAAATTTGTTTTATTATTTCATCTATAAATGTCTCAGAGAGAATTATTGAGACTATAAATGCCTGCTAATGAGAAAGGGATGGAGTATTGGGGGGGGACCTATAGCTATTCTCCTTTGTGGAACTCTGTATTTCTACTGCATAACAACAACAACAACAACAACAACAACAACAACAACAAAAGAATCTTAACCAGAAATTTAAAACTACGCAACATGAAGTTTTAAGCAACTTGCAAGCAAGTGATAAACAAACATGTGCAAATTAGTCTTAAACCAAATGTTCGATGCCTTTAAAAGGGGGAAATATTCTCTTTATAATGCCCCATCTGAACCTCCTTGGTTTTCAGAATGCTATTCTTTGACATACTTTGCAGATGGAGCATTGAGGAATGACCGATGCAGTCCAGATTGCGGAGAATCAGTAGGTCTACACGGTGGGCTTTCTTAAGGTACAGCCCACCCCACAGAAAGTTAGAGGTAAACACAAAGTGCTCCAGGGAGATGGAATATAACAACACTTGCGGAACTTCTAGATGAAAGGAATTGGACACCCTCTAGTGGGAACGGCTTGGCATGCCCTGTGCAGTGTGCTCCAACCTTTCCTTGCCATTAGATTCTCAGTGGGTATCGACCCCTGTTAGAGAGAGATATAGTATGTGAGATAACAACTTTTCATAAGGCAGGAAAGAGAAGGAAGCAGCAGTGTGGACCCACCAGCAGCTTCTGGGCAGGACATCCCTTGCTCGCAAAGAGCAAAAAAATATTCATGAGCAGTTCTATATCTGTGCATGTTTTTTTGTTTGTTTTGTTTTGAGTAAACCTTCTCACAAAATGATAGTGTTGTCTGGGGGATTCTGGGAGTTGTAGTCCACAGAAGTACCCTTTATGTGTGTGATTTTTGTTTTGTTTTGTTTTGTTTTGTTTTGTTTTAAAGATGACGTTTACAGCCTGTCAAATTCTGACGGAGCTCAGCAAACGTGCAGAAATCCTACTGTGAACGGGTCGCCTCTGCAGATCGGGAAAATCAGCTCTGAAAGTGCTCAAAAGCAATGGCGATTCTGCCTGTGGATCATGGGAGCCGTTCTCCAGCCCACAAGGAAGGTCCTGAATTGAGACACCATCTGGGATTCATCTGTTGGAGGAACATTTCTGCTCCCCAAGAGGTCTCCAAGAGAAGGCTTTTTAAAGAGTGCAGTCTTCCCTGTGCCTTTGCTCACCCCCCCATAAAAAATAGTTGGGATTGGGGAAATGACAAAGCCAATATATGTGGTTGGGGGGGGGGGTAAGATTAGTCACAAACTACTGCATATGTGTTGCTTAAAAATGTAATGCACAGACGCAAAGGGCAGGTAACACGAGTTGGAACAGAATATGACCCCTTTCTGCCCTTGAAAGAAATTTCCCAAACTATGTTAAAACCACCTTTCACCTTCGTCTCTGGGCAGCCGATATTTCACTGTGTGCACGTTCACAGCCCTTGAAGACTTTTCATCAGCTGGACTTGGTTCCAGCCTTCTGAAACCAGCAGAACCTCTCACAGTTAGTTCAACAACAAGACTGATAAGGAAAGAAAAAGAGGAGGGGGAGAGGAAATCAATGACTGTAAGCCTACCTGAATAGCTCACCTTCATTTTCAGTGGACGAGAAGGTCATACATTCATGCTCTGTTATGGGTACACCTTTGACACAAGACAGGAACGTACAAAATGGCTGGAGGGCTTAGTGGTTTAGGTGTCTGGATATGGAGCCGGAGGTTGGAAGTTTGATTCCCCACTATACCTCCCCTGACAGAGTCAGGACTCCATGATCCATAGGGACCCTTCCCATTCAAGTCCTAAGATCATACAACTCAGAGTCTTGTTTTCACTGTGTTACTCCCAGTTCCACCTGTGCTCCTGTCAAGTTCAGCTAACCCTGAGCCTATTTTCTCCCTCTCTTTCCCCTTAAAGTACACATTTTGGTAGGTATTTCAACCAATGGACTAAGGTGTGTTTCTGCACATTGTTTAGCAGCACACCTTGCTAATTGGCCAGTTGGCCTATTAGCAAGGTGTGTTTCTGCACATTGTTTAGCAGCACACCTTACTAATTGGCCATTTTGAAAATCATAAACTCATGAAGTTAGAAGGACCCTGTGAGGTGACTGAGTCAACCGCCTGCTCAGTGCATTAATATACATCTGGCTTCCAGTAACTTGAGACCGTTGCTGAGTGCCCTGCACTCAAGGTTTGATCAAGAGCAGATTCTGCCCCTCCTCTGTAGGACAGCTTGTCAAGTATAAGTGCTCTCCTATCTTCCCCCAGTCTTTTTCCCTCAAGGCTAAACATGCAAAGTTCTTTGAGTCTTTCTTCACAAGATTTGCTTTCCTCCTCTCTCGTCCTCCTTGTTTGCCCTCCTCTGAACTCATTGCAGTTTGTCAGCCCTCTTCTTGATGGAGGCTCCAGAACTGAACAAATGGTTTAGAACAGATGGCCTTTCCTCTGGAACAGAGCGCAAGCTCTGCAAAACTGGAAAGTAGGTTTTTCTAGGTCTAGGAGGGACAGGACAGATCCTTATGTGAAGAGTCCTACTCCAGTGAAGTTCTATCCTGTTAGCAGGAGAGGGTTGCAACATAGCTTAGTAAGGATCTCATTAGCATCTAATTAGTCCTTTAAGAAGGGCCTGGCTAGATCAGACCAAAGGGAAAGCCCCATCTAGTATCCTGTCTTCTGCAGTAACCCCTTAGAGATGCCTCTGGAAGCATGCAAGCTAAGCCTACACACAAAATAATGCCCCCACCCCTTCCACTCACGTTTCCCAGCAACTGGTATGCAGCAGCGTGTTATTCATACTACAATGAATACTGGAAATGGACATCAGAATCCTCCAAGACTCTTCACTGTGTGAATTCATTATGTGTGCTCCCACCCTGATCCACGCCGATCTGTCTTTTTGCATCCGCTGCGCTCCAGATTACATCCAAAGCATTTCCTTTCTGGCTTTTGTCTATTTTTGTTTCTTCATTTCAGTAAAGAAGGCTGCTCTATACACTTCTCACCACATCTGTGCTTCTTCCTTTTCACGGATCCTTTAGTGCCAGTCTGTTGGTCCCGCCATCTGCGGATGCTTTGAAATAATTATATATTTATATCTGCCTGCCTATTATTAACATATACCTTCTCACTGATTAGGTTAATGATGTCTTCCCATGTTAATTGTATTGGCATAAGTTGGAAATAAATCGGGCTAGTGTCTTGGGAGAAAACGTTTCTTGTCTTTGATGGACGCATTCCATGGTTTGTAACAAGAGTCCTTGGTGAGGATGAAGAAGAGTGATGGTTCCCAACCTTGGATCACCAGAAGTTCTTGGACTGAAACTCTCAGAAATCCTGTCCAGCATAACTAGTGGTGAAAGCATCTGGGAATTTAAGTCCAAGTACATCTAGAGACCCAAATTTGAGAACCATTGGCTTAAGGGAAGCTAACACAGAACCAATAATGGAATTCTTGAGGCCTTCAATAATTTTGTTGCATCCATAGCCACTGCTAGTTTAGTTCAGATGAAAGTCAGACCTATTATAAGGTCTCATCTTTCTTAGTATCAACTCCTGGTTCGCAATGTGCAGACAACCACTTAAGCCCCAGACCTTTAAGGAAGAAAGATATTCATGGTCATGTCTGATCATTCTGTACACCACTGAGCTATGCTTTGCATGCCTGGAAGCTGCTCCTCTGCTATATTCCTAAGTAGAGACACGGATATTCAATGTCATGGAGTGGACAGTGATGGACAAGGAACCAGGAGACCTGGGTTCAAATCCCTGCTCAGCCATGGGGAGTCACTGGTGTCATGGTGGGAAAGCTAACTCAGGAAGGGAGAAATGACTTGCCAGGGGAGGAGTGGTGGGCTCTATCCCAATATTTAGGTAAAGGCATCCTGGGCTATATTTATCATTGAATCGTAGAACAATGGAGTTGGAAGGGACCTATATAAGGCCATTGAGTCCTCCCCTTGGTCAATGCAGGGATCCAGTCAAAGCAGATCAGACAGATGGCGGTCCAGTTTTCTCTTGAGTGCCCCCAACGTTGGAGCACCCACCATTTCTAGAGGTCATTGGTTCCATTGTCATACTACGTTAATAATTAAGAGGTCCCCCCCCCAGATATTTGCTCTCAGTCTGGCTTCCTCAATCTAATCTCAATAGGCTCAGTCTAGCTTGATCCTATTAGGTGTCCTGCACTCTGTGTTGATGGAGAACAAATCCTGCCCCTTCTCTGTCAGGACTACGTTTCAGGTCTTTGAAAACTGCTATCTTCTCTCTCTCTCCTCAGCCCCTTCTTATTTTCTCAAAACTAAAGCTACCTTGTTCTTTCTTGATAAGGCTTGGTTTCCAGCCCCTCTGGATCATCTGAACTTGCTCCAGTTTTTCGGCAGCCTTCTTGAAGGGTGCAGTCCGGAACTTTATTAAGTGTTCCTGCTACCTCTGTATTAAGTGTTATCTGTGTTAAAATATATATTTTAATTTTAAATATTGAAATTGCAGGTTTACTGAGTGGGTGTTTGTTTTGCTAGCACACTGCTAAGAGGGGTTTTTCCAGTCAAAATAAGGATTTGTGGGATAGTAAAAGAACTGCCAAATGGAAGACATCAGAAGTTGTGAAAATCACTAATCCCTGCTGAACTGTGAGAACTGCTAGTGTCTGTTATTTCTGGTTCATCACAGCTTAAAATGTGTTGGGGTTTTCCCCTAATTCCTACAACCAGACAAGACCTTTCACTCAAAATGTTGTCATATGAGGCCTAACCAAGAGGCTGAAACCACCCTAAATATTCTTGTTTTCTTTTTATCAGAGAGTGGTACTTACCATGGCTTTTTCAGCTTTGGCTGTTGTGTTTTCCCTACTAAATGGAAATCTTTTTTAAAAAAATCCACTTGTAAAATTGAAGTTCAGCGCCCTATTTATTAGTAATTTATGGGACTGTGTCTATTTTAGTGAAACATGGAGTTTAAAAAAACTACTGATAATCCAGTCAGTATTGAGGGAAGACGAGAGTAAAACAGGCATTTTTTTTAACAACACTGCTTTTATTTGTGCTTTTGGGGTAGTTTTGAGGTCAGTTTAGGTTACACGCTCATCTTCAGTGCTGTCAAGAATGAGTTCCAAATCCTCCGGAGTCAATATCACCCAATGGGCCCCCAGGTAGAGATGGGAACATAATGTCCCTTGACACAGATAACCTCCAGTAAATGAACAAACTCTTTCATGACATGTTGATTATGGCAAATGGAAAGAACAGATTGCAGAGTGGGCCAGCAATGATTTGTTCCACTGGGGTTCTTTCAACTATCCAAGCCATAATTACTTCTTAAAAGTCCCACTGAACTCTGTGAGACTTGGAAATAAATTTAGCAAAAGAGGCTGTCAAAAGAGGATGTAAATGAAACCAGCCGGCAAGAGGAATAACCAAGATTGGAATTTCAAATGATTGTAGGGCTGGATTAGCAGTCAAGCTAAGTATGCTGTTGAACAAGAAGGGTAACCATCCTTTTAATGCTGCCAAAACAAGGAAACATCAGTCAAACAATGTGTTATGTTACTTTCATTGGATCAACAAAGTTAAAAAAGGAGCCAAGAATGATTTTGAGTCATTCAGATCTCTTCATCGCACGGAGCCTTGCAAAACTCAAGAAATTAGAAGATAAGAGAAAAGTTAGAAGTTGACTCTGGCTATGTATTATATAGCTATGGGAGATACCATTATTAAAGCTGCATATTGGAAATAACAAGCTTTGTGGCCCTGACTTGAGAAACAATGAGTTGTCCATCTCCGGCTTGACAGATCAAGTTTGTGGAAGCACCCCAACACATTTCCCCTTCATTGACCTTGAACTGAAGCATATCACCTTTATACTGACATGGAGCACAAGCCCTGAATAACATGGCAATTCCCATATCATCCCAGTTGGAGGCTAAAATTAGTGCACAAGGCAACTGCATCTGACCGAAGCCAAATTGTGATATTAGTAAAGAAGATGCAATCCCTCATTACTGTAAGCCGCCTTGGGTCCTTTTCCAAGGAGAAAGGTGAGGTTAAAATACTCTAAATAAATAAATAAATAAATAAATAAATAAATAAATAAATAAATAAATAAATAAACAAACAAACAAACCCTCTGAGCAAGGGCAACTGAGAACAGGACAGTTTGGAGATTGGTCATCATAAGGAGACTTGACAGCACAAAACTACAAACCATCCTTTGCAATACATTCTCGTATTAGCAGTGACATGCTTAATCCTATCTGATATTCAATCTCTGTAATTTCCTTTCTCTCTCTCTCTCTCTCTTTAATGGGCACAAAATGTAGAAAGTTTAGATCCCCTCTAACAGCATTAGTTAGGCCTCATCTAGAGTCCTGCATCCCATTCTTAACGCCACACGTTAAGACACTGTAGACCACACAGAGTGGCTCTGTGTCAGATGGGCAGTATATAAACCGAATAAATAAATAATGAATAATAAATTAATTAATAAGCCAACAAACTTGAGCCAATTCAAAGGAGGGCAACAAGGATGCTCAGGGGGTCTAGAAAACAAGCCTGATGAGGAAAGACTTCAAGAACTGGGCATATTTAGCCTTGGGAAAAGGAGACTGAGGTGGGGAGGGGGGAAAGACAGGATGTGTGTGTTGTGTCGTTACAGTCGTGACCGACTCTGATAGCCCTTCTCAACTCCCTGAAAGGCCGTTCTTCAGAGGAAGGGTAGGCTCTGTTCTCAATCATCACAGCGCACAGGACACATGCCCTTCCAGAAACAGGCAAAGACCTTTCTCTTCATGGAAGCTTTCCCTGAAAGATGGACTACCATTATGTGTCTTTTATATGAATCTATGGGTTCACATAGACTTTGTGTTTATGACTACTTATAACCGTGTTGCTATAATGTAATGTTTGTCTATTAATGCCGTAAGATGTCCCTCAATTCCTTGTTCTCAAATACTTGAACATGTCTTAATTGTATTGGACGGTATAGTATCCCTCATTACTGTTAAGCAGCCTTGGGTCCTTTTCCAAGGAGAAAGGCAGGGTGAAAATACTCTTAAAAATAAAAATAAAAATACAAGAAGTTGGATTGAGGCTGAATATCAGGGGGAAAACTTCTTACCTGTTAGAGCAGTATGATAATGGCACCAATTGCCTTATGAGGTGGTGAGTGCTGCAACGTTGTAAACATTCAAGAGGAAACTGGAGAGACATCTGTCAGGTCTGCTTTGATTTGGATTCCTACATTGAGCTGGGGCTGGACTTGATGGCCTTATGAGCCCCTTCCAGTTCCATTATCCTATGATTCTACAAAGGATGTTCTCAGTCTATTTCAGATGTAAATCTTAATGCCCCAGTCCAGTGTTGGTGAACCTATGGCACAGGTGCCAAAGGTGGCACTCGGAGCCCTCTCTGTGGACACCCGTCATGGCCCCTTCACAGCCACCTGTATTCAGGTTAAATGGCTGTATGGGCACTTTGTGAAAAAATTAGTGGGTTTTGAATTGCAGTTTGGGCACTCAGTCTCTAAAAGGTTCACCATCACTGCCCTAGTCCTTGTTTTCTTCTTTGGGGAAAATATCTCCACAGCCACATTTGGGGAGGGCAGGCCCAGATGTAGTTTGCTGAGCTTCTCATCTAGTTTGTTCCCAACATACACAGTTGGGCTGCACAGTGTAATAACCCAATCTCAGCTCTATGGAAATAATCGTGTTGATCAAACGTGTGATAATAAAACTGGTTTGGGGTTTTTTTAGTCCTTGCCTTCTGCTGTATTTGTCACAGATCTGAAGGGGGGAGAATAATACCAACTGCTCATTTAAGGTGAGATGACTCTTTGCCCCCCCCGCCTCTTCTGCCTATCTAGTCAAGAGTTCCTTTGACAATCTGAGAGAATTTCGCTCCCTTGCAGCACTTGCTTAAATTTTTAACAGATGGCCTGTAATAAGTAAATTGAAAAGTGCAAATAAGGTTAAAACAATTTTTCGTTATTGAATATCATTAACTTCAAGGCTGCCTACTTTAGAATGCTAATTAAGCCTCGCTTTCCCCTTTCGTGGGGTCCTAGAGAAGACAAATGGTTTTGGAGTAAATTAATCTTGTTTGGAAAGGACTGGCCCTGGAGAAAAATCTGATGAATGGATCATCTTCCCACCCACCCAAGGTTATGCAACACGTTTTTGAAAACCTCTGCAGTCGATGGCCTCTGATGCTAATTAATTTCCCTCCTAAAACTATAAAAAAGGTCAGCAAGAGCATTGAGGACTGAGGCACACAGGTTAAATAGCAAAATACATCCCTTGCCTGCCCTGGGTCTTGAACTTGGCTAACGTCAAGGCCAGCTATTATGAGGCCAGTGAGCCCCACCCGATGAACTGAGTCCCCCCTGGCTATGAATATTTCCACTAGCTTCAGATCACAGCTTGTATCTTTGTGCGTATGAAGAAGAAAAGTGACCCAGAGGAATGCACTGCATTAATGGATGGAGATGTAGGCTCACATGAGGCCCCTCCAAGCACAATGATCAGTGTGCACTGTGCAAAAACAGGCTCCTTGGGAAAAGAGGCTTCCCTGAGATTAGAGGGTCTCCTGAGTAGAAGATCACCACCACCACCACCACCACCACCACAACAGCAGCTGCCCAAGGGCCTGCCGTCAATCACATCCTTCCAGAGAGATCAGTGGTTCTAATGTCTGCAGCTACCTTCTCAGTGGGACCCCAGCAGCCCAGCAGTAGAAGCCTCCATCTTGGGAGTGTACGGATATTAGAAACATTTCTTTGAGGTTCCGTGTCTCCCCAGCAGCTGCTGTGTTCTTGTATTCTGAACCTGGCTATGGCTCCCCCACTATGAATCACTTTCAACTGGTACGGTTGGATTGCATCTTCTGGATCTTCCCTTCCTGTGTGCTGTTCCAAATGAAATAGCTTGACTCTGGAACGCAACTGAATATTGGCTTTAAGTTTCTCTCATCTGGTTTATCTAACTTGCTGGTAAAATGTGACTTTTTTGACCTCTGCTTTGCCTTTTGACTCTGTGGCTGGATTCTCTTTTCCTGATCTATTCCATTTACACACCTTTACCTGTGTTGACCTTAAATTGCTAATACCTAGCCATAAGACTACTTTGCTTGGGGAGCAGACCAGCAGCTTGAACATTATTGGTACCCTATTTTGACTCACCTGTTGAGTGAGTCAAAGGCCCTTACTTCACGAGGCGCGGCGCTCCGCAGCGATATTGCCTTCGATTTGAATTCGGAGGCGGTCACGTGGCGGTCACGTGTTCTCGCTTCGCTCCCGCCCCTGTTTCTCAGTACTCACGAGCTGCAGTTTTAGGATTCGCATGCCACTTTTCAACGTTCGTTATTTCCCATCCGTCCTTTAAAAAAATTCCTACCGATGGCGTATCGATGCATCGATGCTGGACTGTCAGTTGCAATGGCTCTACCGATTTCAACGGTTTCCTGGCATCATTGGCAGCCCCCCCCCACCGCCGCCGCCGCCGCTACTCGGGGGGAGCCCCGCATGGCACAGCCGCCCGCCCTCCGCCACTTGCACGCTGCCTGCCCCGGGTGCCCTGCTCTGGCCGGGCGAGGCGGCAGCGGCTCCTCCTGCTCCCGCCGCCGCCGCCGCCGCCGCTACTTGAGCGAGGAAGTAACAGCGCAAAGCAATAAAACGATATAGCGATGCATCGATATCCCTGTTTGAATATTTTTTAAAAAAACTTGAAATAAAAGCCAAAAACCGAGACCACACGTCACGTTGGGAGCGAAGCGAGATGCGAAGCGAAAAGATTCCCGGCAGCAGCCAGGGGCACCACTCGCCCCGGTTGGAGCACGGTTAAGGGGGAGTGGCCGGGGCGGCACCGAAGCTAAAATGGAGGGGCGTGCGGACTAAAACGATCGATTCGGACAGAAACGAAGGCTAGCCGCGAAGCGAGCGGCTCGTGAAGTAACGGCCAAAGAGACATCGGTTTACTGCACTGAGATCATTTTGTAGGAGAGCAACCCCTAAATGTGTGGTTGCATGGGGAAATAAATTATAATCTGGATCACTTCTGGAATGATCCAGTCTCAATCCTGCCCTCCCTCCACTGATCTGACAACACAGAAGGAAATGTACACCCAAATCATATCTCCAAGGTTGACCTTTTTAAGATCAGTTGCAAGGCTTCTACTTTTTGACTCTGGGCTAGAGTGATTCCCCAGCAGATGGAAGGATCCTTTTAAGGGAGATTATTCTGGTGCATGCATTTTAAGGGAGATCACTCACGCACACACCTCTGCAGCTATCTGACAGCACTCTTATTAATCATGCATGTATTCCTTCAGCCCTTGTACATGAGAGGTGGGCATACAAATGAAAATGAAAATTTATAAAAAAATCAACTCTTCCAGGATCATCAGTGAGATAGGGCTGGAGATCTCTTCACAACGATCCTTCTCAACATATTTTTAACCAGAATGTCCAAAGCTGCCTTTGCTTATTTTATTTTATTTCATTGCATTTCTTTCATTTCATTCATTCATTCAGTTCTTTTCATTCTTTATCTTTTTAGACCACCTCTTAGTCACAAAAGCAATTTACCTAGAGCAGAAATGAAGTTAATTGCCCTATAAATCAATCATAGTAATCTAATTAATCCATTGCAATAGCTGATGTGGTAAGATGTGGAAACATTGGGAAGAAAAGTATTCTTGGTGATACAAGTCATTCAGGTAGTATCTCCTACAGCTGTTATCATCAAGACCAGGGCATAAACATCCCTTTGAAGGTTCATGTGCTTCCAAATCAAGTTAATATATCCTCCCTCCAGCCCAAGAATACTCCTGTTGGCAGAATCCACATGGGGTCTTCCAAACAGAAGCATGCCTTCAGCTGACATGCAGTGTTGCAGGTAGTTTTGGTCCCATAAGTGCAAGGTGCTCCCCCCCCCAAGCCTTTAAATGTTTGCAATGTGCCCCTCCCCAATCCTAGTTCCCTTATGTATGTCCTTTAAGAGACATTAAGGCAGGCCTGCCCAAAGTCCGGCCCGGGGCCCAAATCCGGCCCATCAGGCCATTCTGAGTGGCCCGCCCCTGGCTGGCCCGCCCGTCCCTCCCCCTCCTTCGCCCCATGTATTTTTTTTAAGTCTTCAACCAACACTGACACCACCAAGAAGCTTGAGGGGCTGGCCAGGCTGGCCAGACGCTGAGCAGAAGCTTGTGGGGCTGGGTTCCCCACCTTCCTCCCTCCCTCCCTTGGTCCCCGCCTTCCTTCCTGCGGGTGGGGTTGCAAGGGGTCAGTGGGTGGGGCTTGCAGTGGGGTGGCAGGGTCGGGGAGCAACCGGCCCCTGACACATTCTCAGCCACCAAATCTGGCCCTCCTTACAAAAAGTTTGGGTACCCCTGCATTAAGGTATGTGCAAGATGCACACTGACTTAAATCCAAGGGTGAGTTCCATCTAGAGTAGATGCACTGAATCAACAGGTACTGTAGTTACACAACTGCTGCACCTGTCCTGTGAGAAATCTACCCTAGCCAGATTGCATCCAGATGGTTTTTGACAATGCACACTTATGCTTCCCACCTGGGGCTGGCATCAAGCCTAATCTTCAGAGTAATAGCTCGCAGTGGCTTCACTTTTAACATAGTCCCTGTACTTGCTGCACAGACACACACCCCCACCACAGACACACCAAAAATAGTTAAACCGAAGAGGATTCAGCAGAGATCAAATTAGGTGTTGCTGGATCAATGGTGTCTTTTAAAGCATGGACGGTGGGGTCTGTAGCTTCAGTTTGTCAGCGCTTTGAAAGCAAATCCCTTTAGAAAGCGCCAACTGGTTTGTTTCCATTTCCATGATAAAGGGCTTTAGGCAGCAAAGAAAATAATTTTTCATTGTGTCAAGCTTATTGGAGAATCAATAAACGTTTTGCAGATGGATTAGAGGTAGGTCTCAGGGACCATCGTGTTAAAGGGAACAGCCGCAGCTCTGGGCTATCTCAGTTAATGCTTTATATTCAAGATCCAGGGAACTAGAACTGGTAGAAAAGGAGCAGGGAACAAGCAAAAAGGTCTTAACAGCCTGGGGGATGTGTATTTAAGAATTGCCATATCAATCAACAACTTTGCAGAGCTCAAAGGAGGGGAGCGATTCCTTGTCCACCCACCAAACACTACCTTCCAGATGCCTTATTCCATTTAGTAAGAAGAATAACCATTGACCTGCAGAGCTGGAAGGAACCCTATGAGTCATTGGCTGATACTTCACATCCATCTCATCGCTGTTCGCGGTCCCACTTGGGACCGGTACAAAGTAATCTAACCACACGTCCATTGCGGGATGAGGGGAGTTCGTCCCGACCATGCCCCCTGAACTGCGATTTAAGCGGGATGAGAGATTCCCCTCCCTGGCCTCGGGAATCTGCTCGTCATACTTCTCGTTCCAACGAGTGGCCGTGTGGTAAGGCTCATCACGCAACGTGCCATTCTCCATCTAATGGCAGGAGTGCGAAGTGCCATTCGCCAGTGCATTCCCTATGGAGTCAGCAACACAGTGCAGAGAGATTAAAAGACAAATGCTTCAAACTTAACTCCGTAACGCATTGACCGCGACTGGCATCAACACTCAACAACTTCCTCCCGGAACGAGAATGGATGTGAAGTAAACCATCATTGAGTCCAGCCCCTGCCACAGCAGGGAATCAAACTCCTAACCACTGGCTCAGTAGCCAGAGACCTAGAGCTCTCCAGCAGGTCCTCGTTCAAAGTCCAACTACATGAGATGGGCAGCTCACAATTAGAAGCCTGTAGGCCAATCCTTCAGCTGTGACGTTCTTCAGATCTCTGTGCTTGCACCAATTTGCTAAGGAAGCCAAGGTTTACCTCCCAATAACCAATTGTGAAACAGTGCAGGCACGGTCGCAAAAGGCAGAAGAGAGTTTGTTCTGAAAGCCCACCGTTATTCAGATAATATGTTATCTGTTCCATTTCAAGCACTGTATTACGTGGATCAGTGAACTAGTTGAGTTAAAAGGAATTATACAGGGGTGGGCAGAATCTGTTCTCCATCATCCCAGGGTGCTGGACACAGAATAATAGGCTCATGCTACAGGAAGCCTGATTGAAGCTGAATATCAAGAAAAAACATCTTAACTGTTAGAGCAGTACAGCAATGGAGTCAAGTATCTCAGAACATGGTAAGCCTTCCAAAGATGGAGGTATTTAAGAGAAAAGTGGACAACCCTCTCTCAGATCTGCTTTAATTTGAATTCCTGCCTTGACCAGGGGGTTAGACTCAATGGCTTTACAGGCCCCTTCAAATCAATTACTCCATAATTCTAAGATAAAGAGGCTTTGGACATCTCTGCTCTTCCATATGCAATGGCCATCTCACTCAAGTTGTGACTTCTATAACTGAAGAAAAACCCAAGTGCTGTGCACCGTATTAATGATGTGCCTTGACTTTCCCTGCTTACATTTATTTACCACTGTCATTCTGGCTTTCAAACACCTACATTGCTTCTCTTGAATGGTGTCACAGAAGGGAATATAAAGAAGAATTATCACAAGAAAATGCGCAGGATGCAACAGCCCAAATTGGTAACTTCTGAAAGTTTGATCTGCCCCTAGTTGGTTAAAGATCTTACAGCAGCAGTACAAACTGGTGTCATTAATTCTTGTCTACACAAGATTTTTTTTTCTTTAGAAAGAAATTGAACTTGCAGTGGGGGCTTTTGTTTGGACCCATAAGAATTCCAGCATCTTGGGGACTGGCAGTAGAATCCAGGGTCAGGATTACAATTATATGTCTTATAGTTCTGGAACTCTCCAGAAATTCTGACCTCTCGCCTTGTTTTGAATGGGACCAACCTACTGACAACCAGAGCACAGCATGCCCGCAGAAGCTTGGATTTTACCCTTGACCTGTATGGACTACAAATTCTCTTGCACTATCCGATACCAGGCAGGTAAGAAGGAAGAGGTAGAACAGGACGGGCCAATGACATATGGACTTTGAAACAGCAGTCATGGTAGCCAGTAGGCAGCAATCAAATGGCAACAGTCATTGTGGCTTGGCTCTTATGATATATCAAATCACATTCTCTCTGTTTCAAGTACAAAAGGAAGGAATGCATAGCTCAATTACAACTACAGTTTCTTCTGCTCTTCACATTCAAATGAAGCGAGAACTCGGATTTTGGTTTCTCTTGCAGAATGTTCCTTAAGAGTCCTTCAGCACTTGCTCCTCGAGCTCCATGTACCTTTTAAGCAGAGGCTGGTAAACCTAAAAAAGAGAGAGAGAGAGAGAGAAGAAGAAGAAGAAGGGTTATAAGAAGGGTAACATTTTAAAGGACCACGACGATCCAGGAATGTTGAAGTGAATTTGTCACTCGGGTAGCGCCATATATGAATTCTGTGCCGCCAGAGGAATGTTCCAGGATAAAACCTCTGACCTACGAAGGCTCCCAACCCTTCCCTTCGTTCACCGCTGGTAAGATTTCTCATCCAGACTGAGTCAATCACAACAGCCTATGTGAACTTCCATGTACAACTAGAGGCTTCCCCCTCTGTGAAACAAATTGCACACATTCACACACAGCCAGCACAGGACTGGCCGACTGATCAAAAATACACAACCAACCAATCTGACAGGTCTACATTCTACAGGTTTGTGTACCAAGACAGCAACTACGGGGTCTATCAATGCAACCTGCAGTTGACCCAGACCAAGCCATGTATTAAAGAAAAGAATTGGTAAATGCAAAAACTCTCAGTGAAACTAAGGAACACTTCATTATCTCATAGAAGATAAGAACATGCCTGCTGTTTCTCACAAGCAAGGGTTTAAATCCCATTTGTTGTAAACACCTATTACATTTACATCTCTAATCTGCAAACACCTACAATGGTCATGTCCAATCATCATATAAGGTCAGACCTTACCTGGAGTACTGTGTCCAGTTAGTTCTATGCACCTCAATTTAAAAAGGATATTGACAACCTCAAGCGGGTGCAGAGGAGGACGATCAGGATGGTTGAAGGTCTGGAAGAGATGTCTTACGAGGAACGGCTTAGGGAACTGGGATTGTTTAGCCTTTCAAAAAGAAGGCTGAGATGGGATATGGTAGCTATGTTTAAATATTTGAAAGGATGTCATATTGAAGAGGGAACAGGTTTGTTTTCCATGGCTTCAGAAACTAGGACTCAGAGCAATCGTTTCAAACTACAGGAAAAGAGATTCCATTTGAACATTAGGAAGAACTTCATGACAGTTAGAGCTGTTTGGCAATGGAATATGCTGCCACAAATGGTGGTGGAGTCTCCTTCTGTGGAGGTTTTTAAGCAGAGGTGGCTGGCCATCTATCGGAAATATTGTGATGGGGTTCCTGCATGGCAGGGGGTTGGACTAGATGGCCCTTAAAGTCTCTTCCAACTTTTCTATGATTCTATGATTCCATTGCCTCTGTGGCTGTGGTGCATTGGTGACAGGCCCCTGGGACAGGTTGGCCGATTAAACCAAAGCTGCATCAAATAATGAATGTGTCCACTGCTTAATGGCATATGGCATCGCATCCATCACCGATAAAATGTGTGAAACCCGACTGCATTGGTACGGACACATCTTGAGTGCCGACGAGGAAACTCTGGCCAAAAAAGGGGGGGTCATCCTGGAGGTCAGCAGATCCGCACCAAGTGGACAACCAAATCAGTGCTGGATGAACACCCTTGATCATGATATGAAGTTGTCCTGGGTTCACCTAGACCAGTGGTTCTCAATCTGTGAGTCCCCAGATGTTCCTGGACTGCAACTCCCAGAAACCCCTTCCGGCACAGCGAGTGGCGGAGGCTTCTGGGAGTTGCAGTCCAAGAACATCTGGGGACCCACAGGTTGAGAACCACTGGTCTAGGCCAAGCCCATGACTGTGGAACGCAGAGGAGAAAAACCAGAATATCGAACCCTGCCACCAAGTGGGAGAGATGCTAAGAAAAGGGAGAAAGAAGATGGAGAAGTTGGCATCTTTTTCCCTCTCCTTCACCCTGTTTGTTGCTTCTTTTGGTTTCATGGTAAACTACTGTGGCAAGGACTCACTGATCTAATTTTTTGCATGGCACTTGGGTGTACACATAAGAACATAAGAAGAGCCCTGCTGGATCAGGCCAAAGGCCCATCTAGTCCAGCTTCCTGTATCTCACAGTGGCCCCACCAAATCCCTTTGGGAGCGCAGGAGACTAGATATCTGTCTCCTGATACCACTCCCCTGCATCTGGCCCTTGAAGTACCCTGGTTTTAAGCCTGGAGATTACACATCTCCACCATGGTTTGTAACCCATAATGGACTTTTCCTCCAGGAATCAGTCCAATCCCCTTTTGAAGGCATCCAGGCCAGATGCCATCACCACATTCTGTGGCAGGGAGTTCCACAGACTAACAATGCGCTGGGTAAAAAAAAAAAAATCTTTTGTCTGTTCTCACTCTCCCAACCCACAGTTTAAGTGGATGTCCCCTAGTTTTGGTATTTTGTGAGAGGGAGAAGAGTGTATCTTGTAGTAGGCAACGCATATTACAAGAAGAAGGTAGTATGGAATTTTCCCCTGATCCCAAGGGAGGAAAATGGTTTTAGGAAGGAAGCAGCCAACCCTGTCTTAAGCCTCACAGAAAGAGGATGTCTGGCAAAGGGGTGGTGGTGGCAAAAACTGCTTCCCCCCGCCCCCACCAAAAATTACCACTCCTCTCCCCCCACAATGTAGCATAGCACCTTAGTGTTCTTGAATATATATGCTGGAGCAAGCAAAGTACTGAACAAGCACTTATGGCTGTATTAGGGGCATCAATATGTCAGGCAAAAATAGCTCTTTTATTTACTGAAATATCTATAGTCAAGCCTCACTAATTCTCACTTTGATTATCAGCAGCCCTGATAAAGGCTGTCTGCTTTCTGCCAGTGGAGATTTAATAGCCCAGGCGCATGCTACTGGAAATCACCTGTGCTGCTGAGATAGCAAGCTTTCTGTTCCTATCCCTGCAGAGTACAGATAGCAGCAATAGTAATACTGCTACTCGTAGTCGTAATGGTAATACCACTAATAGCACCAACCTGTTGTTGTTATGGAAAAACCCGAGAAACTACACAATGGCACCGTTTTATACAGGCGCACACCGAAGCGTTGCGGCGAACGCACTGCTCTAAATTAAAAATGTCAGGGGAAATGAACGACTACATTTAAGGCTACAGTGCTTTTGACTGTTTTATCGGACTTGAATGTTTAACTTGCTAATTTGCAAAATTCAAGCATCTGCTGCAACGCAGTCTCGCAGCCATTAGCATGAATAACGGATGTTCGGCTGTTGTTTTATACCCCTGTGAACGTGGAGGGAAAATTAAACCTATACCTCTTTCTTTGTCTCTACTTATTTTCGGCAAATTCAGCTCAGGGGGTAGGGAGAGGGTTCCCTTTCTCCCTGTAAATATGAGATACAGTATAGGAACAAAGATATTTTGCAAGGCTTTTAGAAATCTTAAAACATAGTAGAACAGATAACGAAATCAAATATGTTCCCTAAATTCTAGTTTCTTTTGTCCCAAATTTCCTTAAATTTAAGACAAAATTTAAACAACCAGAAGGACTGTTACTTGACTTGATGAATTCTTAATTGATTGAGATTTAATCAATTGCCTCCTGTCAGTGATATCTCCATTCAATTGCATATGGATAAAACCATAACTCTCAAGAAATAAACATATTTTAGTTTTTAGATTTTGCTTCCCCATGTCACAGCTGGGATGTCCCAGTAAGATGTATTTACACTGAAATAACTGTTCACATACAAAATTTTCTTTTTGTGAAAAGCGTATCCTATTTAAAAAGGTGATTTATTTATTTATTTATTTTTACATTTTTATACCGCTCCCATTTCCCTGAGGGAACTCTGGGCGGTTCACATAAAAAACAAGTTAAAAACATGTACATCAATGAGGGGAAATATTAGGCAAGAGGCGTAAAAATTGACAATAAAAATGGTAAAAATGACAATTAAAAAATGAACAGAAATTAGCAGATGCTTTAAACTTTTTATCAGTCAAATGGTATTTTAACCAACTGAGCTAAGCAATCAAAAATCTCTTATCAAGCTTCAAGCTGGAGACCCCCCTTTTTTTCTTTAGCCTTAAAGTGAGGTAAGAGAGGTTCCTGGTGCAATTAATTTGAGGTGCCTGGTTTTTTTTTAACAAATCCACCCTGTTCCCAACTAAATCTCATTCTTGCAAGTAACCTGTCGGAAAAAGCAAGTTAATTTCAGTAGATTAACAAAGGGTGTTACTGACCAGCAGCAGCCACCTGGACAGGTACTCCTTACACACCTGACTACACTCCAACTTCCCTTATTCCTCTCTGGGCTTATCTCACATACGAATCTTGTGGCACAGTGGTTAATCTGCAGTACTGCAATCAGGACTCTGCTCATGACCTGGGCTTGATCCCAATAGGCTCAAGTAATCAGCATCAGGTGGATTCAGTCTTACATACTTCCAAGCTTGGTCAATTGAACACCCAGCGCATTTTCATCATGTGCAGGAGGGCTTGGGACCAATCTCTGACTGTCTATAAGCAACATGCTTTGCTTTTACAAACCATAATGGAGATGTGTAATCTCGAGGTTTAAAACCGGGGTACTTCAAGGACCAGATGCAGGGGAGTGGCATGAAGAGACAGATATCTAGTCTCGTGCATTCCCAGACACATTTGATGGGGCCACTATGAGATACAGGAAGCTGGATGAGATGAGCCTTTGGCCTGATCCAGCATGGCTCTTCTTATGTTATTTTTTATTTTTTTTTTTTGTTTTGTTTTCACCTCAATGTGCAGAATTCTGAGACATCAGAGCTTGTGACTTCACATCCTCTCTTCTCCCAGTGCTGGGTGGGTAGGGAAGAAAACTGGAGGGATAGCCATGTTAGTCTGTGGAACTCCCTGCCACAGGATGTGGTGATGGCATCTGGCCTGGATGCCTTCAAAAGGGGACTGGACAGATTCCAGGAGAAGTTCATCACAGGCTGCAAACCATGATGAAGATGTGTAATCTCCAGGCTCAAAACCAGAGTACTTCTAGGACCAGATGAAGGGGAGTGGTATCAGGAGAGATATCTAGTCTTGTGCACTCCCAGACACATCTGGTGGGGCCACTGTGAGAGACAGGAAGTTGGACTAGATGGGCCTTTGGCCTGATCCAGCATGGCTGTTCTTATATTCTTTTGTTCTTATGTGAGTCTGTTGTAGCAAAACAAACCCGCCTAACAGAAAAACTTATTCCACGTGGAAAACTAACACACATACCAAGAGTTAAGCTTTCAAGCCCATGAAAGCTTATGCTGTAACAGGGGCATTTCAGGAGATATAACCTCTGACATTTGGGAGTGATCACACCACTGCTGTGAAAGGTGGGCTATCCATTTAAGAAATAAACAAATCATGTTAATCTCAGTCTTTACGGTGCCATCAATCTCTTGGTTCTAATCCGAAACTGATAATCCATATGCTCTTCTCCACACCAGTCAAAAATGTAAAGTATTATTCGTCTCCATTTCTAGTACTTACATACCACTGACCTTATTTTGTAAGTCTCCTTCTAAGGGATTTCAAGAATACAGAGCCCGAGGCATTAAATGGATTTATTTTTTGTAACTAGTGTCCAAAGGAAATAAAGAACACTGAACGACGTGTTAAGAAGGACCCTTGGAAACATAAATTCCCTGATTTTTGCAGCAGGGAGACCTCACGCGCATCACAAGGAGTGATATTTTACCATAAATAAATAAAAAGTAATTAGACAGACCACTGTGAGAAGCTTGAGTTGGCTGCTTGTAGCCGTGCCCTCTGTGATTCTGTACATATCTAGCACTGACCTTAGGGTAAATTAGTTTCACTTGCTACCTGTCCCAAGCTACAGGTGAGATAAATTACCAACTCTTGCCTCTGTCCTGCTCCCTCCAGAGGCTCTATTTTACCTTCAGGAAACTGTTTCAGGGCACACTGAGGTATGTTTCCAGTCATCCTCTGGCAGGAAGCTTGTGATGTAGCAACCAAAGAATATCTAGAGAAAAACAGTCTGCAGCCCCGAGGGCAAGGAAAATGGATAAACCAACTCACACACTGATTTCCAGCCCTCTGTGTGTCTTACGCAGATCTGCCTGAGTCCATAGTTAAAAAACCTCATCTACCTGGAAAGGTTTGACCCACCACTGTCGGAAGACAGAAGAAAAATAGTTCTGCAAAGCCTTTAACTATGCAGATCAGGAAAAGCTATGCACTGCGCTAGAAGAAATGGGCATGCCATCGCATCTGATTGCTTTGGTGTGTAATTTATAACCTGAATGAGAGGCGACAGAGCAGAAGGGGTGGACAATGGTTTCCGAAGGGCAAAGGTGTTAGGCAATGGTGCATTTTATTTCCCTACCTGTTTGGTTGATATGCGGAATGTATCACAAGGAAACCTGAATTAGATTTAAATGCAGGAGGAGTGAAAGCTGAGAGAAGAAACATCAATAATTTAAGATATGCTGATGACACTGTATCGCTGCCAGGAAACAGCAACAACCTGAAGTGACTACTGAAGGTGAAAGAGGTGTCAAAGGAGGATTATAGTTGAATGTAAAGAAGACAACACTTACTATTAGAGAAGAATGACAAAGCTTCCATGGTGGAGGTGGAGAAGAAGAGCCAGGATTGAGGACCATAAGCCTGGTTTTGCTCAGGTCTGCTTTCAGTGAAGGTTTACACTGTCCATTTTTAATTTGCATCACTTAGTTTCTTTTTCTGTTTAAAAACCCAAGACTCTGAGATACATACCACACATCGGGGGTGGGGGGGCTTTATTGTTGTTGTTGTTGTTGCTGCTGCTGCTGTTGTGCCAGTAAGTCACCTCTGCCTCATGATGACACTGTGAATGAATGCTCTCCAAAATGCACCATCCTCAGCTTCGTTCCCAAGTTCTTCCAGACTCAAGCCCACAGCCAATGCTAGGGAGTCAATTGCCTCATATTTGGTTTTCCTCTTTTTCTTCAGCCTTCTGCCTTTCCCAATATTTGTCATTTCCAAGGATTCCTTTGTTCTCATTCTATGCCCAAAGACAGCCTCGGTTTCAACATTTTGACCTCCTGAGGAAGACTTCAGAGCTGATTTGATCTAGGACTTCCTTGTTCCATCTTTACAGCAATCCAGGGAATCCACAAAGCTCTCTTCCAGCACTATATATTAAACAAACCACTCCCCGCCCCCGCCCCCCGTTCTGCTTTCTTAACTGTCCGGCTTTCACACTCAGACATGGGGATCAAAAATACAAGAGTGTGGATATGTCTGTGAGGATTCTCAGTCATCCAGGTGAGGTTATCTGGAAGCTGAGTCATGGCAACTGAACTTCTTTTCTTGAGAGAGCGAAAGGTTTTGCTACTCATCCAAGCAGCTTCATCAGTCTGAGCTCAGACTGATGAAGCTGCTTGGATGAGGAGCGAAACATTTTAATCTCTCAAGAAAAGTTCAGTTACTATGACTCAACCTCCAGACAAGAGTGTGGATAATCTTGATCTTGTTCTCCAATGTCACATCCTTACACTTGATGTTGTTTTCTAGCTCCTTCATAGTCTCTTGGTCTTGTTTTGGTTTCTTGGCTGCCATCTTCATTTGGACTGATGACTGAACCAAGGTACACAAGAATCTCTAGCTATTTCAATTTCTTCATTGTCAATGTTAAACTGGGGGAAGAGATTTGAGGATACACAGCTTAAGGGACCAAGATTCACCAAAAGTTGTTGAACTGGCCATTCTTGGCTTCAGCAGAAAGATCAGCAAATGCCAGGTTGTCCAACCATTGCTGAAACTGAGGTCACAGAACTCTGCTCACAAATGCAGATGGAGCCACCAAATTAGAAAGGCAGAAGTCCAACTAATTACAATGTTAGATATGTATTTACTTTGATGTGTAGGAACAATAGATGATGTGTGTTAAGCTTTCCTCTGAAACCATCAGCCACTTTTCACTTTACCGTGAACCATGCATTTTTTTTAAGGACACCCCCCCCCCAAGTCCAGGGGTTCAGGTGGTGCCAACTGCAAGACTAAATATTTCATTCTTCTAAGCCAGTGATTGATGTCTGTGGTGGGGAAATACTCAGATGTGTGTGTGTGTGTGTGTGTGTCTGTGTCTGTGTGTGTGTGTGTGTGTGTGTGTGTGTGTGTGTGTGTGTGTGTGTGTGTGTGTGTGTGTGTGTGTGTGTGTGTGTGTGTGAAGCTTTAAAGATAATCACAACCCTTCTGTATTAACATAGGCAAACACACAAATTGTGAGAACCTTGAAGCGTCATGCATGTTAATGTTGTCAGGCCATTTGGTAGGGCATGTGGCTTGTAAAAACACCAGTGCTGTGATTATCTTCAAGATAATCACACTCTTTTCTCATGCCTTTTGGCTTAATTAAACAACAAGCCAAGCATCTCCGGTTTTAATAGATTGCTAAACTAGTACTGCATTTTAATTCTGTAATAATGGATTCTTACTGTCTGTTAGTATATACTTAACATTATAAAATCTTCCCAGTTATTTCAGTCATGCCTACTGCTTCGGATTAATCTTCCTTCTCTAAAAGAAATGTTTTTCAAACCTTCTCTCCTCTCCTTTCCTTTTTTTTAAAATTAAACTGAGAACAAGGGAAAGCCTCACTAGGTTCTTTATGGGAAAAAGATACAAAGAACTCGGTGGGCTCAGCTGGTCATTCAAATCCACCCTGGATGGATAATGAGCAAAAATTAATTACCATTAGATGGCTCTTTTAACAGCCTATTCATTTGTCCGCTGATTTGAAGACAGGATCAGTCGCTCCAGGCCGGCTCTCCAACACCACACCAGCATCATGATAAATGAGGGCATTTGCTGAGAGCTCAGGCCGCCAAGATAGACAATTCCTCGTTATTAGTTGAATCTTTCTACATGACTTACCTTGTTCTTTGTTAACACTGGAGGAGTGCTCTTTGACCTCACTTCCAGTTTCCCACTAGCCACAATTCAAAGTGGTGATTTGAATCTGGGGAAAAAAACACTAAAGCAGAGCAGCCAGGCCTGGGGGCTGCAGGAAGAGTGATCTACATGCTCCGGGTTTTGCTGTGAACTTTACTAGAACTACCCACAGCGCTGAGCCCTCTCTGCAAAACAGATGTGACACTTTTGACACCTCCTTTAAAGTTCAGGCTGGGGTCTAATGTTGATTGATTATCTGGCCACGCAGCATCAGAACCAGGAACCTCCACTACACAAAGCTGAGGGGTTTGTGGCTTTTTTTGGATATTGCTACAGCCCACGGTCCCTGAGCATCGGCCCCGTTGGCTGGGGCTGATGTGAGCTGCCCTCCAGCAAGGCCTATCTGTTTCCTGCCATCCACCCAATCCAGGCCACCAGCATACCAACCAGTATGTTGATTTCTTCTAACTTTGGAAGCAAAGCAGGGCCACCCTAGTGAGCACTGGGATCAAAAACTCTACGACTATTAAGGAAGAGGAGATGCTGTATCGAAGCATGATTGTACCTTAGTGGTACAGCGCCTACCTGTATATATATTCCAAGCCCATATACTGCTACTGGAGAAGAAAAGCTTCCACTCCATCCCCCTTCTATCTGCTTCTCTGATGTGACAGGGATTTAAAAATAGAAAAGTTTCCTAGTGAAGTTTATCCTTCACTTAAAATCATGGGTAACCCTTATATCTTTGCACATCAGTTCAACATTCCCCTCTTAAAGCTGTTTCATACAAGATATTTAGAAAATAAACAATTCTATTTTTAGACTAAGCCTCGTTTTATACTAGACAACTAAATCCAGAGGATGTTGGTATGAGAATACTTATATAACTTCCAAGGATGCAATGAATGTACTCTGGCTGGGATAAACAATTAGAGATAGATCATGGAGAAAACAGACTGACCCTCATCAGTAGTGACTGGGCAACTGTCTGATACCTTTAACTTTGCAGTTCCTTTTTCCTCTTGCCCAGGAACCTAACCACTTACCTTCACACCAAACCTAATGGCGTAAATGGGGTTTCACATACAATAGCTCCCTTTTTGACCCACACAATGCATCCAATAAGGCCCATGTGTGTACTCATCCCAAAATGTCCGTAACATCCCATAGTGTGTTACCCATGTTGGCGAGCACTCAAATACTGGCGTCTGACTTAGACCAAGCAATGCTGGCAAAGCACATCTTCCCACTACTAAAGTTGGCAGGCATTTTTCAGTGCCCACAGGAACAGCCTGGACTTTGGAAGTAACATGGAACTTAGAGGTGTGCAGATGGTGGTGTCCCAGGGTTGACCTAATGGAATAACCAAGTTCCCTGGACTAGACAGACTGCAGTCTCTGGTGCCTGTATTTTGATTCAAACTACTTACTTATAGTTCTTTGCTCAGATCTGTGCCCCAAGATGCATAGGGAGAAGAGACTCACTCAGGCATATCCAAACTTCAGCCCTCCAGATGTTTTGGACCACAACTCCCACAGTCCTTTGTCAATGGCAATCTAAGCTTAGAATCCTGGGAGTTGTGGTCCAAAACATCAGGAGGGCTGAAGTTTGGACATGCCTCTATGGCAGGGGTCCTCAACGTTTTCAAACAGCGGGCCGGTCCACCACCACCCAGACACCACTGGGGGCCAGATCACAGTCCAAAAGCAGCTGCGGAGGCTGGCTTGCTCACAAAACAGGGGGCAGGTGGGGGGTTGCAATTGGTCCCAGGGGCCGGATTAAGGACCTTGGGGGGCCGCATCCGGCCCCGGGGCCTTAGGTTGAGGACCCCTGCTCTATGGGATAGCACAAAGGATTTTCTCATGGAAGCATCCTTCAGCAAACACCCCCCCCCAAAAAAAATAAGGCTGCATTTGCTTTTCAAATACAAATCACAACCAAAGCTTGCGAAAGGCAAGATACATAAGAAAAGGGAATTGTGTGTTACTTCGGGAAACCACTCTTATATAAAGGTGTGAACCATATCATCTAGTTTGGCTCTATGCCTCGTCTACTTCAAGGCTTCACACCACCACCACCCTCCATACAGTAAAACTTTCTCATACCCAATGCCACCCTAAACACAACATTTTCAATGAAGTCAGTTTGCCCATTCAGCTGCTAGCCACCAGATGTTAAAGAATTAACAAGTGTGAATATGTGCTAGAAGACGTACAAACCTACACATAATTAATTATTACTAGGGTTGTGAGAGTTGTATGGATAAATATCAAAGCTATGCTTGTGTTCCTTTGCCTGGCACAGAAAACAGGTTTCGTAAGCCATGCAGTAGGAACGCTATAGTAGGGTTGTGTTCAAGACAACTTCACATGGGGTTAGGAAGGTTGTTTTTGGAAGAATTCCCCAGGAAGACAGCACTTAACCTCAGGTTGACTTTGAAGTTTATAAAAAGAACCATCACTTAGGTGAAGGCTGCTAAAATCGACAGGGAAAAAAAATCAGATGGACAGGGGGACGCAGCCCTGTTAAAAACAGAAGCAAACTGACTCATCGGATTATGAACTTCTCCTGCATGTTTCATGCTCACACACTGTATTACTGACAGACCCTCTGGCTTCTGTGGTATTGCTGCTATGAAATGTACAGAGGAGCCTAAGCTGTCAATAGCGCACATATAATCTAAAAAAATATATAAAAATGGAAGGGAACGTTTGGAGGCCACGGAGACCCATTTTACAAGGATGAGATTTGGACATGTCAAGACCAAAAGGCAAGTCAAAAACTTTTTAAAGGGGGAGTATTGGTTGTAGGATGACATGGGGCGTGAATGACCTATGGGTTTACCAGTTGCTGCTTCCACGTTACTGGTCAATACTAGAAGGCAAATGCTTGACATAACGCACTCAGGAAAGAATAATTTCTGTATGTCACCAAGGGGGGCACTATATCCAACAGCCCTGTTTTTCTTATACCGGCCAAAATCTGATTGCTAGCCCAAAACTACAGCATTGAATCAACAAAACCTATGAAAACACTGACACACCACATTCGCAATGATTCAGTTGGTCTATTTTCCTCACAGTAAAAACAAATGGATTCCAAGTGCCATGTATGTAATTTTGTCCTAAGAAAGCATTAAGTCTCACATAACGGAATTTGGATGTTTAGGAGGTGCTGTCTGTAGCAGCCTTTGTTTTGTCAAAACTGATATCAAGACACAGAGGGCACAACCAACCAGGGGAACCAGGAATGATCTGACTCCTGTTTTTTTTTTTTTAAAAAAACCTCTTATCTTCAATGTTGTCTTTTAAAACCTCACACTTGAGTGGTTCTTCCATTCACATAGGTGACATTGAAGTGACATGTCTTTAGGTCACTCCAAATTTCTGTCTCTTTCGGTTACTGACACCCATTTCCCTGCTTTTTTTGGTCACAACTATCATTCCATGAACCGCACTGACATGTCTCCTTTTTTAAAATTTAGTGACATAGTGCTACAGCAATACATCAACATAGGATAGATACTCGTACTCTCTTACATCTGAAATATCACTGCATCATTTCGGAGAATATTTTAAACAATGATGAGAAGACGAAAATAGAGGAGTGGGTTTCTCCATTCTCCTTTCTTTTGGCACTACCCATTGAATACATCAGGGCCTTAACTTCACATGGGGATGTAGTGTGAGATAGCAATGAAAGACCAGGAGTAGGATATTGATGGTGTGGTAGAAAGTTCAAGGAAAGCTCTGAGACATTGTGAAGATGGTTACCAGGAAAGGACATGAAAACAGAACAGCTAATATTGTAATATTTCAAATATGTATTTGTTGGGTTCCCATTCTTTTAAGTTTGTGCAGTGACCAAATCAACAGCTATATCACAGATCTGGGAAAGGTGTTAAAAGTACTGCCAGAATTACTCTCTCTTTAACTGCTCGCATTCTCTTGTAGCTTCAATGTTGTCTTTTTATGATGTAAGATGTCCCTCAATTCGCTGTTCTCAAACTTGAATATGTCTTAATTGTACTGGACTGCATATTGTCCTTCATTACTATAAGCTGTCTTGGGTCCTTTTGCAAGGAGAAAGGCGGAGTAGTAGTAGTAGCAGCAGCAGCAGCAGCAGCAGCAGCAGCAGCAGCAGCAGCAGCAGCAGCAGCAGTAGTAGTAGTAGTAGTAGTAGTAGTAGTAGTAGTAGTAGTAATAATAATAATAATAATAATAATAATAATAATAATAATAATAATAATAATAATAATAATAGGTTGTTTTATAATAATAAGCTTTAAAATTATGAGCAGGGGAAAAACATGATAGATGTTTCAATCAGATCCAAAGATCTAAGAAAAAGATGGCTGTGCTGTAAAGTCTGAACTGTTTATTCCAGACTGAAAACTGAGCAGTAAGACCCTTGCATATATAGAACTAGTGGCTGTATGTATGCATCTGTCTGGTGTCTTTGATACCTCGCATTTCTTGCCACTCAAAACGGCTGCAATTCAGTTTGGTAACTGAAGTGCCAAACAGTATAGTAAGATCAAAATCCCTAGAACAAATAGCTGTGAGCAGAAGAAAGGAGAATTCAAAGCAGATCCTGTGGTCTTCACAGGAAGGAGAAAGTCAGAGTGAAGCATTTTGAGATTTATTGTTTGAAGCCCTTGGAGAGGTCAACCGGAACATCTGACCCATCAGCAACAAGCTGCCTTTCTCTGCTGAGAAGTTCCAATCCTCTTGGTACAATCACCTCTGTTGTCACTGCTAACGTTAGCCCCTACATCAACATTCTCAGGAGGAGTTGGCTTAATAAACAGCTCTAAACCCTTGCAGCTAATACCACCTAAGACTGCTTCTTCTAGCACCAATATGGCTCTAATGTATGTGTGCATTAAAGCAGGTATCAAGATAGGTAAATGGAAACCTGGAAGTGACCAAAGTACAGAAAGCCTCAAGGTTTTATCCTAACCCAAGCTTTTTCAAGGCACCCCTCAGATGCTCATCATACATCCCATGATATAAAGTGATGTGCAAGAACATCTGAATGAGTCCTTATTTGTCATTGCGTCTCTTGCCTCCAACTTGAAACGCATCTTGGAGGACCACAGGGATGGGGTTTTATAGCACGTTCCCATTTCATGAGAATAACACTAATCAGAACATTGCAGAATGGAAAGCACACAGAATAACACACTTACAAAGAAAGAAAGAAAGAAAGAAAGAAAGAAAGAAAGAAAGAAAGAAAGAAAGAAAGAAAGAAAGAAAGAAAGAAAGAAAGAAAGAAAGAAAGAAAGAAAGAAAGAAAGAAAGAAAGAAAGAAAGAAATGGTTACTTCAGCTCCATTCTCATCCCGGGAGGAAGTTCGTTGCGTGTTGATGTCAGTCGCGATCACGTGGTCTTCTTCTGGTTCTGTCCCTGTTCCTGTGTACACACAGGCATGATGGATGATACTGGCATGACTGTTACCGCACGTCCTCGTTCCATGATGAGATGTGAAATTCCATGCCTTTGTGCTCCATTTTTTTTTCTGGCCCGACCTTCCATTTTTCGATGTTTCGATTCTCCGAAGCCTTGCCTTCAATGCGTTACGGAGCTAAGTTTGAGGTATTTGTCTTATAATCTCTCTGCACTGCTTTGCTGACTCCATAGGGAATGTACTGGCGAATGGCATTTCACACTCCTGCCACTAGATGGAGAATGGCACGTTGCGTGACAAGCTTTACCTCACAGGCACTCGTCTTGGAATGAGAAGCGTGATAAGCAGATTCCCAAGGCCAGGGAGGGGAATCTCTCATCCCGCTTAAATCGCAGTTCAGGGGAAGTGGTTGGGATGAACTCCCCTCATCCCACAATGGACATGCGGTTAGATTACTTTGTACCGGTCTCAAGCAGGACCGCGAACAGTGATGAGATGGATGTGAAGAATCAGCCTTTAAAGAAAGAAAGAAAGAAAAAGAAAGAAAGAAAGAAAGAAAGAAAGAAAGAAAGAAAGAAAGAAAGAAAGAAAGAAAGAAAGAATGGGAGAAGCCAATGAGTAGAAGTGTCTAAAGCCATCTCACCTGAGTCACACAGCCGTCGGAGTAGCAACTAAATTGGGCCCTGGTGCTAATTTCACAACATCAGTCAAGGACACGTTTGTTTCTGCCACGAGCCCTGCAATGAAGATCACAGACCTGAGATCAATGAGCAGAAACAAGATGAGGGATGTGCCTGGACTCCATGGCAAATTAATACATTGCATTGATCTTCCTTGGTCAGGTCAGCACTCAGAAGTGAAGGATAAAGGGTAAAGATCTTACATTCCAATGCACTTGAGCCCAGCCGAGTAGGATCTCCGAGATTGAGTTTACGTCAGTCATTCAATTTGTCCCATGGAGGGCAAAGCCAGCCACAGAGTTGCAAGTTCAACAGTATCCATAATCATTGAGGAACGCCAATAAGGCAGCAAATAGATGAGAAAATATGGAGAAGTAATAAATTCCAAGGACAAAGCATGGCGTGTGTTTTAAAAGGGAGGAACTGGGAAGAGGAGAAATTAGCAGAGAAGAAGGGAGCAAGAAGAAATGGAAGGGCAGGCTTTTGGTCTGATCTAGTGCCACTCTTAACATTCTCACACAATGCCACACATGCTCTGAAGACTGGGATTCTTAAGAGGCTGGTATTTTTCACCAGGCCCTTATGCAGCTACTGTATAGCAGAGGTGGTGGGTTGTGGTTACACACACCCAGGCACTGCATGGAGAGAAGAGGCAGATTAGGTATTTGTATATGCATGAATACATGCCCAACAAACTATAAGCTGATTCTTCAACACCTTGTCATTTTACTGGGCTTGGATGTGACATCCCGTAATTACAGAGAGACACAACATACGCACCAGGCTTGCTTTTTCTGAACCTTCTCTGTCTCCCTCATCCTGTAGCTTTTTTCCCTTTCCAATCACTGTGCCCAATGAAGTATGTTGGTTTGGAAGAACATGAAAGCTCATGCCACCTCTGCCACATTTCTATGTTCTAAATAAAACATTGCTCAAATTCATGTTTTGATTTCACTTGTAGAGTACATAGTACAGCAATGCCTCAGTTTACAAGTGCTCCGGTCTACAAGGATTCTACAAGATGAGCAAAAATTGTTGAATGTTTTTGTTCCGGTTAATGAACTCATCTTGAAAAATGACCACCCATCCCCTCCCTCCACAGCTGCCAGCTCCTGGCCACCACAGCCACTGGTCTCTTATTTCCACATAGGAAACAATGGAAACTTACATGATTTTTTTCTGGGGCAAAGGGCACCAAAATGATTCATGTAAGTTCCCATTGGAAATTGTTTTCGATGTACGAGTATTTTGGTTTACAAGAATGTTTCCTCAACAGATTATGCTCCTAAACCAAGGCACTAATGTAACTGTGTTCTTTGGGCTTTAATTTTTTTTTGTAGGGGGAAGGGATTGGGTGTTTTTAAAAATGTGTTCATTTTATTTATACACAGAGATGTTTATACACAGAGATACACTTTTTTCATGCACAGGTAGAAGATACACCACGGAATGGACTGGCAGGTGGCTCTCTGTGAGTCTTGAGTGGAACAATGCCCTGTTGGACTTTTATGAACTCATCTTCATTGGGCTGCAAAGAAGGACAGGCTGATCTTTCCTGTCTAAAGGTAGACTAAGAAAACAGAACAGCCTACTGAGCTTCCAATGGTTTCACCTGAGACGGTCCCTGCCTCACCCACCTGTCATCACAGGGGTCCTGATGACACCTGTTGTCCCAAGATGGTGAAGTTGTAACTGGGGTTACAGATGTTCATGGAAGGGTTTGAGGTGTTTGTGAAGATGAGATCAACCGATCAATAATCTTAGGACTGAAGAGCTGGAAGGGGCTCTGTGGACCATCAAATCCAGCCCTTCTCAAGGAGGCCCACTAGGAAATCCAACTCCCAACCTCGGGCTCTGCAGCCAGACACCTCCCTTGGTGAGCTATCCAGCAGTTCTGTGTTTCTCAGCAGTCCATTTTCAGGTGCAGTAAGCTGATCTGGCATACTGCTGCTGGGGAGAAGAAACCACATGGATGGGCTCTTGGGTTTCCTACCCTACCTTGGGGCTTTTGATAGGAAATGCCATGCACCAAGAGGCAGATACTCCATCTGCTATAGCAAACCATGATGGAGATGTGTCATCTCCAGGCTTAAAACCAGGGTACTTCAAGGACCAGATGTAGGGGAGTGGTATCAGTGGTAAACTGCTTTTAAACCGTTTTTAAACTGTTTTAATTTATATGTATCTTATTTAGCTAGTTGTTTAGCTATTGCTGAATATTGTTGTTTGCTGCGCTTAGTCGCCACTTTGTAAGCCGCCCAGAGTTCCTTCGGGAGATGGGCGGGGTATAAATACAATAATAAATAAATAAAATAAATAAATAAATCAGGTGGGAGAAATCTAGTCTCGCTCGCTCCCGGACACATTTGGTGGGGCCACTGTGAGATACAGGAAGCTGGACTAGATGGGCCTTTGGCCTGATCCAGCATGGCTCTTCTTATGTTCTTAAGCTGTTTTTTTATGCTGCTTTTTCGCTAGATGTGCTAACTGCAGAAAATACAATGATGAGTAGGAAAACAAAACGGCAAGAACACAGATTTCATCACAGTCTAGTTTGTGGCAAGCATGGAACACAGCCACGGGTCATGTGTTCTGCTCTTTGTGTTCCTGCAGCTTAAAAGGCTCTTTGGCCAACTTACCATGGATTGCTCTGTAAGCAGATCCTAAACAGGCTGAATTAGCAGTGTCAATAGTGTAAACTGGAGCATTGAACACATCAGACAGGACCTGAGAAGAATTAAAAAAAAATCTGTGAACAACAAGTTTGGGAAGTTTCTTTCCTTGGTTAAGCCATAGAGACAGATGCCTGCCACAAAAGAAGGCAATCATCTTCGGTATGGAACATCCCGTCATCATGAAGGTTTCTGTATTTTTACGAAAAGAACATAGATGTGCTGCGGCTTGTGCACACGCAAATGCAAACACAAACACAAACACAAATGCACGTGTGTGCGCGCACACACACACACTGCTCACTTTGCCCCTCCCACCCTGGCGAGCTGCAGCCACACCAGCTCATCCCCCCTTCTACCCAGTCCCCAGCCAAACCCGGGGCAGCTTCACAGGCACCACTTTCCTTGCTCAGTGCTATGTCAGCAAAGAGCCTCCCTGTCAACTGTCGCCGCCTGGGACATTTCTGGGAAAATAAGTGTTCTGGGAAAATGGCTGAAAAACGGTAGTGTCCCGGCCAAAACAGGACACTTGACAGGTATGTTCCTACCTGCTTTTCATTTCAGAGTATTTCCTGTTCGGAACCATTCCACTCTAAGCCTTCACTCCTTGCTTGGCAGTTCATGGAATAGTAGACTTGGTTAATCACTCACGCAAAAATCACTCATCACTTAGGGAATCACACTCACCTGTAAGATTGTTTTGTTGTGAGATGCCCCGCCAGTTGCAAGGACTCGTGTTGTTGGCACTGCAAAGCAAGGAGAAGAATAAAACAAATGCAACCCTGTTTGTGATATATGTGTTTACAAAGGATTGTGCCAAGAATACCAGCCAAAGACTGTTAGAAGGCCAGCATCAAAAGCAATGGCTAGGGGTTGGTCTTTGGGTCTCACAGACTTTTCAGTTGACACTGACATGCTGAGGTACGAGATGGCTGGGTGCTTAAGGAGGGGACCAATTCCTGTTTTACACCCAGCGAAGTGCTAAACTGAGACTTGTCAGAATACAGAGGAACAAAGAGGGCTGCCTTATGGAGGGTTAGACTGTTGATTCAGCTAGCCCAGCATTGTTAATGGTGACTGGTAGACATGGATGTCTTGGTTTTAAGCTGGACTTTTCCCCAACCGCTACACTTGGAGACTCTGGAATTCTAGATGGTCTCCCAGGCAAGTATTAAGAAGGCCAGCTCTGCTGAGTTTCAGAAATCAGACTAGATCCATGTGTTTGTGGTGTCAGGCTGGACACGGAAATGGAAAATAGTACATCTAGTGGCCCACTCATTCATAAACTGATGTCAGCCCATATTGCAGTACAGACAGGGCCTCAGGTGTATCAGCTCTGAAAATATTGCTTATACAGTGGAACCTTGACTTACGTCATTAATCCGTTCCAGTGGTCTAGACTTAAGTCAAACATGACTTAAGTCAAACGAACTTTTCCCATAGAAAGTAATGGGAAAGTGAATTAATCCGTTCCAGATGATGAAAAAGACCCTCGAAAACAGCAATTTAACACAGATTTGACTGGGACAGGAGATTCCTTCCAGGGATGTAAATGAAATGTCTCTTCAAAGAGAGGGGGAGGCAGTGGAATTATAGTCCACAAGTTATACACCTCCACTTTTTAATGTTCATAGCAACAATGTCTAACATTTAAGTTTTACTGATTTTTAACCTGACGTTCCAAGTCCTGAACAACCCTATGCTTACCATTAGAGTCCCACAAATGTACAGATCCCCAACTAAAATGCTTCCATTGTGCTTCTGCAGCCAGATTTTTTACAAGACTGAGCCGACTGTCTAACCAGCGAGGCCAGCCCCGAGCTCCCGGCCCTTCTTCTCCTCCGGCAGCAGTGGCGGATTCGGTGAGGCAGAGGACCAGCTCCAGGTGCTCTGAGCTGGCCTCGCCGAAGCTGCCGCTGCCGGAGGAGGGGAAGAAGGCAGGAGCAGTTTGGAGGTGGCAGCCGCAATGCTGGGTTGTGGCTGCCGCCAGATTCCGGTGCCTTGCGCCGGGGCTCCGAGATGTAAGTCAAAGCCTGCGACTCAAGTCAAACAGGCCCCTTCTTGCTGCAAGTCAAATATGATGCAAGTCAAGCAGTAGGTAAGTCAAGGTTCCACTGTACTACCACACAGATAAGGTTTTCTGTCTAGCACCACATTCAGCTTTGACTCCAGTTTAGAGCTGGGGGAGGGTAAGTAAGTAAGTAAGTAAGTAAGTAAGTAAGTAAGTAAGTAAGTAAGTAAGTAAGTAAGTAAGTAAGTAAGTAAAATATAGTCTCCCTCCTGCACAGCTGCACTGTGCTCTCTGAGGGTCTGCACAACTGTATGGATGATCTTTACCCACTCCCCAGTCTAATCTGGAAACAATTCCTTTTACAATAATGTTAACAAATCAGACACAAGTGAAATCTGGGCAAACATGAAATGTGTAATCATGAAAATTGGCCCACTACTGAGCTTTTCATAAAGGAAGGGTGGGAAGTTCATACAGAGGTGAGAAAATTCTCTTTGAACTTGGTATTTATCCTAATTTAAATGAGAATTATAAGACACATACACGACTGTAACGACACAACACACACACACACTTGCACGCAATTTCTAAGCCAACCTGGCTTTGCTTGGGTATAGGCCTTCGTACAGCAGTCACGGGCTATGCCGAGAGGAGACTTCATTCCACCAATAAATTTAATCAGATCTTCCTCTTTGGAGGATATTCAGCAATGCACAAATTGGGTTTTAAAAGCCATTAAGATCTCTGTCAATGTCAGTAAACAAATAAACCACACGGCCAAGCAATCCCTTGGAGAAAACAAGTTTCAATTATACCTGTGCTCCGTGACAGGGCCTTGCCAATATGTTCCGAAACATGTCACAGAAGCAAGCGAAAAAACAGCCGCTAAGACCACTAGGCTTAGAAAACAAAGCAAACCATAAAAGACACCATGCAGTTCTGAAATCTTTATGGCGGATCCACTGCATCTCTCTTTTCCTATACTGTATTTCATAACTTAGCAGGAAACCAACAAGTGGCATTACATTAAAACAGACACGTAGCTGTGGTTCTACTTGTCACAAGGTCAAATTATACCCTCCAGAGTGGCCCCTGGTCTAAATGGACAGGATATCACTCAACCGATCAAATACATAAATAACAAATAAAGTGTATATCTGCTATAATTTCACTTTTCTTCCAAGCACATGGTTGCTTCAACATGATTTGTTCCTATGCAAACAGATCTGAAATGAAGCCCAGGCACCCCTTTCAATGAGCAAGCACAAAACAAAAGCTAGCTTTCAACATGCAATCAGAAAAATGTTCCCCGCTACGATAAAAGGACATATTTTACCTCTAAAGGGAGCTCTCTATATAATGGGGTGCTAATTGTATTGTCTAATTTGGCCCAAGACAACTGTCATCTCCATCCATCAATACATCATCTAGTTAAGGATACAACGTATGTCCTTAGAACAAGGTACTCGTGGTTCTCTCGGCTTGTAGGCAGCTAACTTTGCCATTTTGAGCCAACATTCTCTGGTGATAAAAGAGAGAATGATGGAAGTGATATCGAAATCTCCGTGTTGATAAAAGATCCACCAGCAGTATGAATGGATAATCTCTAGAGGGCTCCAGATTTTTCCCCTATCTATTTCCTATGAACTTGCCACAGATACATAGACGACAGGAGTGAAACAGGAGTATCTGATGACAGCCATTTTGATGCAGTGATTAGAATGTTCCAGATTTGGCTGTAAAGCTCCCCGAGTAATCATGAATCAATCACGCTCTCAAAGCCTAATGGATGTGATTTAGACAAGAGCCATATAAGCTTCCTTGAGCTTACTGGAGAAAACGTGTGAAGGAACAAATAAAATGCAAAGGAATCCATGAACCTTAGTTTAGCATTTCACACAGGAGACCCCAAAAAGCGTACAGCCAACCCCTGTAAACAATATGTGGACAACACGTGCAACAATTATCCGTTCTCAAAAAGACACTGTCAAGAAACGGGTGAGAACAGTTACTTCCAGGACGAAATGAGATGAGGAACTGGTGGTAATGCATCCACCAGGGAGTTATTTTTCGCTAATTTGAGCAAAACACCTTTGTGCAAAACCACTTATCTTTTCTGTTTGTCAAACAAAGCATATACAACATGTAAACAACTGCAGAAGAGCTGACTGATGGGTCAACAAGACACAACACACACACACACACACACACACGAGTTTTCCAATGCAACGAGGCGCAGCTACTGCAATTTTCCACAATTTATATAATCTGGACACGGACAAAAATTCTCCTAAACACTCTGATGGGGAAAACCAGAGAATAACTCTCCCTCTTGCAGGTGAGGAGAAAAACCAGCCGTTTCTCATTCTCCTGTACAAGAATGGGACAGATGAGGATGTAAATGTTGACTGTACAATTAGTATTAACCTGCTTTGCTTGGACTGAGGATTCTAAACATGGCGCATATTGTTTGTTCAACAAATGCTAATAAGACTAAACAGTGCTTTAAAGAATAACAGACTTCCTTATCCACCTGCTTATGTAGATTGGTAGCTGATATATGCACACCTTAACAGGAAAGCTCCAGGTGGTACCCATCTATTTGCTGGACCGGACTCCCACAAACAGGGGTGGCAGCGTTGCCTAGCAACAAGAAGATACTTAAGGCTTGAAATTTAGCTGAGAGAAATGCAGTAGTCTGAAGAGAAACAAAGCCATGGTCTAATCTAACGTTTATCATCTTAACCAAAGAGGGGGATGAAGGGGGGCACAGTCCATACAATTAGGAAATGTTCAGAAAGCACAATTAATTGGCCAAATTAATACAAAACTACTGGCCGGCAAACCATAACGTGCACGGGATTAAGCTAAAGGTGAGGGAGAGCCTTCGGTAGTGCTGTTAATTAGGCGCCTTGCCTCCATCAGGAACAGGCAAGCCGTCCTGAAAAGCAGAAGGGGAGCAGAGCTGGATCAGACCAAAGGCTTATCTCATCCAGAAGTCTCTTCTACCCGGGGGGGAGGGCTCCAGCAAGACTCGAGGAAAACAGCACCCTGCATAGGGAAGGCACGACCTCACTCTTCCCTTCTCAGCCTTAGCTCTCGCACTTGCAACATGAAAGCAATAGATTTCAGCTTTTATTTTATTTTCACCTGGTAGTCAGCTTTGGGGGCATTACATCTATGCATATCAGCTGCTAGGTAAATATGGTCCTGCCTTCACAGGCTCCCCATGGGTTTTCCCAGGGGCCATTAGTTGCCCACGACGGGGAAACAAGGCACTGGGCATTTGACAAGATGCAGCAAGGGTCCTTTAATGTTCTTATGCCTGGCCTTCCTTGCAGAGTGTTGTCAGGATTATTCTATGTTTTTGAGCTCCTAATCGATTGTGCATCATGGCTTTCCCCCCTCCCCTGCCAGCCTTGAAAGAGAGAGGTTCAGCCAGCAACTTCTTGGTCAACCAGGGGCTCACATTCCAAGTTCAGAGACCGCCAGACAGGACGCCGCAACAGTGGGATGGACTCACTGTTGGTCAATGCAATTCCGACTTCCCATCCTTTGGATTTTGTTAGCGGCAGCACCTGAAAAGCTGGAGGGCACAGGTGGGTCAATTTCCACAAGTAACACTTCCCTCTTCACCCAACCAAGTGTCGGTCACAGAATCCAGGCCATTTTGTTCATCCTAATTCAATGTTATGTGCATACATGCAGGCATGATAATGCCTTCCTTGACTCCAGAAATACTGTATAATGGAAGAAGCCACTTTGCATACGCCTGAGCTTTTATGATATCTTTTACACAGAAATCCGCCAGTGTTTTCAGAGGCAGAAAGATTACGTAGAACACTTTTTATTCCAAGTTTGGATTCAGAGGTCTTTGACCAAATTAAGTGGGGAGTTACACCTGGGAGCAACCCGAAATACCCTTGGCTTTCAATATGTCCTAAAAATCCCCTGTTTTGTCACAAAATGTCACCAGATTCAACTGCACTAGATTCAACAACAAGAGGGAAAATGGAGTGGTGAACAGCAAGGAAACCGCCTTTGAACGACTTAAGACTAAATTATACTCCCTCCAGAACATTCCCCTCACCAAATCAATCGTGCTATGGCGATGAATGATGGTGAGAGAGGTGACAAGCACAGCATTAATCGGAAGGGACACACCCTATTCATTCATTCGGCTCAAGAACGTCCAAGGTGTTAATCCCACTGCACTCTTTTCATGTTCCTTTTGAATCTCATTAAACAATTCAATTTTCAGGGGGCAGGCAGAAGCTTCGTGGTTAGCAAAAGACATCTCCTTGGGGGCTATCATGAGGCAAAGGCTATCACAGAGCAGAAAAGGAAAATGAAAAGCCATCCAGAATTCTCAAGAAGCTGCAGCCTTTTCATGATGATACATGATGAGAGTGTGGTGGTTATTTTGGGGTTGGTTTTGAGAGAGAGAGAGAGGCTGATAGTTCACGTCCATCTCATCGCTGTTCACAGTCCCGCTTGGGACTGGTACGAAGTAATCTAACCACATGACTGTTGCGGGACAAGGGGAGTTTGTCCCAACCAAGCCTCCTGAACTGCGATTTAAGCGGGATGAGAGATTCTCCTCCCTGGCCTCAGGAATCTGCTTGTCACGCTTCTTGTTCTGAGATGAGTAAGGCTCGTCACGCAACGTGCCATTCTCCATCTAGTGGCAGGAGTGCAAAGTGCCATTCGCCAGTACATTCCCTAAGGAGTCAGCAACGCAGCGCTGAGAGATTAAAAGACAAATGCCTCCAACTTAACTCCGTGACGCATTGAAGGCAAGGCTTTGGAGAATCGAAACATCGAAAAACGGAAGGTCAGGCCGAAAAAAAATGGAGAACAAAGGCATGGAATGTCACATGTCATCATGGAATGAGGACGTGCGGTAACAGTCATGCCGGTATCATCCATCATGCCCCTGCGTACATGAGAACAGGGACAAAACTGGAATAAGACCACGTGACTGCAACCGACATCAACACAGAACAAACTTCATCCCGGGACGAGAATGGACATGAAGTAACCCTCAGAGAGAGAGAGAGAGAGAGATTTTCAGAGACATTTATGGACTCGGTGTGGACCTTTACAGATGCTGGGGGTAAAGAATGGCTCCCCAACATTGCTCACCTGTGGCCTGAAGGAATGGACAACCACCAAAGAAGAGAGAATGCAGAGAGCTTGGTAAAAGCATGGATGTGGCAGACAGCATAGTTCAATGATTGTTCTGCCTCTTCCATCCCACTACAGTTTAAGTCATCCTAGTAAAACTGATTAGTAGGAGGCTTAGGACAAGCAGCCAAAAGGACAATCCATATGTAATTCCCTGCCAAAACATGTACTGCTGACAGCTACCAGGATACGGCTTTTAAAGGAGAGATGGCATATATGTTTTAAAGATCATTTCATTAGTAACCAATGCCTGCCTCTTGTAAAAAGCACCTTTTCAAGCTACAAGGGACAGAAACTCACAGCCTGGAATTCTGGGAGGTGTAGTCCAAAACAGTAACTCTGCTGAGTGATGGCTGTATGGAATCTGCCTACTCAGAGACAGTGTGTTGCCAAAACTCTGTTTCTTGGGGTGGTAAAAGACAGAAGAAACATTAGTTTCTCACGCTGATTCCCAGTTAGCTACAACAGGAAAACAAATGCTGGTCTGAATAAACCTTTGATGAAGCATGCCTCTTTTCACACCCTCCCTTCATTGTAGTTACTAACCATTCCTTATATCAATACACCTGAGTGTAAAAAAACTACAATGGCTGCTTGCTTTGTGGCACTGAATTTTAAGAATTAGACGCAGCAGGTAGATGGGTTGCAACTTTCTAAGCAATCCCCTCTTCCTTCTGAACTTGCTCAGTATGAATGCAATTGCTTCTCAAAGGCATCCACGTTAGGCATATTGCACAAACAGCAGAAACTCTAGGAATGAGGAGCACCTTGTCTCACTCTTGCACTGAAGGCAAGGAATCTTACTTGGGTATCTCAAAGCATCAAAAAAGCCAAACTGCTTAGAATTCAGCAAACACTCTTCCTATTCCACAGTTTAAAACAAATGCAAGCCTCAAAACTGCTGATTCATAAGAGTACACTGGTAACTAGAAAGTGGTCATTGTGAAAAATCAACTTCTGCTTTGATCTTGACCTCCAACACTCTTTCTTCTTTCTTGGTATTGTTTCTATGGAAAATGTGACGGAAAGCAGCATGGCAGATAGCACCTTGTTTGTTTGTTTGTTTGTTTGTTTGTTTTTTTGTTTTTTTGTTTAAGAGTATTTTTATCCCACCTTTTTCTTTGGAAAAGGACCCAAGGCAGCTTATAAAATAATGAGGGACAATATACTGTCAAGTACAATTAAGACATGTTCAAGTATAGAGAACAGGGAATTGAGGGACATTTTACAGCATTAAAAGACAACATTACAATTAAAGCTACAAGAGAACATGGGTAGTTAAAAAGAGAGTAAAATTCCATGTAAAAGTTATGAGTGATGGAAACTAACATTGAACACACAGTGTCACTACAATCACACGAGGTTATAGAAATTTTGGAGGAACATGTAGTACCATTTTGATATTGTTTTAACCACTACATATATCTCTTTTAAATCCATTTTTTGCATAAAATGTTATTCAGATTTTGAATGGAAAAGGTACCATCCCTAACGTCATTACTAAAGAAACCAACGCCTCTGATCCTTCTTTTCTATTGATCTTCTATACATCTTCTTCTCTTCCCCTGCCCCCCTCCCGGCTTTCTGGCAATATTCATTTATCATTATGAGGCATCCAGAACTGACTGAGCTTAGCTTCAAATTGCCTGGCACGCGAAAACTGTAAAATTTGCCAGGCCGTTTAAGAGGTAAAATGATCCTTTTGCTGGAGCAGCAAACTGTACCTGATTAAAGAGCTGGAATTCTGATCATTTGAAGAAGTAAATCTGTGCAAACTGGGTAGAACCAGTTTAATTTGGGGGCTGCCACCCAGAAAATAAATGCAGAATGCTCAAAGGCAACCAACTCTATAGCCTTTTGAATAACCCTTATTTAATTGTTGCCCTCCAGGTAAAAGACTCCCCTAGTGGTTTAGAAAGGGAAATAACATAACAATCTTGGGTCTGTTTTACAATCTAAATGTATGGCATAACACACAAGGACATGGAAGTGGGGAGGAAAGAGGAAAAAAAGAGGATCCCTTGTTTATGATGACCAACTGATTGGAAACAGTCACCAGATGTTGGAATGGCTGCATTTACTAGAGGGACACTCCTGTCGTGACACTATTTCTCTTCTCTTTCTCTAAATGATGGGGCCATCAGGATAGTAATCCATGGTTAGGGAAATTAGTGTTTCCCCAAGAAATGAAATAGGAGCAGCTCTTTGGATCTACAGTGGTACCTCTTAAAACGAAGTTTAGTTCGTTCTACAGGTGAATTTGTTTTACGAAAGTTTTGTCTTGCAAAATGCCACTTCCTATAGGAATGCATTGAAAATTGATTAATCTGTCCAGAGGCTATGGGTCATTTCATTTTACGAAAAGTTTGTCTTATGCAATGTGGTTTCCCATAGGAATGCATTGGAAATGGATTAATCCATTCTGGATGCTAAAATAAAGACAAAAATAACTGCCCCGCCCCGGGTACATGTGGAACTTTTTTTTGTCTTTCTTCCTACTAGTTTTTTGTCTTACGGGGCATTTGTCTTAGAAGGAACCACTGGTGCGTATGTTACAAGCCACCAAAACCTAAATGCAAAGTCAATTTGGCTATCAGTCAAGGTATGCAAATGCATTCTGGTGATAGATAGATAGATAGATAGATAGACAGATAGATAGACAGACAGACAGACAGACAGACAGGCAGGCAGGCAGGCAGGCAGGCAGGCAGGCAGGCAGGCAGGCAGGCAGGCAGACAGATCCCTTCAAAAGCGGATTGGACAGATTCCTGGAGAAAAAGTCCCATCACAGGTTATAAACCACAATGGAGATGTGCAATGTCCAGGCTTAAAACCAGGGTACTTTAAGAGCCAGATGCAGGGGAGTGGTATCTAGTCTCATGTGCTCCCAAACGCATTTGGTGGGGCCACAATGTGAGATACAGGAAGCTGGACTAGATGGGCCTTTGGCCTGATCCAGCATGGCTCTTCTTATGTTCTTATGTTCTTACAGAATCAAGGAGTCACTAGGCAATGACTTTGTTTTTTCTTAGTCCTATTTTAGGAGATAAGCGGGATATAAATATAATAATAAATAAATAAAAATAAATAAAAGCCGAACATGTTTGTAAGATACCAGAAAGTTAAGAACATACAAATTGTGGATACATACAGATGGTCCTTTGAGAAGAAACAGGGATAGGGACCCTTCACAGTAGACCAACTTGGCCATGAAAGACTTGTATTCTTGCCTGTAGTTAGACTGTAATGATTGTTGCTTCACATTCACCAGGTGCCAGATATAAGATAGCTTGCGCACTTATAGCCGGCTTTTCCTCCTTCCCCTGCCTAGGAAGGTACCAGGGAAAGGGAGTAATATGTTCTTTGGCCTGTTTCCACACACCCCTTTCCCCTCCCCCCCTTTTTTGCCTCCTGCTCGAAAATATAATTGTTTCCTTTTTCCGAGAGATAAAATGCAGAAAACCAGAACTATGTAAGCAGGCATATGTTGGGAAACATATAAAATGTATGGCCAGGCAACCTTTTTTCTAGCTTTCACTTCAAAACCTGGAGCTCACAGGTGGGCAGGAAATGGCATCCACTGCAGTTTTGGGAACCTTTGCCAAAGAATGCACAGTAAGCTTCCCTTTGCTTTTGCATTTACTATCTGCAGTTTTCATCCATCCTTGTACTCAACAAATAACACTTTATTCTTTCATGCAAATTGTCCTGGTTAATTACCCCTAAATCTGGGTGATGAGGCTCTGAGTGGAGCAGGTCTCAGCTTAAGGGGGCATGCCATTCTGATCCGTACAAAGTACATACACAATGTTCTGTCACTACTGAGGATAAGTCTCATGTAAGACCCGGGCTTCTTCCCTGCAGCAGGCAGATGATAAGCATCCACTTCCCTGCTTGTCCTGAAATTGCCACAATAGGGAAAGCACAGCGGTTTTGTTCAGGCGACTCTCCTGATGAAACACAGCATCCAAGAGGCCAACAAAACTCGCAAAACATCTCACCTTTCCACCTGCCCTTTGCTCACCCCGTGCCATGCAGGCTGCAAAGCAAAACTGGGTACCTGACAGCAAGCTAAAAAATATTCAGCAGAACAGCGGGCAAAGTGAAGGAACAGGATTGGCAGAACGCATCGTCCTTGCCTGGTGTCAACTTTTTAAAAGCTATAGGCAGGTTCTTTGGGCACCAGCTTTACACCGGATCTGCTCAGATTTCCACCACCCATACAGTACCCAACAAGTCCTACTCTTATTGGTGGCACAAGGCCATGGATTACATGTCACTCAGAAACAGAGAGGGACACAAACCCTGATTCGGAGGTTGGTGCCCATTTGTACGCACAACACCACAGGTGCCACATATTCCCTTTCACCTCTCCAGTTGGTTCCCCCACTCACCGGCCAATGCACTCTTCTTCTTCTTCAGCTGCTTGCCCTAGTCCCCAGCAGGAGCACAGGCCTCCTTGCCCCGCCTCCTTGGGTCTTCACCCACTCAGATAAGGAGGCAAAAGAGACAAAGCTGTGCTCCTGCCGGGGACTGGCTGAACAGCCGAAGAAGAGGAGGAGGAGTCCACGTTGGCTGGTGAATGAGGGATCCAGCTGGAGAGAGGCGAACTGGAATGTGTGGCACCTGTCGTGCTGTGCGTACAAACCGGCACAAACCTCCCCATTACGCTGGTGCCACAGGTGTGAATTGGCACAAACCTCCAAAGGTCTCTCTTCCGAATCACGGGCCTGGATTCTTTTGGACACCTGGAGAGGAAGAATATCTCTTGGCATTCCACCACTGCGGTGAAGCAGGCTCTTCCAATGGAACAAGTGTTGACAATATACAATTAGAGATGGCCTCATGCATGGCCTATTTCCATATGCTGCGGAATATCATGGTTAGCTCTTTGCAACCACTGTAAAAACCAAACTGTTCATATTACACCTGTTGTGCAAGCAGCCTGACTTCACAAGAACACAGAGCGGCAAGTCTGGAAAGGACTATATGAGTCACCATTCCAATGTGGGGTAGCCTTTGGCCCACAGGCTGACCACTGCTAGAAGCCCCCCCCCACCTTTTATTAATAGCATCAGACCCAGGGTGTCTTTGCCTGCTTGTCATACACGGGGAAAGGAGCCACCAAAGCTGCTCCCACCCTGGCAAAAACAACATTTTGGGCCGCCAGTGAGGAGGTAGCCTCCACTGTACTGGCCAGGCAGAAAGAGGGTCCATGCCTCAGGTAGCACCAGCAGCTCTGTCCTGGCTGCAGTCCAACTGCCAACCCGACAACTATCAGTAGCTGGGAGGTCTCGCAACACTGCCCTGCCAGGACAGAATTTTTTTTATTTATTTATTTATTTATTTATTTGACATTTATACCACCCAAGAGCTACTCAGGGCGGTTCACAACATGGAATCACATGACAAAGGAATACATTTAAAAAAACCAAAATACAAGGAGCATAATAAAACAAAATACAGTATACATAAATCAACAACCATACACTAAAATTAAGCTAAAATGAAGATAAAAATAGCAGGAGATTGCTAAAACAGGAGAAAAAAAGAGAAAATAAGCGGTAAAAAGAATACAACCAGGTCTTCAATAGTTTTTTTAAAAAATTGAAGCGAGGGTGCCAGCCGAATTTCAGGGGGTAGATGGTTCCATAACTGGGGAGCAACCACCGAGAAGGCCCTACTCCTTGTTACAACTTTCCGGGCCTCCCTCGGGGTTGGGACCCCCAGGTGTCCTGCCTGGCTAGCATGGGTGGATCCTGGCAGTTCTTCTTGGGAGGAGCCGCTCTGTCAGAAGCCCCGGTGGGGTTTAAAAATGGTGCCAAAGTGCACTTTTTGACACCACACAAGGGCATGCATCTTTCAGAATGAGCCAAGTTGCGCTAAAGATATTTTGGTCCTTTCTGAATCCAAAGTTGTAATCTTTGAAGGTGATCTAAGGCTTGCTTTGAATGGACATCAATATGCCACATGAACTGCATCTTAGTATTCTTTCTCAGGGAAAGCCCCTTGAGAAATTCCAAGCAAAGCAAAAGAAAAAGAGCTCATCTAAAAAGAAAAGGGGGAAGTACAGCTCTGTTATAATGTCCCCAAATACTCAGGCTAGTCAAAATCCCCTTAGGGCTGAGCCTAAACAACGATTCCAATGAACTGAATGACCGCGTCCTTGTCCTGATTCCCAGAAAGTGAACAATGGAAAGGACACATAAAATATAAAACTAGCTCACCCAAATATTATAAAGGATTGCCAAATTCTTCTTCCTGCCAAGAAAAGGAGGATCGGCACAGTGTAAAAGAGAAATGCTCGCAGTGAAAAGCAATGTCCCCACCTGGATGAGGCCCTACCTTACTGGACGTGGAACTTTGTTACATGGAACTTTGTTAAACTGGACACTTTGTTAAATTAACACCAAAACGGCATTGTAAAAGACCTCATCTGCCTCTATGAGCCAACCTGGGCCTAAAGATCATTGGGGAGGCCTTTCTCTCAACCCCACCATCCTCACAAGCGGAGAAGACCTTCTCTGTAGCTCCTCCCAGACTCTGGGACTCGCTCCCATGAGAAGCCAGGCTGGCCTCCCTTTTGTAGTCCTTCCACAGGAAGGCAGAGTCCTTTCTCATCAGACAGACTTTTCCTTAGAGACTGGCTCTCTGAGAAGGCATTTTCCCAAACTGGAATGTTATGTTGTATTGCTTTTAAATGTTTCTAGTATTAATTTTATTTATCGTTTTTGATATAGCACTTGTTTAGGAATAGGAATGGGTCTTTATTTCAGTCATTGACCAGATAAAATACAAAATACATTCCACATAAAACCAAGGTAAAAGCGTATAAAAACAATAATGATATAGCACTTGTTTAATTCTTTTTAAAATTTGTATTGTTTTTAGCTTTTAAAAATGGTTATTTTAATGACGTAATGGATCCTTTTAAGGAAGGAAGGGAGGGAAGAAAGAAAGAAAGAAAGAAAGAAAGAAAGAAAGAAAGAAAGAAAGAAAGAAAGAAAGAAAGAAAGAAAGAAAGAAAGAAAGAAAGAAAGGAAGGAAGGAAGGAAGGAAGGAAGGAAGGACACTTATACAGTGGTACCTTGTATAAAGGAATTAATTTGTTCCAAAAGAAATTATGTTAAGCAATTTTTCCTTTATACAAATTTCCCATAGGAATGCATTGAAAACAGAGTAATCCCTATGTTGTACGGATTCACCCCATAGGCGATTCTGTTAAGCAAACTTCCTCTATCTCCTACAATTTTTATGTCGTTCAGATTTTATGTTATATAAACTGTTATATGAGGGTCCACTGTACTATGCAGACACATATACTATTAATATCCTCCATATTCCCAGAAATAGTATTAAATGTTGGCTCCTTCCAAAAACCACATTCTCTCTTCATTAACACTTTAAAAGGCACAGAAGGTTTTGTACGCTGAGAAGGTTAATTATACACACAATGACTATAAGAAAGTGCTTAAATAAATTGTATGTTTTATAGGTAATGGAGGTTGAAGGTGGGCAAATTTGTCTAATGGGGAAGAGAAAGCTGCTAGTTATTAGCAACTGCTGCCAAGTAGGCAAATAAAATACTAAGAAGCATGGAGGAGCGCTCAGATGTGATCACTCCATAAGTCTGGTTGTGGTGTGTCCCCCCGTGTCCAAGTCACTAGCCCCTGGCAGCAATTACCTATACAAGGCCATTGATAGGGAAACAATTTTTTGCAGGGGAAAAATATTTACCAACAAAGACTGACCCAAGTCAAAACCTGAATGTCTTTCAGAAGCACTGTCTTGGTTACACCTGCTTCAGCTCCGTTGGTATTAGGTAGACCTGTCCCATTACCAAAGTAAAAGCAAAGCAAAAAGAAAGATGGTCCGCTTATATACCGCCCCATACCACTTCAAGTAGTCTCTGGACAGTTTACAGTTTTTAATTACACTATGCAGGCTACACATTGTCCCCCAAGCAAACTGGGTACACATTTTAGCGACCTCGGAACGATGGAAGGCTGAGTCAACCATGAGCCGGCTACGGGAGATTGAACCCCAGGTATGCAGTATAGGCATTTAACCACTGCGCCACGAGTAGAGGAAAATTTCGTCTAAATCTGATGGAAAGTTGTTTTGCTGAAATCTGGATGCCCGTAGTCCATCCTTGTCTTGGGTATTCGTGTCAAGTGCCGTTATTAGCTTTTTTTTATGCATGCCAAAAGCTAGCTGGATAGCTAAGTGAGTTAGATATCTGGTTGGGGGTTTGATTCCCACCCACCCCTTTTCCTCCTAAGAGAAAAGCCAGCCTGTGAGGTCTTGGGAAACCTGCACAGTTCCAGGGCGCCTCAAAATAAGGGGATGATAAACATTTTCTGAGTACAGTCTACCTAGGAAAAAAACTCAAGAAGAGATTTTAAATCGAGTCAGAATTGACTTGACAGCACATGATGATGATGATGATGATGCATGCTGAAAGAGACTAACCTTTGCTGCCCCACTGAAAACTGGACGACAAAGTGTAGTTAATAGGAAATTAAGAAAACAAATACAACTGCAAAAAGGAAGTGAGGCCAGACATTTCCAGACCTTCTAGTATATTGGCAACACTATCAGAACTACTAAAATTTATTTTATTTATTTATTTCTTTTAGGTAAGGTGTGCCTCTTGTTGAAATAAACAATGATTTGGAATTATGAACACAGGGCATTCAGTGCAGTGCTTAAAGATAAGATCATCATCTTCTTCTAAACCAAGGACAGTTGTTCACCTTTCAGAAAACATCAGCATTTGTTGCTTTGCAACCTTGAATTATTCATTGAGCTCAAACACTTTCTTGTCCAATTCATTTTGTCATTTCCCTCTAACTTATTCCCAGCAGCCCTGATGAAAATATAACACAATAACACTTGCTTACAAGTGGCATTCAATTTAGTACATGTCTTGATTGAAAAGACATTTCCTGTGGTCCCACTTAAAATTAGATGCACTATTTTAATGGAAGATTCGTGTTTTGCAGGGAGGAGGGCAATGTTACATAAAATGTTGCAATATTTCTCCCAATAATCTTTAAGAAAAAAACTTCCACAAGTTTGCCCTACATGACAATATCCCAAGTCATGGTCAAAGTGAGTGCTTGAAGTTAAGGAACTTCTATTCTAGGCCGGGAACTGCCTTATCAAATGAGCACAACACTGCTTATTTCTCAAGCAATGTTGAAGGCATAGAGAAGAATGTATAGTTAGAAGTGTTTCTAGTCCACAGGACTGCTTGATCAGAGATGTGGAATGGGGTTTCTTAGCCAGTGCCATCTGGAAAATTCCAATGCCCCAAATTATATTTTAAGGTATAACAGAGGTGCCATTTCATGCAATATACATACAATACAATAGGACACCCGTATCCACTGATTCATTAACCACTGATTCAGTTATCCATGGTTGGCAGAAGAAAAAAATTAAATAATTCAGCAGCTGCAAAGCAAGCTACTGTCACAAAAAGTAGTTTTGGGAGTTTTGGCATTCTCTCTTATCCACAGTTCTTGTTATCCACAGCAGATAACAGGGTCCTACTGTATACACTACATACTATTAGCGGAATACTGGCAATGCCATCTTCCACTATGGATATAAAAAGTCTGGAAATTCTGATTCCATGGGGGGGATTGGGAAAAAAACCCCAAAGATTGGGGTACAGGGTCCCCCCCAATTTCCCCCACAGAGTTTTATATTGCAATGTAATACACAGCCATTTATTTTCTCCAATCGTTATCTTTAGTTCAACGTCCTTCAGATTTTTGCAGCCTGTTTGGTGGAATTAGTGATACACGTATAACAGCATCTTCAACTCTCCATACAAAAGCTAACGCAGTATATGGCAATTGGACGCCTAGTCAAATTAGGTGGAGTTAGTGGATTTTCTTGCACTGACACAAACACAGCCTTTGGAGAAGTTGTAAGCACCATGTCTGGAAGAGACCTGAGTACAGCTTAAATCAGGTGGCAAGCCAACTATGAGCCACTAGATCAAACAGAGCACTCCACCTGTATAGGAGGAGGTGATCCATCAAGACCTTTAGTGACTTCCTGTTTTGGATACCCAACCTGGATGGCCAAAACTCTTGAGAATATTCAGCATCTGGGACTCATGGTTCACAGATTGTGCAGGCTCATTACTAGAGACTGGGGCTTCCTACAAAACTGTTAGTACACCCCTACAGGTGCCACGCAACCACTGATGTTGGAGGTGCAAGAAGTCCCTCGGCAGTACGTGGCATCTGGTAAGTTGCCTGGCCGACTTACTGGTTGCCAGCCCTTCAGTGTGACGAAGCCGCCACCTCTACTCTTCCCAGATTTCAGCAATCCAAATTTGCTCCCAGATTTCAACAATCGCCAGACAAATTAAAAATACTTCGTGCCTCCACCAGCAAGGCCTTATCTGATGACCCATAATTAATGGGTGTTAGGAAGGTTAAAGGTGGAACTTTTGGCACCTTTGGCCGTTGTCCACCTAATGAGACTATTGAGACTATTGTCCATCTAACTAGCCTATTCAGACCATTGTCCATCTTATGAGCCTATTGCAGACCAGAGTGACATGAGGTCAAAGTGAAGTATAATATGGATGACTCGCAACACACCCTAGGCTATTATCCTATTCAGATCACAGTCCACCTAAGAACCTATTCAGGCTATTGTCAACCTAACAAGCCTATTCAGGCCATTGTCTGACTTATGAGTCTATTCAGACCAGGGTGATGTGAAATCAAGGTAGAACTAAAAAATGGAGGACTTGCCACTAACTTTCCTCAGAGAGAAGAAGCTGCTTGCATGAGCAGCGAAACGTTTCCACCTCTCAAGAAAAGAAGCCCAGTTGCCATGACTCAACTTCCAGATAAACTTACCTGGATGACTGAGAACCTTCACAGACTTTATTTTATTTATTTATTTATTTATTTATTTATTTATTTATTTATTTATTTATTTAAAGCTTGTATCCCGCCCATCTTCCTGGCGGGAACTCTGGGTGGCTAACAGCAGTAAAAGCACATAAAACAACAATAAAAGCTCCAAGCAATAAGGCAGCGGAGGGCAAAATGGCGAGGAAAAGAAAAAAAAAACATTAATTCACAAGGTCGCCGAAGGCCTCTCTAAAAAAGAGGGTCTTCAAGGCCTTCTTGAAGGCGGACAGGGACTGAAGCAGGCACAGCTCACTGGGGAGGTGGTTCCAAAGTGAAGGCCCCACCACAGAGAAGGCGCGGTCTCGCGTACGCGTTTTCTGCACCTCTCTGGGTGTGGCAACCCGCAGTGAGTGCGCCTGAGACGATCTCGTGGGTCTGGATCCAGATGCCTTTTGGGAGATGTGCTCCGCCAGGTACTCTGGTCCCAGACCATGGAGGGCTTTGAAAATCAAAACCAGGACCTTGAACCTGATCCGGAGGACAACGGGGAGCCAATGCAGGCAGACCAGGACTGGGGTGATGTGCTCGTATCTGCGGGCACCCACCACCAGCCTAGCCGCCGCATTTTGCACCCGCTGTAATCTCCGGACCAGGGTCAAGGGCAACCCCACGTAGAGGGCATTGCAATTTATTCTCTGAAGCCCCTGCATTTTACATTTCCCACTATTCTGCAGTGAGCATGACCAATTTTCTAAGTTCTATCCAGTATTTCATGTCTGAAATAGAACCCTAACCCTCTCCCACAATGCCCAGTGTGCAGGGTGGAGGGAAGGGCAGGGGGAAAGACCAACCAAGACTTGTTCATGTCAAATATTTAGTCTTAGTTAATAAAAAAAAAACCTATCTTCGGAGAGAACTAACATTTTCTCCCTCTGGCAAACTGTCAGTCACAGCAAAGCTGCAAATAAACTGTCTGAATCTGTTCCAGTCAGTGTGAAGACTACAACTGCAGCAGCTGAGGCAAAGTGGCTTCCCCAGGCCCTCACTCCCTCTAAGAACAAGACCGTTTTCACGGCTCTTCGCCAGGTTCACTGCTTCTCAGCAAACCTGATCCTGACATACCACGTGCAGGAATGAATGACATCTTTGCTAATCATCCTATTAAACTTACCACCTTTCGGGAGAAAACACATACACAACACAAAGTGACTCCTCAAGGACAGAGAGGCTTCTTGATTTGGTCAGCAACTCATCCCACAGTATAAACCGCCATGGTCCTTTTTCCAAGGAGAAAGACGGGGTACAAAAATACTCTTTGGGTATTTGTACACGACCCCTAAACTCCGCCGCAAATGGCTGCCAGCTCCGGAGCTTACAATTGTTTCCCCACCAGCTCCGGAGTTTGCAGGAAACTAAGTGGGACCACGCCCACCTAAGCGCGTCCCAGCGCACTTTTCATGTACCTGCTCTTGGGGGGTGAAAATCCCCAAATCCGGATGTAATCTGGTGAGTGCCTGGCTCTCCTCGCTTCTTTGTTGTTGTTGTTTGCCTCCCGCCCCTTTAAGAGAAGGAATGCGGCTCGGGGCGGCTTGGACCGGCAGACTGGAGGTGAGCCTGCATTCTTTTGTCCCTTTTTTTCTCCCTCCCCTCACGCAGACAGGAGCAAGGAAGTGCGGAGGTGTGGGGACGCAGGAAGAGCAACGAACCCCCAAGATCCCTGGTCTGAATTTAAGTGGCCAGCGGATCTTAGGGGTCATGTGAAAAGGCCCTAAGTAAAATAAATAATCCAAAAATGTACTCTGAAAGGAATCCCACAGTGAAACTCCCTGTCCTTTTTATATATTTATTTATTTATTGGCTCCAAAGTAAGTCCTTCTGAGTTCAGTGTGGGATCCTCCCAAGGAAGTGTGCCTTAGATTGCAAGCTACCACAGCGACACCTAATATCATAAAATACACTGGGCCCTTGTATAACAAACTGTTGGTATAACATAAAATTTGTACAGCATAAAAAATTCCGGAGATAGGGGAAATTTACTTAACAGAATCGTCTATGGGGCGAATCTGTACAACATAAAAATGGTCGTGATTAAGAGTTACTCTGTTTTCAATGCATTCCTATGGGAAATGTGTATAAAGCAAAATTTGCTTAACATAATTTCATTTGGAACGAATTAATTCAAGGTATCACTGTACAAAACCAAGGCTGCTAGCAATCACAGGATAATGTTTTCTTGACTGCAACGGAGGGAAAGTAGAGCAGGCAAAAAAAAAATCAAGGCAAGAATGCTGACCAGGTGCATTTTCCATAAAAAGAGTAATTAGGTCTAAAGCCATTAAGGAAAAGGGACACACACACACACACACACACACACCATGTGGGTGTCATTTGCCATTTCAGATAGAAACTTAGTATGCATCACCTCTACTTAACATTTTTGATAGAAGCTGTGTTGAAATCATCTATCCTAGAAATATAGTCCGGCAGTTGATGTCTCCCAAGGTCATTAAGGAGATTTAAAAAAATATTACTATTGAGGTTCCCTGAGGGACAGTGGCATACAAATTTAAGAAATAAGCTAAGGCCTGGTTAAAAAAAAAAAGACCCTGAAGTTACAGCGCTGCCTCTGCTTAACCGCAGGGAAACTGGGCAGATGAAAAAGCTGCCTGCCAGCCCCATACAGACTTCTGCAAGTGCTGACGAGGCACTGGAGCGCTCTGAAATAGAGCCGTTGCACAGCTTGTGAGTTGCCCGCTTTGGAGCTGAACGGCTTGCAAAACTATAAGCCCCTTAAGCTCCTTAGTCTAGATCTAAGCAAACAGCTTGCTGCAGTTACAAGCTTCCCTACTCTTGCTATAAAGTTATTAAGCCTCTTAAGCTTACTGTCTCCTCCTGCTTCCACGGGTAGGTTTTTTGGCTCACTGTGCAACCCAGCCAACAACCTGCTGCATGCATGTGCCACTAGAATCTAATATTCAAGTCGCTAGATGCCCTGTGATTGCTACTTTTATGTCCTTTCCAATGTCTCTAATATTTGTGTGCCTTTCAAGTTGTTTTTGTTGGGTACATAAGAGACATGGTTCTCGGTGGCTGCTCCCAAACTCTGGAACTCCCTCCCACAGGAGACCAGGCTGGCCACGACTTTGCGGTCCTTCTGCAAGGAGGCAAAGGCCTTTCTCTATAGAGGGTTTTTAAATATAAGAACATAAGAACAGCCTTGCTGGAACAGGCCACAGCCCATCCAGTCCAGCATTCTGTCTCACACAGTGGCTCACCATTTGCTTCAGGGTATTCCCAAGCACCTGCTTATGATTCCCTGCAAATGGCATTGAGTGATATCCTGCCTATCTCTCCAACCCTATCTGTCCAACCTGGAGGTTGTCCATAATGATAGCCATTGATAGCCTTGTTCTCCATGAGGGATGCTCTTCTCCCTTTCGCAAAATACCAAAAGTAGGGGATATACACTCAAATTGAGGGCTGGGAGAAAGAGAACAGACAAAAGAATTTTTTTCACCCAGCGTGTTGTTAGTCTGTGGAACTCCCTGCCACAGGATGTGGTGATGGCATCTGGCCTGGATGCCTTCAAAAGGGGATCGGACAGATTCCTGGAGGAAAAGTACATCACAGGTTACAAACCATGATGGAAATGTGCATTCTCCAGGCTTAAAACCAGGGTACTTCAAGGGCCAAATGCAGGGGGTGGTATCAGGACACAGATACCTAGTCTCATGTGCTCCCAAAGGCATCTGGTGGGGCCACTGTGAGATACAGGAAGCTGGACTAGATGGGCCTTTGGGCTGATCCAGCATGGCTCTTCTTACGTTCTTATGTTCTTAATTGTTCTATGGCCCGGGGTGATCATGATGAGGCTGGACACTTTCGTCTTATGTGACCTCCCAAGCAATATGATTGGCTTTAGTATGCAAGGCTCTAGAATTTAAGCATGCCAAAAAAGCACCATTGTTTGCAGAAAAAAATTACAATGACTCATTTGAAACTCATTTTAATATATTTTCATGATGACACCTTTAAAATAATCACTTCAGGTGGGTGAGTGCTCCTTCTAAAAATGATCTCTCTGAATGACTGTGTCTTTTTTTTTTTGAAATACGGTGACCAGAATCGTACACAATACTCCAGGTGTGGCCTTACTATCGTTTTGTATAATGGTATTATAACGTTGGCTGTTTTATTTTCAATCCCCTTTTTGATGATCCCTAGCATGGAATTGGCCTTCTTCACCGCTGCCACACATTGGGGAGACACCTTCATGGAGCTGTCCATCAACACACCAAGATCTCTTTTCTGATCCGTCATGGATAGCTCAGAGCCCATGAGTTGATAGATAATATATTGTGCGATTGCCAAGATACAGATCATACAGGACCCCTCCACAAGTGGTCCAATATATTCCCCCAATGATCAGCTCCTGAGTCACAGTTCAGAAGCCTGCTTGAAGAGGGAATTCTTCAACTACAGTAGTACCTTGTATAAAGGAATTAATTTGTTCCAAATGAAATTATGTTAAGCAAATTTTCCTTTATATAAATTCCCATAGGAATGCATTGAAAACAGAGTAATCCCATTTTTATGTTGTACAGATTCTCCCCATAGGCGAATATGTTAAGCAAATTTCCCCTATCTCTGGAATTTTTTATGTTGTACAAATTTTATGTTATACAAGCTGTTTGTTGTACAAAGGCCCACTGTACTGGAAGAATGAAAGTGGGGACCTCCCAAAGGAGAGAAGGCCCTTTCTCATTTCCCCAACAAATACACCTCCTCTGGAAATCTTAGGATCTTAGGAATACTTATATGGTCTTCTTTTTAAAATCTATTTCAATCGACAAATCATCATTACATATCACAGATATCAAACAAAACTAAAAGGTTCCAGTTGTCATTCATCATATTGTCTGAGTGTATAATATATGTCTCAACTCCACCTAATGCACTATTTCTTCCCTCAAACCAGTCATAAATCTATTCCATGTCAAATAGTATTCAGGGTCCTCTTTTTCTTTAATTCTCATTGTCATTCTATCCATCTCAGCTCAATCTAAAAAAAAATTGTATAATTGCTTCCTACTTAGGTGTATTTTCATTTTTCCACATTTGGGCCCATATTATTCTGGCTGCAGTCAAAATATATAAAAGATATAATATATCTATCTTGTATATTGACATTTTCTGGCATAATACCCAATAAAAACATTTCTGGTTTAAATTCTATATTCAGTTTGGCTATTTCTTTAAGCCATCTATGTATTTTAACGCAAGAATGCTTATATGGTCTTGATAACTGACAGTTATTGCCTCTACTAAACTTTTCCTTTTCAGGTGTGTGTGTGTGTGTGTGTGTGTGTGTGTGTGTGTGTGTGTGTGTGTGTGTGTGTGTGTGTGTGTGTGTGTGTGTGTGTGTGTGTGAGAATATAGATATATAGATATATAGATATAGATATATAGATAGGGGAAATAATCCTAGAGGAATGAGTAAACCATCCAATGAAGATGTCATGTCCCCAGCGGTCACAGAACGCCCTGAGAGGAATTCACAAAAATGTATAACAGAAAACTTCTTCTAACTGTGCTATCCCTTTATGCCTGGGATAAATGAATTTTCTAATCATGTTATGATCCAAGGACAGGGAAGTATTTTCTGCTACAGGAGGAAACAGATTCAAAGGGGACCAGGGCTGAAGAGAGATATGTCAGACAGCCTCAGGCATGGGTTAGTACTCTGTACCAGAGCAGCCTTTCATTGTTATAATTAACTTCTCAAGGGACACTGACAGCTCACCTGCAGAACACTAGGACACTTCCAAACAGTTTCAGAAAATTTTGTATTACCTGCCCAGAGTAGCCTTGTTGCTAGATGTGCGGTGTAGAAATGAAATGAAATGAAATTACTGTATACCACTTTGTGCAGGAGAGGTAAACAATAGTACAATGTAATCTGAAAAATGACACAAGCTACCCAAAGGAGAAGGCAGAAAGTTCACCACTGCATCTCAATGTTCTGATTTAGCTATTTCCATTCGCCCTAGGGAGGAGAGAGGAGAGAGAGAAAAACTCGGCAGGACGCTTCAACAATTTCTAGGCACCAACGCGACGTGGTTAGGTGCTTAGGCAAACAGGGTTCTACCAGCCCTAATCTCCTAACAGTGTTCGCTGAGGCATCCATAACGTCACTCTCAGCAAATTCAGCATGTGCTCTGCTTTTAAGCACATAATTCACTGCTTTCCTGAACCAGGAACTTAATCCTGCCTTCCTTTTAAAAATCAATGAGTGCTGTCCCCTTGTAATTCAAAGCATGGGCACCCTTTGGATTTCACAGCAAATAGATGGTTCTGTGGGCAAGTTGATGGAACGGATTTGTCTTGTAGTTCATTACCTGGGTTTTGGACTAGACACTGTGTTTTTCTAACATGCTTGTTTTACTGACAGGAACAGGTGGATGATTCACACTGACACAAACGCATTCTGTTATCTTGTTCGCTTGGCACTTTAATGTGCTATACGATTTCCATTGTGTCATTAGGTGTCACTACCATGAGATATGCAGCACCAGAATACATGCAGCCCTTCGTTAAACACGTAAAGACAATTAGGGTTTCCAGCACTACCTAAGAATACAAAACAAACTATTCTAGTTATTTAGAAAGGGCTTATTATCATTACGTGCCATCAAGTCAATCCAGACATATGATAGCATTTTTCAAGGTTTTCCAGGTGAAGTATACTCAGAAATGGTTTCCCATTCTTTTCTTCCCTAGAACTGTGCAGCTCACCCAAGGCCACACAGGCTGATTCTAGGAGGCACAGTGGGGAATCAAACTCTCAACTTCTAGATACTCAGCAGAAAGGGAAATAGGCACATTATATTCAAAAGAAATCAGGAGCCAGAGAAAGGTAGACATGGAACAAGCATCTTAAATCAAGCTGTAATGGCGAATGCATGGGGTTTGCAATATAATAATTGGAGACCGCTATAAACAACAAGCTGCCTAGATGCCCTCAGCACATCCGATCTCGCCTGATTTCAGAAGCTAAGCAGTGTCAGGCCTGGTTAGTACTTGGATGGGAGACCACCAGGGAATACCTGGTGTTATTGGCGCTTGGAGTAGGAACTGGCAAACCACTCCTGTATTCCTGCCAAGAAAACTCCACGGATATGGGGTCACGAAGAGTCGGACACGACTGTAACGACATACACACACACACACACACACACACACACACACACACACACACACACCAAAGATGGCAAGCAATCCTACTGAGTGAAACCTAGTAGTTCAGATCATGAGAAGTGAAAGTGAAACTTCACCATTTGAAGTTCCATCACAACTATAAATCTACCATGCTAGCTACTGTGTCTTAGTCCTATGATGACAAAGATAAATCCCAGAGGCTGCTTCTAGAGGCTTGTGACACTGCACCTGCAAAATACATGTCGTTGTTAAACAAAAATAATCTAACGACATATCAGCTCCTCAACAAATCCTTGCAAGTAATCAGTTATGGAGGTGAGGGTAGGAGAGGTGCCTCGAAAAGTTATCTCGCTCTTGACTTAGAGAGTCCTGCAAAGCCAAAGTCAGAGAAGCCTTGGCAATAACGCAATACGGCATAAAGATGAAGGCATTCTTCGTTTGTCAAAAATAATTAAACATGTCACCGACATTCTGCATAACTCAGGGGCCAGCTGGGAAAAGAGCAAAACGTCTCTGGATCTGTTTGATTGACAAGGTCAACTCATCATCTTCTTTTTTTCCCCTTCAGCTGCTTCTCCATCAACTGAGCCCCTTCATTATGCCGTAAATTAATCTGTAATAATTTGGACAGACTACCTAATGTAATTAGCTTGGCCTGTTCAAACGCAGCAAAGTTCCACAGGGTAGCCAATCTGAGGCCCTGGCTGCTCTGCGGCCTATGAGTGACAGAAAGAGGTTAATGCGCAACCCTTATTCCTAACCATGTAAGGAGCTGCATGACCATAAGAAGCTGTAAGGAGCAGTGTGACCTCCAAACACCAAGGTCAGGGACATGCCACTTTAAGAGTCTGAGACCAACTGCCCTTATTTCTGCTTTAGGCGGTTGATTCCTCCACCTCTTTGCATAACGGACAGGAGAGACGCTTGGAACAATCATACGCCACATGCATTCAGAACCAAATCATTAGACAGGAAGTTCCTCTTTCTCACCGAGATGAGTAACCCAAACGATCCCAATCTTTCTTTCTATGCCAAAAAAGAAAAGAAAAAGAAAAAGAAAAAAACACTTGGATAGCGCCCTGGGAAAGTCATTCATCCCACCTTCTTTTCAGTAAGGCTTCTGCAGCACAACCTTCCAATGGATTATTACCAAACAGTCCGATTTTACTTTAACCTTGCTGTCCTCAACATAACTCAGGAAATCTGCCATCAATGGCAAAAGAAGAATGGGATGGGAGCGGGGGTTGGTGGGGAGTAAGCAATGCACATTTTATCCAGAAATCTACAGGGAATCACAATTTTCAAAACATCTCATTTGCAGCATCTATCTTTGTCTCTATCCCCATTTAGCTACCCAACAAGCCTACTGGACATAAAGTGAAGAATTCTCTACACCCCCACCCCCACCCCAAGACAATCCAGGTTCTCAGAACAAACTTACTGTGAAACCAACATTGCAAAGCAAGAGTAGACTCCAAACATACATCTTAGATTCAAATCATATTTTAACTAGGGCCGTAACAGGTTTTATTCTCATCTGAACCACAAGTGTCTCGTGCTGTTTCCTGAAAGCCTTATGGAATGCTAGATACGTCCATCAGGTTCTACTATGTGTCACTTAAAACTAGGAATGGGGAACCTTCGGCACTCCAGAGGTTCAGGTCTGCCACTCCTGGAATTCCGAGCCTATATTGCCAATGATAAAGGACTGTGGGAGTTGTAGTCCAAAACATCTGGAGAGCCAAAGGTTCTCCGCCCCTGACTTAAACAATATACTGAAATGTGCTACTTCCCAGACATGGTCCTTCACTGGAGGAACAATTATGAGAAAGTACTTAAAGGATGCCTTGGGGCATCATGATAGATGCTTCTCACCAACATTGCATTCTATTTCACTTTAAAGGCAGATTGATCAGTATGGTTCTCTAGGCTTCTGGCTTGAAAAGAATGCAAACAAAAACCATGACCACTTGTTCACCTTTGACTACAGTACTTGGCTAATAGCTTCCTGAAAGTGCCAAACACAATGTTTACACATAATGAGGGTGAAAGACGACACACATATATATACTTCACAGTAGCAAGTAAAGTGGTGTCAGGAACATAGAAAGCTGTTTATATCCCCCCACCTTTCATCAGGATGGGATTTTATGGCCTAGGTATTCTTACTCTTACTCTTGTCCACGATTCAATAATCCAGTCACTTGGGGAATCAGAGGGTGGGAAGGAAAACATAAATAGAATTTAATACAATTAAGTATGTTAGGACTTTCCTGCACACTATAGAACCAACTCAGGATCAAGGGATGCTCCCCTAGGCACCAGATTGACTAAAACAAACAATAAATGTTACTAAGGAAGCAATCAAAACAAGAGACCCACGGTTGAATAAATCAGTTACTTTGTGGTCATGCGCTTGAGGTACTTATTTTAAGAAACTTCATCAGTTCATATTCTGTCACTCACATACTGTACGACGTATCAACAAGTGTTATTCAATGAAAAACACAAAAACTTTTAGTTAATCATAGAGAAAAAAATACCCTGACGAATGAATGAAATTTTGCAAAAATTATCATTTGCTAAAAACAAATGTTATAAGAAAAATCATTTTCTTAGATTATTTGCACCAATATTACGGCATATATCTGCAAAAACATCAACAGAAAATGTGGTCTTGGGAGAGGCATCCTCTTTTATACACTGGAGAACAGAAAATGCTTCTTTTAAAACTGCTGCTGCCATTTTATATGCCCATCTATTAACACAATTTTAAAACATTAATTGGGGATTCATTTTCAACTAATTAGAAGGTTTATAATCAATTAATCCACCCAATTAAATGACTCAACACTGCAGCCCTCTAAGAGAAGACATTGATTACTGATAGCGATGCGAAGAAATCTTGTTAAATAACTTGTTCTTAGTAAGACAGGCAGCGTCAACGCATCGAGGAGTCCTGCTGAGTAATGACGTGAAATGGCTCTGCATAGGCTGATACTTCACGTCCATCTCATCGCTGTTCGTGGTCCCGCTGGGGACCGGTACGAAGAGATCTAACCGCACGTCCATTGCGGGATGAAGGGAGTTCATCCTGACCACGCCCCCTGAACTGCAGTCTAAGCGGGATGAGAGATTCCCCTCCCTGGCCTCAGGAATCTCCTCATCTCACTTCTCATTCCGATAGGAGAGGCCGTGAGGTCAGTCTCCTCCCGCAACATGCCATTCTCCATCTAGTGGCAGGAGCACGAAGTGCCATCCACCAGTAAATTCCCTATGGAGTCAGCAACGCAGTGCAGAGAGACTGAAAGACAAATCCCTCAAACTTAGCTCCGTAACGCATTGAAGGCAAGGCTTCGGAGAATCGAAACATAGAAAAACGGAAGGATCGGGCCGGGGGAAAGGAGCACAAAGGCATGGAATTTCACATCTCATCATGGAACGAGGACGTGCGGTAACAGTCATGCCAGTATCATCCATCACGCCTGTGTGTACACGGGAACAGGGGCAGAACCGCAAGAAGACCACGTGACTGCAACCAACATCAACACGCAACGAACTTCCTCCCGAGACGAGAATGGATGTGAAGTAACCGTCATATTTTCTTCTTCTCATAAAAAAAGGGAAAGGCCCATCATTGCTGCCCACCAACAAAAGTTGTCAAGGTTTGTCCCAGTCTTCATGCTTGGGCAAAAGTGAAACAAATAAACCCAACCCTTTGCATATGACATGTAAAAGTGTGCATTTTACTTTAAAAGCTTTCCATATTATCTACAAATGCAATTGTGTGCAAAACACAGGGGTTTGCGCACACAAAGATTCTTGTAGGGGCTAATTGCCACTTTCATGAGTTTCGCTTGTTATCTTGGTTGCAGGCTATGTCATCGAACTGGTGGGCAATGAGTAAGTAAGCTAAGTGAGAACTTAGAATTAGTTGCAATCGGTCACTACAAATTTCCCTTCTGCCAACACAACTACAGTACAACATCTGGCCCGTTGCTTGAGGGTACTGCAACAAATTTCAAACATGTGGATGAATTGAAATAAACTACAATCGATTCACACATTTTACAACAAAATAAACACTCAAATAATCTCCTTTGATATGTGTGCCATGTTCAGCGTACCTAGATTTTAAGGTTTTTGAGCTACAACTCAGAAAGGCACACAGATAAACAGATACAAACCCTCCTATACCATTATAGATACAGTTCCTCTCAACATCAACAATTAAAATTACCCTTATGATTAATAAACCAAAGTTTAACATACTTATTAAATGAAAGTACCAGGTTCTAGTATTTTTGACTCTTGCATTTTTATATGGATATGCATGAGAACTAAGGAAAGGGGAAATATAATATTGGAGCATATAGTCTAGTGCTTAATTTCTTTCCACTTTACATTTCTTGGGACATGGAAAACTCTGATATAGCCAAAAAACAACACAGCAAATTTCATCCTGTCTATGCAGGAAAAAGTAGGAAATGGATCAAGTTGGGCTAATGATTATAATTCTCCTAAGGAGTCAAGAGAAACAATTTGAAAGAAAGCTTCTCAATCCAGTAGTGAATTTGATTTCAATCATCTTGAAACAACAGCATTACTATCTGACTAGTGCATGCAGCCCCCCATTTTTTAAAAAATCAGAATGCCCTTGTTGGCAACGACTTTTGCCATGCTTTTCAAGATACCCATCTGGATCACTCATAGGATTGGTTGGCAAATTTCTTTAACAAATGCACAAGCGTTTTTAACAGCCATCCAACTGTTTGCTATTTCCCTTGCAACACAACAATGCTACCGGGGATGTTCTAGATCAGTTTTGGTGAACCTATGGCACAGGTGCCAAAGGTGGCACTCGAAGCCCTTTCTGTGGGCACCTGACATCGCCCCTTCACAGCCACCTGTATTCAGGTTAAATGGCTATATTGGCACTTTGTGAATAATTAGTGGGTTTTGAAACGCAGCTTGGGCACTCGGTCTGTAAAAGGTTCGCCATCACTGTTCTAGATCAATGGTTTGGCCAATCTCAAATAACTTGAGTGTTCTTGGACGGCAATTCCCAGAAGCCTTCTGGCAACCCCCGTTCTTGAGTGATCACAGAATTAGACCTGAGATTGTCTGCAAGTGTGTAACCTTTCACAAAAAGGCAAGAGGAGCACACTGCTCTATCACAAAAGACACAGCAAAGAGTTGGATGGTAATAATGTCGTTGCATTTGTTAATACATGCTGGTGAGATGTCTGCAGCCCTTGGGGTTCAACTGCTGAGCTACAATCAAAAACTCTGCTCACGACCTGGGGTTCAATCTCAGGAATCTCTCTCAAGGTTCACTCAGCCTTCTATCCTTCCAATGTTGGTAAAATGTAGAGCTAGCTCGCACGGGGGGGAGGGGGGGCTGAGTACCCTCCACAACTGTAAACTGTCCAGTGATGCTTGAAGAGATGTTGATTATTATTTATTTATTCAATTTATATACCGCCCATCTGGCAGAAAGCTACTTTTAAAGACCCACAATTCACTGCCACTGGCCCTACCGGGTGAGGCTGATGGGAGCTGTAGGCCAAAACATCTGGATTGCTAAAGGTTCCACATCTCTGGAGTGGACAATCAGCTGCATGCCAAGCAGGCCAGTCTCTCATATAATGAGACAGCTGGTCACTAGCATGTACTACGTGGGTATCTTCCTTCGCCTGAACTCATCTCCCTTCTCAGAACCTGCATGCTGCAGCAAAGGAAATAGCCCATACCTCCAGGTCAATAATGCCACAGCATGTCAAGTGAGTTCACTGGAAATAATTAGGAGGTCAATAATGTTCAGATAACACTAAAGATGGGAAAAGAGGGCTAGAGACCGCATTATTGTTTGCCCTGAAAATGATTTAACATGGTAGACAATGAAGTCGCTGTATATCCCCTCCAATCCTGACTATAAGGTGTTGGGCATTCGGCCTCTGAATGGTCCAAGTGACTTAATCCTGTACTGCATATTTCTATTGAGAAGCAACTCCAACGGATGGGTATCTCCTAATGAAATGCACGTAGGATCACCATCTTATTTTATTTGTTTTGCAACATGATGGTACGTAAATTACCAGGTCAGCTGGAATTCATAGAGGGCAGAGGGCAAAACACTCTTGGGTTCTTTACTACTCTCAATGAAATACAGCCAGTTCAAATACATAACCACGTAGTCCTAAAACCATTTCTCCATGCTAACCAATATGGAACTTTCCTTTTCCCTGTATTCTCAAAGGCTTTCACGGCCAGGATCTGATAGTTGTTGTGAGTGTTTTGGGCTGTTTGGCTGTGTTTGGAAGTTTTTCTTCCTGACATTTTGCCAGACTTTGTGACTGGCATCTTCAGAGGGCAAGGAGCTCAGGGAACTAGGAGTTCTCTCTGTGCTCTGGGGTATAGAGTGAGTGAGACTGTGGTGTTTTTTTCTCAGTTGTGGGAAAGTGGAAACTTGTCCTATGCAGGAGAATAGGTGTTAGTCATTGTATTGCAATGAAGGGATTAAGAAGTTTTACTGCAATTAGGGGTGGCAGCGATTCTTGTCTGTGATTGATGGGTGTCGTTAGCTGTTCCATTGTGTGAACTGATCACTGTTGCTTCTGGCTGGGTGAGAATCTCTGAGCTTTGACTTTTTGCAGACTGTCGTTTTCAGAACTGGAAGCCAGGCTTTGTTTGTTTTTAGACTTTCTTCTTTTTTGTTGAAACTGTGTTTATGTTTGTGGTTTTCAATGGCTTCCCTGTGTAGTCTGACATAGTGATTGGTAATGTTATCCAGTACCTCTGTGTCCTGGAAGAGGATTTCATGTCCCGTTTGTTTCAGGGTGTGTTCAGCTACTGCTGATTTTTCATGTTGTTTTAGTCTGCAGTGTATTTCGTGTTCTTTGATTCTGGTCTGGATGCTGCGCTTTGTGGTCCCAATATATACCTGTCCACAACTAAAAGGTATCCGGAATACTCCTGCAGTCGTGAGTGGGTTCCTTTTGTCCTTTGCTGACTGTAGCATCTGTTGTATTTTTGTGGTGGGTCTAAATATTGTTTGTAGGTTGTGTTTTTTCAACCCTTTGTCCATGTGGCCCATGACATATTTGATGTATGGCAGAAATACTTTGGTTTGTTGGGGGCTGTTTTTCTTCTTCAGTTTGGTGTTGTTTTTTCAGTTTTGCAAATTCCAACCACCAACCATGACAAAAAAGAGGCATAATCCAAACACTTGTAGACTGTGCAAACCAAAACTGTGAAGCTGAATTCCTCAACACTGAACTCAGACACCTGAATTGGAAAGAGTTGTGTTTGAAGACAATTTCTGGAATGACTGTGATAGCTGGGATAGACTAGGAACTGCAGTATTTTTAAAAAAAAACTTACCAAGTTTGGAAGTCTTCTGAGTAAACACACAGATGACTCCTCCATTTAGCTGCCCGGAACTCTGTTGCTTGCTAACTGGAGTAACAAATATACCATACTTTTTTCCATGCTACCTCATGTAGACTTCTAAACCATAAGAAATATATGGTCACGAGATTGATCGTTTTGTTCTGAACATGGTACAGACCCCGAATTTCAAGGACAGTAGTGAGTATTGGAGCAAGGCCCTGGAATACCAGATATTTAAAGATCTCAGTACACACACACAAAATACTAAAAATCTAACATAATGCAAAATGGAGAAAAATGCAGAAGGGCATTGTTTTCAACGGTGGTCTCCTCTCACAGGGCTGTGTGTTTAATGTAAGGTTTTGTGTTTACTGAAGAGCCATCAGCTTCCACTGCAGCGAACGGATCAAATCTAATTGGAATTTGTTCCAAGCTGCTGCTCTACAGAATGTCAATAAAAACAATATCCACACTGGATTTCAGGTTCACTCCATTTGCATTTCCTAACTTAGAGTTTAACTAATTTAACAATAGTAATGATTTCACTCAAATTAAAGTCCAGGGCAAAATTAAAACAATTTTAAAGTGCTATTAAAAGATTCCATTAAATACTATCTACTGTAATAGTAGCTTTCCGAATATCTCAGTAAATCTCACCCTTTCTTTGCAACAAACACATTTCCCTGTGCAGCCAAGCCTTCGACAAACCTTGTTAGATTTACTGACATTATTTCATGCAATTAATTAATATATATTAGAGCATTATAAGGAAAAAAGTGCAAAGAGTGGCAGTAAAATAAATGAGGCCATTAAAAAAAAACTTGCATTCCACTGAGATAATTGCTCTTTTATTCAAATATGTTCCTGATGGGAGCCATCTAGAGATATTCCACCCATTAGCTCCCTCCTTTAACTAAATGCTTCCTGTGCTGCACTTAAGTACTGGACTCTTAGCTATCCTTCTGAGATACTGGAGTGGCAGAGCAAAACTGAACATCCAACACAACTGTTCATGTAGGGTGCTTTTTCTCATTAAGAGTGCCGTGACCTCATCAGCCGCAGGAAGAGAAATTCAGCAAACAAATCTTTTCCCACCACAAAAAAACTTAGGCTGACTAAATACATAGCTGCCAAGTTTTCCCTGGCACAGGCTGGGATGGGAAAAAGAGGTGTAATGCACACACACGCGTACAAACACAAACACAAATGCCCACACGCCCGCCCGCCCACACACCACTCGCTTTGCTCCTCCCACCCTGCTGAGCTGCAGGTGCACCAGCTCGTCCCCCTGTTACCAAGTCCCCAGCCAAACCCGGGGTAGCTTCACAGGCACCACTTTCCCTGCTCAGTGGCTCACCGCTACGTCAGCAAAAAGCCTCCCTGTCAACCACTGCCGCCCAGGACATTTCTGGGAAAATAAGTATTCTGGGAAGATGGCATGAAAAAGGCTGGAAAAAGTAGTGTCCCGGCAAAATGGAACACTTGACAGGTATGACTAAATACAAAGCAGAAAAGGAATAACATATCTTTAATACCTGTGTAATTTAGACACAGTAGACCTGATTTAAATTGAATTGGTTTAAATTGTGATTTAATTAAGGATTTAAATTTTTAAAAATAGTTTTTTTAATTATTAAATATTTTTAAATCATTTTTAATTTTTAAATTCTAATTTAAACCCATGTTTTCTAAAACAAAACATTTATTTTTATCCACCCTGAGTTTTAACATGTCTAGATATCAATGGAAGCCTGACTATTAAAATGCTGTATCTCCTCAGAGGCACACCACAGAAAGTTGCCTTATATCATTCTTTACAAGTCAACTCCTCAGCAGATAAACCTGGTTTATACATGGTCATCAATCCTCAGTTCAGCTCCCTGACCCATTTGCAATATCTGCAGAGGCATAATCAGGATGATTACATTCCACCCACAGCGTATAAAGCAGAAATAACCATGACTTTACCAAAAACACTTCCCTCACTGCCCTTCTGAGCACATATTTTGTGCCAGGCCAGGGCGTAAAGGTTTTCAGCAAATAGGACTGCAGTTACGTCCTGGAAAAGGAATGAACAGTGACGCCTTTTACAGACCTACAAGGAAACAAAAGTCCTTGGAGTCAACAGGACTAATTCCCAGTTATGCAAGCATAAGACTGCAGGTGAAGACATGGCGCTGAAATCATTTTGTGCCCATCAGGATGGACACAGGAGAGGTCCTGAATTGTAGTGATTCCCTCCATCTCCCAGCTTTGAGACATCAATTTTGGGATGACTGTTACTAAAACATGCTAGGCAATAACTGTTCTGCTGGAAGATGCTTGGACGTTGTAGTCCAAAATGGTGACTCTGCAAAGGAAGCAGAGTGATACCCAGGGATACTATCATGATGAGGATAAGACATTTGATTGTGCCAAAGAAATTTCCCAGAAAACAGAATCTAACCCCCATATGTATGGGTTTGATTCTCTCAAGCACCGGTGCCGATCCATAACTCAGTCCTGAATCCACTCTCGAATAAACTTCAAAAGGATTTTTATTTGAATTAACATTAATGGAACTAGAACATATATTACTTTCAGGCACTTGTGGTAAATCTCTTGGTTTTGTTACAATATCATCATCAAACACAGGTTCTTCTAACAGTAACCGCAACGGAGTATCTTCTTTTGAAGGGAGATTTCGAAATATGGGCGATGGTGCATCCCCCGCCCCATATATTGTGTGCCGCAGCATGGGTGTTTGGCCCATTGAGCTACGGGATTCTCCAGTTTGCCTCTGCTCTATCCTGTTCCAAACCTTTCCCGATCACCTGGCCACTTGACTGGTCTTACTTGAACGGTCCTAGTAAAATCATTGGTTTCTCTTATTCTAAACCGATCTCCCTCATGTTTCTTCTCCCTCTCCTCTGTCTGTGTGCCTCTCTCTCCCAACGGCTTCTTCCAACTGTCACTTGGTGCCTCGTGCTCTCTCTCCTCTATCTCCACCCAACCTGCCACCACCTTGTTGCGCGCCACCCCAACCTCCTCGTGCTCCTCTGACACCCATAATGCCTCACGTTCCCTCTCTCCTGCTAATGATCCTGACTCTTTATTTGACTCCTTAACTGCTTCTGACACCTGTTTTCTCTATGCCCATAGATAAGTCTTTAACATCTCCCTTCTCAATCTTCTCTTCCACTGCTCCTTTCAAACCAAACTGTCTGAAAGAAAGAAAGAAAGAAAGAAAGAAAGAAAGAAAGAAAGAAAGAAAGAAAGAAAGAAAGAAAGAAGGTAGAAAAGCAACAATGGCATGGCTAACTCATCAATGTAACAAGACATCTGTCTACTGTCCTACTAAATGGTCAAGGCTTAAAATATACTGTAGCTACAGCACCCTAAATATAAGGATAAAACTTTTCCATTCTAAAACTAGGCAAACTAAACAAACACTGCTTTATACAGCAACTATCACAGCAGTGTGGGACTTTTTTGTTTTGTTTCCATATTTATTCACTCACTCTAGTCAATTTGAACCTAAGATGTTGGAGTGAACTTCTACCACAGCCTTGCATTAGTATCAACAGGAATAATCACACATTTAGCAGCCAATTTGATGGACTCCATCTGGAGCACAAATGTTCAGAGCCCTTGATAAATTTAATGGAACTATTTAAATCTGAAGTACCCATTTAATACAAAAAGATCACTCAAGCAGTTCTACTTCCGAACATGCAGTATAATGAATACACAGATCTAGAAATGTTTAGCATAAATGTGAAAACTGTAAAAAAAAAAACTTTGCTTTGAATGGAAAAAAGGGGCAACAACAATGCCAATCTCTATTCTCATCGTTTTGCAGGATTCACAATGGGTGACAATGAAATGTTGCTTATGGCACAGCATAATGGAGTTGGAGAGATACGAGCACATCACCCCAGTGCTGGCCCACTTGCACTGGTTGCCCGTGGCCCTCTGGATAAGGTTCAAGGTCTTGGTTTTGGCCTTCAAAACCCTCCATGGCTTGGGTCCTGAATACCTGTTGGAGCGTATCTCCCAGAGGTCATCTGAAGCTAGACCCACTCGGATGTCGCAATCGCACTCACTCAGGGTGCCCACTCCTAGGGAGGTGCGGAGGTCTGCCACACGCAGCCGCGCCTTCTCTGTTGTGGGCCCCTCGTTATGGAACCACCTTCCGAGTGAGCTGCACCTTGCACATTCCCTGCCCGCCTTCAGAAAGGCTTTAAAAACTCTGCTTTTCAGGGAGGCATATGGCGACCTGATTTAATTTAATTTAATTTAATTTAATTTAATTTAATTTTCCTCCTTCTTTTGCCAACCGCCCTCTGATCCATCTTGATGTATTATTTTTGTATTGCTTTTTTTAAATCCTGTAAACCGCCTAGAGTTCCATATTGGAAAATGGGTGGTATAAAAATGAAACAAACAAACAAACAAACAAACAAACAAACAAGTCCCATCCCAATGCAGGACTCCAAATCAAAGCAGTTCTGAAAGATGGCTGTCCCAAGTTTCTCTTGAAGGCCTCCAATGTTGGAGCCCTCACCACCTACCAAGGTCATTTGCTCCCTTGTTGTACTGCTCTTAACAATTGTTAAGCTCTGGCAGCAGGTCAGGTGGAAAGATCGAGGAACGGAAACTGACGGTCAGGGTCAAATGACAACAAGAAGATAGGGTGAAGCAGCCGAGAAGGCAGAAGGTTCCAGCAACACTTGGGATCACACAGCCAAGCAGAAGGTAGGAATCCAAGAATCTGGGCCTCAGAATAGAAGAGTCAGGATGTAAATCTCTCATGGTCATAGGCAAGAAAGGAAGAACTGCAACACGTTCTTAACAAGTTCTTCCTAAATTGATTTCCATACCCCCAGCAATTCCATTACACAAACTCTTATAGACATATCAAGTTTCATTCAACGGAGATTTCACATTTTGTAAGTTTTATAAGTTTTGCAAGCCTTTCTTTAAAATACAATAAAATAAAACCAAGCGGCAATCATCATCATCATCATCAACAACATCATCATCATCATCACCACCATCATCATCCTAGAACTGCAGAACTGAAAGGGACCCTACTAGATCATTGAGTCCACACTCTATCCAGGAGGCACAGGGGAGAACTGAATTCCCAACTTCTGGATCTAAGGCCAGATGCTTAAGCCACTGAGCTATCCCAACAGTTCTTTATGCTGATGCTCAAACTTCAATGTAATAGCGAGATCTTGAAGATGCCACACACCAGGTTTCACAGCAGTATCCTCCATGCTGAAATGATCTGTCATGCCATGAACACAGGCACAAAATGGCCTGGGTCCAAGCCACCTCAAAGGTTGAATCTTGTGGTATGAACCAGCTTGGGTGCTTAGGTCATCAGGAGAGGCCTTTCCCTCCATTCCGCTAACTTCACAGGTGTGTCTCATTAAGAACACATGAAAGGGCCTTCACTGTGGCTGCTCCCAGGCTTAACTCCCTCCCACTGGAGGCCAGGACTGCAACATCCCTGCTGTCTTTCAGGAAGCAGGCAAAGACCTTCCTCTTCAGGCAAGCTTTCCCTGAATGAGGGACTGCCTACTATGTGACTTTTATATGGATTACCATGCATGATTGCATTCACAGATTTCATAAGAACATCAGTGTTTTCCATGTTAGTTTCCACCCCTCATAATGGATTTTTTTCTTTTTGTGTGCTCTTTGTAGCTTTAATGTTAACTTTTAATGTTATAAGATGCCTCTTCTAATTCTCTGTTCTTAACTTGAATATGTCTTAAAAGTTCTGGGCTATATATTGTCCCCCATTATTGTAAGCCACCTTCGATCGTTTTCCAAGGAGCAAGGTGGGGTAAAAATATTCTAAATAAATATTCTAAATAAATAAATAAATAAATAGGAGCAAAAATAGACCAATTAAACCCACACCTCACCTTACAACCAAAAGCACAACAGACCTCCAAATATCCCAGTTCTGATTAAATATGCATTCATTTGTTTACCTTGTGCGTAATTAAACTAGATAAGTAAAGTATGCAGAGTGCTTCCTTGCGGGGACGATATTTGATTTTTACAAATAGGATCTACTTAGAAGTTGACACATCATAATAAATCAGCTGTCAGGCTTGTCTACCCAGGTTGTCTTTGAGAGGTGTGAGCTGATTGGATTGGTATGAATGGAAGGCGATCAGGAAGGAGAGCTAACATGTGAGTTAGTAACATTATCCGCGAAAGATTGACAAATACATCTAACCAGTTTATTTATACTGTGCATATTCCTGGTACAAATTGATTTAGCCTTGTCAAACTATCAGTTGCAAAATTATTAGGAATCTGCCTCTAGAGCTTAGAGATATATCATAAAAATTAAATTTCATTCTATCTCTCAACATTCCTTGCCATTTCCCCCACCAACACAGTACAGTGGACCCTGGTATAACAAACAGTTTGTATAACATAAAATCTGACAACATAAAACATTCTGGAGATAGAGGAAATTTGCTTAACAGAATTGTCTATGGGGCGAATCCATACAACATAAAAATGGTCGCAATTAGGGATTACTCTGTTTTTGATGCGTTCCTATGGGAAATTTATATAAAGGAAAATTTGCTAAACAGAATTTCATTGGGAACGAATTAATTCCTTTATACAAGGTACCACTGTATTCAAATCTCCAGGGAAACCCAACTCCTCAGAGTATGCATATGGCCATATATTAGTGCCCACAGAAAGACATTGTACAGAACTGGATCCGCTCTAGGAGGTGGGCCAGAGAGACTTCTGCTCCAGACCAGAGTTTGCTGCGGTTACTTTTCTGGAGTTTCACTTCCCAGAACCCTGAGCCCGCATGGCCACCTTTGATGCCACATGGGGATCACAATAGGCTCAAGCTACAGGAAACCACATTTAGGCTGAGTATCAGGAAATTTTCTTAACTGTTAGAGCAGTACGACAACAGAACTAATGACCTCAGGAGATGGTGAGCGTTCCAACACTGGGGGCATTCAAAAGAAAATTAGACAACCATCTGTCAAATTTGTTTTGATTCCTAACTACAGCAAGGGGTTGGACCTGATAGCCTTATATAGGACCCATCAAACTCCATTATTCTACAATTCTACAAACAGTTCTTGTTTAGTTTTTTCTTTCTTTCTATCTATCCTTCTCTCCTCTTCTTTACAGTACAAATGGACCAACCAGTTACTTCTTTCTCTTTTTATCTCTGCTTCATCTACTTCATGCGTAGCCTGCATACTGCAACTAAAAACCTGTAAACCGCCCAGAGACTACTTGAAGTGATATGGGGCAGTATATAAGCAGAACACTTTTTTGCTCTCTTCAGTTTCCCATTTTATCAAATTTCAAACTGTCAGTTCCTTGAGATGGAGATTTCTCAATCTATTTTTAGAATTTAAGCTATTCCTGGCACTTATACAGTGCCTGGAGTATAGAAACAATAACCATCATAATCTGAGCATAGGTTTCTTTGCTGGATCAACCATTTTTTAAAAAGAAAAATTAAATTTCCTGGCTGAATATTTGCATAAGAAAATTTCTCGTGCATGGGATCTTATTTTATTGCTTGTTAGAGGTGTCAAATATGAATTGAACGAAGTCTGCTACATCCTTGGGCTAAAATTCACTCTGCAGCTTTTCCCATGCCCAGGAAAACCCCGTGTGCAAAAGAATGATATTGCAGGGCAACATAATAAAGCAAAATGCCAGTTAACAGTGAAGGTTAGCCCCCTTAATGAATAGATAAACATTGTCAAATGAGTTGGCATGCTAAGCTGTACAAGTCCGATAAAAGCAAGACAATTCACTGCTTTCCCTAACATTAGTATTTCCTTATAAAACCTACCAGGTTATATTTCTTCTTTTGCATGAATAACTGAAGAGGGGATTTGTCTTCCACAATGATCTTAGGCTTACCTATTTCATTTATTTATTACCTTATTTACTGTATTTGTATAGCCTCTCTGTAATGCTAAAATACGGAAAAGAAAATATGCTGCAAACACAATATGAAAACTGTTGCAAACTTAGAGTAAATGAAATCAGAGACATCCATCATTTCATTCTCATCACCAGGATCCCTCTGTCCTGATTTGGCAGGACCTGCATCTGACACAGCAAAGAAGACTGTAGAGCAGGCCTGCCCAAACTTCGCCCTCCAGATGTTTTGAACCACAACTCCCAGAATTCTAAGCTTAGACTGCAAATGGCAAAGGACTGTGGGGGTTGCGGTCCAAAACATCTGGAGGCAAAGTTTGGGCATGCCTGCTGTAGAGGCACTCTTAATGAGATGGACACTTACATATTTTATATTGCCTTTGTGAAGTCTTAGGCCAGAATGCTATATTTTCTGATGCCATATGAAATAAATCAATAAACTAGTACTAATTGGCAGCAATGGTTCTTCAGGATCACAGGGAGGACTTGAACCTTGATACCAGGGACGGAAGCAGAAGCCTTCCAGATGCAAAACATGGGCTCCAGTGCTGACTTCCAGGTCCTCCCTATCATCTACAACCCAGGCAGATATAATGGTCCTATCAGTATTGCCCTGTGTCAAGGGTGGGTGGTAGCCATTTCTCTCCTCCACTCATGTGTTCGTTTAATGTGAAAGGCTGGGCCCTCGCTTTCTTTTTTTTTGTTCGACCAGCAAAAAAAGGCAGGGCCAACAGCCGCCGTTTAAGAGTGTTTATAAAATGGAACATTTTCACCGCCTCACCCTGCCTGAGCAGCGCTTTCAAAAACCAAAACAAAGCAGCAGGAGTCAGGCATGATGGCTGGTGTCAAGCTGCAGGAACACAATAAGAACGGCGGGGCAAAGATTTGCGAGCAGCAAAAGCCGGCAACTGGGGTAACGTTCAGCATCGATTGTCTTTCAGGACTGCAAGCCCCTCTGGGCAAAAGAAGAAGAAGAAGAAGACATTGATTTAATCAGTATGCAATTACAGCGTGGCCTCCTCACAGAGGGCTTCACCTCATCTGAGGAGGAACAACATTTGTTATGACACAGGTAGCCATAACTTACCAACAGTGAATACAAAGTAGGAGAAGGGAAAATATTCAAACTAAAGCACCTCAAGATGAGTAGCTGTGGTCATGATGACTTGCACATCCATCCGCCCATCTGTCGATCTGCCCCTCTGTCTGTCTGTCTGTCTGTCTGTCTGTCTGTCTATCTATCTATCTGTTCTTGAATATGTCTTAAATGTTCTGGACTGTACATTGTTTTTCATTATTGTAAGCTACCTTGAATCCTTTTCCGAGGAGAAAGGTGGGGTAAAATATTGAAAATAAATAAATAAATAAATAAATAAATAAATAAATAAATAAATAAATATTTTTATCTTTCTCTTTCAAAAGGACCCAGGGCAGCTTCAAAAGACAACATTTAAAGCTAAAAACAACAAGCATACCTCATTCAACGCCTGAGGAGTTTAATCTCTGAAGCACAAAGACAATTGCTTGATCCAATTGTTTATATTTAAGGTGTCTCCCCTCAGCCTCCTCTCTTGAGGGAAAAGCATGCAAAGGTGGTGACCTCAATGATCTAATTCTGATCCAAATGAATTCAAATGATCAGAGTTCCACCAGAACGGACCCACAGAGTCCAGCACTGAATGCCAAGTCAAGATTTTGATAGATTACAATGTCTCTAAGGCTCTCCTCTGCTTGGGTTTTCCCAACTGGATCTAGGTCTATGTGAACTTTCTCCAAAAGTTTTAGCAGGTTTAACGAGAATTAAAATCAATCATACAGCACAGGTTTCCTGGGGCAAGGAAGTATGTGGGGGTACATCACTTGGCTCAGCCTACCTGGAACTAGAGGAATAAATACCGTTATACTTTTTAGAACTTTATTTGGGGGAGAAAAGACATATAGGCAAATTCATGTTGAGAACTGCCAGACTTTCACAACACAGTCACTATCAAATCGCCCACCGGAGACTGCGATGGTTGCTACTCCTATCGGTTGTCAGCTCTGAAATGCTGCCAAATCGACAGCCCCAAAGAGTGATAAAACAGAGTTGTTATCTACAGCTGGATGCCTCTCAAATATCAAGGGCCCAGTGACAAGTAATCTAACAATCCCAGAAGCTTTCTGCTCCAGGTTTTGGTTCTCATCTTGCTTCCTTGAGATGAGATAAGAAAGTCACTGCCATGCTAGTCTGAGTGATTAAGGACACAAAAATAGAGGGGACGGTTCGCAGTGCACACGTCTGCAAGGTTTTGAATGACACAGAAGGGTGGTGTGGGTGGGTGGGTGTGTTGTTTCCCACGTGCAGTGGAAAGCTAATGAAGTTTCAGGCTGGCAGGGTTGGTGTCTCAAGGCACCCTCAAGGTAGAGTTAGACTGCGGTCATACCTGCGTTTTCTGCAGTTTCCTGTCAGTGAACTACACAGTAAAAGATCACGTGCTAACCAGAAAGAGAAGCAAATTCTGCTCCCGGCCGACCACACCCCTCGAACAGCAGTTTCAGTGAAGTTTCCTAAACCACCGCCAGGGGCTGGATTTAGAAACGTCACTCAAAAATGCTTACTTGTTTGCTTCTGTTGCAACGACAGGACACTGAAAATACACACAGTAAATTCAGTTTCTCCCCTCTCTCCCCGGCTTAAAAGACGGAGCCTTGGAAACTGGAGCCGGAAAGTAGGACAAAATGCGTAGTACACAGGTTAGGACAGAACCGGAATAGGAAGGTACGACGCAGAGGAGAGGACACCAACGGCTCATTAAAAACCACGTGACCGGTCCTGAAAAAAATACGCAGGAAATTTAAATACAATCTGTATTGACTGTGGTCTTAAGCAAGTGGCAGTAGAAAGCAAGCAGCAGAAGGCCAAGGAAAACAAGCACACCATGGCTTGGGAAAGGGGGTGGGCAAGTTGGCTGAAGAGACATCGGGAAGCGAGATGGCCAGCAACATTAGCAAGAGGCCAGTTATTTAGAAAGAGAACCAGCTCCAAAGCTGAGAATTCAGACTACGATGGGGAGCCTTAGGACCTTGACAGGTTTTTGGACTACAACTCCCATAATCCCTTGTCGCTGTCTGTGTTGGCTGGGCTTTGGGGAGGTGGTCCAAAAGAAGCTGAAGGGCCACCTCTTCATACAGAGAATTCTGACAAACCCTACTAGGCATCAAGTGAAGGAAAGAGGCTCAAACTACAATGGTACCTCTACTTATGAGCTGCTCTATTTACGAGCAATTTGACTTAAAAGTGGAAAACCCCTGGCATTTTAACTGCTGCCTTACAAATTTTAGATGTGGTCTGCTCAACTTACAATTTTTTTTATGTTTACAACTTTTAAAAAAATTTTAGATACGGATGCTCTACTTATGAGTTGTTTGACTTATGAGCATGCATTCGGAGCGGATTAAAGTCATAAGTAGAGGTACCACTGTATATGCTGAGGAGGAAGGCTGGTGCCAAACCCCTGTTCTTACAACAAAAGTATTTGTGCTTGTCTTTCTCAGCATGTTGACCGAAGTAAGGGGGGGGTAGGATGAAGCCCAAATACTAGATTACTATAAAAGACCAACAGAGGCTGGCAGTACGAATTGCATTTAAGCATCATTTAAATTGATTTAGATTTTAGCGTTCACACAATTCAAGAGTGAAATCAATTCATATTGGCCGCAAAACGAGGTTTTTTTTTTTTTTTAACTGGCTGGCAGAGGCTTTTTCAAATACTCCACTTCTAAAATCGATTCAGTTCAATGCAGTTTTGTGGAAACAAGTGGGTTTCAGTGGTGTCAATGCCAAAACCAGTTTGAATCACCAGAAAACAAATCGATTTCCATTCGGTGCACGTGAACGCAGCCACCACGCTAAATACCATGTGAGTTTAACCTGATTTTATTTCTATTTTTTAAGTGTCAACAGAAATCAATTCAAATTGCCAATGTCACCACAGCCAAAATTATTTATTTCATTGTGAAAGTTTGTGGGTCAAAACCCATTTCCTAAGACAGATGCAGCCAGCAGCCAGAGTGACAAGAGTCTTGTTTTAATGAAATATTGTCACTTTGTCTATTATTCATATTCTCACCCAGACATGACGCTCACCACCATGGAAGCAAAAATGGGGGAAAGGGACTTCCACTCCTAGTATCTAAAGAAATGGATTTTGACCCACAGAAACTCATATTGAAATGATTCTATTAGTCTTTAAAGTGTTAATATACAGTATTTGCCTCTTTCTGAAAAGGGCCTCCACTGTAACAGTCTGACCCAAAAGATTTCCACCATCACCACCACCACCTAGATGACTTTGACCCTCCAGATGTTTTGGACCACAACTCCCACAGTCCTTTGTCATTGGCAACCTAAGCTTAGAATTCCAGGAGTTGTGGTCCGAAACATCAGGAGGGCTAAAGTTTGGACATGCCTGACCTAGAAGGAAAAACAACTGTTCACACAAGCCATGACAAAATATTTAAAACCTCTTAATACAAAAAACAAGAGGCACACTTCCTGTAGGTATCGGAAGCCACTTGGTAAGGTCCGACCCAGAAATTGTTAACCTGGGAATTCATAGTCCAAGGATGAAAGGGCAAGCAGAAGGCAAGCAAGGAGTAATTTAGGGTGGGAGACTGGATAGGAGGATCCTTTGATATATGCAAATAGAACGAAGAGAAAGAGAGAGCCCTGACTTACCGGCATTTGCTTTCTGCTTCTCTATAGCTAGCAAAACCCTTCCCACCGTTTAAGTCAACCCTGAACAGGATACAGGATGTTGCTGAAAGACCTTCTTTGAAATCTAACAGCAACACGTTACAAAACAGAAGGAACGAGATGCCCGCTGCCATTATCATTTTTATACAATGACCAGAAACTGGCTGGAAACATTTTTTTTTCCACAAGTGGCAACCCAGGAAGTTTTAGACGGCACCGCCAAAGACGGGGCAATGGCTACACACAAACCAAAGTGACAAACCCGCCATGAGATGGCATCCACTGCCCTCTACTGGAGAGAAAGAACCACAGAAAAATCCAAACTCCAAGGAAACAGTTGTAAGTAAACCTGTTGGGACTGTATAAGACAGGTCTGTCTAAAATTTGGTCCTCCAGATGTTTTGGACCACAACTCCCACAGTCCTTTGTCACTGGCAATCTAAGCTTAGAATTCTGGGAGTTGTGGTCCAAAACATCAGGAGGGGCAAAGTTTGGACATGCCTGGTATAGGAAGCAGCATTTCTTTGTTTCACTGTTACCCACATCTCTTTGGAAGGAACGATGCCCTAATTCCAAGGGAGGGAGTTACAAAAAGTCCCAGAAGGACTGTAAACAAAGGTCTGCTGGATCAGACCTCGGACTCATTGAATCTATCATTCTGTCTGTAACAACTTCCATTCAGGAAGTCCACAAGAAGGGCACTACAGCAATATCTGTCTTCACACATTCAAAGCTATACTGCTTTAGTACATGGAGGCTCTGTTTTTCTAATTCATTCTCTCTCTCTCTCTCTCTCTCTCTCTCTCTCTCTCTCTCTCTCTCACACACACACACACACACACACACACACACACACACACACACACACACACACACACACACCTGAAAGTTGATAGCACATTAGATCAGATAATTCTTTAAACAACTCTGCATTATTATCCCTTTTTCCCCTCCTAAAAGCTATCAGAAGGAGAATGAACAAAGTTCATAAAGAAGAAGAATCACTATTATTGAGACAACAGCCCAAATCCTGCTGCTTAACATACGCCAAATCGTATCTTTCTGTCTATTCTTGCCTGGTAAGCAAAGCACGCCTATCTGAGGAGGTGCACAAACACTGGCTGAATATACACATGGTTGCCGCATGAATCGCATCCGGGATGCTTTGTTTACCAGGGAGCAATGGACTAAAACATTACCATTTGGCTTATGCGAAGCAAGAGGATTTTGGCCAAGGCCTCTGAAATGGCTCAGTTATCGTACGGCTGGCTGCTATCCACATTGATGAACTGCAAGGATATGCCCTTTAGGAAAACCTGCTTAGGAATCACATTGCTATGGAGCTCCATTTCAGCAGGGCTGCCTCCTTGTGAATGCAAAGGGGGCAAGGCTAGGAGGTGAGTTGGACATACTGTAGAAGAGATGCCAAGATATTCCTTGGATGTTGTTCCCCCTTCCTCAACACTGCAAACATGATTTAATAGAATGATAAGAGAACTGCAAGAAGAACAATTAAAAAGTGCTGTAAAATGGGCCTTCTGGCAAGTTTTCTATTCTTTTTCTGCTTCTTTCGAAAAACAAAGAGCTGCTCGCCCCTAAACGTAGTTTATATTTCTCCAAAACATGGTGTTAATTGAGCCTTTAAACACCTTTGAGGGAGTCAGCGGGGTGGTCTTCTCCGGTGACAAAACTACAGCAAGGAAGGGATTTTAAAGGATTTCTTTTCTGAGAAGTCCAGAGCTGCAATTTTTAAGGACCAGGGGCCCTTATATAGGGCAACCACCCTCTTCAGGAACAAACCATGGCTTCCCTGTTCTCATTTGCTGGGGAACTTTTGCCCAGCTGGACAAGTTCTAGGTACAAGACAGAATGAGCCAAAACATTTCAAGCATTCTCTCATGGTTCCAAAAAGCTGCAGTAATTACGTACTGTGAAATAATAAATAATAATAAAACTTTATTTCTATGCTGCCTTTCTCCCTGAAGGGACCCAATGAAAGACTGGGAACAAGATGACATGCCCAGATACACACACACGCACACACATTTACCTCTCACCTACTGGCGCAGTGGTTAAATGCCTGTACTGCAGGTAAAACTGTGCTCACGACCTGGGGTTCAATCCCAGGTAGCAGGTTCAAGGTCGACTCGGCCTTCCATCCTTCTGAAGTCGATAAAATGAGTATCCAGCTTGCTGGGGGTGGGGGGGGCAATGTGTAGCCTGCTTACTGTAATTAAAACTGTAACCCGCCCAGAGACTACTTGAAGTGGTATGGGGCGGTATATAAGCAGAACACAAAGAGACCCTTCACTCTCATCTTCTGTCCCTCCATTAAGATTGGCTATATCATTTCAATAGGAGCCTTGTGGCACAGTGATTAAACTGCTATACTGCAGCTATAACTGTGCTCACGACCTGGGGTTCAGTTGCAGGTAGCTGGCTCAAGGTTCACTCAGCCTTCCATCCTTCCAAGGTCAGTAAAATGAGTACTGTACCCAGCTTACTGGGGGAGGGGGATAATAACAATATGTACCCTGCATAAATAAACTGTAAACCGTTCAAAGAGTGCTTTAAGTGCTGGGGGGGTAAATAAATAAATTACAGAAGATTCTTTTTTCCTGATTTAGATCACAGATCTAGTAACCCACTGAATTGGACCTGCTTCTTAGGAACGAGCCAGGCAGCTGTACTGCACCTCTCCTCTTCTGAAGCAGAGATGTGGGATACTTTGCAAACAAAGTTTTTAGCCTAATCTACTCTTCTTCTAGCCATTTTGCCAGGTGATAAATAGACTCACAGATTCCGTAGCCCAGCTTTTCAGCATGGATCCTTTTGGCCAGGAACTGCCCTTCAATCAAGGCTCGTACTTCTGTTTCCTTGGGAAACGCCGGCATCTGCATTAGAAGAGAAAGGAATTAAGTCAACTTGCATGCATGCAATGCAACAACGGGGACCACAGAGTGGGCAGATCAAAAGCACACCTACAGTATTTTTTCTGTGTATACAACTATATTTTTGTCTAAAATTGTTTGACTAAAACTTGAGGGTCGTCTTATACACAGGAGTAAGGCGAGGAGAGAACCATGCGGTTGTGAAATTGTAATTTTGGGTTGGAAAAAGTGGGGGTTGTCTTATACACAGGGGCATCTTACAGATGGGAAAATATAGTAATAATTTATTTAAAATATTTTTATCCCACCTTTCACATATCTTTCATGGAGGGAAACTTGCATAAGATCCTTGCAATTCTTATATCATTTATCCACATAGCCAGCTTTTAAGATTAGGCCATGAGACTACCTCTAATTTTAATTTAATTGTTGAATTTGGAATGAATATCCCAACTGTGTCATTATTAAATCAGGAGCTCGTACGTAATTGGAACCAAGATCTCCTGTGCACCACTTCAATACTCTATACTTTCTGGAGAACTTGAAATCTTGGTCTCTCTTTCTTGATATTTTGAATCATTCTAATAAAAGAATAGTCTGATTTTGTGTTTTGGACTACGCGACATTGCTGGCACATGGTTTTTCCAGATGGAAATGATACAAAGCGGCATCTTTAAATAAACGCGGAAAGCTGCTCTTACTCTGTCACCATGCCGGTTGAATCTGTGAATTCCGACAGCGCTGGGGATAATCTCCATCACATCAAAATAAAAACCTAAATGAGAAGTTGAAAAGTTTTGCTGAGTTCACGTCCAAGTATGAAAACGTTCCTTTCAAATAGCAGATGATTAGAAAGAAGCCAAGCTTTGAGCTGAGAACCACCTACCATTGTTTGTACCTTCCCTTTTCCCCCTACACACAGTCTGCTTAAATTCTAGTTTCTGGCAAACCACAGCCTGTCTTTAACTCTGAACTGGCAAACAACAGTTCAGGTAATTACTGGCCTTGCCAACCAGAATTGTAATCCCGAGCTTGATCATGGTGTGCAACGGGAAACGTTCGGCTTTTTTTATCAGGAATCTGTGTTATCTTTTGCCAATCGGTCATAGTCAGCAGGCTTGATAGCACCGGCAGAAGATCACAGCAGTTGTTGTTTTTTCCCAGTGAAAGGGAAGGCTTTCATTCTTGTCCCAGTCACTTCTTTGTCGGCATGAGAGCCCACAGAAAGAAGATGAGAAGAACATTAAAGTGATGAGGCCAATGCTTTTTTTCCCCCAAAGCACATACCAACGTTGCCGTCATTTCCAACAGCTGTTGACGCGAGCAGCTTGGAAAATTCTTCCCAGGAGCTACAGGCAACCTCATCTCGTATCTTCTCTCTCATCAAAGAACCATTCTTATAACTAAAAGAAATTACAAAATATGAATAATTAATACAATGGGTCAATAATAACAAAAAGCTCAAAGCCATCCCCGGCATGTTTTATCTGCGTTTTCAAATGCCACTCTTGTTTTGCCTGTCATTCTAAAACATTGGCAGCTCTTCCAGATTGAGAATTCTTTCCAGCTTTTGTGACCACATACGGTCTTCACACCTTAACGTTTGTGCTCTGGAAAGGAGTAGCTATGTATGGAAGGGGTATCAATCAATTCAACTGACTGAACGATTGACTGACTGACCACCCTATTAGTGCACAGCAGTATTCAGAGCGGTTTACAACAATAGCTAAAACATACAATACTAAATAGGAATTATACAAAAATTAAAATATGAATAAAAAGAACAAGGGCACCAAGGAACATTATCTAAATCAGGGGTCCTCAAACTGCAGCCCATGGGGCAGATGCAGCCCGCCCAGTTTCTGGATCCAGCCCGCTGGCCATTGCACAACCCCACTCCCCCCCCTTAAGCCAAATATTTGCCATGCAGAAGTAGCAGCTGCTGTCGCCTCAGCCACCAATGCAAGGGCAAAGCCCGCAGTTGCCCATAGCGTCTTAGGGGGTGAGCAGGATGGACCCTACCTTACCCCCCTTGGAGCCACGGGAAAAGTGGGGTTGGCACATGGGCCGGCAGGCGTTGGGCTGGGGGGGGATGAAGCGGGTTGGGTCTTCCCTCTGCCCCCTCAGAGCCACGCCGGGGAGCTGCAGGGTCCGGCCCCAAACAGTGTCTGAGGGACAGTGAACCGGCCCCCTGTTTAAAAAGTTTGAGGACCCCTGATCTAAATGATAACAGGGCCAGGAGTGAAACATTCAAATCAAATTGGTTTGGTGTGGGAAGCCTCCCTGACAAGCAGTGTTCACAGGGAGGGGTCCCAGCGTAGCTCTGCTGGGAGTTGGTTCCACAAAAACAGGAGCTACCACAAAGAAGGCTGATGTCTTGTTGAGGACATCCTGGCCTCCCTCGCAGTACCTATCTGGAAGACCTCCATCTAAGAAGTTCTGGAAGGTCGGGCAGATGACACGGGAAAAGGATGTTCCAGCATGAACAGAGTAGCATGCATTTCCCCATACCTTTATTAAGGAATGAGTCCTATTAAACTTAACAGTGTTTATTTTTTTAGGAAGACAGGCTAAGCCTGGACTACAAGTGCTGGGATGCCTATAGATTATGGGTCTGGATTGATACCCCTTCCATACATAGCTACTCCTTTCCAGAGCACAAACGTTAAGGTGTGAAGACCGTATGTGGTCACAAAAGCTGGACAGAATTCTCAATCTAGAAGAGCCGCCATGTTTAGCTGCCTAGATGCCCTAAACACATCCAATGTCGCCTGATTTCGGAAGCTAAGCAGGGTCGGCCCTGGTTAGTACTTGGATGGGAGATCACCAGGGAATACCAGGTGCTGTAGGAGCATGGAGTAGGAACTGGCAAGCCATTCCAGTATTCCTGCCAAGAAAACTCCATGAGTCACAAAGAGTCGGTCATGACTGTAACAACAGAGCACACACACACAGCTCTATGTGTCTTCAAACGAACAACAGAAGAAGCATCATGGAAAACATATGCATTGGTTGGATCTGTAGTGTGTGGAAGGTAATCAATATCAGAAGTGGAATTCCATGGACTAGAAGTGCCTTTCCTTAAAAAAACACAGGTCAAATGCAGTCCATGGTGGGTCGAATATTAATTTCTGCCCACCTTGGAGTTAAGAGGTCTCCAGCGAAAGGATGAGAACATTTTCCCCAAAACTATGAAGAGCCGTGGCTCTCTGTGGGTGAAAGCCTTTCCCATAAAAAGCAACATTCCTGCGTAAGACAAATAAACGGTGCCGTACCACAGCAGGGCCATGTAGGCTTGTGTGTCCACAGGACTACAGAGAACGTGGCCTTCTAAAGCAGGCCGGGGCTCCTTAATCCAGAGGCATAACGTGTCACTCGTGCCAAGGCTGATCTGTGGGAAAGAATCATGGCGGCGTTAGCACAATATGCACAAAAAGCAGTATGGAAATTAAATTAAACCCCCAGTCATTTGTACTACTAATTATCTTTAGATTACACATTAAGGCAATTGGATTCTTGCGGAATTAGCTGGGCTTGCCACCTCTGCACAGAACACTGAGAAAAAGTTGGCCTAATGAAAACAAAGGATTCGTGAGGGTAAATTCATACTTGGGTCATCATTACTAGAGGGACTGCGAGATCCGACCCAACGCAGGGCCTTCTCACTAGCTAAATGGCACGCTGTGCCCACATAGCTTACGAACGGGAGGTATAAAAAAATCCTTATGGCAACAGCACAGTAGAATCAACAATGCACACTATGTTACGCTGCCGGTTCTATCATGAACATTGTGTTACACTCATTCTCTCTCTCTCTCTCTCTCTCTCTCTCTCTGATCTTCGCAGAATTATAGAATAGTGAAGTTGGAAGGAGCCTATAATTCAGTGGTACCTCTAATTACAAAATGAATCCGTTTTGTAACTCAGAATTTTCATAACTTGAAAAAGAGCTTCCCATAGAAATGCATTGGAAATGGATTAATCTGTTGCAAGTGGGAAATCAGACACACGCACCCGAAAGCAAAAAGCACAGTAATAAGAAAGCAAACAACAGAAGATGAGCAACCTAACTTATAACCACTTGGGAAATCCACCATAGAAGGCCCCAAAAGTCCCCAAAATGGTGCCAAATATTTCCAATAACGGCAGTTTGAAAAGGTCATTGGAAAAAACAACCCCCCTTTCCCCCCAAAAACGGCTCCTTCTTCTGAATTGCAGCACTGGAGTCGAGGGGCCACAAGATGGCAGTATTGCTATTGCAAACAAGCAGGAGCCATTTTAAAAAGGAATCTTTCATTTTCGTAACTCGGAAAAAAGGGCTTTTTCTTCATAACTCAAATTTTTCCTATACCTGCCTACTTCTATTCGTAACTCAAATTTTTCATAACTCGGGACATCCGCAACTTGAGGTACCACTGTACCGCCAAGTCCAACCCTCAGTTCCATGCAGGGATAGTCTTTTGGCTTTAGTTCAAAGAATCCTTCTCAACAAAGGCTATCCACACTTTCAAGCAGAGAGTGAAAAGGAAAAGCACAGAAGAAAATGCAGATGTCTGCTAGTGCCATGGCTTCCAACCTTTCATATCTTATCTTCTAGAGTTCATACCTTCTTCCTGAGAAGTCCATTTTATATTTTTACAGGTGCCCGGTTCCATATTTATTACTTATGGCAAGTTTGGAGAACACAGCAATATTGTTGGGAGCAAACAGGAAGAAATAAATAAATAATAAATCCTTGATTATTTGGGGATATAAATCCCAATTTAAATCAAAAAGGTCTGAGGATATGTTTAGATACATTCTGCTAAAGCCAGTGGGGGCCAAAGGGGGTTTCATAAGGACACACATCTACCAAAATGGACCCCTTAGGAGTTATTATCAGGCTTGCCACTCCATAAAGTTCAGGATTCCTACTGTGTTTAGCTGTATGAATATAGCACAAACAAGTCCGCACTTACAGCCATATCACCTTCTGCAAGCCTCATTGCTGCCAGAGATGCTGAAAAGGCAAAAATAAATAAATAAAAGGAATTCCTGTTAAATTATAAGATCAGCATTTTGCTGGATACACAATGAGCCCAAGAGGAAAGTTGGGTCTTCCAAAAACCCCATGCTATCAAAGGAACTCAGGGGTTTAATGGGGCAACTAAAGCCTCTTTTTTTTATTCTACTAGACCAGTGGTTCTCAACTTTCCAAATGCCACATGTTGTGGTGACCCCTTGTTGTGGTGACCCCTTGCCCTGCTTGGAAGAGGCCACAAGCCCCCTTTGGCAGGCCACTGCCGCCGGTGCCATAGAGAACTTCCTCTACAGGCACCCTCAGACAATCACAGCCTCTGGTGCCATTGACTGGCATCCCCTCCAACCTATCAAGCTGTAAATCACTCTTCCCTCCCTTCCTCCCCCTCCTCCTCCAGACCTAAGCCATTTGCGCCTTTTTCTTCACTGGTTCATGGCGACCCCTGTGAAATGGTTGTTCAACCCCAAAGGGGTCCCGACCCCCAGGTTGAGAACCACTGTACTAGACCTTAAGAGCAGTTATTTTTCTCCAGGTGGCTACATTTAACACAGGCACTGAGACTTAGTTGGGGGGTTGGTGCAAGGAACCAGACATTTTGGGCTGCAACTGTCTTCAACCCCATCCCAGTATAGTCAATACAGTCCTGGATAGTGGGGACTATAGTTCAATCTATAGGGACAGTAAGCATATTCACCTAAAGATCACAGAGCACACAGAGAAGGTTAATCAATCAACAGAGTCATATAAAGCAGGCATGTCCAAACTTTGGCCCTCCGGATGTTTTGGACAGCAACTCCCACAGTCCTTTGCCATTGGCAATCTAAGCTTAGAATTCTGGGAGTTGTGGTCCAAAATATCAGGAGGGCCGGTTTGGACATGCCTGATATAAAGGATGATTTCTACCTAGCAAATATTTTATCTTTCTTACCTGGATTGTCTCCAGTAAATGCTACAACTTTACAGTCCGGATTAAAGCCAAAACGCTGAACATAGTATGGTGAAATCGAACCCTACAAGTGGAGAAAGGACCCAGCATAATACTTTAGTATCAGAATGTATAGTGGGGAACATTATAATACTTTAGGATCAGAATGTCTCGTATTTTTAAAGTGAAATTAAATTTGTTCTACACAAAAACTAGGAAGGCAATGCATAGCATGCTTTGCGTGCACGCACCACACACACACACACACACACACACACACACACACACACACACACACACACACACAGCTAATAGGGAATACAATTTTAATGACAAAACACTATAAATAGCATGGTCTTGGGCTCCCTCTAGTGCAGGCCTGCCCAAAGTCCGGCCCGGGGGCCAAATCCGGCCCATCAGGCGATTCTGAATGGCCCGTGGCTGGCTGGCCTGCCCCTCCCTCCCCCTCCTTCGCCCCATTTTTTAAAAAAAAAAATCTTCCGCCAACACTGACACCAGTGAGAAGCTTGTGGGGCTGGGCAGGCCGGCTGGCCAGCCATTGCATGGGCTGCTGCCACCAGCACCGCCGGCAACCATGTGAGGCTGGGAGTGCGCGGGCCGATGCCACCGGCAACCTTGTGAAGCTCGGGAACACCGGCACTGCTGGGAAGCTTGGGCGGCTAGACAGACGGGTGGTCTGCTGCCACCGGCACTGCAGGGGAATGTGTGGGGGTGGGCAGGCCAGCGGGCCTCTGCCACCGCCAAGGAGTTTTGGGGTGGGCTGGTGGGCGAGCCGTCACCACCGCTGGGGAGCTTGGGGGCGTGCAAGGTCACACAGATCACCTCTTCCAAGGGGCGACCTGTGGCCATGGCTCCCTGTGCTTCCTTTGGTCCCCACCTTCCTTCTTTCCTCCCTCCCTTGGTCCCCACCTCCCTCCCTCCCTTCCTTGTACCCCACCTCCCTCCCTCCCTCCCTCCCTTGTTCCCCACCTTCCTTCCTTCCTCTCTTGGTTTCCACCTCCCTCCCTCCCTTGGTTCCCACCTTCCTTCCTGCGGGTGGGGTTGCAAGGGGTCAGTGGGTGGGACTTATGGGTCAGTGGGTGGGGCTTGCAGTGGGGTGGCAGGATCGGGGAGCAACCGGCCCCTGACACATTCTCAGCCACCAAATCTGGCCCTCCTTACAAAAAGTTTGGGCACCCCTGCTCTAGTGCCAGATGCTGGTAACTTCACCTTAGAAATACACATTCCCGAGATTTTTCTTTTCATTTTTTTTGTATTTTCAGATTTACAGATATGTAAACCAGCAGATACTCTTTAAAAAGGATTTAACATTTCTTAGGAACTCCCAGCATTTGCTACTATCTCCTAATTTTCTAGGTTAAATTTGACCAGCTTAGTAAATCGGGACCCTTGTAGGGGCCATGGGAATTGAAACTGACAATTTTCCTAGAACAGTGAAATTGGAAAGGGCCTACAAGGCCAACCCTCTGCTCCATGCAGAAATACAAATTGAAGGAGATCAGCCAGGTGATTATCTCTTGAATGTCTCCAGTGTTGGAGCACTCACCACCTCTTGAGGTCATTGGTTCCATTGCCATACTGCTCTAACAGTCAGGAAATTTTTACCGATATTCAGCCAAAAGCCAGGTTCTCATAACTTGAGCCCATTGTTGCACATCGTAGAATGATTGAGAACCGATCCTGACCCTCCTCTGTATTAAAGCCTTTCAAATATTTGACAAGTGCTATTCAATTGCTCCACTGCCACCTCAGTCTTTATTCTCCAGGCGCTCTCTCTCTCTCTCTCTCTCTCTCTCTCTCTCTCTCTCTCTCTCTGTGTGTGTGTGTGTGTGTGTGTGTGTGTGTGTGTGTGTGTGTGTGTGTGTGTGTGTGTGTGTGTGTGTGTGTGTCGTGTTGTTATAGTCGTGACCAACTCTTCGTGACTCCATGTCCATGGAGTTTTCTTGACAGGAATACTGGAGTGGTTTGCCAGTTCCTACCTACAGCACCTGGCATTCCCTGGTGGTCTCCCATCCAAGTACTAACCAGGGCCGACCCTGCTTAGCTTCCGAAAACAGGAGAGATCGGATGTGCTGAGGGCATCTAGGCAGCATTCCCCAGGCTAACCATGCACAATTCTTTTAGTCTTTCCTCACAGAGCTTGGTTTCCAGCCCCTTGATCAGCCCCTGATCAGCCTTGCCACCTTTTTACTGAACTTGTCCCCTAGCACAAAGCTATGTCCATCAAACACCAAACAAATAAATATCTTAATAAGCAGGACTAGATGTGGCCTTAGCTTTGACCATCTCCCCCCATGGACATTTCCTAGGTCTGTTCCACAACAACACATACCAGTATTTTGGTTGATGGTACAGGACGGCCCAGCTTTTTTCCTAATCCAGGTGCACAAGCATCGAGACAGATTGCATTCCATACTTTCTCATGGATATCCAATAAATTCATGCCAGAACCTGATAAAGGAAGAAAACAGTCCTTTTTCCTTCCAGAAGCCAGAGAGAGAGAGAGAGAGAGAGAGAGAGAGAGAGAGAGAGAGAGAGAGAGAGAGAGAGGATCCCTGTATAACAAACGGTTTGTATAACGTAAAATCTATACAACATAAAAAAATCAGGAGATAGGGGAAATTTGCTTAACAGAATCGCCTATGGGACTAATCCATACAACATAAAAATTGTTGGAACTAGGAATTACTCTGTTTTAATGCATTCCTATGGGAAATTTGTATAAAGGAAAATTTGCTTAACATAATTTCATTTGGAATGAATTTATTCCTTTATACAAGGTACCACTGTAGGTAGGTAGGTAGGTAGGTAGGTAGGTAGGTAGGTAGGTAGGTAGGTAGGTAGGTAGGTAGGTAGGTAGGTAGGTAGGTAAATAGATATACAAACAGAATATTGTACTCGCAGCCAGGAGGGGAGCAAAAAGAAAGGTTAGTGTACCACTTCTGTTCCAACTCTCACAATCAAGATTCAAAATATTTAATGTATTTGTCATATGCATTAGTGAGTCAGATTCCCTATTTTCAATGCATTCTAAGTAATGTTCCAACCAGAGAAGGACATAAAATGTCACCATTAAATAAGCCAACCAAATAAAACACATCAGGATCCAGAACCATGCCATTTTAGAGTCCATGGCAACATGGGACCTAGCACTCACATGTATCCTTATGTCAATACCACATGTTTACTTCCAGATGTTTCCACACTAAGCACCCGAACAAGCTTCCTCTCTCGATATCCACAACTGAAATGTGGAAATAAAAGCACAGATCTATCCAAAAGAATAGTATGAAAGGCTGCGGAAATGGCAGATGTAAGGGACTAGGAAAAATAAAATAAAAATGGCAGGTGTATAGTATTTATTAGTGTTTCTGGAGCTTCATAACTGGGACATTATTTTGAACAGAGAGGTACTGTATATTCTTTACAGCAAATCTTGGTCAACATAGGGCATGAACTGCCAGGAACCAAAATCAGTGAGAACTGCAGTTAAAATTTTGAAAGATTTTCAAAAGCAGGAGGCAATGTAGCAAGATACATCAGGGGAAAAACCCTAAAATATAGCTTGGTTTACAGCAAAGGTAAAAATGGGAAACATGAAACCCGAGAAGAGCCAGGATGAAACCAGAGATTAATAGCTACAGTGCCTTGTGTACATATGTGTACAGCTATAATATCAAGTGCTACAGAGGCCAATGCATCTGGAAGATACCACTGGGGATGGTGGAGTTAGAAAATGAAATCTCAAGGGAAGATATTCCAAATAAAGCAATGGTTGTGAATCTCTGCTCTTCCACCAATGAACTACCACTCCTACCTCCTGATTAGCCAGGCTGGATTGGATGATGGAAACTGAGATCTAACAACATTTGGAGGGCCACTGTGGGGAGTCGCTGGAGGAGTTTTAGACCAGGCTAAGCTTGGCCACAGAACAAAAAGCAGACAGATGCAGACAAATGACTTTCTTAGCCAGCTGAGAAGATACGCAGGCAAAGACAGACTGCCGTATTCCTCCCAGAAGGCTTTATTTTTGTTCATTGTATCTATGTTGATGAGCAAGAGATTGGAGAGCTTACAAAAACAAAAACTCATATAGGGGGCAGGTGCCCTTTAGCCCTGCCTTGAAGCAAAATGTCAAGGGATAGAAAGTCACTTCCCTTCCTGGCAAGCCACGTTAGCAACCAGGAGCATGTGCACATCACTGCAGTCCCTCCAGAACACACCCTTCAAAGAAAGGCTCCCACAGGCCACAAGCTCTGCAAACTTACAAGAATGTCTCAAATACATAAAGTCATGGTGACCACCCTTCAGAAGTAGAAAAACTGTAACAAAATATGCAAGGTCTCATGAAAAAGAGAAGAACTGGACAACCTAAGAGCAAGCAGCTTATTTGCTAAGTCAATGGAAAAACAGCAAATTGTAATAAAGATAATATCTTTTTACTTTTTATATATTTTCAATGTTGGCTGAAATCCAGCAGTGAGTCATAGGTCCATTGAATCGGGCTTATTGAATTGTGGAGGAGATGACTCAACAGACCAGGAGGGAGATCTGCTGAGTCACCTCTTCCGTAAGTTACTACTTGATTTCAGCCAGTGTAAATTATGTTACACTCTATGAGTTATATCAATAAAATGTAAATATTGCATTTTCACTTCCAAGGACAGACACTTGTAGGATTTTAAGCTTCGCAGGACAAAATAGCTAGAGAACTATACATCTCTTGGCATGCAGCATGTGTGTGAAGGGATTCTAGTTGCTTTTCTACTTAAGACTAGAAAATGTCTTGGAGTAACCATGTGCTAGGAAGTATATCCCTAGTGTTTGAAAACCACAGAGTGAAGAATACATAGTATGGTTTCTGGCACCCCCTAATGTCCAGTTCTGATAATGCAGACGTGCACACGCGCGCACACACACACACGCACACACACACACACAGTGCACGCTGCATAGAGATAGTGCAGGAATATAAATGAAACAGACATGCTGACATGGTGTTCTGCTATTATGGGATGCTGTTTGATCAGCCTCGTTGCTATAACCCTGATGGAGACTGACAAAGCTGCTTGGATGAACAGCGAAACGTTTCAATCTCTCAAGAAAAAGAAGTCCAGTTGCCGTGACTCAACGTCCAGATAAACTCACCGGGATGACTAAGAATCTTCACAACCCCAAATGGAGGTGTGGGTAACTGGGAATTGTGCATGCAATATATTCTGGACTCCTTTCCCGAATTGCCAGCTTTTGACTTACAAAGAATATCATTTCATTCCTTCCCTTAGAAGAGGGAAATAGGCATGCAGAATTCCATGTACTATAATGCATAGCAAATTTGCTTCTGGCTTCTGCTTCTTGCATTCATCTACCCAATGCACGCAAAAGCACTCAAATAAAGAGCAAGCAATTGGTTAATATGGACCTTACTAACTGTAGTATAAATCAAAATGATTCCACACATTTTAAAAAAAAACTTTCAAGTATATCCCACAATTCATGTTGAGGTTTTTTTGCTGCATATGGCCAGAGGTCCTTCCCGTACAGTGAAACCAGACAGTTACTATGCACTAAATATACATTATATGCATTCTATTCCAGTTCAGCCAATCCCCCCCATCCATTTCCAGGCTCTTTTGGTCTATGTGTTTTTTTAATTTAAAAACAAACAAACCATGAGATGGCAGATTAATGAATTCCATGAATAATTGGTTTTAAAGCAACATATGGCAATTTCCTGATAAAATCCCTGACTTTTCAGAACCCAGAGAAACATTTAATCAGAATTCTCCCATGCCACTTTTGCAAAAGGGCATGGAAGCTCCAATCTTTAAACTCCATCTGTGCCTCCTTCACTAATCTCCATGCAAAACACTGCTTCCAAACCCCCCAAACCAGTTAAGCTGGTGCACTAATGCTTGTGTTGTAGACCTTTGATTATTTATTCAACATGCCAAGTAACTTAATACTTCTCAACAGCTCTTTTAACACCCGTACCTCTATAGTGAGCTGGCTGGTAAACGAAACCACCAGCCAAAGAAAACTGGGTTGCACCAAGTGAATCGCAGAAGCAATCCACAGATAATCTTCTGCAGCACATCATGTGGAATTAATGCCTTTCAGTGACAATGAAGGTCCTGATCTGCGTCGCCAGTCATGGCATTTTAGTAGATAGGGGACACCTGTTATTGGATCAATGAACACCCTTAAAAGTTTGCCAACTATGAAGCAAGAGGTTGCCCTATGGCAGTGTTGGCGAACCTATAGCATGGGTGCCAAAGGTGGCACTCGGAGCCCATTCTGTGGGCACCTGACATCACCCTTTCACAGCCACCTGTAATTCAGGTTAAATTGCTGTATTGGCACTTTGTGAAAAAAATTAGTGGGTTTTGAATCGCAGTTTGGGCACTCTGTCTCTCAAAGGTTCGCCATCACTGCCCTATGCGGATTCCCTCTCTAATAAACAACTGTGTGCTATCAAATCAATTCTGCCTTATGGTAACCTTTTCCAGGGTTTCCTAGGCAAAGAACACATGTAAGGGGATTACTCTCCCCTTCTGGGGCTATGCTTGGACTGCAGCTTGCCTAAGGCATACCTGTCAAGTTTCCCGTTTTGGCTGGGAAACTCACGTTTTTTCAACCTTTTCCCGCCCACTTCATGTATCACTTATTTTCCCAGAAATATCCCGGGACAGGCTCGTTCGCTTGCTGTCGTCTCCCCCTTCGTCCAACTTTGGCGGCTCAATGTGCAGGAGGAGGAGGAGGAGGAGAGAGAGAGAGAGAGAGAAAGGGTCAACTGTTCCCAGCATGTCACATCACCCTCATCACATGCAGGCGGGCACGTTGTCCCACTTTGGCAAGGGATGAGCTCTCCACGAATGATGGCCGGGCTCGATGGAGGCGTCCCGCAACGCCAAGCAGGGAGCCTGGAAAGCAGGCTGCTACTGGGAGGAGAAAGGTCAAGAACCCCCTCTGAAGCGGGGCCAAGGGTTTTGCCCAGCCAGCCCAGCCGCCCAGCGGGGACCTCCGTCTGATGCCAAATGGTCGTCTTCCCCCCCTCTTGCTTGCTCTCCTGTGATGGGCCCTGGGGGATCTCCCAAGGTGAGCATCGCCAGTGTCTCGGCGGGTGGGGGGGCGGCTCTGGCTCGGTCCCGGGCATGGAAGCAGGGCATACGGTGGTTGTTATTGTTTTTAATTCTTTATGGGGTTTGTTTGGGTAAGTTGAGGCTGTAATTGTTTTTTTGTACACCACCCAGAGTTCCTATGGGAAAATCAGGCGGTTAATAAGCATACAAATAAATACTAATAAGTAAAGGGAGGTGGTGGCCAAGTCGGTGTGCACAGGGTGGTGGGGAGGTTGTGCTTCCTTTGGGAAGGTATCTTTTTTTGTTCGTGTGTGCACCCCCCCTCCCTTCCCGGCCTGAGCTTGAGAAAACTTGACACCTATGACCCAAGGCTACACAGGCTGGCTCCTCTCCTAGTGGGAATCAAGCTCCCAATCTCTGGCTCCAAAGCCAGAGACCTAATTCACTGAGCTCACCAGCCAGCCGTTCCCTCTCTATCAATTCACAAATGAATGGAAAATGAAGGATTGATAAATGAGTACCCTGTCATGTTATGACCTACAACAGCCCCAAACCACCCATGCAAGCTAGACTTACTCAGAGTTATTGTCCAAAATATCTGAAGAGGCCTTTTACCTTTATATTAAGTTATGGCTGAAATGGTATGTGTCTTTATCTGGGGATACGTCCATTGAAATCAATGAGACCTCTGTACAGACATACATAGGAGCAGGCCATTCCTCCATCAGGACTCGGAGCTGGTCCACCAGTTTCTAGACTGATCCCCAAATTGTCAAATTCTCTCCTGAGACCTAAGGTCAATGTTATAAGCCTGTCTGCCTTGACCTTTTAAAAGGGATATATATCAGCATTTACTCCATCAGCCCTTCTGACACCCTTCTGGACAACCTGCAGGTTTTTAATAACAGATGCTTTATGAATCATAGCAGACATATTACTCCTGAAAAAAAAAAACAGTTATCAATACAGCAATGTTGTTTTAATTTCCAGTCTGACATGATTTTATGGGCAGCAACTTGAATGATTTTACCGCAAGGCCCGTTTCTGAAAGATGCAGATTATAAATGTAATAATTTTTAGCTCCCAAAACGTAAGTGCACGCTTAAGTCTTGGAACCTCATCAGCGTTGGTTAGTATTGGTAGGCTGCCAACAAATCAGAAAGCATCCTCAAGGGTCTTCTGCAGGCACAGGATTCTGGTGCACCACCTCTTGTTACTTTGATACATATGTTAGAGATGGGCACGACTCAAAAAAATGGTGTTTCGTTTGTCGTTTGTCGTTTAGGGGGTCCGTTTCGGTTCGTTTTCATTTTTCGTGAATTTTTTGCAAAAAAAATCATTTTCATTTAGTTACATAATGAAACGAAAAAACAAAAACGAAAACGAAAAATTGCTGTTTCGTTAGCATTCATTACAGTTCAATGTATTTGCCGCAACGAAAACAAAACGCACGACAAAATTTCTGTTGTTTCGGTTCGTTTTGTTTCATTTTGGAGACAAAATTCGTTTTTCGTTTTGTTACATAACGAAACGAAAAAACAAAAACGAAAATGAAAAATTGCTCCTTTCGTGCCCATCTCTAATACATGTATTTGAGAGACTGGCATAGAAAAAAGGAAGAGCCATCTCTCCTCCACTAAACATTCACTAAGCAACAATCTAAACAGTGGCACAGCTCCAAAGACTGGCATCGGGGACATTCAATCACTTACAGTTCCATCAACTGCCACGCTGTACAGATACCAAACAGAAATTAATAGCCCCCATCTCCCATAGGTCATGGTTCAATGACAAATACAGAGAAAGGTCAATGTTTAGATGAAAAGTGTGTTCAATAAGTGGATGAATGGAGAAGCTCAATAAGCAGATGGGAGGGATACCGTTTCTCCGTGCAAAACAGTATTGATTATTGCTACTTGAGGTGGGCCTAAGAATGCACCCAGCCTTTTTTCTATCAACTGCACAAACACTGACACATTAACTAGGGATGTAAATGATATTTAAGAGCATAAAAAGGTGCACGGGTGACACAAAGTTTGCCCTTTTTCCTGTCCTTGATGTCATGCTGAATATATCCAAAGAATGCTTTTTCCTTCATCTCTGTGCTTTCAAAATTGTTGACTTAATAGCCGTTCTCTGCACCCGTGTTCTTTTCATACCTGATTTTGAGACAGACTTCCCTTTTTCAAATAAAAGAATGCCACTCCAAATTCTCCATTCCTTCTTCTGGGGGTACCTGGGGACCTGCATCGTGCTCAAGCCCTCGCAGGCTGGCTTTTCCGAGAGGCACAGTGGGAAACGGAACTCCCAACCTCAGATTGTGCCTGATCTGCCACTTCTCAGGCTGTGATTTTAACAATACCCAGACAAATCAAAAGTACTTCACACCTCCACCACCAAGGCCACAGCTAACGGCCCATACTTTAGGGGTTTCAGCACCTTCCAGGCATGTCCAAACTTCAGCCCTCCAGATGTTTTGGACCGCAACTCCCACAGTCCTTTGTCATTGGCCATCTAAGCTTAGAATTCTGGGAGTTGTGGTCCAAAACATCAGGAGGGCCAAAGTTTGGACATGCCATTGCTCACCTAAAGGCCTTTGAGCCTATTGTCCAACTAACAAGCCTATTCAGGCCATTGTTCATCTTATGACCCTATTTCAGACCAGGGTGACATGAAGTCAAAGCTGACTATAAAATGGAGGACTCTCAACTAGCTTTCTTCAGACTGATGAAGCTGTTTGGATGAGCAGCAAAACGTTTCAATCTCTCAAGAAAAAGAAGTCCAGTGGCCACGACTCAACTTACAAATAATCTGGCAATACTTTCTAAAGTAACTACATCTGTAGCTTAAACTGAAGACCAAAGAAAGCACATTGCCTTTAAGTGTCTACTGAAAGACATACTGGTAACTTCACAGTGCAGCAGGAAGATTACTGTACTCAAAAGCCAGGAATTTGGGCCCATGAGTAGTTTTAAACCGGGTTGTTCTCAGAATTTCTGAAGTCACTCTGAGATCCTTGGAAGTGATCGAGACCATCCTTGTTCCACTACTGCTTAAGCCATTTACAGGACAACACAAGTGTTGGTTGTGTGCAGGGACAGAAAGAAATTAAGGCATGTTGCGGGAAGACTAGGGTTTTGCTTGTGTCGCTTTTTTGAAAGGAAAATACAGCCTACTGCACAACCAAGTTCGTCTCAAGTTTCTTATTTTTAAAAAAACCCACACAGTGTAAATGGAAATAATTTGTCATTCTTACACAGCTTTTTTGGTGTTTAAAAATAGTAATTAATCAACAAAAGTGCAAACCATTTTACAGTAAGTGATTTGCGCCTCTTGGCACTGGCCATAACTCCACTCCAGACTTGGGTTTCTGACACATACATTTTCTGTTACAGCTTCCTGTCTATTTAAAAGGTTCGTTCTACAGCAGAACAGACTGACAAGGCCTTTAATAAGCTGCACAACTGAAAGGCTAGAAACCGTACAGAAATGAAGAAGAGGGTGAGTACTTGAATAGTATCCAAAATACATTATATGTGAAAGAAATAAAAGGGAACGGACAGACACAGACAAAACCACAAGCTGTTATGAAACTGGTCAGGAAAGATTTCACAATGTGGTGCCCTGTTTCTCCCATCTTCTGTGCCACCTGGGCAAAAAGAACCCTGCCAGTTTTTCAAGTGTCGTTTAGAATGAACGAGGAGCCCACAATACAGCACAGGGACTCTCCCTGTGTCTTTCATAGAATGGGCGTTTATACACGACCCCTAAGCTGCGCTGCAAATGGCTCCCAGCTCCGGAGCTTAGAAATGTTTCCCCACCAGCTCCGGAGTTTGCAGACAATTAAGTGTGACCCCGCCCACTTTAGCGCGACCCAGCACACTTTTCTTGTACCTTCTCTCTGGAGGTGAAAAAAATTTGATGAGGATAAGAGTGCCGGGCTCTCCTCGCTTGTCTGTTGTTTTTTTGCCTCCCACCCCTTTAAGAGCCCCTTGAGAAGGAACCAGGAAGTAACGGGGCTCGTGGCAAGTTCGACCGGCACCAGCAGGTTAGTAAAGGCTTCTTTTGTCCTTTTTTCCCTCCCCCTCACGCCGACAGGAGCAGGAAGTGCTGAGGGGTGGGGACGCAGGAACAGAAACGAACCCCCAAGATCTCTGGTCCGAATTTAAGGGACCAGCAGATCTTAGGGGTCGTGTGAAAAGGTCCAGTGTTGGGGGTGGGGTGGGGTGTTAGACGTTGCCAGTAGAATACACTACACCCAATCTAGTAGACAGACCCTTTCAAGATCAAGCTACATGTTGCAGCTATTGTTGACCACGGGGTTGCAGCCTCAGTTAGGACCAGCAACATTGGCCTGAGAAAGGTTTCAAGTTTAAATGGAAAACTTTAAAAGCCATATTCAATGGGGGCTTATGTTCCCCTGGAGGGGCGGGCTGGCACATTTGAAGAGGGCAACAAACTGGAAACCATTCCTCACACACCGCCTTATAAGGTTCGTAATGCGACTTGTACAATCCTGATTTGGATATCTCTTTCATGCTCTGTTTACCGGCATGGTCCCCAAGAAAGGTTGAGAATGGGTGGAGCATTCCTCCCATCTGTTTTATAAACCCTGAACCAAATTTAGGGGCCCTTCTGCTGCTACCACTCAACTGATCTGAACTCTTACTGAGATTCAGATCTTCAGCCACCTACGTTGTATCCAATGCCGCATGACAATAGGACACAGTTTATGCAAAGATTGGTGGATACAAAGTCCCAACACACACAAAATGAATCCAGAAATGAATAAGATAAATATTACTATTTAATTCCCATCCATCCACCTCAAGGGTCCTAGAGGCCAGGAATACAGCTCTGGCGTGGTATGCAGCCCAAGCCTGTTCTTTACCAACCCCTGGTCTAGTCCAAGAAAGATTTGTAGAGGACTCTAAACCAACCATGTTTTGACAGTGTCTATTTGATCTTAAATAAGGCATGGGTCATATGTGGGCTCTGCTTCATTTCACAAGGGAACAAAAGAAAAGAGAGGAGACTGTTTCATTCATTCACTTCCACTACTCCAGGAGAAGCTTAGAAGTTGGGCCAAGGGCAGGGGGGGAAGACAGAAGACACTTACCGTCACTATAATCGATGGGCGCATAAGCACCTAGAAAAACTGAGGCTGCAAAGCTGCTGACCAAGGAGATCCTCTGGAAGAAGGAAGAAGGAGGGATCGTGAACGCCAAGCAGAATCGTTTCAATTGGCCAACCCATCAAAGGGTTTCATCAATCGAGGTGAACATCAAGCATTCTTGAAGCCCCTCAGCTTCCAACAGAGGACATCTTGTTGCTTTCAGCTGGAGAACGGAGCACCTGCTGCCTTAAATGCTTTCTTGAACAGTGAAGATTTAAGAGGGCCTAAGACAGTGGTGGCCAAACTTTGGCCCTCCAGATGTTTTGGACCGCCACTCCCACAGTCCTTTGTCATTAGCAATACAGTTTTGGAATTCTGGGAGTGGTGGTCCAAAACATCTGGAGGGCTGAAGTTTGGCCACCACTGGCCTAAGTGCTACTGGACCATGCCCCAAGTAAACGGAGGAAATCAACAGCAGACCTGTGCAGAACAACACTCAAAGGCCAAAGACAGAAATGACCAAGGGGGCGAGAAATCAGTTTATTTTCCCTTCGTGAAAGGTGGCAAAATACAACCGCTGGGACACACAGCGCCAGCAAAGAGCCCAAATGGGGGCACTACAGTATCTTTGTGTACTCTTCAACACACACACACACACACACACACACACACACACACACACACACACACACACACACACACACACACACACACACACACACACACACACACACACACACACACACGTTCTACCCAAAAGATCACTTGCGGCTACTTCTCATAAAGGTCACCTCCCATGCCTAAAACAGCCAGAAGAAGAAAAAACTCCAAGGCAAAATAGCTATTTATTATTATTATTATTATTATTATTATTATTATTATTATTATTATTATTATTATTATTATTATTATTATTATTATTATTATTATTATTATTTAACCACACAGCTATCTACGCTGGATTTTATATTACCAATCACTAGTTGAACGCTTCCCAAGCGTTTAGGACTCAGTGATGTATCGGCGAATTATGCGAGCAGATCCTAGTAAGGTGGCTTTCTGCAGCTGACGGATGCTGACTTTGTCAACTCCAATTTCTTCTAAATGCTTGCTTAGCTCTTTGGGCACCGCACCCAGCTTGCCAATTACCACTGGGACTACCTGTACCGGTTTATGCCAGAGTCCAGAGTCTCTGAAGTTCAATTTTGAGATTCTGATATCGGGTAATTTTTTCAAGTTGTTTCTCAGTGACTCTACTATCTCCTGGTATAGCAACATCAATGATCCACACTTTTTTTCTTCTCCACAATCACAATATCTGGGGTATTATGCTCCAAAGCCCTGTCTGTCTGTATTCGGAAGTCCCAAAGTAATTTTGCATGCTCATTTTCAGTCACTTTTTCAGGCTTATGGTCCCACCAGTTCTTTGCTATGGGCAGATGATAGTTCTGACACAAATTCCAGTGGACCATTTGAGCAACTACATTATGACGCTGTTTGTAATCAGTCTGAGCAATTTTCTTGCAACAACTCAATATATGGTTGATAGTTTCATCTGCCTCTTTGCAGAGTCTACATGTGGGGGAGTCAGCTGATTTTTCTATTCTAAATGGGATGTGCATTTGTTCTGATAGCTTGTTCTTGAGCTACAAAAATCAGGGCTTCTGTCTCTTTTTTCAGTGTTCCATTGGTGAGCCATAACCAGGTCTTTTCCTCATCTACTTTTCCTTTGACTTTTTTGAGGAACTGCCCATGCAGTGCTTTATTATGCCAGCTATCAGCTCGTATTTGCATTGTTGTTTTCCTGTATTGACCCTTTGTTTGATTTACTTTAAACACCTCCCTGTTCTTAACCTCCAATAATGCTGGCTCTGTACTATTTTTTACATAATCTGCCAATGCATGCTTCTCTTCTTCAACTGTCTGCTTCACTTGCAGAAGACCTCTACTACCTAATTTTCTAGGTAAATACTGCCTGTCAACATCACTGCGTGGATGTAATGCATAGTGAATGGTCATAAGTTTTCTTGTTTTCCTATCTAGAATATCTAGCTCCGTCTGAGTCCAGTTTATAATGCCAGCGGTATACCTGATGACCGGTATGGCCCAGCTATTAATGGCCTTGATGGTGTTACCACCATTCAGCTTACTTTTTAATACTTTTCTGACCCTTTGGATATATTCTTTACTGACCACATTTTTCACTTGCCCATGCTTGATATTATCTAATTCCAGTATGCCCAGATATTTATAGGCTTCAGACTGATGATACTTAATAGCTTGTCCATTTGGCATTTCAATTCCTTCACTCTCAATTAGAGATTCTCAGTGCCACTGTAGGCACATTTGTTTTCCAAACTCAATACTAACATCGTTACTCGGGCTGTGTTGGTCAGTGAGTGTATTTCAGTTTCTGATTTTCCCAGCTCAAACCATACAATAGAACAATTTTTCCCTGATTTTTAGCAGTTTGGTACCCTAAATTTGTCTTCTGCAAAATTATTGAGAGGGGAATCAGGGCAATAGCAAATAGCAAAAAAGTTTTTAAAAGTTGAAAAATCCCGGTTTGATGCCAAAAGCAGGTGACAAAAATGTTTTCCAGTTCCTCAGGGCATTTTCCAGAGGGGTTGTTTTTACATATTCCAATGGCATCCCCCCATCTTAATCCTGGGCTGCTCTGGTGGGACTGAGTCAAAGGCTTTTAGCCAGTCAAAAGTCCAGTATAAATTAGTTTTCCGGACTTTACAATTGTCGATCATTTTATCAATGAGTAACTGATCCTTTGTGCCTCTAAAACTTTTAAACTCCCTTTCCCCCACCCATTCCCAGGCCAAAAAATAAGGCAGAAAAATGCCTGCCTTGACTAAGGGCACAGGGCATCATACCGGAGGGGTAATTTTCAGGTATTGCTCCTTTTCTTGGATCCTTCTGAATCAAATAGGTTTGGGCAGCCGGTTCACCATGCCATAACCTGTCCGGGCGGGGGATCCAAATTGGGGCCATTTTTCCATGCAGACTGGTCATTGTTTTTGCCAAAAAATCAGTTGGTCCAAAACACACAAGCACAACAGACTCTTTGTACTCTTTTATAAACTGCCAGATTTTTCAGTTGGTCCAGTAGCAGTTTCTTTTTCTTGCCAACAAAATGTCTCTCCTCTCCTCCTCTGTCCTCCATTGATTTTATTTTATTTTATTCTATTTACATTATTATTAATGATGGGCTATTATTATTATTGGCCAGCCATGTGGGATTATTATTATTATATTAATTATTTTGGAGCCATCCCACCAATCGCATGGCCACTTGGCCATGGATAAATCTGGGATGTGCCAAAAGCCAGTAAAAATAAAAATACAGCTAATAAACAGAACTAAATCCTTGACTCCTTAAAAATTACCCATATGTCACAGACTGTCTTCTTAGTGGGTCAGAGAGGCACCTAGAGGTGCAACCCACTAGCCCATTCTGACTGCTCACCCGAAATCACTAGTCTAGCCCTGAGCCTTTGACTGTGGGCAGTTTTTTAAACTAAGCCAGATCTACTTGCATTGCACTACAAGCAAGTAAATTCCCTTTTTGTGAGACATGGTGGTACATACAGCCTTAGGCATCAACCTATGGCTCTGGGTTCACTGCCATCACTAGTCTCACTGTTGAAAATCAGATATGCATATAGGATGGCTATGCATGCATTTTGCAGCAGCAAATGACCAAGAAGGGAGACCCAGATATTTGCAGGTTTCTCTGGAGTTTGCTTCCCTTCCGTAGTGGGTTTGTTTCATGGTATGTTGTTTTTGCCTCCAGGAGCCTGTTTGTATCCTTTTGTTAGCGGGCCAGAGGAGGCATCCACCCCACAGAGGTGCCTCCAAGAATAATAATAATAATAATAATAATAATAAAACCAGTAATAATAACAATAATAAAAAAACTAAATAACACGCGTCGACTAATTTTTGCGTTAGAATTTCCTTTTATGAATAATGTTTTCATTCTTGCTGTATGCTGCTGAGAGTAGTGAACTGCTAGATGGGCAGCATAAAAATCAAATAAACTAACAAACAATTATTACAGGGTTTTTTTTAAAAAATCACTTCCCCTGCAGAACAGGGGAACTGATGCATTTCCCCGTCTCCTGAAGGGCTTTGCTTATTAAGCCACTTCACGATATTGGCCAATTGAAAGAGGGAGGCTTGCTCTGGATCGGTACCAGCGATCATAAACACTGGAAGTGATTTATGCTAGAGCAACTCTACCGGCAGCAGAAAAGGAAAAACTCCTTCACAGGCTCCAAAAAAGGTTCAGGAAGGAATGCTCTTGGGACCAGCTAGTGCACTCAAGGAAAAAATATCAACTTGAAGGGCCCATCCCTATAGAGCTATCCAAACAGTGTGTTTATATAATAGGCTGCTACTGCACTTCCTTGAGCAGCCACTTCTTATTTTGCATCGCCTTATCTCCTCCCGCGGTCACGTGGTGGCTACAGCGGTTCGGCAGTCCGCACTTCAGCAGTTGCTTAGCAATCGGCTTCCCCGTTTGCCCTTGGCTGAACCACTTTAAACTGGGACAGGGAAACGGCAGAAACAGGGGGGAAAGCGAAAAAAGGCTGTGCATGTCCGCAAATACAGTGGACCCTTGTATAACAAACAGTTTATATAACATAAAATTTGTACAACATAAAACATTCCAGAGATAGGGGAAATTTGCTTAACATAATTGCCTATGGGGCGAATCCGTACAACATAAAATGGGTTTACTCCATTTTCAATGCATTCTTATGGGAAATTTGTATAAAGGAAAATTTGCTTAACATAATTTCATTTGGAACGAATTAATTCCTTTATACAAGGTACCACTGTACAACCAAATCGCTTTAAAAGGGGGTGCAGGAACCGATTTAAAAAAACACCACCCCCAGTGGTCATCGGAAGAAAAACTGACACAGTGGTAAAAAAAAAACGGGCGTGGCCAAGGGGGCTCTTCAGAAAAAGTGATTTGAAAAGCGGACAGTGATTTTTAAGGCAATTTGTCTTTAAGGAAAAGGCGTTTCAAATCTGCCATAAGCCTCTGTTAGGAAGAATGCAAACCTGGGGTAAAATGGAAGCTAGTCCAGATTAGAAGTCTGCTTCCTCCATATAAAGTGAAATGCCATTTAGACAGGGAAGGTTTATTTGTTCCCTTTCCTCACCACAAGGAAGAAAAAGGTTGGTTTAGAAGGCGACATCGGCAGCCAGCAAGTATTTACATAGGGCCATTAATAAAATACAGCATTCAGTTCTTTGTCTCAAGGGGGCCAACGAGGAAGCGCAAAAGTACGGTAATCAGGAGAAGAGTGTGTGGTCTGTTCCCTTGCCCATACTGTTTTAGTAGAGAATGAAGACTAATCTGTTCACTTACACATGCGACTGCAAGAGAAAACCAAGATTAAGGGGCTGCAGCAAAGGCTTTACGTGGGAGAAGCAGGGAAAATGAAGAGTAAAAAAAAAAAGTGTCATTGCGTGACAAATATCGGCCATCAGTACTGGAGTCTGAAGCCTCTCCAGCACAACTCAAGGCCGAGAAGTGAGTGCCGAGGTTCGCTTGCTTTGCTGCAAGAATTTGGCATGAAAGATGACCCGGCCTGCTCAATTCTTAAATGGTTAATACAGCAAGGCCTTGATTTACGGTACGAGTGTTTCGCAAGACAAACAAACATTTCTGATCAGTTTTGCCTTGATCTGAGATGAGATGCGGTGACCGGCATTGTACACAATACTCAGGGTGCGGCCTTACTATCGTTTTGTACAATGGCATTATAATGTAGGCTGTTTATTTTCAATCCCCTTTTTAATAATTCCCAGCATGGAATTGGCCTTCTTCACCGCTGCCACACATTGGGTAGACACCTTTATGGAGCTGTCCACCAGCACATCAAGATCTCTTTCCTGATCCGTCACGGATAGCTCAGAGCCCATGACTTAGAATCATAGAATCATAGAGTTGGAAGAGACCTCAAGGGCCATCCAATTCAACCCCCTGCCACACAGGAACCCCCATCACAGGACTCCTGACAGGTGGCCATCCAGCCTCTGCTTAAAAACCTCCAAGGAAGGAGACTCTACCACCCTTTGTGGCAGCATATTCCACTGCCGGACAGTTCTAACCATCATGAAGTTCTTCCTAACATTCAAATGTAATCTCTTTTCCTGTAGTTTGAAACCATTGCCCTGAGTCCTAGTCTCTGAGCAATGTTGTACAATACAAGCAATGGAGCAGGTCACATGATCACAACTGAGCCAATGGTGGCTCCCCCCCCCCATTGTGTGGGATAATCTGGAATATTTTGTCTCTGGCAAGCCTCAAAAGCAGAGGGAGGAGAGAGGAATGAAGGTCTCCCTTGCACCAGACAGGAAGGTTTTCAAAGAGGAGCGCAGGTTAGGGTTTTGTTTTTCTTTATATTTATATTTTTATTTAATTTATTTTCAACATCCTTTCTTATTTTTCAAAACAATTGTAGTCATGGGGCAGCTAGACAAGTGCATATAGGGCTACAAATTGCACTTTATTATTGGCACATTAAAAACATAGAGTAAAATCCAGTTGTTAGTCCCAAGCAGAGCAGATTCCACAGCCTGAATATTATGTGTGGATATGGATTTCTAGCCAACTTCTTTTGTGAATTTTAGCATTTTGTGTGTACAGTAATGAATCATCTGAGGGCCTTTTTACACAACACCTAAGATCCGCTGGTCCCTTAAATTCGGACCAGAGATCTTGAGGGTTTGTCGCTCTCCCTGCGTTCCCACCCCCTCCGCACTTCCTTGTTCTGTCTGTGTGAGGGGAGGGAGAAAAAAAGGGAGAAAAGAATGCACTCTTACCTCCGGAGTGCCGGTGGAAGTTGCTCCGACCCCCCGTCACTTCCTGGTTCCTCTTAAAGGGACGGGAGGCAAAAAACAACAACAACAAAAAGAAGCGAGGAGAGCCCGGCACTCTCCACATCAAAATTTTTCACTCTCCCAGAGCAGGTACTTGAAAGGTGCGCTGGGTCGCACTTAGGTGGGCGGGGTCGCACTTAATTTTCTGTTAGCTCTGGAGCTGGTGGGGAAACATTTTTAAGCTCCGGAGCTGGGAGCCATTTGCAGCAGAACTTAAGGGTCATGTATAAACGCCCTTAGTTTCCATTATTTCTTATGGGGAAATTTGCTTTGATAAAAGAGTGTTTTAGTTTACAAGCATGTTTCCGGAACGAATTATGCTCGTAAACCAAGACACTATTGTATATACCAATCTCTGCAAAACTGGTACTCTCCCCATCAGCCAAAATCCTAACCCATCATCCCCAACCAGAATAGCCCTTTGTCACACTGGATGGGAGTGGCATGCATTGTCGATCACATTGGGAACGCACCCAAATTGTGGTTGTCGGCCATACACAGCTGACATCTTTCTGCGTGAGCTGAACAAAAGGACTACATCTTGAGTTGCAATCACACAACTGTTGGCACAACCATGGCTTATCACTTGACCAAATGGCTGTGACAATCGCCAAGCCGACTCTGATACGTACAATCCACCAGGGACCTTTGCTATTTATCCATCCATAGAGATGTTTTCCATTTACTGACCCTTTCTTTTAACAGTTGCCTTATTTATGCTCGTAAGATTTGTACAGCTGGGTTTTTTTGCTTTGTTCTTTACATTCCTCTTCCAAAATACCAAAAACAAAACAAAGAATCTAACTAGTTTCCAAAAAGTGAACTTAAGAATAGCCAACCTCAGTTTGTGCGTAGACTTCAGGGTTCTGGCTGTAAATCTTTGCTATCTGGTTTCCTGTAAAACGCTGCAAAAAGACAAGCAAGTGCTTAGGAACACAAACTGTAAATGGACTCAATAATCATTAATTCACCATAATGAGTTCAGGACGTTACACTTTGGGTATTTAATTTATCTCATGACTGATGAGAGCTGTTATTTTGTGCAACAGGAACAAAACAGACGATAATGCACTGATGCCTTATGAGAATTTTGCTTTTGGGGAAAAAAAGATTATCAAGTAAGTATTCCTGACACCAAATTTATTTCAGAAATGAAAAATCAACAGACTGAGTAGTCCTGGCTACTTAAGCACACTGTAGACGCTATTTCGGGTTCCCATAAATTAAAATAACCCACTATTTATCAGTCAAAAAGAAGACTGGCTACCTGTTTGTGCTTAGTCTACATTTGCCATTCAAATTCAAACAATAATCTAGACCTAGACTTAACAATACTTGATGAGAGCAGTCGGATTTTGGTGTGACTGCATTAAGTGTGACTCTGTATAAAACTAGGTCTAGCTCAAACACAATGATATGTTGTTGCCATGATTTTTTTTTTGTCCCTCCTATTTCTTTTCGGAACCGATTGGCAGCAATGTTTTTCACTTAAAATTCAACTGCATCAGATAGTCTGCAGTGGACCTGAAAGCACTACTGTCGTCAGCAAAAGTGAAACCAGAAGACTTGTAACATCTCTGACTAGTTCACTGGTTCCCAGCGTTGAGTGTTCGGGTGTTCTTGGACCACAGCTCCCAGAAGTCCTCACCAGCACAGCTGTTGGTGGAGGCTTCTGGAAGTTCGAGTCCAAGAGTATCTGGTTATCCAAAGTAGGGAACCACTGAACTAAGTTTTATTTTTCAAACACTGTCATATTTCCAAGCTCAGTTCTTCAGATTTAAGTCCTACAAAGTCTTGCTTAAGTTGTATTCCCAGGGCTATTGTGTCTTTAATTAGAAGCTTCCCCTTAGGGCTTATGTCATTCTAAAGCCCTTATGTCATACTAAAGCCCTCTAGATCAGTGGTTCTCAACCTGTGGGTCCCCAGATGCTCCTGGACTGCAACTCCCAGAAACTCCTTCCAGCACAGTCTCAAACAGCTCTTACCTCATAGGCTCGTGAGCCAGTGACCTCGGCCAATTTCTGAGCCCCTCCGACAGCTTTTTCTAGAGAGCGGCACTGGGCAGATGTACTGGAATCCATCCAAACAGGGCTGTTGCTGACAGAAAAGCAAGACTATTGGGACAGAGGAGAGATGTCAGAGAGACAGCCGCTCAGATCTCAGGCTCTCAGTATAAAACTTGCAAGCTGGTTCGGTACCAACTACACACACATCCTTCCTGTATAACTAAGGCGGTTACTTCACGTCCTACCTTGTTCCGCAATTACGTTTGTACCATGACAGCGGTCACGTGGTTTTGTCCCTGTTCAGTCCCTGTTTCCGTTTACTCACGGGCGTGATTACTTGTCTCGTGACAACAGTTACTTCACGGTCTTATTCCACGACAAATTCTGAATTTGTCTTGCTTTCTTAACCCTTTTTTTTAATATCGTAAATAAAACTTTTTTGATATTTCAATTTACTGGTCTTCTGGGATTTACACGTCAATGCTACAGAATTTTCAGTACTTTCTTTAATAAACATTTGCACTGCATGGTGCTTCCCATAGGGAAACTAATGCTGAATGCCACTTCAGCCGCTGACCACTAGGTGGACACTGGTTGTTGCGTGACAGTTGTCACCACATGGTCCCTTGTCTCGGAACAGGAACCAGGGACTAACCGTGACAAGAGAATTCCCCAGCCCGGGGGCAGGTACGGCTTGTCACGCTCTGTTGCCGGTTCCGGGGGTGTGGTGGAGACAACTTTTTGCTGTCACGCTATGGACGTGAAATAAGGGGGTTTTTTTGTACCGGTCTGAAGCGGGACAGGAAGGAGGGACGAACGGGACGTGAAGTGACCGCCGAAGATTAACTACAAAGGGGGGATGATGGAAGGCAAAAGTATAATTCTTTCAGAAAGTCTTATGTGGGTAGAATGCTCATTCTCTCACTGTTACAAAGTAGGCAAGACTAGGCCAAAACTGCCTAGCTCCATTTCCTGAGGTCACACAAAATGAAACAAAGGTGTGTCAACCTCCTGGAAGAAAAAAATCTACCATTATCCTCCTCCCCACTTGCATTTAAGGGAGGAAACAATGTATGCTAGGCCATCTAATACTATTGAGTGGCATATCAAGCATTCGAGAATATCAGGCTGGATTCCCTTCTAACATGCCCTGGAAATACCTGGTATCACCTACTGCACTTCCATCAAAGCTAGACCCGACTCAGCTATCAAAAACATGGGGGCATAAGGAAGATACAGTCTTTTGCTATTTTCTTTCTGAAGAACAAATATGAAAAGTCAAGTATCTCTCTTCAGAGGAGGAAAAAGAAAAGAAAACCTAGCTGATCTGTTGACACTGCTATCCATTCCCCATCTTTTCCTAGTCTGTTTTTGATCTTGACCTTTATGACTGGCGATGTTGATTTAATTATGTTTCATTGTGTATCATCTGTTGTGTTGTTTTATCCTATTGTATATTGCATATGGTTTGTTTTTGCTGAATCATTGTACAGTAAAGCCCCGCCATTTTGCTGTCCATGTACTGCGGTCCCGCTATATCGTGGGACCACAGTACCTGCCCGGGCTCCAGCTGATTAGCGCTGGGGTGGAGGAGAAAAACCTTTATTTCCCCACCCCAGCGCCAATGAGCTGGAGCCCAGGTGTAGGGAAGGGGGGGGTTTAAAAAGACCGGGCTTTTTAAACCTTTTTGTCCCTTCCCCAAGCCCCAGGCTCCAACTTGGTGGTTGATCAGATTCCCCCGACGCTGCTCGCCCGGGCTGCTCCAAGAAGTTAGGAGCAGCGCAGGTGTGTGGCGGCGGGGGATCTGATTGCCCCCACCCACCCAACCTGCATCCGCACATTGCGGATTTTCAGTCATCGGGGGTCGGGTGGGTCCCTAACCCCCGCAATAGGCGGGGGGGTACTGTAAACCGCTGAAACTGGCACTGGTGCCAGATGGGTGGTATATAAATCTAATAAATAAATACATAATAAATAAATATGTTATCTTTTGAGTCTGCTACCTTTAGCAACTGGTGTAAAGGAAGACCTGGGGACAGGTTCTGTAAAACCGAGTGTGCTCCATCTTTCCAGTAGACGCTCCCATGTTGCTGTTAAATTAGAAGAGGAGAAAACGATAAAAAGGCAAGAAGCATAATATTCAGCTTCATAACGGGACGGCCTGTTCTAAAAAACTGAACAGGGTCATAACGTCCGCACAGATGCCCTTTAAAGACAGTGAAGTAAGAATGAGATAAGAACTCATTACTCAAAGGAAAAGCCACTTTCAACTGTAACCTAGATTTCAGCAGGGTTGTTATTTATGAGACCTTTTTGGAGGTCGCTCATTTACAGGATTCCCGTAAGTCAGAAATAATGTAATGGCAACATAACAACAACAAATAACTCTTGTTTAAATAACCTCAAGATGCAACCATTTATTTCATTAGCTCTCACACCAGCCAATTACAGATTGCCACCCCACATTAATTAAGTAGAGCATTAACAGCAAACATTTGCACTGCTAGAAAAGGTAGCTTTTTCAAAGCCTATATCTCAGAATTGCCATCCCATCTTGGGAATTTCAAGTCCAGGCAATTATCACTAAGATGCTATAAGAACATAGGAACTGGATAGGATCCAGTACTAGATGCAGAATTCTGATTTTTTTTTAAAAAAACCATGAAAACTAGAACCATTCTGGGTGTAAACATGTTTCCAAGGATACTAAAGCCATTAAGAGAAAGAAAACAATATGGCATAATTATATAAGTTGACCTCTTTTTTTTAACCATCACCTTCTTTTAACTAACCTGACCAGCTCCAGACAAAGCTTTCACTCCAGAAAAATTGAATCCCGAAGATTTCATCTTTTCCAAAATCAGATCTAAGGCCTAGAAGAACAAAGATGATCCAGAATGAATGCAGTGCTTTAAGCAATGTGGAGTTCTTAGGGATCTCAGAATGAAACAAGTTGCCTGCTAAAGGTCAGCACATTGAAATGGACCGAGTGGCAGATTAAGACTCAGGAGACTTGAGTTCAAATCCCTGTTCGGCCATGTAAATTCTCTGGTGGTGGTGGTGAGGCAACAGCATAACAGCATTTGAACATCGCAATACCTTGAGACCCCTATTAGGGTCACCACAAGTTGGAAGCAGTGTGATACCACATGACATCGGTAACAAAATCTCAGAGATGGAAAAATGAATTATAAGACTATCCTCAAAACACAACTATTAGTCCCACATAAAGCAGAGTCAATTCAAAAAAGGGAACTCAATCATCCTACAAAGACATGTGTGTGTGAATACACAGGCAAAGAGATCACAGTTTTCATTCTGCATAGAATGGTCGGGAGAGATCCGTTTCCTGATAAACCTCATATTCCACAGGTTTTCACTTCTAACCCATAGTGAAGAGACAATCATGTTTCTGGAGTCCTGGGACGTGGAATCAAGAGTAAATAAGTTCACAGATAAAGGTTCAAAACCATACCCAGCAATAATCTTTCCTTACACAATCTTCACAGTACGAAGTACAGTTTCTTATAACTGGTGGGGGGGAAACCCCCAATAAACCTAAATAAGTGAGGAAGATGGGAGGATGTTCTATTTCAGCTGTCTCTACACAAGATCCTTCCTACAGTTGCTCCTACAACAGAGAGCAGGTGCTCTCTTCACATGTGAACAATGGTTTCGCCATTCCTTCCTATGTTTAAAAAAAAAGCAAAGTGTTCTGCTTATATACCACCCCATACCACTACAAGTCGTCTCTGGGCGGTTTACAATTTTTTTTTAATTACAGTGTGCAGGCTACACATTGCCCCCCCCCCAGCAAGCTGGGTACTCATTTTACCGACCTCGGAAGGATGGAAGGCTGAGTGAACCTTGAGCCTGCTACCTGGGATTGAACCCCAGGTCGTGAGCACAGTTTCACCTGCAGGACAGGCATTTAACCACTGCGCCACGAGGCTCTTTAGGTTGGATCCAGTCATTCGCACCAGATGGAATAGTCCTTCCTCAATGCAAAAGATGCTGATGCATTTTCAGACTTTTGTGATACCTCAGATCAAGTCCAACTGCAAGACAGTAGCACACGACACAATCTTCGGACTGGCATGAGTCATCATTAAAGGATACCTACATGCCTACAGCAGTTGAGACTTGAAAGCAAGCAAATAACAAGGAGAAAAGCCACACAAACAACTGTGAGGTTCCATGGTGTAGATTGGCATGGCACGCTGGGAGCAATCAACCATCTACTGAACTAAACTGAACACAGCCGACGCAGAAACAACAAAACAGATTTGCACTAGCCTAAAGACATAGCGGAAGCACGGATTTGCAGAATTGATCATAATAGCACACATGCTTGGGCTGCCATTTTAGGGTAACTCAGTGACTCCATCCACTCCGAATCGTGTCCTACTGCTGTGCCAAAAAGGAGCCGGACAGCTGTAAAAAAGGGGTGGGGTGGATCACTGTAAGTAACAACATGTAAAGCAAACATCACCAAAAGCAATCCAAATAGCAACCTATTCTGCCCATAGAAGATAAAATATTTTTTTTTAGCAGATTGAGGATCAAACTAGATGTTAACATAAGTGTGTATTTCTTACAATTAAGCTTCAGAGACTAGGACTCAGGGCAATGGTTTCAAACTAGAAGGAAAGAGATTCCATTTGAACATTCGGAAGAACTTCCTGACGGTTAGAGCTGTTTGGCAGTGGAAGATGCTGCCACATAGGAGGGTGGTGGAGTCTCCTTCTATGGAGGTTTTTAAGCAGAGGCTGGATGGGCATCTGTCGGGAGTCCTGTGATGGGGGTTCCTGCATGGCAGGGGGTTGGACTGGATGGCCCTTGAGGTCTCTTCCAACTCTATGATTCTATGATTCTAAGCCAGGGGTGCCCAAACTTTTTGTAAGGAGGGCCAGATTTGGTGGCTGAGAATGTGTCAGGGGCCGGTTGGTCCCCGACCCTGCCACCCCATTGCAAGCCCCACCCACTGACCCTTTGCAACCCCACCCGCAGGAAGGAAGGCGGGGACCAAGGGAGGGAGGGAGGAAGGTGGAAACCAATCAAGGAAGGAAGGAAGATGGGGAACAAGGAAGGGAGGGAGGGAGGGAGGTGGGGACCAAGGGAGGGAGGAAAGAAGGAAGGTGGGGACCAAAGAAAGCACAGGGAGCCGTGGCCACAGGTCACCCCTTGGAAGAGGCGATCTGTGCGACCTTTCACCCCCCAAGCTCCCCAGTGGTCATGACGGCTCACCTGCCAGCCCACCCCAAAGCTCCTTGGCGGTGGCAGAGGCCTGCTGGCTTGCCCACCCCCACACATTCCCCTGCAGTGCCGGTGGCAGCAGACCACCCATCCGCCCAAGCTTCCCAGTGGTGCTGGTGGCGCGGCCCGCCCAATCACTGCCCGGCGTGTGTGCCCAACCTCAAAATGTTCCCGGTTGTGCTGGTGGCGGCGGCCCACCCGCGCGCCACCCTGCGCACGCCGAGCTTCACAAGGTAGCGGCAGCCCACCTGCGTGCCTAGCTTCACAAGGTTCCCAGTAATGCCGGTGGCGGCAGCCGGCCCGCGCACCACCCCCGCCCGTGCACCCCGTCTCACATGGTTGCCGGCCGTGCTGGTGGCAGCAGCTCGCACGATGGCTGGCTGGCGGCCCACCCAGCCCCACAAGCTTCCCAGCGGTGCTGGTGGTGGTGGCCCGCCCCCTCGCCCACCCACCTAGCCCCACAAGCTTCTGCTCACCGGCCGGCCGGCCCGCCCAGCCCCTCAAGCTTCCCGGCAGTATCAGTGTTGGCGGAAGATTTTAAAAAAACATGGGGCAAAAGACGGGGAGGGAGGGGTGGGCCAGCCAGGCGCAGGCCACTCAGAATGGCCTGACGGGCCGGATTTGGCCCCCGGGCCGGACTTTGGGCAGGCCTGTTCTAAGCTGTTCTTCCTGAGACATAGGTGCAACTGCAATTAGACATGCAAATGAATTAGACCAGAATACAAGCAAGATATGAGAAATGCTTACGATAGGTCAAATAAACCATTTAAGATCACTGCTTTTATCAAAAAGGTAAAAAGTTTTGGCTTGTGGGTATGCATTTCATTTTAAATGGTGCATATGAAACTAGGCCAAGCTGCAGTCCCAACTTGACTAGGTGAGCTTTACATCCAAAATGGATGTGGCACAAGACTGAAGTCCTGTTCAGGCATTCAAAACTGAAGCCATATTCAGGATTAATTTGGAAGTATGAGCAATGAAAGAAGTTTAACCCTTTAACAGACGCTGCCCAGTTCAGACAGTCCTTCTCTTATAAGCAGCAAGATATGCCTGAACAGGGCTTCCGCTTCCAAGAAAACGGAGAGGGGGCTGTTCTCTCAGCTTCTCTTTTCCAACTGCATGTGCTCAGAATTAAAATCGTAAGAAGGAAAAGAACTGCTGGAAAAGGCCTGGTATTAAACAAACAAGTAAGAAGCCAAAGGTATTGTATTTTCCTTCTCCATCAAACAAAGAGAGAGAGAGAGAGAGGCCTTGCTGTTTTTAAAATATTGGCAAAAGGAACACCGTTTTGATAGGGGCTCATTAAGTGGTGAAAGAATGTACAGTATCTATGCCAAAATTCAACTGAATCCCAAACATTGTTGACATCATTTCAAAAGTAAAGCATTTGTTACTGCAAATAATGAAGCAAAATGTGATTACCCAACAAAGGGAAAAAATTAAAGACTGCAGTGTCAAAAAATCCTTAATAACACTCCTCAAAAAAGAGAGAAAACAAGCAAATTATAAACTCTCTTGCAAATGTAATGTCTTCTACAACCCAATTTTAATAATGCTGAGCTAGGAAGCTGAATTGTCTAATTACACCGAGTGAGTGAGGCAGCCAGTATTAAAAACAATGGCAGCTTCTAATTAAGGAGGGAAGGAGAATATCCATTTCCCCCATTCCTAGCCCCAATCTCTGCCCCAGATAATTACTTCATTTTCCTGTTACCTTTGTGATGTAGGAAAGGGTTAATACAAGACAGGCTCAGAGGTGTTTCTTTGCCAGGCACTGAGGAGAATCTTTGTTCATCTAACTTTTCCTCTCATAGGGCGTTTATACACGACCCCTAAACTCCGGGGCAAATGGCTCCCAGCTCCGGAGCTTAAAAATGTTTACCCACCAACTCCGGAGTTAACAGGAAATTAAGTGCAACCCAGCCCACTTTAGCGAGTCCCAGCGCAGCTTTCAGGTACCTGCTTTTTGGAGGTGACTATTATTTGATCCGGTGTAAGGATAGTGAGTGCGGGGCTCTCCTTGCTTCTGTTTGTTGTTTTTTTGGCTCCTGCCCCTTTAAGAGCTACTTTTACAGAGACGAGAGGCAGAACGAGCTGAGCGGCATGCTTTTCTTTCTCTTTTTCTCCCTCCCCTCACGCAGCCAGCAACCAGGAAGTGCGGAGGGGGGTGGGAACGCCCAAAGAGCGACGAACCCCTAAGATCTCTGGTCTGAATTTAAGTGGCCAGCGGATCTTAGGGGTCGTGTAAAAAGGCCCATAGTTAACAATCAACACCCCCACCCTGGGTCTCCAGTAAAATGGAGAGTCCACCCATTATATGTTATGGTCTGACAGATGTTTGAGAATCCTCCAGGTATCTGCAGTCCCAAAGAAGACAGCAACCTCACTGTGTTTATCAAGCCCCTGCTGTGTCATCATTCAGCTTGGTGGGACATCCAGACATACGGGCCTGCCCCCGCATGTAGGTATCTCTGCGTGACAATCCCCTGTATAGCTCTCCATTTAGTTTTTGCTACAAATCTAAAAGTACATGGCAAGCATATAGAACTTGGGGCGTTTATACACGACCCCTAAACTCCGGGGCAAATGGCTCCCAGCTCCGGAGCTTAAAAATGCTTGCCCACCAGCTCCGGAGTTTACAGGAAATTAGGTGCGACCACGCCCACTTTAGCGCGTCCCAGCGCACCTTTCAAGTACCTGCTCTTCCGTCCTGAAAACTCCTTGATGCGGTGTAAAGATAGTGAGTGCGGGGCTCTCCTCCCTTCTGTTTCTTGGTTTTTTTTGGCTCCCACCCCTTTAAGAGCTACTTTTACAGAGACAGGAATCTTGCCAGCAACAGCGAGAGCCAGAAGGAGAGCCAGAAGGGAGGTGAGGCACGATCTTTTCTTCCTTTTTTTTCTCCCTCCCCTCACGCAGCCAGCAGCCAGGAAGTGCGGAGGGGTGGGGAAGCAGGAAGAGTGACGAACCCCTAAGATCTCTGGTCCGAATTTAAGTGGTCAGCGGATCTTAGGGGTCGTGTAAAAGCGCCCATAGAGTGGTTCCCCCGCCCTTTCACAGTTCATATACTGCAGTCCCGCTATATCGTGGGACCCCAGTATATGAAAAAAGCCCCCCTGGGGTAAGGGGCAAAGGCCTGTATATACCCCAGGACTGGGGCTTCCGGATCGCCAAAAATCAGGGCCTGTCGGAGGCCTTAGAAATTATTTTCAGCAATCTGGAAGTCATTCCGGTTTAGCGGAAGTCACTTCCAGTTTGCAGGAAGGCCCTTTTGGGGCCTCCAGAAGGCCCGGGAAGGCCCTTGCAGACCCATTTGGGGCAGCGCCAGGCTGGGGGTAAGTACAAGAACCCCCAGTTAAGCCCCCCCAGGTCCGACCCAACTTGCATCCACATATCACAGATTTTAAATGATCAGGGGTCCCCCCCCCCGCGATAGGCGGGGGGTGTCGCTACATATGTTTTGCTGGTTTTGCCACAGAGCACTCCCTTAATATCATAAGGTCATTGCTGATTCCAATCTGATTCCCATTTCTGGTGCCAACTACTGGACAGGTTGTATGTAATCAGAGAACCACTGGGGCTGCATGCTCTAATATTTCAAGCCGTGCAATCAAGACCGTTCGAAACCTTTCCAAGCCACCATCTACCTTTATTCTCACTGGAATTTTGAAGCAAATTTTGAAGCAGAATAGAGGACTTCTTGGCTGAATGTGGGTTGCCCTCACATCCAAAATGGACACTCTGCCCATTGCAACACACACTTTCCCAAAAGCGAGGGCATGAAGGTAACACAAAGCATAGCAGCTGACCTTTATTTCCAAGCGTGAAGAATCAAACAGAACTTGATTACATAAGCTTAGGAAACAATGCATATTCAGAAAAGTAACCACCCTGGATAACAGAAGAGGGAAAACAGGTGAGGGGTAGGGCTATTGTATAGACCTCTTGACCTCCCTTTTTTTTTCTTGGCACTGTTCAGATGCATCAAAAATAGCATACTGTACTTACCTTCACCCACATTAATACAGGAGATGTTACTGCCAATCTGTCGTTATGAACATAGATGCCACCTTGAGTGCTACAAAAATAGAAAAATAGTATTAAGTCATTTACTTTACTTTGCATTTGCATCTACAGTATTTCATAGTATGGTCATTTCTGGTCAAGTCACACTAGTGGGCCGCTGCGCTTAAACGGGGCAGTTAACCTTAACAGGTTCTAACTAGTTTTTATATTTGTATACAGCACCAATTTCCCAAAGGGAAGTCTGGGCCGTTTACATAAAACAAACATGTGAAAACCAAAGATAAAAATCAAACATAAATGAAATAAAACAATAAATAAAAGCAGACAAATAGCCTGGCATGAGGCAAAACCCAAATAATAGCAGATAATAAATAGTAACACATCCTTTATGTATCTTTGAATGAGGGGCCACAACTTGGGAAGTTTTGGTTCTCTAAGGGCCTTTTCACACGACCCCTAAGATCCGCTGGCCACTTAAATTCGGACCAGAGATCTTGGGGGTTCGTTGCTCTTCCTGTGTCCACCCCCCTCCGCACTTCCTTGATCCTGTCTGCGTGAGGGGAGGGAGAAAAAAGGGGACAAAAGAATACAGGCTCACCTCCGTTTGCCGGTCCATGCCTCCCCAATCCTGATTCCTTCTCTTAAAGGGGCAGGAGGCAAAAACAACAACAAACAGAAGCAAGGAGAGCCGGGCACTCACTCCTTTACATCCGGATCTGGGATTTTTCACCCTCCAAGAGCAGGTACCTGAAAAGTGCGCTGGGACGCGCTTAGGTGGGCGTGGCCGCACTTAATTTTCTGTAAACTCCGGAGCTGGTGGGGAAACAATTTTAAGCTCCGGAGCTGGGAGCCATTTGCGGCGGAGTTTAGGGGTCGTGTACAAATACCCTAAATCAGTTGTTCTCAATCTTCCTACCCCCAATACGACAGAAACAGAGCTGAATCAGAATTTTATAAATTGTAAAGTGAACTTTGTAAGATGGAGTATGACAAATTATTTCCTGTCTATGGTGCCCCTCAAATGTGCTAGGAGCCGCCGCCCCCCGGGGGGGGGCGGGGGGACAGCCCCCTCCTCCATTGAGAGCGGCTGCCCAGCCATAGATGTGGGTGGATGTAGGCTGCTAGGAGTTAAGTTCAACAATATCTGAACAAACACAGGCCCCTCATTCTTGCTATAGAATGATCCTTTTTGCAAGATGCACGCAGGTGCTAGGCCGTGATTTCAGGCGATATGCAACACTGGCAGAGAGAGATGTACCTGAATTCTGGAAGCTCTTTGTCAAAATTAACATTATTCTCATGGATGACTCTTAGTTGTTCGTCTACAGCAATTACTTTCAGCTGGAGAAAAAAGAAAATACATCATTAATTCTAAAATGAAGAGAAGTCCTCCGTATGGAAGAATCAATAATTTCTATGTGATCAGTCACTGAAAATAGCAACTGCCTTACTCCGATGTTCAAAAAGCGATCATCTCTGGTTAATGTTCCACTGCCTGAGTGCAAATTAAAACATCACTAAATAGAGACTGGAATTCCCATAGACTGTTTAGAAAAATCACTGCACAGTTTCCAAAGTTCCTCTTGCCCTTTCTTGTTCAGTATGGAAGATTTCTTCCTTTTCAATATCATCTTTACACAGACATTTGTGATGTTTTGACGTAAGTTAATTTCAGGTAAGGACAAACATTTTTGACAATGAACTCTCTTTATTAAACGAGACAGAGGAAACCTTGTTCTCTCTTTCACACCCCTTCTGATTTCCAGAGACCTTAACCCCTGTGTCAACTCATACTTAAGAGGCTGAAATTCCACCAGTAAGCAGCAACTAAAGCAGGTCCATGGGCTCAGTGGGGGTTGGGCAGAGACAACACTTATGTAAGGGCCCCTGATTCAATGGGCCTACTCTAGCCCCTAACTTAGCGACTGGATTTTAGCCATGAACATCTAACACACACACCCAACCCATCCACGCCAGTCCTAGCCTTTGCCAACATATCTTCTCTGACCACAACTTCCTGAAGATTGCACAGGCCCTGAGAGAAGCGTTTCCCTTCGAGCATGGGTAAAGTGTTTTTTTCCCCTTCCTCCTCTGGGTGGACAGAGCCACGATCAGAAGATGCAGGAGGAGGAGGAGGAGGTGAGGAAAAGATACTCCACATTGGGGGGAAGGTGTCTACAACACACACATTTGGGAAATACAGTCCACATTAGGGAGGAAGGTGTCCACACACGCACGCACGTACGCACTCTCTCTCTCTCTCTCTCTCTCTCTCTCTCTCTCTCTCTCTCTCTCTCTCTCTCTCTCACACACACACACACACACACACACACACACACACACACACACACACACACACACACACATTTGGGAAAGATACTCCACATGGGGGAAGGTGTATACACACACACACACACACACACACACACACACACACACACACACACACACACACACACACACACACATACATTTGGGAAAGATACTCCACATAGGGGGAAGGTGTACACACACACACACACACACACACACACACACACACACACACACACACACACACACACATTTGGGAAAGATACTCCACATGGGGGCGGAACGTGTACACACACACACACACACACACACACACACACAGAGAGTGGCAGGTGCTCTGAGCCCCCGGGTGCTTGTCCTAATTTAAGGGGCGACCCAGAGCGCCTGCCCGGGCGCACCTCCCCGGGCGCCGAAGGAGTGGCTGCCGAGCGTCCCTCCTGCCTCCTCGCCCCTTTTTCACGGGGCAGGACGCGGGGAGGGTCCGGGGGGGGGGGCGTAAGTGTTTTTATTTTTGGGAGGCTGGTTGTCACCTGCTGCGTGCTGAAGTCCCATCCCAAATAGCAAGCCTGGGCCGGCGCAGCCATGGCGGCGGGCGTCGTGGCAGCGCCGCCTTCCTCCTCGCTTCTCCCTCCTCCTCCTCCTCCTCTTCCTCCTCTTCCTCGTCGCGGGGCCACCCGGCCGGCCTGCGAGGAAGCGTTTCGGCCGCCGACCTTTGCCGGGCACAAAACGGCCCCCGCGAACCTTCGCCCCCGGTGGAAGTCCTCGACCCCACCGCCTGCACGATGCATTTATTAACTCACAGCCCTGGCTGGGGCCGAAAGGCACCCGCCTCCAGACCTCACAATAATGTCCGGCCTTGTTGCCTTTTTCCCAGGGGATCCCGCCTCCTCCTGGGGTACCCCGTTTCCCCAGCATTTATTGCTTCCCCCCCCCTTCCCAGGGATCCTGCCTTCCCATGATGTGCCCCAAATAGGGCGGCCTCAACTTCAATGTTTATTTTCACCCCCTCCAGAGATACAGTGGACCCTTGTATAACAAACAGTTTGTATAACATAATATCTGTACAACATAAAAAATTCCGAAGATAGGGGAAATTCGTTTAACATAATCGCCTATGGGGAGAATCTGTACAACATAAAAATGGGATTACTCAGTTTTGAATGCATTCCTATGGGAAATTTGTATAAAGGAAAATTTACTTAACAGAATTTCATTTGGAACGAATTAATTCCTTTATACAAGGTACCGCTGTAATTCAGTCTTGATTCGCTCTGGAACCTCTTGGGACATCTGACTCCCTTACCAATTCTACCTGACACCGTGTGCATGGAGTTTTCTATTCGTGCCTAATGGAATCACTGCCTAAAACTGTGGCTTCGTATTCAAAAATGGATGGGAACGTTGATAAACAAGGAGCTTCAAGTCTGGCATCATTTATTTAGTTGGTTCCTTTGAAGTAAAGGGTCCGAGATGCAGTCCAAACAAAATAAAATATAAATGTAAAAATAACCCATATAATATATCCCGTTTGTAAAAAGATAGCTGGCAACCACACTCAGTAAAATATAAAAGTACTGGTAATAAAATGACAGTGGGCATGCATTAAAACTTCTCTAAAACAAGCTGGACTTTTTTTTAGCGTTAATGAGTCAGTTTGACTGGTATTTTTAAATAGGTCTGGTAAAATAAATCCAGTGATTTGGGGGAGTTAATTTTTTAGTTTTCCTAAAATAATACTAGACCCATCCAGATCCAAAGGGCTTCCTTTTATTCTGTTTTCTTCCACCTGTCCATCAGTCTGTCTCCAAACAAGACAAAATAATGCACCCAGAAATGAAATGGGGAAAAAAAACAGTCCTGAGAAATAATCACAATATCTGTGTATGAGGTAAGAAATAATAAAATAGTAGATGAATTAATAAAGCGTAAGAATGTGTATTACAAGATCTGAAAAGTGCTTATTACGTATGTGGGTAAAGGGTATATTTACATATCTGCTCAGAAGTCCCATCAAATTTGATTACACTTTCAGTTGGGGTGGGGGAGAGAGAGAGAGAGCTCAATGTTGACTACATCCAAGCACTCTGAGTCTAGTGCAGTGTTTTTCAACCTTTTTTGGGCAAAGGCACACTTGTTTCATGAAAAAAATCACGAGGCACACCACCATTAGAAAATGTTAAAAAATTTAACTCTGTGCCTATCAGACACACACAAACACACTTCTCACCCCCCCCCCCAAAAAAACAAATCCATCCTCCAGCCCAGGCCCTCCCAAGGCATCCCTATCAAAATGTCCGCCTGTCCTCACCTTCCCCCTCCCTCCTCCTGGCACTTTTTTTCAGAGGAACTTGCAAACCCAGGAAGGTGGGGCTGGGGGAGGCTCTTCATATACGACCCCCCAACCCCCATCTTTTACCCCTTCCAGTATAAGCCTCCCTTCTCTCCCCCGCCCCTGCCTCCTTCCAGCCAGGAAGCCACAGGGCCCGGAAGGGACCCCCCATCCCCGTCTCCTCCCTAGGTCCTAGGAATCCCCTCCTCAGGCTCCCACGTCCTCCCCTTTATTTACCCCCCCCCACAAAAATGACCATTGTCAACGGCCGCCCGCTCCCCACCCTTAAAAGAGGGGTGCACACGCGCGCTCCTACCTGGCTCGGCAGGGGCGCGCGCCCACCCTCGGGAGGCAAACAGCGAGTGCGCGAGGCGGGGGAGGGAGGGAGGGGGGTTCGGTGAGCGAGGAGGAGGAACCAACCCCAAGAACCTTTAAGAGCGGCTTCTGGAGCACCCTTCGCCGCAATGTGCCTGTGCGGGTCTCCCGGCTCTCTCTCACTCTCTCGCTCTCCAGTCTCCTCCTCCTCCTCCTCCTCCTCCTCCCTTATTTTTCTCCTTCCCTGCCCACGGCCAGCCATTCCTCGCCGGCGCACAAAGCACTCCGGGAAAGGTAGTCCGCTCTCCTCCCCAGGACCGCGTCTCAGACCTGCGGGAGGAACTACATCTCCCAAGGAAGCCTTGCGGCAGCCGGATTCTATCTGTACGCCCCGCCTTCCTCCGGCTCGCCGGCGCCGTACCGCTGCCTTGGTCGCGAGCGGGATGCGGGGGGGCGTTGCTGGTGTAGGGAGATTTTTTCCCACGGCACACCAGGCAACATCTCGCGGCACACTACTGTGCCGCAGAACAGTGGTTGAAAAACACTGGTCTAGTGAACTTTTGTAGCCTTATGCATGTTGAGGCAACAGCTAACCTGTTATTTTTGTGGCTCAAGGTTACTTTTAGTATTCCCAATTAAGTAATTGCAAGAGAGATCTGATAAAGAAATTCACTGTTTATTCAGCCAAGTAAACAAAAGAAAAGAGACTGACAATCCCAGACAACTCCAGGAAAAGCCAGCAGCTAGTAACATATATAATTACATATCAGTTTCGTTTTAGTTACAAGTCAGAGTTTGATTGATCCAACAAGTTCTGGTTTCTTTCGTCTTCAAAGGAATCATGCTCCACCCCTGTCCAACCACTGCTCTACTTCAAAGTAAAGTTACCTCACTCTCACCGGTAGATATCAGCCTTGGTGCTCCTTCGTTAGTGCTTAGACATCTTTCTCCCTTTCCTAACTTCCCAGGTCTGTTATCTCGCATTTTCCTTTGAAGCATCCAATTACACAATACACATTCAGTTCCCCAATACCTTACTTGTAATATAATGGGTGGTCATAGCCAAACAGGCGTTAGACTTCAAAAACCGATTAAACTGGGCAAACTCCAAAGGGGCAAGTATATACGTTACTTCTATATTTATGGGATTAATTCAGACATATATGTAGTAGCAGAACTGCTATAGTGTATGTCCAAAGAAGTGGACATGTCCATGAAAGCTTACATTAAAATGGTTGTCTTTAAGGTGCCAGGTGTTTTTTTACTTTAGTTCTGCTTTGTTTCGTTTCATTGGTTTTTGGCCTGGAATTCTTGCACAGACTAACACGGCTACGTCTTCTGTAACTATAAAAAGCCTGTGAATGCGGCAGCAAGGACTGCCTTAGTGCTGGTGAACAGCAAGCAAATCTGCAAATTCCACAAGGTGAGAGAAGATCCTGATGGCTACACAGCTCCTCAACTTGTTTTGCTTCAACTGAAGATCCTGTTGTAACACTCATCCACAATTTCCACAATTAATCGGTTTCTTCTTCTCGACATGGGCTGTAATATATACAGTACATTGGTACCGTGTATAAAGGAATTAATTTGTTCCAAACGAAATTATGTTAAGCAGATTTTCCTTTATACAAATTTCCCATACGAATGCATTGAAAACAGAGTAATCCTCATCCCGACCATTTTTATGTTGTACAGATTCGCCCCATAGGCAATTATGTTAAGCAAATTTCCCCTATCTTCAGAATTGTTTACGTTGTACAGATTCTATGTTATACAAACCGTTTGTTATACAAGAGTCCACTGCAGCCGTTGGCTATCAAATATTTTCTCAAGTTATCCATGGTTTGAAATCTGAACTAAAAACATGCTGGCCTACAGTTCAGTTCCTTAAAAGCATGTTTCACCCATGATTTCTTTTCAAACAACGTTTCCACACAGGTGTGGTTACATGTATATAATATATATTATATTACCTCAGAATTAAGATGAGGGGTCTTTGTGCAGATCAGAATAAAAGTGGAATGACAGAAAAGGACTGTGTGAAGGCTGGGAGGCCAGAATGTTGTGTAAAGCCATATTTACCATATTTTTTATGACAGAGTCTTGCATCTTTTAACAGCTGCGGTGCAGACAGAAATCTAGCAGCCCATGTTTTTTTCATCATGACATCTCTCTGTCTTTTTTTTTTTTTTTTGTCCTACTGCGGACATTCGTTTTCTTGCCGGATTCAACCTTGGCTTTGATTCTGTCTTGGTTAGTGGCGTAATGCTTTTTTTTTTGTCATTTTTTTGTGTGTGTTTTATACTGTATCTATATATTATTGTGTTTGTTAGGTTTTGATTGTTTATGATCGTTGGGGTTTGTTTGTATTTGGGTAGTCACTGTTGGGTGACATCTGTACACCGCCCAGAGTTCCCTATGGGAAAATCGGGCGGTTAATAAGTGTAAGAAATAAATAAATAAATAAATAAATAAATAAATACAGAACCTTGCCATTTGACCATGAGATCCTCTACCTTAAACAAAAACAAACAAAAAAGCATGGCTGTACTGCTCTTTAATTATCAATATCACTGGAGCATAGCTATGGAATTACAGTGGTACCTCTGATAACGAATTTAATTCATTCTCAGAGGCAATTTGTTATCTGAAACATTTGTTATCCGAAACATGGTTTCCCATTGAAATGAATGGGAAACCAATTAATCCATTCTGGAGGTCCAAAAAAAGGCAAAAAAGCTGGGGTGGGTAGGGTTTCCAGACCTCTTTATAAAATGCACTTTAAAGGCTTGCAGTGCTGCAACACACACCCCAGAGCACCCCACTGCAGTGCAATGCATACATGGACAAGAGAAACCAGCAAGACTACCCCAGCCTGTTCCCACCCAAAGTGCAATGAGAAAAAATGCAAACAAACAAACATAAGCAGGAAGAAAAATCCAGCCCATTTTTGCCCGCAGAGTAATTAAAAAAGAATGCAAACACAGAGAAGTGAAACCAGCAAGACTACCCCAGCCTCTTCCAGCCAAAAATGCAAAGAAAAACAGTGCAAAGATTAATAAAAGCTAGCTCTCTATTTTACCAAGTTCAAAAGGTCGAAATCCCTCAGCAAAACATGCCCAGAATGGCTCCAAAACACCATTAAAAATGTGCTAACTCCTCCCACCCCTCCACAAACTATGCATCCTGCAATGCATGGGCACACATTTTTGCAAGGCATTATGAAACATTTGTTATCCAAGGTAGACCATAAGGAACATTCACTATCCGAGGCAGCCCTATACCTGGAAATTTCCATTTGTTATCTGAAAACAATTGTTATCCGAGGCATTCTTTATCAGAGGTATTACTGTAATGCAGATTAAAGGTGCAGTAGGTGTTTTCATAATGCACTTGAGTCTGATCAGACTCTTCTTGATAAGCAATGTTAACTGATTATAAGCTATCCAATATACTTCACTGATAGAAGTGTATGCCAGTTTTCACCTTCTACAAAAATGACCTGGTCACCTAGCTGGGAGCTCTATAAAAGAGGAAGTGGCGTTTTCAACACACACAAAAACACCTATGAAAAATACAAATAAATCTTAAAGATGTTACAAGACTTCTAGTTTCTCTTAAAATAGTCTGAACGTCACTACCTTGATGGCTATTTCTGAGTTCATAGTTCTATCCCTGAATCTATATTTACAACATTCATAGTCTATTTACAAAAACAGAGGAAAACGAGCTGTGAGACTTTGTTGCATCCTGAGGAGAAGATCTTGTTCTCTTTCTTTTATACCCAGGAAATAAAAGTGATGCAGGGTGAGACGTGGAAGTGTTGTGACATTCTGTGCAACTTGGAAAGAGTAAAATTAACACAAATCAGCAATTCTTCCACAGCTGAAATGCATTAATGATGCAGAAGAGGTCATGCAAAAGCACACCATGTTCTAAAGGTCTCTGTGTCTCTTTATCTTCAGACTCCTTAATATCTAAGAAGAATGTAGAAGCCCATCCAAATCCTGAATACAAACCAACAAGAAGATTGTAATCTTAGAATTGCGCAGCTAGAGGGGACCCTGTGGATTTGCTTGTTTTTGTTTAAATCCAGCCCAGTGGAGAATTTAACTCCCAACCTCTGACTCCACAGTCAGAAACCTTAGCCCCTGAGCTATCCAGCAGTTCATTGTTAGTGTCTGTAGGTACATTACAGAATGTAATGGCTTGGGACATGAATATCTGACACAACATGTTTCCCAAAGGTCAGAGCTGGTCCAGACCCACCAGAGCTTCATTGGCCTACTCACTTCAGGTGGCCACCCCCCGGGAGGCCCACAAGGTTCCAACTCACAATCGGGCCTTCTCGGTGGTTGTCCCATCCAAGTGGAATAAACTGCCCGCCAAGATGTGCCTGGCCCCTTCTCTCACAGGTTAAGAAATTACTGAAAACATGGCTGTTTAAAGAAGCTTATAATATCTGTTTGTGCCCCTTGTGATTTGTTTGTTTTCTCTTAGTATTTGTTTGTGCCTCTTGCCGGATTACAGGAATACCTCAAATAACGCATGCCCCTGATAATTAATTTTTTGGATAACGAATTGCAATTTCTAGGTATAGGGCTGCCTCGGATAACGAATTTTCCATATGGGCTGCCTCGGATAATGAATCACAATTTCTAGGAATAGGTCTGCCTCGGATAACGAATTTTCTCTATAGGCTGCCTCGGATAACGAATTTTCTTATGGGCTGCCTCAGGTAACAAATTTTCTCAATCGGCTGCCTTGGATAATGAATTTCCAGCATGCATTGGTTAAAAAAAAGAGTTATCCTGGGCTGCATTGCACAAAAAAAAAGGTGTCTGTGTCATTTTCCTAGGCTCTGGATTGGATTAATTGGTTTCCCATTCATTCCTATGGGAAACCGTGCTTTGGATAATGATTTTTTTCGGATAACAAATTGCCTCGGAGAACGAATTAAATTCGTTCTCCAAGGCACCACTGTATTTTCCTTTTTTCTCTCTCTTTTGGTTTGTTTCTTTTTGATTTGTATTGGGATGTTTTAAATTGTTGTTCGCTTTACTTGTACATTGCCCAGAGTTCCCTTGGGAAAATCAGTGCGGTTTATAAATCTATAAATAAACAAATAAATAAATTATTTACTATAATCACAGTAATAAAATAGTGTAATACAAAAGTGGAGAAAATTGGACATAATTGCAGTCAAAGTGGAAAACTGCTCACATACAACAGTATAGCTTTAAGGATTACACTTGCTACAAAAAACAACATCTCCCAGCCTTTTGTGTGCTTGGCTCTATTCAGTAAGGTTTTGAGTTTCACTGTCGGTTTTGGCAAGGCTTCTTATGCTTGGCCTTAAGTCAACATCAGTTCCAGTTGAACAGTTCCTGTCACTAAGCCTGCATTCAGATGTTCAGAACACAGTGGATGCATCTGAAGCAAAGTTGATACCTCACTTGATTGAGATCAGCCGTTCCACACCAGGTACTAAAAGGGATCCATTCAATGCAGGAAACCAATTCCCTTGCATGTAACTATTTCAGATGTTACCTACACGGTTTCCTTTTTGGCAAGCATAATGAAGGAAGTGCTTTGCATCTGCCTCGTTTTGTCTTTCTTATGGGAACAGATGGTGAAGGCTTATAAATATATGAGTGGTATTTTCTTAGTGACTCATCCATCAAAGCAACGAGCCTCAGACTGTTCCGGGCAGCCAACCAAGATGGACGTAAGCATACTTGAAGAGCAATACGGCTGTCTAAAACAGAAGCAAAAGCTGCAGACACACGTTATTGTATTTAAAACAGGTACGTTTTAGACTTGCTGGCTGAATCTTGGAAAAATCAGGGGAACATGACACTCTTAAAAAATCTTCATTGATTTTAAAATGTCAGGAAGCTTGTCTACACCGTGAAAGCAAAATGCAAAGGAGGGTGTTCTCATCGTAAACAATCATTGTGGAACCTTAAAGACTGGCAGATGTATTGTGGCATATACCGTACATCTGTTACTCTGTGAGGTGCCATAAGAGTCATTATGGTGTTTGGTATAACAGATGGATAGCCCAGTCCTGTACATGCTTTCTCAAAAGTAAGCCCTACAGTGATAAATGGAGCTTACTTCCTGGTAAGTGCGCATGGAGTTGCAGAGTAAAACAGCTACTTTTATAAAACTGCTATATTCCACTAAACACATTTGCAATAGCTGACGACCCAGAAATCGTATGAGAATTATTCCTTAATATTGTGGGGGAGGGAAATCAACTTATTTTAAGAAAAAGGTGGGGGGAGGGCTTGAGGATGTTTATTAAATGTGGACCCAGGCATAACTTCACAAAAGCATAATTGGATAATAGTTTTTGTTATGACCAAAAGGACTCTCCATACGCTAAACGGAATAAGAAGAGGGAGTGGAGAAGAATGACTAAACATCTGTAGTTGGTAATAGAATTTATTTAAACAAGGGTACATTAGGATGAAAGCATGTCTGTAGTTGCACCAGGAGCTACTGGAAGCAAAAAACACAAATGACTGACACACATACAGTGTTACCTCTACTTACAAGTTTAATCTGTTCCGAATGCATGCTCAGAAGTCAAACAACTCATAAGCAGAGCAGCCATATCTAAAAAAAATTGAAAAATTGAAAAAAATAAAAAATGTAAGTAGAGGAGACTGCATCTAAAATTTGTAAGGCAGCAGTTAAAACACCAACTGTTTTCCGCTCTTAAGTCAAATTGCTCCTAAGTAGAGCCGCTTGTAAGTAATGGTACCACTGTATTTTGAAAAATATAACAGCCAACGGGTTTGTCTTCAGTAATAAGGAAATCACATATTAACCACATATTAATACATTATGTCTGATCCCTCTGGATCAGGTATATTGTTTGTAGAGAATGGTTAGTTTTCTGAAATTCAGAGAAACAAAAACTAAGCTCTCAGAATTTGTAAATTCTAGTTCAAGAGCTAAAGTTTTCGGTGGCAGATGATCTGCTGTACTGGAATGAAAAAAAAAAAACATAAAAGTTTATGCTTAGTATCCTCATTATTCCTCTAGGTCTTATAGTAATTTTTTGGGAATAATAATTTTTGGGTAATAATTTATATAACTATACACTGAAGCTACTTGTTACTCTGAATTCAAAATAATCATTGTGTCTCTGCTCAGTTATACAAATTATGTTAATTCTGAAAAATAACTTTCCAAGCTCCACTTACCTCCAAGTAAAAGAGAAACATGGCTCAAGATGTTCTTTTTCACCAACAATGTTTGATCCAATACATATCAAGGGTTGCCTCAGGGGAAAAGAGATGGTAGTTACTTCCAGATGGATGACTCCCCTTGCTAGCAATCCAAACACATTGTGGAGCTGTTCCAACTTTCTATCTTTGACATATTTTCTATTGCAAGAAAATGACAGCCAGGGGAAAGTTAGGATGGGTACCATTGGAAAATGAGACTGGATTGCTGAAAAAAAATTAATGAATTAGACAGGACCGATACCTGGGAGAAGGTTTATATGGCAGCATCATAGACTTGCTAGGTGATCAACCCATGATCTATAATGAATTGACAAGGTTTCCTGGTTCCTACTTTAACAAAAACAAGAACTCTACACACAGACCATTAGATGGTTGGAGTCTCTTAGGGCGTTTATACACGACCCCTAAACTCTGGGGCAAATTGCTCCCAGCTCTGGAGATTAAAAATGTTTACCCACCAGCTCCGGAGTTAAGAGGAAATTAAGTGCGACCCCGTCCACTTTAGCGCGTCCCAGCGCAGCTTTTTGGATGAGACAAATATTTGATCCGGTGTAAGGATAGTGAGTGCGGGGCTCTCCTGGCTTCTGTTTGTTCTTTTTTTGCGCTCCGCCCCTTTAAGAGATCTGAATGCTGCCGGGAACAAAACGGAGGTAAACCGGCATGCTTTTCTTTCTTTTTTCTCCCTCCCTCACGCAGCCAGCAACCAGGAAGTGCGGAGGGGGTGGGGACAGAGGAAGAGCGAGGAACCCCTAAGATCTCTGGTCCGAATTTAAGTGGCCAGCGGATCTTAGGGGTCGTGTAAAAAGGCCCTTAGTCTATAGCAAATCATTTGTAGATATTGGTATCAAAGTGTATGATTATAAGTAGCTAAACACATAGCTAATGGTATACTATAGGTCAGTGATGGAGAACCTTTTAGAGACCAAGTGCCCAAACTGCAATTCAAAACCCACTAATTTTACACAAAGTGCCAATACAGGAATTTAACCTGAATACAGGTGGCTGTGAAGGGACAATGTTGGGTGCCCACAGAAAGGGCTCTGAGTGCCACCTTTGGCACCTGTGCCATAGGTTCGCCAACACTGCTATAGGTAATTGCCTGCATGCTCTGCAGGTCTACTTTGTATCTAAGGGTTCATCTAAACCAGTGGTTCTCAACCTGTGGGTCCCCAGATGTTCCTGGACTGCAACTTCCGGGAGCATCCACCACTTACTGTGCTAGAAGGGGTTTCTGGGAGTTGCAGTCCAGGAACATCTGGGGACCCACAGGTTGAGAACCACTGATCTAAACTGTGAGGTTGTCTGTGGTCATTCTACGGTAACCCTGGATCATTCTGGTATTCTTTTACTGCATATCTGAATAGATCAACCTGGCACTGGCATTCACACATGGGGAAGACATTTGTTACTGGAGGTCCTGGGTTGCCCTGGATCATGTCAGTGCCACCTGTCCATACCCATCCAGAATTGTTGCCAAGGATCTCTCTCCCAGCACAGATTGCCATTTCCTTTTCTCTGTCTTTTCCGCTGTCGCAGGCATGTTTAGACTGGCTCTTTTGGTGCAGACTGGTGTTGCCTAAACAGGGTTGGATTGAGATCAGGGGTGGAGCAATATGTCATTGAGTTAGGCCCAAATGGCACAAAGAGAAATAGACAAGTTACAGGTGGAGGCGCAACAGGAGAAAAAGCAGCCATTGGGCAATACCAAGTTTGGAGAGGAAGAGACAGAAAGGGGGTTGTGCAATTTTCCACTGACTCCCCATCTCAGCAGTGGAGACAAAATAAAGGGATCCTCTCCTTTGCACCTTGAATACTGAGAGAGAGAGAGAGAGAGAGAAAGGCCGTTACTTCACGAAGTACTTCGCTTCGCAGCGGGATTGCCTTCGCTTTGAATGCGAAGCCGGTCACGTGGTCTCCCTTCGCCCCCACCCCTCTTTCTCTGGCCTCACCATGCGAAATTTTAGGATCGAATCCATTACTACCTCACGTGCTCCCTTCGCATTCGGAAGCTTACTTGCAACGTCCGGTTTCTGCTTTCTTTTATTTTTTAAAAAAAATTACCACGGCGTATCGATGCATCAATACCCGGCTGTCATTTGCGGTCAGAGGCGCACAAGCCAGCGGTCAAGCCCGGCGCTCAAAGGCCCCTGCGGTTGTCCCGAGGACTTGTGGGCGGCCATCGTGTTTCCCTGAAGCAGAGCAGCTGGGTTGGTTTTTTTGGGGGGGACGGGGCGGGGAGAGGCTTCTCTCAGCTTCATCGCCCTGTGTGCCCCGCCGCCGCTCTCTGGGTGGGCGCGCGCGGGGGTGTCTTGCAGCGGCGGCTCCGACACCCCCTCCCCCTCCCTCTGCGCAGCCCTTCGCCATCCCTTGCCAGCGGAGGGGCTCCGCTCACATCACCCGGGGACGCTTGCCCCCCCTCTGTTGCCCCTGCCCCGTGTACAGAAGGCAAGATCAAAAGAACGGGTTAACCGAAATATCTATGCATCGGCATTTCGGAGAAAAAGTAAGTTAAAAATAAAATAAAAATATATATTAACTGGCCACACGTGACTTTGGATGCGAAGGGGGATGCGAAGCGAAGAAGATTCCCGGCCTCCGGCAGGGGAATCTCTCGCCCCGCTTGGAGCACGGTTTAGGGGGCGTGGTCAGGGTGGCGCCGAATCCAAATAGGAGGAGCGTGCGGACTGAAGCGGTCGATTCGCACGGAAATTACGGCTCGCCGCGCAGCGAGAGGTTCGTGAAGTAACGGCCAAAGAAGACATGGGGATTGGAAGCAATGGAACCCATGACCTCAAGAAGTGGTGAGTGCTCCAACACTGGAGGCATTCAAGAGAAATTTGGACAACCACCTGGCAGATCTCCTTTGCTTTGTATTCCTGCATGGAGCAGGGGGTTGGACCTGATTGACTTATAGGCTCCTTCCAACTTCACAGTTCTATGGTTCTATGATTGGTTGAAGGTGCAAAGCAGGTTAAAAAGGAACGGGGTTGGTGCATCCAAACAGGAGACCTCTCCATCAGGATCCCTGTGTATGTGTGTGTAAAAATAAAAGAGACTCTTAATGCCCATTTGCTGCAGATCCACACACACACTTCTGTTCACGTTTGGCCTTCCAGCCATGTTCATCTTTTCCACTTCTCGTTTGCATGCGATGAACAAACAAAATCACCAAGAAAAGAGGAGGGGGAAACCAACAACATGTACCATTATGTGTTTTCTTAAGTGTCGAGTTTGCCAATATCCTGAAGCGTCTCATTTATTTCACAATACTGGAAGCTCAAATGGAATGAACTTCTGATAACTGCAAGGGTCAATTTTAGTACAGTCCCAGCCACTGCACACACTGGGGATGGACTAACCTGGAGCACTCCAATCCACACCCATAAAACAGAAGCCCCTGATGGGGGAATCAAAAAGGTGCAGGTTGAGGGGCGCTGGGGGCAGATTGGAGCAAACAGGTCTGCATGTCATGTGGATGCTGGGGAAAAAGAGGTGACCAGTTTGTCCCAACAGTGCCCCAAACAGGGGGAGAAACTCCTGTCTCCGCATGTTCACTTCACCTTTTCATCCTTTCTCTTCTTGATTTACACCCGATGTTCCCTCCAAGCTTCACAATGATACGGCCACACAGCCTGCATTGGTTCTGCACAACCAAACCATTGTCGCTGTACATTTGCTTCTGTTCATGGCCAGAACCCCACACATATGGGATAGGGCTCCCAACCAGCACTGGTGGAAATTAGAGTGAACTTTGTTCTCCAGCCTTTAGTTTTTTGCCCCAATATTTTCTAATATTTTTATTTTTATTTTTTATTTTTGTGCTATGCTGCAAAAGAGATATTTAAACAAATAAAAAATAGGAACAGGTGTTATCTATTCCATCGTCTTCCCATCTACTTCACTCTCTCCTCCCTTTCTTCCATGTTTTAAACTAACCCACTATTCTCAGACCTTCAGTTTTGCTTATTGTGTAAGTTCTCCTTTTTGCATTATTTGTGCTAAAGTAATAACATTTTGAAACAGAAGCATGTAGGAACAGCTGATATCCCAAGAACATGAAACAGGAGAGGCAGGAAGGCATAGAGGGGTGGCAGCAAACCAGCAGAAAAACATTGATAAAGAAGTTTTAGAAGATGTAGCCATGCTTATCTGTGCATGCCTATTAGGCATAATCCAACTAAACTAAACTAAACTAAACTAAACTAAACTAAACTAAAGCACATGGCAGTTTACAGATTAACTATTAGTCTGTGTTAGATCATCCAGTATTTCATTCCCCCCATATATCTGACAAAGTGGACCTGTCTACGAAAGCTCACATTAAAATATCCAATATTTTCCCATATAGCTGCCTAGATGCCCTAAGCACATCTGATCTCGCCTGATTTCGGAAGCTAAGCAGGGTCGGCCCTGGTTAGCACTTGGATGGGAGACCACCAGGGAATACCAAGTGCTGTAGGCACCTGAAGTAGGAACTGGCAAGCCACTCCAGTATTCCTGCCAAGAAAACTCCATGGACATGGAGTCATGAAGAGTCGGTCATGACTGTTGACGACACAACACACACACATTTTCCCATGTATTTTTTGTATAAAATTGTTAGACTAAAAATTGAGTGTTGTCTTATACGGAGAAGCAAGCCAAGGAGAGAACTGTGTGGTTGCAAAACTGTAATTTTGGGTTCAATAAGTGGGGGACACCTTACACATGGGGATGTCTTTGAGATGGAAAAATACGGTAATAGCTAGTCTTTAAGGCGCCACATGTTTTTCTATTTTTACATTTGTTGTGTTTCTTTAGCTATTGCTTGATATCCATAAGGAAATCCATCTAATGAAAGACACCTACAAAATGCATGGGACAGCAAGCATTAACACAGTACTTGGGCCTACATGGGCATATTAGGTACAGCCTTGTGTAGAGTAGCCGTAAATTATACAAATCCTCCTTCTGCCTGTCTTCCCTGCCTTGGTCATCATGTGGACACTGGGGAGAAAAATGATTCTTAGATGTCTCATCTATCATTTTACCACTCCTGTTAACTGACAGACCTGAGGCACCCAGTAGACTTTAAAAAGTATATCCTGCCAGCTTTAAGTTAAACCACCTCTGTCTGAAAATAAATGTTACATTTCTGTGATACAGCCGAGGCAGCGTTTATTGATAGTTATTTCTGTAACCTTCAATCCTTTTAGATTGCCATTCTCTTAATATTTGTTCAGAGTAAGCGCCTTTGAACTAAAATGTGTTAGAGACAAGATTGCTTTAAGAACATGACTTCTGGCTGGAGTTCACCTTGAAGTTTTATTGAATGTTACTGTGAAGGGCAGCTAGGTGAAAACAAGTTGTTGTGGCAGGTTCTGTATTTTAATGTATAACTAGGAGAGAATGTCTTACTCTGACTTACCGGTTATCAAATCATGTCATCGTGAGCCTTTCTAACCAATGTGTTCCAGACTTCTGAAGTATGACTTTAGACAGTTATGGAGCAGAACCAACTCTAGGTATATACCCAATTATAAACATGAGTTCAGAATCCATGGGGACATTTTCCAACGCGATCCCTGTAAAAGATCAAAGGGAATTACACAACAGCTGTCACATTCTTATGTAACCCCCGTTCATTTCAAGGAGGTTTGTGCCCAAATGGGATCCTCTGTCAGTCCCTCATTCCTTTATGAGTTGCTTTTTAAAATTTCCATATAAGAGATGTGAAAAGGCAACTAATACATTTTACCAGAACAAAAATAAATTTACTATCTTGACTTAAGGTAGACTAAATTAATTAAAATGTTGTTTTAAAAATAATAATAAACTCAACATACACAGCAATACATTCACCTGTGTGTGTGTGTGTGTGTGTGTGTGTGTGTGTGTGTGTGTGTGTGTGTGTGTGTGTGTGTGTGACCCCATGTCCATGGAGTTTTCTTGGCAGGAATACTGGAGTGGTTTGCCAGTTCCTACTCCAGGTGTCGACAGCACCTGGTATTCCCCGGTGGTTTCCCATCCGTACTAACCAGGGCTGACCCTGCTTAGCTTCCGAAATCAGGTGAGATCTAGGCAGCTAGTGTTGTTTAAATGTTATTTTATTTTTACTATAACTCCATGGATTTCCTGGGCAGCAAATTTTCCTGGCAAAAATCTGGCAGTTGGTAGTCCACAAACACAAATCTGTCTCTGGGAGCCCGAGAACAGGGCAGAAACCTGTAATACTACAACATTGCCACTAATGATTCTGTTCCTAGCAGCAGTACCGTTGGTTGCAATTTCTGAGTATTAAGCCTCCCCCCGCCCCACTCCAGTCCTGAAGCTCCTAAAGGCTTCCCCAGGGCAAAAATACATTCAGGTTAATGGACAACACTAACTCCTATGAGGTGGAATTCCATAGCTAAGCAATGTGTTCTATTAAGCTACTGTTATGTGCAGTCAAACTGGAAGTGTCGTATAGCAACCCTAATAAGACTTTCAAGGTAAGTGAGAGATTTAAGGAGTGGTTTACCAGTTCCACACGCCTAGTGAGTTTCCATGGCTGAGGAGGGATTTGAACCAGGTCACCTGAGTCCTAGCCTGTCACTCTATCCATTACATTGCACGTGGTATTTCCTTCCCAGTCATTCCGATATCCCGAATGACACTGACTTCTCGTGTCATGGCATGGAGAAGAAATCATTATCCATACACATTCTATCCACACTCTCATGATATCGACATGATTTTATAAAACCTGAATAATATGCACATATAGAATCATAAAATAGTGAATCTGGAAGGCAGCTTTAAGGCCATCATGTTCAATTCCCTGCAGTAAAAAAAAAAACAGGCAGCCATCAATCTGGCCCATGTAAGCACTTTCTGCTTTGTTCACCACTTTGCCACAACTGATGCTGTTGTTGCAAGTGAGAAACCAGTGGAATGGTTCTGCTGGTTCCCAGGCATCATAAGAACACATTTCTAAAGTGCATCAAGAGAGGATTGGAAGGGAAGTCCTACTTTTAATGGTGTTGGACACTAAAGCTCACCATTGCCTCCTGGTAACAGGTTTTGCTAGTACAGTGGTACCTTGTATAAAGGAATTAATTCGTTCCAAATGAAATTCTGTTAAGCAAATTTTCCTTTATACAATTTCCCATAGGAATGCATTGAAAACGGATTAATCCCTAATCACCACCGTTTTTCTGTTGTACGGATTCGCCCCATAGGCGATTCTGTTAAGCAAATTTCCCCTCTCTCCGGAATTTTTTATGCTGTAGAGATTTTATGTTATACAAACCATTTGTTATACAAGGGTCCACTGTGTTCAAAAATTTGAGCTCCTCCTCCTGTCCAGCAGATTATCATCCCAACGGCTAGAACGGTGAGCAACCCCATTTGTGATACGAATAATAAAATGAGGGTACATATTCTCTTCGCAGGTGAGAATGAGGCATCTTCTGGGGAGTCGATGGTCAATGCTGTTGTGATTAACAAGAAAATGAAAAAAGCAAAGACAATTAAAGAATCTGTTTCCACCAAAGACGTCTGCGTTGAGTGTCCCTGCAGTGGAAATACGCAAGAGAATTCACCATGGCGTATACATTTAGAGCTCCACCGTCTCGCACAAGGACAACAGCACCAGAACATTCCTTTTGATAGTGTCCAAGATAAGAATGAACAGATTAGCATTGAAAATCAAGAACTGTCCCAGAAGAGTGAAGAATCGTGTGAAAAATTCCTTAGAAGTACTGAACAATCCATAGGATTACTGAATCAGCAGGAAAAAACGAGTGTTACTAGAGGAAACGACAGCTCTAGTTCACCTTTGACATCCGTTAGTTCACCTGTTTGGACACATTCACAAATTTCAGCCCCAAAATGGACAACAGGTTCCAATAAGCTATATTATTATCCATTCCCTCAGAAAAAAATTCACAAAATTTCTGAAGCTGCAAAAAGAGTTGGACTTTATGTTTCCCGCTGAGAATATTGCAAAAAGGGAGGATGTGAAGGTTGATTCCCTTTATTTGAACAAAGGCATGTTTCTACTGGGCACAGGTATGATGTGATTTAATGGGACAAAGCAGAACTATTCTGTTCCCTATGGTAATGAAAGCTGTTGTGTCGGTACCCCTGTGCAGAAGCTCAGTCCACACAAATGTTCCCCTATGTGCACCCAGGTAACCAACAAAAGGCCACCACAACTCTGTTCAGGTTTGAAGAAGAGGAATTGTCTAATCTGTGTTCAGCATTCAGCAGAAAACCACCTTCTTCATCTTGCATCTTGAAGAAAAGGAACTTTTTCACTCAGATTTGTAGAATGAGAGAAACAAAGGTGGTAATGGGCATTATAATTCAGATCTTGCTTTGGGGTCTTCTCTCACATTAGTAGTTGGAGTTCATGGAATTTGTCTTCCACAACCAGTCTCAAATACTATCTGTCAGGGTCAGCTAGTTGTAGAACAAGGAAAATTTGGGTGAGCTCCCATAAATATTTTACCAAATAATGTTGATTGTCATGAAAAGCAACCAGTTTTGCATTAAGTTGCATCTAGGTTTGGAAAACAAATTAGCCCCCCAAGAGTTTATAGTTTTGGTATCTTACAAGCATCCAATGATGATTTGTTAGGAAGAAAAAGATGAGCAAGCTGCATCTTTGTTCTGATCGAGCTGGGTAAGTCTAATACTCTCTCAGTCATATAAACAAGCCAAAAACGGATCTCTAATGTTCCCTTTATGTTTTAAAGTATAGGTCTGACAGTTAAAACTGTTGTTTTTTGAGACATCATGCTAGACTTATTTGAATCAAATGCTAGTGCTTAGAGAGGGAACATAATCCTATAATATGCACATTTACCCAGGAATAAGCCATATTGATCTCAGTAAAAGTTATGTTAAAGTAGATGGTTTATGCTGTGCTATACAGGTGTAGAACTGTGCTGTTTATTAGCTGTTCTGACCAGGTAATATATGGTGCCATTTATAGAGCGATAGCAAAAATTATTATTAATGTAGATTATTGACATTTACTGAAATAAATTACATTCCCCCTACATACCGTACTTTCTAATATTAGTGAATGAAGCTTAGCAGTTATACCCTCCTTGCCATTGCCCCTAGGATTAAATGTAATAAATATATAAGTATGTTCCCTACTTATTTTTTTTTAAAACATCATTTCTTTTATGTGGTTCAGAGAGCACATATGAGTTCTTTGCTTCACTGAAATAAATTAATTGCTATGTAACATGATTTTTCAGTTCATGTAACTTGGCTTTCCCTTTATAGAAATGCTGCCATTTTCTGCACAAAATAAATAAATTAGAACTATATTCCTGTGGTTTACTGGCTCCATAACAGCTGCTTTGTTTGCTGCTTTTTTGTATAATCTGTTCTGCCACCAAAGTGAAATTACAAAAGATTGTGCTTTTCCATGCATACATTGATATTTGACATGAAGACACACAGGCTACATTCCAATATAGCAACAATCCATGGCTTATATAATTAGATATCTATACAGAAATGAAAATGTACGCATTCATCCTTCCTCTCATTGCAAACCAACAACAAAAGTTTACATTTTATTCTATACACAGAAGCTTGGAGAAGACAAGCTTGCATCTATAATAACAAATAAGGGTTTATTGTTACTGTATATCTGAATGAGGCCACAGGAAATAACAGTAATAACTTAACATAAGAACATAAGAACATAAGAAGAGCCAAAGGCCCATCTAGTCCAGTTTCCTGTATCTCACAGTTATCATCTCACAAACAGTAATTTTACAGTGGCCCCACTGTCTCTTCATACCACTCCCCTGCATCTGGTCCTTGAAGTACCCTGGTTTTAAGCCTGGAGATTACACATCTCCATCATGGTTTGTAACCTGTGATGGACTTCTCCAGGAATCTGTCCAATCACCTTTTGAAGGCATCCAGGCTAGATGCCATCACCACCACATCTTGTGGCAGGGCATACTTCTGTTAGCAGGGCGAAAATATAGACAATGTGCATTATTTCCAATAGCTACTGATGTGTTCCCAGCTCAGACATTGGACTTCCTTTTTAATTAGCAGGTAATGTTCAAGAGAACTGTAAGATACCACTGCGTACAATAACAATAATCTTAGAAGTGGAGAGCTGGAAGGAGCCCTACAGATTATCAACTCCTGTTCCTGTCATGGAGGCACAGTGGGGAACTGACCTCACAACCTCTGGCTCTGCCGTCAGAGACTAAGCCATTGAGCTATCCAGCAGTTCATCCCGCTATCCTTTTCCTGTTTAGCACTCTGCTTTCAATGAGTTGGAAGTGAGGGGTTCACAACACGTACGTCCTGTAGTAGTTTTTCTGCCTGTTCCTGAAGCTCCATGCAGTGCAGGTGGAAGCAACCTTTCTATTATCTTTCTTTCTTTCTTTCTTTCTTTCTTTCTTTCTTTCTTTCTTTCTTTCTTTCTTTTTGTATTTAGTGGTATTTTATCATCTCCCATTCGTTCCGTGGCTTGCACTGTCCAAACAGTGTACTATGATTTGTTTTCCCAGACAGTTTGGGTGTGACTCTTACAAATATTTTCAGTTTCCTTCTAAGGTCTGCTGCTGCCATCTCAGCTGCATTTTCAGTCTACAATGCCTTAGGAAACAGGGAGGAGATTTATGGCAGGTGTGGGGGCTGTTACTAGGAATATCTTCTTTAAAATTATCATGCATCCTTAGCTAAAATGCTGTGACTTCTGCATCCACAAGAATTACCTCCCATTTCCTACGCAATCTATTATTCCAACACTGCCTCCCAATCCTGGAATTTACACAACATCCGTTCCCCTTTCGAGGAAGGGTACTTACCTTATTGGCACTTGACCTTATTAGTAAGTAACTTAATGGTACTTTAGTAACAGTACCATATGATGCTATAACATTATTAATCTCTCCCTTCTCATCTATACTGATAAATATTTCAGGATTTGCCCCACAAATAACATAAATTAAAAGTATTTTTGGTGATCATGCAACACATCAAGTCCAGTGCAAATCAGACCATCTGCTTTCACTTCCAATTCTGAAGCTTTTCTTCTACTACTGGAAAATTCTAATTTTTAAAAGCAGGAATGATTTGAACAGTATTTCCCCTGTGTGATCACTTGTCTCCTTCTACAAAAGGATGGGAGCCAGGATTCTGGGTGGTCTTATGGTGATATTCTATTAAACTGGGGCATGATGTTATGGTACATTGGGAACACTCACCCTTGGAATCTTTCTCTCAGTGTGGTGGGGGGAATATAAGAAAAGAGAACAGGGATGTGTAATATCAAAGGAAATTGGCTATTGGGTAGGCATCAAATCACATCAGATTTAGGGCTTGTGTGGACACCGACAATGAAACAATTTGGGGTTGTCTTGTGGCCACCCAAATCAAATACAACCATAAAAGAGAATGCATAACAAACGAACGTAAAGACAAATTGTTCTAATTCCACTTGTCAATGGAGCTGCACCCTCAGTCAACAATTCTGCTCTGTGAAGATCCATATTCAACTGTCTATACAATTCTTACTACAGTACCACTACAATTTCACTTCAAGCCCCATATGAGGCTGAGTGACAGATATTTTTACCACTCACTGGGTCCTATGGGGCTATGCTTTTTATGCCGAGTGCAAACGTGATGAATTTTACATAAATCTGAACACATAGAGAGATCAAATAATAAAACAACAACAACAGTGATACAAGCACGGTCCAAACTGCATGGTACAAAATATGTGATCTGAATGCCATTCATAGACGCTATGTCAGAGTAGGAACTGCTTATAGAGAAAAAAATGTAGGCTGTAAATGTCTCATATAAGCAAATTGTTCAAGAACAGAGTCCCAAATATCTTTGTTGCTCAAGGTAAGAGACCCTTAACACAAAGAAAACAGCTCAATGTATAGTCTTTAAAACCCTAAAATTAAACACAATTCAGATTTAAAAACATAATGTAACTATATGATTGCCTCCCTTCAGAAATTCTCCAGCCTAAACCAAGATGGTAAGGACCGATTTCATCCTCAGGCTAGATGATACAATCATTTATCACCTTGGTTTATATAGTAGCTGCTGTGTCTGTCTTGCTCTTCCTTTCAAGAGAAATTTTGAAGCATGACCTCTTCTTAAACTGAACCAAATAGTCTGAAGAGATACACATATTAGAATACTGTACATATTTATGGAAGAAGCCTGTTATAGAAGAGTAGACGATAACAGTCTCTCTGTTGTGTTGCATGCTTTGGGGTTTGTTTTTATCAAAAATGGTACATTGTCTTTATAAAATCAGTGGGATTATACTTGTGCAAATATTGGATGCCTTTCTAAGCAAATTCTAGGGCCTTTTCACACGACCCCTAAGATCCGCTGGCCACTTAAATTTGGACCAGAGATCTTGGGGGTTTGTTGCTCTTCCTACGTCCCCACCCCCCTACACTTCCTTGCTCCTGTCTGCGTGAGGGGAGGGAGAAAAAAAGAGAGGAAAAAATGCAGGCTCACCTCCGAAGCCGCCTGGAGCCCCGTCGTCGTCCTGATTCCTTCTCTTAAAGGGGCAGGAGGCAAAACAACAACAACAAACAGAAGCGAGGAGAGCCCGGCACTCACTCCCTTAAAACCGCATCAGGGATTTTCACCCTCTGAGAGCAGGTACATGAAAAGTGCGCTGGGACGCGCTTAGGTGGCGTGGTCGCACTTAATTTTCTGCAATCTCCGGAGCTGGTGGGGAAACAATTGTAAGCTCCGGAGCTGGGAGCCATTTGCGGCAGAGTTTAGGGGTCGTGTACAAAGGCCCTAAGTTAATGACTTGTGTAATACATGTTACATCTTAATTACATAAACAGAGTCCAGCAATAGGATAATGGCCTTTGTGTGTGAAGTGTCAGAATTCTGACAATGATAAATTTAGGCAATTTTCTAGGAAGCCTAGGAAAGATGTGCATGTGGGTGGGGGAAAGACCAGTCCCTTAATTGAATTCGTACAATATTGTTGCAACATAATACTCATAGCTTTTCAAAGACCATAGTACAGTGTGATTTCAAAATCCACCAAGATAATATCTATATGGGTGCAATTAAGATTAACCAAGACATCACAAAATCTCCAGCAATGTTTTTCAGACATTTGGTTAATGCTACAAAGTATCTTGTCCAGCCTTTGATTTTTGAATTCTCTTGTTTAACTTCTATAATGAGAACAATATTTGGGGAGCCAGAATTCTCCCCTAGATACATGAAACAGAGGCACAGGTATGTAGACTGATGAGGTGGACTATATCATTAAACTATGGGATTAGGTTTGATTAGAACCTGGGTCCACAAACCCAACTATGAGATGGGGTTTGATTAAAAAGTAGGTCCAAAAACCCAAACAATTCAAGAGAGGGTTGATGAGGTTCATGTCTACAGTTGACATCGCCTCTGGCTACCTTTCCATCTGGTTTCATCAAGATTTGCATTTGTCGACAACCAAAGCTCCAGACCAGGGAAGTGGAAGCCACTCCCATAATTGTTTAGGGCTTTCCGAAGCAGTGTAAGAAAGGCCCTGAGACCCACAAAAACATATGGCAATGTCAGACTTTAAAATTGTCACAACCCCCTTCGTGGTTTCTGCTGCCAAGCGCCCCTCAGCATTTCACCAGGTGTCGCTGCCACAAACAAGGCGATCTTCTCGAAATGCTGTAAAAATTTTAAAAATCTTTTTATTTGCCCCCACGCGGTCCCACCCCACGGCTACAATGGAGGCCTTCACTCCCAGGAGACGGGTTGGGGTATCAATTATCGCCTTTATTATTGGTATTTACGACTATGACGGGGAAATAATGGAGGGCAAAGGTGAATTATCGCGTTGATTGTCGGTATTTATTATGAGCGGGACGAAAACGAAAGGGGAAGAAGGCCCGTGAGGCGCCACACGCAGCTCCCAGCCTTGGCAGAGAGAGAGAGAGAGGGGGAAGGCAACAACAGCCACCAGCCGCCTCACGCGACTAACAACTAAAATGGCGGGCGGGAAGGCGGGCGCACTTATAGCTCTCCAGCGGTCACGTGACCGCCCTCGCCCGCTCCGCCTCCTCCTGCGCCTCCTCCTCCTCTGCCCACCACAGGGAAGATGGAATTCCCCGTGTTTTTGCTTTCGTTTTGACGTGACGCAGAGAGGAACGCGGCGGCGGCGGCGGCGGCGGCGGGGGGGGGCTCGAAGCGGGGGGGGAATCAACGCCCCTGCGCGTGCGCACCAGAGCCTCGCCCTTGGATTCTAGCGTGGGGCAGTTGGAGGAGGGAGAGGAGGGGGGCTGAGAGCGCGAGCGCCAACGCCCGCCACACCTGGACGGCTCAGGTGAGTGGCCGTGGGCGGCGCTTCGTTGCGGGAGGGGGGGGAGAAGGAAGAGCTCGAGAGGGAAGGGGAGGGGAAAGGAGACCCCGGAGACCTCCATTAATAGGTCCCCCTCCCTCTCCAATAACCTTATCAATAACCCACCCGACAGGCCGAGAGCCCGCCAACCCCTTAAATGGACAGGAAATATCCCTTCATCCCCCATCCCCTTTTCCCTTTCCATGCAGAAAGGCAGAGTAATAATAATAATAATGTTTATTTATTTATTAATATTTATTTTAAAAAATAAAAATAAAAATTTATTATACTGGCTAAAATCACTTGACTAGAAAACACCATTATTTATTTAGTCAGCTGGCCTAGAGTGCCAACAGCACACAGCAGGCATCCCATCCCCTCTTTGGACAGCGATATAATAATTTACGTTTAGGAAGTGTTGGACTAGTGGTTTCTAATCCAAAATCTAGCATAGTTATCTTGTTTGCTGCTGTGTGAAGATGATGATGATGATGATGATATGTTTGGGAAGTGTTTGACTAGTGATTTGCAATACATAATCCAGCGTAGTTATCTTGTTTGCTGTGTGATAATTTGATGATGATAATGATTAATAATAAATAAATAAATAAATAAATTGTTAGGAACAGCATATATTCTACAAAGGTATCTCCAGAGGCTCCTGGAAAGAACTCGATCATTGGAGAAATAGTAGTAGTAGTAGTAGTAGTAGTAGTAGTAGTAGTAGTAGTAGTAGTAGTAGTAATAATAATAATAATAATAATAATAATAATAATAATAATAATAATAATAATAATAATAATAATAATAATAATAATGATGTGGTGCAGTAGTTAAATGCCTGTACTGCAGGTAAAACTGTGCTCACAACCTGGGGTTCAGTCCCAGGTAGCAGGCTCAAGGTTCACTCAGCCTTCCATCCTTCCGAGGTCGGTAAAATGAGTACCCAGCTCGGGGGAGGGGCACTGTGTAGCCTGCATACTGTATAATTAAACTGTAAAGTGCCCAGAGACCAGTTGAAGTGGTATGGGGTGGTATATAAGCAGACCACTTTGCTTTGCTTATAATAATAATAATAATAATAATAATAATAATAATAATAATAATAATAATAATAATAATAATAATAATAATAATAATAATAATACCCTTCCCTAGTGGGGAAACACCTACTTCCTCTTCATGGAAGGAGTCGTTTGAATGAGATGTTTCCCGGACCACTTCCCTGCCTAGGTGGTGTGTGCATGTAGGGGTGTGTGTGTGAGAAAGGCAGTACACATAACAGACCCAGTGCCTCATCCTCTTATGTCTTGTGTGTGATGCGTTTGTTTTTTAGTGTTTCTAGCTGGTGATCAAACGTTCTGGGGTGGCGTGTAAGTGTATTGCGTGTTATTAAAGGGGTTGATTTCTCCTAAGTAAAACACAAAACAAATGACATTAAAAAACAGAACAGATAAAAAAAGCAAAAACATGGTGGCGCCCTAAAGGCTGCTTATTTTAGTGTGAGCTTTTATGGATAAGTCCACTTCCTCAGTCATAATAAGAGAGAGATCGAGAGATCTTCCTGGCAATTTTCCAGCTGGTGCAGGGTCCACCTTTTGGATCCTGATACGCCACTTTGCCGAATCAACAGCATCTTCAGGGCGCAGACTGATGGTTCATGTGTCCTTTAATAGAGATATAATGTGGGAAATATTTATACATGGCATTCAAATACATAGATCATGGCTGGTTGGACAATAGAAAGTCAATAGGTATTTAGTGTGTGTGTGTGGAGGGGGTCTTTAGCCCCGTTGATACAGGTAAATGCCATTGAAGCCTGTGCTGTATATTACTGTATATATGCTCAAGCAAAATCCTCCATGGTGGGTCAGTCCTTTATTTAATGTAAGCCTTAATTAGTTGGGGCTGCAGTTCTATACCTGGTTCCCTTGGAACAAGCACCATGCAACTGAGCATGTCTTATTTCTGATTAGACAGGTGTACCATGGCAGTGTATGAGTACAGTATTTGTTTCATATGTATTCCACTTGGGAACTCCTATCTAAATACAGTAAATGTCCTTCACATTTATGGAGGCCATTAATTCATAAAGTTACCGTAAGTCATAAGCATCTTGATGACACATGACAGCTTTCTCCCACGAGTTTGCGGAAGAAGTCCTTCAAATTTTGTCCTTACATCAGGACTGTGACTTAGGTCAGGCTGAAGTGACCAAATCAACTCAGTTTCAAGGCTCATCAGAGTATAACCAACACTTCAGTGCTCTAAATTAGTGGCTTTCAAACCTAGGTGTTCTTGGACTGTAGCTCTCAGTAACTCCTGCCTGCCCAGCTGATCATAAAGGCTTCTGGGAACTGAAGTGCAGGAATACCTGGGTTACCCAAGATTGAGAACCACTGCTCTAAATATTAAACCATGCTGACTGTAGTCCTTGCCTTTAGCAGAAGACTAGTAACTAAAAGTACCAAGTAATATTCTCTTATGTCCGTGTTAAGGAGAATTTAACATTTGAGCTCAGGTTGCTGGTAAAAGACCTAGGGCAGGGGGAAGGGCGGGGAGGGGGAAAGTAAAAGTAAAACCTTATGCCATCTGAAGAGCCTTTAATATACAGTACAATCTTCAGCACTTGAAGGATCACTTGAAGTTGGACATGTTAGCTGAAACCAACATACAATAACCTTCCGTCTATCGCAGGGGTTAGGGACCCAACCCGACCCATGATCATTGAAAATCCGCTATATGTGGATGCAGGTCGGGTCAAGGCTGGGGGGTGGCACACAATGTTTAAAATGTATTTAAGCAACTGAGTCAAGCACTTGGCTCCATTGCTTAAAGACATTTTAAACATCGCACACCGCTTCTCCGGACCCACCCACCCCAGCACAAGCCCCGGGCTCCAGCTGATTTGCGCTGGGGTGGGGGAGAAAAAAACTTTATTTCCCCACCTCAGCGCCAATCAGCTGGAGCCCAGGGCTTAAGGTTTAAAAAGCCTGGGCTTTTAAAACCTTTCCCCCCCTTTCCCAAGCCCTGGGCTCCAGCTGATTGGCACTGGGGTGGGGGAGAGCAACCTTTTTCCCCACCCTAGCACCAGTCAGCTGGGGCTTGGGGAAGAGGGGGAGGTTTAAAAAGCCCAGGCTTTAAAAACATTTTCCCCCTCCCTCAGGCCCTGGACTCCAGCTGATTGGCACTGGGGTGGGATAGAAAAACCATTCATGGTACCACTGTACTGCGGTCCCGTGATATAGCGGGACCGCAGTATATGAACCACAAAAGGGCAGGGGACCGCTGTATCTAAAAATAGGCTTGTTTGTAGAGGATTCTCTTCAAAAGATCAGAAGTCAGCAAGCAAAGCCTTCCTCGTAATGGTAATGGGACAGCGTGACTTGTTTGGTTTTTGCCCATTGCACTAGAACAGCAAAAGGGAATACAGTATAACTGTTGCCTCTTAAGGCAAAACTTTGGGAAGACGTAAAACCGGTTCTCTCCATGAATGCATCATTGTCTAGCAGCTGATGTATCTGACCAGCTTAGCAAATCTTAAAAGATAAAATGTGGTGCACTTGCACCACTGGTTTTCCTATTGAAGCACTGATTCTTAATTTTGTCCATATCTAGGATGTTTGTGTGGAAAGAAAGAGTCTTTCAAACCATAATAGAAATGTTTTCCTTGTAATGTCTCCAGCAGTGTCAAATGTGTATGAACTAAATACAGAAAGCAAAACTAATCCATCTATTTTACTCCTTGTTACCATGTAGCAGATGGCGGCCGTTTTAAGATCTTTGCCAAATCTTTTAGCAGCCATAAATTAGTCTCTCTCCAGTCTTTAAGAGATTCTCCATACAGATCTCTTTCACCCAATGTTCAGTTTTTCTTTCTTTAATTTATTCTGCTCTTTAAGATTCTCCATCTTCCACCAGCTGCTGGGGGGGGGTCTCCTTCCCCTCATTGGGCTGTGCTTTCTGTTTTCCTGATCTGGTTCAAAGTGAAATGGCATGGCCAGGCAAGGAGGCGGCAGATTTGGCTGAACAGGTGGAAAGGATGGAAGTTAGCCACTGACCCTGCTCATCCATATGGGGACTGAAAGAGAAAAGACTATGTGAAGAAACCAGTACTTGCTTTTCTTCTGGCTTCCTCCGTGGCTTGCAAGTCCAGAAATATCAAAACGTTGGCCCGCTTTCATGAGCTGCATCTGTAAAATCTGGCAGCCGCTCTGCTTGCACTGGGATCATTGGCATTTACGGAGATGGGAGAAGGAGGTGGAGATGGCAGGGAAAAGTAGTGACAGCTGCAGCCCTAGGTCCACTTCCCCTGTGGAATGGTGGATTTTGCTTGGGGGGTGGGGTGGGGGGAAGTGGTTTAAAGATCTCAGCCTTTGAAACGTCTGTTCTCCTATTGCTTGTGCCAGTTTCTCCACTGGGCCTTTAAATTTCAGCTTGGTCCACTGACATTTGCAGGTGATTGTGTTTTACTCTTCTGCTTTGAAAAAACTTCACCTCATAGTGACTGTTATTAAAGTCATAAGAACAGCCAGTCCTCCTTGTATACTCACTCCCAGTTTAGTTAAAACTCCTCCTAAGGTTTACCTAGGTGCCCATGCAATATTCTTTTCGGATTCAAATTAGATTCTTTTTCTGGGATAAATGAACTTCCTACCATTGGCAAGGACATTAAGTTGTGTTTGAGTTAGAATCTAGTGCTTGAGTATTCATCTCCAGGGATCCAACTTTCATTAGGTTATTTCAGTGGTTGCCAGTATATGATTTCTTTTAGCCTGTCAGTGGCTTTGTATAAAATTGGTTTTACAGGAAAAGAACAGCAATATGAGCAAATAAAAGCATCACAATAAACCTTCAGCAAACATTTGTTCTAAATTCATTGGTGACTTGCTGTTCAGTTCATATTCTTTTGCGCTTGCTTATATATTCATTTTTTCCAATGTTCATTTTGTTTTAATTTAAAATCTGCATTGTTGACAGCCTGAAACTTAAATAGGCTAATTCCAAACTTACGCTGGATGGATATCAGGAATTTGGGCATCATCCTTGAATACTATTGCACAAATAAGACCAGAAAAAGATTGACAAATTTGCAATAGTTTAGTTCTTATTGTTTCCCGGCAGTGATAAGAGGTCCTAGAAACATATACAGTAGTGCTTCATTAGACAAATTTAATTCATTCTATGAGTCAATTGGTTTTACGAAAAATTCATCTTACTAGGCACTGTTTCCCATACGAATGCATTGGAAACCAATTAATCTGTTCCGGTGGGAATGGATTAATTGGTTTTGAGAGCATTCCTATGGGAAGGCTGTCTAAACCCCCCTCAAACAAGGGACAGTGAAAGGATGTTGCCCCCCCCTGAAGCCAACAGACAGCTGATTTTGACAGTTCACAGCTGTCAAAATAAGGTGTCTCTCGGCTGCAGGGGGGGAACAGCCTTTCGCTGTCCCTTGATTGAGGGGGCAGCCACCTCCTCTTCGCCCGTGTCTCTGCGCAGAGACTCGAATGAAGTGGAGGTGTCCTTGCTCTGCCCATCAAAGTGTTGGGCGCAACACGGACCCATAAATCTTTTCCCAGCCCATGCTGCTTGAAGGGCAAGCAGCAGTGGCAGATCGGCACCGCTGCTTCCCTTGCAAACAGCCCAGGCTAGGCGAGGATCAATGGTATCTTATAAGATGAATTTAAAAATTCGTCTTACGAGTTTTTCTTATCCCTGGAAATTACAATCGAGTTTTTTTGTCTTAAGGGGCATTTGTCTTATAATGTATTACTGTACTTTTAGAGGCATTTTAGGGAGATGTGACACTCTTTTATCAAGAAGAAGAAGAAGAGTTTTATAGCAGATTTATTACTAACAGCCATTTCACTGTGAGTGTTTGTGGATTACAAAATTCTTGACAAAGTAGGCTGCAATCCACAAAGGCTCACACTGAAATAAATGTGTTAATCTCAAAGGAGCTGCAATGTTTTTGTCTTTGTTTGATTTCTGGTTTTGATGTAGTTTTTTTGACAAAAGTCCAAATTTCTAGATTAATTAGTTATCCATTTGTAGCAGAAGCTGGTTTGCATAACTGCTAGACTTACTGGAGCCCTTTCCATACCCCTCAGCTGCTGGCCCTGCTCCAAGAAGATTTTCTATATTTTAAAAAACAGTTCCACCTGCTGAAAAAAATCAAATGACTGTGAATATAAATCTTAATTGTAGCATCACACTTAGAGTGTTTCAAAGGAAGATGAGCAGAACCATTAACTTATCAAGCTGTAGTTGTTAATGTGTGATTGGGTTCCACCTAGGAAAGAGTGACCTCCTAACAAGTCTTGTCTTTAGCAGCCAGGCTTAGCTGTTGCAGACTCAAGGATGTGGTTTTTCTTTGCAGATTCCTTTTTGTATTTGGTATTCCTCTCTTCCTGTTGCCTTAAATTTCCCCCAACCTTATTGTCTTTTCTAATGAGTCTTGTCTTATGTGCCCAAAGATTGATAGCCACAGCTTAGTCATTTTTCAGTTTAGGAGAGTTCAGACTTGATTTGATATATAGCCCACTTACAGTACAGTAGTACCCCCGTATCCACTGATTCAGTTATCCACAGTTGGCAGAGGGGGAAAATTAATATTTTAGCAGCCACAAAGCAATCTATTGTCACAAATAGCATCTTTAAAGCAAGCTACTGTCACAAACAGCAACCCTAAAGCAAGCTACTATCTCAAAACAGCAGTCATAAAGCAAGCTACTGTCAGGAAACAGCAGTTTGGGGGCGGGCAGGCAGGTGTTCTCTTATCCAAGGTTTTCATTATCCATGGGAAGGCCTGGAACCAATCCCCAGCGGATACTGGGGTCCTACTGTACTTGTTTTTCCATCTAAGCAATACAAAAGTCATGATCACGCACAACAATATCAGTATTGCTTAAAATAAAACCAGATGTATACCAGTTGAAATTTTCTTTGCTGGCTTTGTACTTCCAAAACTACCTTGGATTCATCTAGCGTAGTGTTCCCTGTGGAATAACAATTATTCTCCCAAGATTTCAGGCAGGAGTATTCTCCAGCCTTACCTGGCATGCTAAGAACTGAATCTGGGTCCTTCCTAGTACAATGCATACCCTTTCCTACTAAGCCACAGCTTTTCTCTGTTGCCTTGTTTTCAGCATGATCCCACTGGGATCTGAAAATGTGGAGCGTGCATTTTGATTGACTCAGGGGTAAGATTTCATTACTCATTAAAGTAACTGGCATACAGAGAGAGCACATTTTAATTTCTTTCCTCTGTGTAAGGATGGCGAAGGACAAGTATCTTGCAGCAAAACTGAAAAACTATTTACGAGAAGACAAGATCCAGCTATGGAAGCCTCCCTATACCAAAAGCAACAAAGATCCTGGTGAAGAATTGAAAGTAAGTGCTCCGTGGCTGCCATATCGTGTCTGTAATTGCTTCATGTTTTTTCTGCGTCAACTTAGGAAGTTCAGACTGCCAAAAGAACTGTTGATTCAATTCTATAGAGCAGTGTTTTTCAACCACTGTTCCGCGGCACACTTTGCGAGATGCAAAGATCTTCAGAGCAGAAGGTTTGAGTAGTTTAATATGGAGGTTAAAACTGTTACCCAAGCAGCAAAAAAAAAAAAAAATCCCTCTCCACATTGCTGGAATAGGCCAATGCAGTGGTACTCAACCTGTGAGCCCCCAGATGTTCCTGGACTGCAGCTCACTGTGCTGGAAGGGATTTCTGGGAGTTGTAGTCCAGGAACATCTGGGGACCCACAGGTTGAGAACCACTGGTCTAATGGAATTGCCTGGTGTTGCCTGGTGTGCCGTTGGAAAAATTGAAAAATTCGAAAGATTTTTTTAAAAATGTTGAATTTTCACCCACTAGGCGGGCGCCGGACTGTGTCCTGGGTATGAAGGAGTGGGGTTTTTGACCCCACCCTCAGCCAGCAGGGGCGCCGATTGGCGCTCCTCAGGGGGACACCCTCCACTTTTCTGATGTCCGGGCTGTGATTGGTCAAGACTCCAGCCTGGACCTATCACAGTAGGTCATCATCTTCCGACTTCCTTCCTGCCCGAGCACAGTGTGCGCAGCAGCGGAGAGAAGAAGACGTCGCGACTCGAGTCACCAAAAGGCACAGAGTTAATTTTTTTAACATTTTCTAATGGTGGTGTGCCTCGTGATTTTTTTCATGAAACAAGTGTGCCTTTGCCCAAAAAAGGTTGAAAAACACTGCTATAGAGGTGTTATTGAATCTATCATCTGTTCCTCTATAACTGTCTGGTTTAGTTCTGCAACTAAGCAGGGCAGACATAGACTTCAAAGGATAATTGGAACTGCAGAAAAAAATTATTGTTACTAATTTACCATCTATTGTGGAATTGTATACCACATGAGCTAAAAAGAGGGCGATGAAGATATATACAGATTCCACACATCCTGGACATAATCTGTTTCAATTGTTACCCTCAGGGTGACGTTTTAGGGCATTGCATACTAGGACAAGTAGATAAAAAGATAGTTTATTTCCAAGTGCTATCAAACTGTTGAATAATTAATTTTTCTTTCTTCCTTTTTAAATAATAGGTTATATTGTATTGTTGTACTGTGTTTTTATTGTTGAATATATGATTCTTACATTCCCTTCTTATATATGGAGAGCATTTTTTACCAAAACAAATTCTGGGTGTGTCCAACCACACTTGGCCAATAAAAGGATTCTGATTCTGATTCCTAACAAATGCCTTTTTATTGTCCTAGGATCTTGCGGCCAGGTATTCAGCCAAGCTAAATTACAATGACAATGAAATAGAGGCCCTGCTGGAAGAAATACGCTGTAGAGCAGTGGAGCGGGGAGCAGGAAATGAAGCTTATAAGACAACAGGGGTTGCAACTCTGGAAGTGGCCTTGCCTAAGAGGATGGGTAAAGTAAGCATTGTTTTTTTAAAAAATCATCCATAGATTCCAAGGGATCTAAGATGTGCATAATGGATGGGGAATGAATGAAAATATTTTTGTGCTAAACAGGCAGATATTTATTTATTTATTTATTTATTTATTTATTTATTTATTTATTTATTTTACTTTTATACCACCCATCTAGACCAAGGGCTACTCTGGGCGGTTTACATGACATATGATAACAAACAAAGGAATACATTTTAAAAACCAAAATACAAGGTACATAATAAAATAAAATATACATAAATCAACAACAAAAAATGAAATGAAGCTAAAATGAAGCTAAAAATGGCAAGAGATTTGATAAAATGGGGGAGAGAGATGAGAAGAAAAATAGTTTAAAAAATAGTGCCTTAGATAAGCTGGCTGAAAATGGTATTCTATTTATTAGACATAAAAGGGGGTTGGGCCAATATCCGCTAAAAATGACTTCACTCCTTTATCTTAAGAGTTCAAAAGAGGTAAGGTTACAATTAGGGGTGGGGAGATAGGCTCATCCTGTGTAATGCTTCTGTGCTTGTAAAAACGGTTGATTAATTTGACATCTCGTCAATAGCTCCACTTTCAGTCATTCCTTGGAATCAAAAACAATCCAAACTATTAAATGATTTTAGTGTAATGTACATAGTGAAATAATTTTAGGTTTTTATGGAGTCTCAGAGACTCCTGCTAACTGACTGGATGACATAAGTGGAATTCGGTGTGTGCGGATTTTTGAATTTTTAACCTACAGTGGATAGGGGTGAGACCGAACCAAGAACCATCAGCTTGCCTTTGGAACCTTACATAAAGTTCAGTGGGTTTATTACATTGAAAGATGCTACACATTTTCATATCCCTTTGGGATTAGTTACAATTCCAGTGTTGTGGCAGCACTGAGACATAATGGTGAAACTGCATAATGCCTATTATTAATGGTGTCACCTTGAGGTAGATAAGTAATTTTGAGATAGCAGTTAATGAATGGTAACCTTCTCAGAAGTGCTTTGCTAGCAATGTTTTCAGATAAATAATGTAGACTTCCTTTCTTCCCATTCTCCAAGCACATCATTAAGGACTGGTTTACACATCCCTGGGTCTCACCACAGTGCCCCATAGTTGCCTTTAGGGACATATACTCGAGAAGGCTGTTGCGCATGACTCAGCATATCTGCAGTCAGCTCCCCAGAAGTGAGGGCTTACAATTTTAGCATCTGAAAAATGTGCTGCTGGGGTGACAAGAATCACTCTCTGGGGAGCATAGTCAGTGGCCTTTCATGGAGTTGGACCAAGAAACAGAGCAATATTCCCATCTTCCTGTTTGGAGGAGCAGAATAGCCTGTCTCATTGTAACTGCATTGCCATTTCCATTACATCTAGATACAAGAGCAGGTGCTGATAACTTTCTGTTGAGTCTCTTCTTTTTGTAGGTGGGAAAGAGCTCAGGCTGGCAGCTAATAAATGTTCCCACTTAAAATCAGTGGCGATTGGGCTTTAATTTTGGACAACAACGCATGCAGTTGACATGCCGTTCTCTTATGGCTGCATATCTGATGCAGCGCCTTCATTAAATCTTAAAAGTAAACAACATCCCTGGAAGAGGTGGCATGATGAGAACTCCACTCTGACCAAATAGCCCCTAATTGCGGTTTTAACTTGTGAAACGAAAAGGCACACACATACCCCCAGCAACAGCACCGCCCAGTATTGCTGGGTAGCTTTATGCAGCCCTAAAATCCTGTAACAAACTGCTGGAGAGACAAAAGGATGTCATACAGGGCAGGATGACAAACAGGTGAACAGGTACCCACCTATCTCCCAATCTCTTTCTGTTCCCAGCCTCCTGTGTGACAAATCCTGCTTGATCCTGTTTCTGCTGCACCTTGGAGCATGGGATTGAGTTAGGGCAGACAACATTAAAAACAGTGCAGCTAAACTGACGTACCTTCACAGTGTTTTCTGTTCTCAAAAGCAAGATAGCTTCCGCCTTGCATCAGGTCTCTCCGGATTGTTCAGTGTTCCATGGATTTTCTTGATTTCACATTTCACTTCATAGTATAGACATCCATCAGTCTCAAGAAACTATGGTATCGTGCTCTGTATAGAAGCCATGTTGTTTCTGCACTGCATGCAAAGATCTTCAGAGCAGAAGGTTTGAGTAGTTTAATATGGAGGTTAAAACTGTTACCCAAGCAGCAAAAAAAAATCCCTCTCCACATCGCTGGAATAGGCCAATGCAGCGGTACTCAACCTGTGAGTCCCCAAATGTTCCTGGACTGCAACTCCCAGAAGGCTCCACCACTCACTGTGCTGGAAGGGATTTCTGGGAGTTGTAGTCCAGGAACATCTGGGGACCCACAGGTTGAGAACCACTGGTCTAATGGAATGGCAGAGCTGATTTGATTAGTTCCAGCTGTATTGCAGGAGTTACCGGAACATGATAGTACACAGTCATGAACTGCCTCCGGGACTCTGGCTCTGGATTTTGCCTCAGGGTTAACTCCTGAAGCCTTTTCCAGAAATGGATATAGCCACAAGGCAGTGGAGGTTTAAAATCAGCGTTTTCTTTCTCCTAGAAGATGGTTCTTCCTCTTTATCTGCCGTTGGGGCATAAAGCCCTCTTCCGCCTTCAAAACCATCTTCTGTAATCGTCTCCTTTCACTTCATACACCTTCTGATTTAACATAAGGAATATCCAGAATGCTCAGGTTGATTCATGTGCCATTTGCTGCCACTTTTCTTTCCTCACCTTCCTGCATACCTTGCTGATACAGTGGTAACTCGGATAACAACTGTCCCGGATAACGAATAATTCGGATAACAAATGCAAATTTCTGGGTATAGGTCTGCCTTGGAGAACGAATTTTCTCTATTGGCTGCCTTGGATAACGAATCTTCCTATGGGCTTCCTCGGATAACAAATTTTCCCTATGGACTGCCTCAGATAATGAATTTCCAGCATGCATCAGTAAAAAAGTTATCCCAGGTGACATTGCATCTGTACCTTTAAAGTGCACTTTTTAAAGAGTTTTGAGCAAAAAACCAGGTGTCTGTGCCTTTTTCCTAGGCTCCAGAATGGATTAAACAGTTTCCCATTCATTCCTATGGGAAACTGCATTTGGATAACAACGTGTTTCAGATAACAACTAACCTCGGAGAACGAATTATCATTGGAAAAATTGAAAAAAATAAGCTTGAAAGTCATTCTGTTACATAAAAATATGACTATGGACAACATTATCAAAACTAGCATATTAAAATATTGCATCCAAACAATTATAAAAACAATTTACTTTTAATTTTTAATATTTATTTATTTATTTATTTATTTATTTATTTATACTTATATCACGCTCCATCTTAGCAGGGAACTCTTGAAAAAGAGCATAGCTAAAAGCTAAAAATAGCCGAGCCACCAGCAGAGGTGGCGGGAGGCACAGATGCGGCAAACAATAGGGCAGAAATTAAAAAAAAATGGACTAAATATAGGTCTTTAGGAGCCCTCTTAAAGGCAGGCAGGGACTCCAGGCGCAGCTCCCAGGCGGCAGATGATTTGACAAGGCCCCACCACAGAGAAGGCGCGGATCCGTTACGCGTTTTCCGCGCCTCTAAGTAGCAAGGCGGTCACCATATCCGCATCTTTGTATCCTGGTCTTTAGAGCCCTCTTAAACAACCAATGCAGGGCGGACAGGACTCAGAATGATTCAGACCTCCGGACCAGGGAGGCCCCACGTAGGGCATTTTTCCGAGGCACCACTGTATTTGTATTAGCCATCACTCTGACTGATTAAAACACAGCATGCATGAGGATGAACGGTTCTATTTTGCTATATGTTTGTCTATCAGTGTGCAAAAGACCTTGGGCAAAGTGGTAAGACTGAGGAAGAAAGAGAAATGAACATATGCAGAAGGAATTAAAGCTGCCGAAAACTGGATGTCTATGAAATCCAGAAACTAAAATGAGCGAATGATGTAGTCATAACATACCAGCACTGGAGATGTAAAATTTCCAGAAATGATGAAGCTCAGAAAAAAATGGAATTTTTTTGGAAAAATTGAAAAAAATGCTGCATTAACACTTCCCTCGCCTTTTACAGCTTGAAAGTCATTCTGTTATTTTAGGAACATAAAATATAACTATGGACAATTTGACTTGGCATAAAATTATCAAAACTAGCATATTAAAATATAGTGCATCCAAACAATTATTACAAACAATTTACTTTTTAAATAATATTTATCAGGCACCGAGCCATAACTCTGGAGGGTTTAACCCGGTCCAAACTCATCCAGGAGTGGGAGGAGGTGAGGCACCAGAGGACCCAAAGGATGGACTAGAGCAGCTGGGTAACGAGTCGGAGCGGACCTCAATTTTTGATCTAAAATCTGGCCTCATGTCCCGAAAAGCTCCGCCTGGCGGGCGCCAATTCTCAGATCTTCTGCGTCCCTGATTGAAGCGGCCAGTCAGCTGGCCGAACCATTTGCCTTATAATTTTAAGTAACAAAAGAAGTAACAATCTCCTGAACTGTTTACTAATTTATGTGGAACAAATAAAAACCTCTACAAAACAATGTTTAAAAATCCAGAATTAACAATTATTCATATTTCCTCTCCACGGTATTAAATAAAAATAAAATATAAACCTCATTCTCATAAAAAGAATTGAAGGGGGGATGTATAAAAGGGAGTGGGACTAAGTTTCAATATTTTTTAGATTTGGAAACACCCTGTCATAAATATTTTATTCATCATGTTAAAATAAAGCATTCCATATTCATTTTTTCTATTTCTTTCTGCAATTTTTCCAATTTTTTTTGGGGGGGGGACCAAAAAGGCTTCAGGAAGAAAAAAACGTGGTTTTTTTCTGAATTTTTCTGTTTTTATTTCTGGGCCTTCACATCTCAGGTTTGCACACAAGACCTGGTGATTCAAAAACTCAGCATCCAGATATCATAGATATCTTTAGAGTTTGCTGTAACCCAGTATTTTTATCTCTGTATATTGCAGATGAGAAAAAATGTCCTTGAAACAAAATTGGTCATAACAGGCAAGGAGCTCAGGTCTCAGTAAGTAACTGATCTTTATTGTTCTTGATTTATGTTGTTTGGTAGTTCTTCTGTATTGTTCTTTTTTACAAATGTATTCTCTTCTAGTCATTTGCAGCTATAATTCAGATTGTTGTATGAGCCAAACACCATAATGGCATCTTTGATATGGGCATGTTGTATATATTTAAAGAAAAACATGCTGACATATTTTTCCTGAAAGCATCTCTGTGAATTCATTGTGATTGACTTCTAAGTAAATATGGAGTGGCTGAAATTTATTCCTTGCCTGCTAAATTGTACTTGAGCAGGCCCATTGCATCAGTGAGGATGTGGTGAGTCAACTCCTCTATAAATTCTATTGGTTCAAATAGGCTTAACTCTAGTTGCAATGAAAGGGATGCATGACTAGAGTAGCCCCGCATGCACCAGTGGAACCAGTGGAGGAGGTGACTCGCCAAATCTCCAGCGGTTTAATCAACCTGCTTTAATACAACTTACCACACTAAGCAATAGGATTTTAGCCACCAATTCAAGCCTTGTGGTGATTATCAGGAGAGACAAGACATGAACTGCCAGTCCTACTGTTTTTGTGCCGTTTTGGGCTTTTATGGTTCATATTTTAAAAATTATAGTTCAGAAATGCATTTTGCTTGTCTTTGTATTCATGAACCTGGCTTGTTAAATGGTTGTTTTTTCCCCATATGTTGGTTTGTGTAATGACAGCATTCTGCTGTGAAAATAGTATGGTATGGAAAAATGGTTCTGAAATATGCTATAATTTATTCTAAAAAATATGCACAGCACACTTTAAAAGTAAAATATTTGTTAATATCTATTGCTTTGCTCCACAGAATAGCACAAACATATGGATTTGAAGAAAGCTGCATCAAAATAATTATAAATAAAAAGCAACTCGATTTAGGTATGTATCCTGGATTTAAAAACATCTGCTGAACCTCTAGGCTCACACTTGACATGAGATCTGTGCCTTGTCTCTTAGGAATGTACCTCCCAAAGCTTTTCTTCCAGAATTTCTCCAAAGAGTTTTTTGGTGCATTAATCCTCTCCGCTTCACAGGAAAGACGTTGGAAGAACAGGGCGTGACACACAATGTCAAGGTTATGGTGCTTGAGCTGAAGCTTAGTGAAGATGAAACCAAGAGAAGGGTCCATGAAGAGGAAATGCAGCATGAAGAGGAGGCTGTGAAGAAGGAAGAAATGAGTAAAAGGATGCAAAGAACTAAAAAAGGCTTAGAAATTCTTGCCAATAGAAGTAAGGATCTCTCCTTAATGGTACAGCTGAAAGTACTGAATAAAATAAGAAGCAACAGAGCAGGGAGTTGGATTTTCTCCCTTTTTTTCATCCTGGCAGGGGGACAAGACAGGCATGCAGTCAGCTGTTCACTGATGGTGTAAGCTGAAGTTGTAAAACAGGCAAAGAAATGTCACAGGGCTCAGGATGGGGGGAAGGTGTGCTGGTAGTAGCCAGTGAGCAGCTGGGGGTGGCTGGGTGGGGAGGGGAGCAGGCAAAAGAAACATTAAAAGCTTCACTTGCATAGACAGGAAGTAGCAGCTGTTTCTAGAAATGGTACCCAATATAAGTTTAAAGGAGCAATCCACAAATAGGTCAGCCACACACCCCTTTGGGGTATCATCACCCAAACGGAACTGTGCCCACACCCAGAGCCTTGAAGGCTCCAGCACTGATCCAGGGACAACATTTGAGTCACGTTGACTCCAGGAAGCGTTTTCTATGTGGATTAAAGACCATCTTAAGGTAGACCCTGTCTGACTGCATTCTCTTCTCTTCCTCCTCTGGCAAGCAAACTGCTTAGGTCAGGCATGTCCAAACTTCGGCCCTCCTGATGTTTTGGGCCACAGCTCCCAGAATTCCATGCCTGTATTTCCAATGGCAAAGGACTCTGGGAGTTGTGGTCCAACACATCCCTATTTCTAACACTTAATGCACAGTTGAAGTTCAAGGACAACTGAAACTGATTTACTCTATTGTTGCCCAAAAAACTGACCCAGTTGGATAATTCAGGTTATTTCTCATTTACTGTTGAATTCTGAATAGGGTGATTTGCTTACTGCTGTTGCAGAAAGTCATGTATATAATCAGAGAACAAACTAGTGAAGTTGGCCAGTGCATTTCTGATTTTAGTTATAGAAACGAATTTACATGGATGCATCAGAGAGGCCTTCCTGATTTTTTTCAATCTGATTTGGATCTTCTGCTACAGAGGAATTTTTGGATCCAGACAGGACACCTTACTTAGACATAGCCAACCAAACTGGAAGAACCATCAAGATCCCTCAAGAAGCCAAAAAAGTGAGTGTAAGCTGTGAGGATGTTGTGATCACACCACACAAACAACCAGGCTTTGTTTACCATGCAGTTTAACTATTGGCAAAAATTCTCCCCCCTCCCCCCATCACCCACCCCCAGGCTCTTCTGCTGGCTATGGGACACCATGAAAAAGGCAGAGCATTGTTGAAAAAGAGGGAATATGCCATGGCTTTGCCATTCCTGTTGGATGCAGATAAACACTTCTGGTAAGAATTTCTTCCCCTCTTAACTTCTGATCCCATAATTCTTGCTACCGTTCTCCAGCGCCAGAGACAACATTACTGCCTGAGATAATTAGGATGGACTCAGTCCTTGGCAAGAAGAGGAAACATGGCAGAAAGAAAGAAAAAAGTCAAACCCTACATCAGTGATGGCGAACCTTTTAGAGACCGAGTGCCCAAACTGCAATTCAAAACCCAGTAATTTTTTTTTTGCAAAGTGCCAGTACAGTAATTTAACCTGTATACAGGTGGTTATGAAGGGGCAATGTCGGGTGCCCACAGAAAGGGCTCCGAGTGTCATCTTTGGCACCTGTGCCATAGGTTCGCCATCACTGCCCCTACATCATTTCTGGCCATGTCCCCTTTGTTCCATTGACCATGTTCCCACTCTCCGCTAGTTCCCAGAGGGTTCAGAATCAGTGGCACCTCACCACTCAGAAATGGAGGGACCCAGACCATGTTAGTTGATCTGGGGTGTGGCTATGGCAATGCCAGATATCCAAACCACTGTCATGGCTTGGAAGAAACCCCAGGTGACCCTAAGGTAAAGGTAGAGGTTCCCTCCGCACATGTGTGCTAGTCATGTCCTTCTCTAGGGGCAGTGCTCCTCTCCGTTTTTAAGCCAAAGAGCCGGGTTTGTGCAAGTCTGTGGCCATGTGGTCGGCATGGCTGAAGGCATTTCTGCACACGGAACCCCGTTTACCTTCCCACTTCTTAGGGCGGTACCTAGTTATCTACTTGCATTCAAATGCTTTCGAACTGCTGGGTTGGCAGGAGCTGGGGTTAACAGCGGGAGCTCATTCTGGCACCCGGGATTCGAACCGCCAAGCTGCTGACTTTGCAGCCAACAGTTTTAATGCTCTCACATGCTGACCCACCACACGCTGCAGCAGTGGTTCCCAAACTTCCTAATGCCACGACCCTTTAATGCAGTTCCTCATGTTGTGGTGACCCCTTGCCCTGCTTGGAAGAGGCCACAAGCCCCCTTTGGCAGGTCACTGCCGCAGGTGCCATAGAGAACTTCCTTCTACAGACCCCCTCAGCCAATCACAGCCTCTAGTGCCATTGACTGACATCCCCTCCAATCTATCAAGCTGTATTTCACTCTTTCCCCCCCCTTCCCCCCTCCTCCTCCAGACCTAAGCAGTTTGTGCCTTTTTCTTCACTGGCTCACGGCGACCCCGTGAAATGGTTGTTTGACCCCCAAAGGGGTCCCGACCCCCAGGTTGAGAACCACTGCCCTATGGGAAGCCAAAACATTACACTCTGTATGATAGTATCCTACCCAAGCCTACCAGCCAGTCTCCACCAGGTGACTCGGTGGATGGATTCCTTCCCACCCCATTCATGGCACTTTCCTTAGTGGGCTGATGTCAAGCGGACTCAGCTGGAAGGGGAATATTATGTGTCCCTTCCACAGCATATTTTCAGCACGTCACCTTTCTTTTACCAGTTGCCGAAGCCCTTTGAAGTGAGTCACACACAATATGTTCCTGCTTGCTTTTCAGTGAATGTGGTTCAGATCTCCTGACCACGGTTGATAATTATGCCGTGCTGCAACTGGACATCGTCTGGTGCTACTTCCACTTGGGGCAGCTGGATTGCCTGGATGATGCGGAGAAAAAACTTCGGGCCGCTCACAGTTGCTTCACAAAGTGCTATGGAGAGAACCATGAACGGCTTGTCACCATAAAGGTAGACAAAGGAGCCCAGTTTGTTCATGATAGTACTTTCATTTCTGGTTTTAATTCATTTATCTTCATATATCTTTGCCAGTTACAGCATCCTGTTGTTTGGGAGTTCCCGCCTGTCCCCACATAAATGGTTGCTGACCCTTGCATTTCCCAAAGAAGGAATATTCTCCCGAAAGTTGAAATCTGTACAGTAAGGCTAATATGTACAGAGAAGAGGCATAGATTCCAGGACTGCTCCGTAAGGCCATCTGCATCTCTAAAAAGATGATTGTACTCTAGCATTAAATTTTTACACACCATTCAACATTGGAGCATTCCCTGGAAACCACAATTGAACTTTTGCAAAATGTTAACGCATTGCAGCTGTTCAATATAGTATTTTCCTCACTTCCCAGAATGGGGGATACAACCCGGTCCTCTTTTAAGGTGTCACAGAATCCTATATTATTTCCTAACCAATGATAGCATATTAGGAATCCTACCTTCAGCGTTGCTTTTGATGCTGCATTAATTTTTCATCCGTCTCAGTTGTAGCATGCAGAAAGTTGAGATGGTTCATTCTCTGGTCTCACCAGGCAGGGACGAGAGTGGAACCCCAAAGAGCTTCGGACAGATCTGTGTAGATGATATTCACCTGGGTAAACCAACGTTCTCCCTTCCTGTAACAGAGCAATACAGTCAGGCTGCTTTCTGGGGAATTGGGGACTTTGTTAACTCCTCCGAATATCCAAAGAGTGAAGGCACACTTCCAGTGAAGATGAGTGTGGAATTGTAGAGAAAGTATTTGTTTCATCAACTTGGTAGAACCTCTGAAAAGGCTTTGTAAATTGTGCTGCAATAAGCTTCTCATGGGTCTGGACTAGGGATGGGCATTTCGTTTCAGAACCAGTAGGTTACAAAATGAACCACGCGAACCCAAGTGGTCCTCGGAACTGGCTGATACACGCAGATCCAATTGCTTTACCTTTCTCTGTCTCGCGCAGGGTTACAATCCAACGAGGAAGCATACTGCGATGTCATCTGTGCTAGATCTGTGATGCTGGCCAATCAGGAGCTGTGCAGGGGCAGGCATCATCCCACCTCCCTCTCTGATTGGCCAACAGCATGAATCAGGAAAGATTATGTCACAACGTGCTTCCTCATTGGATTTTAACCCTGCGCAAGACAGAAAGGTAAAGCAATTGGATCTGCATGTATCAGCCGGTTCTAAGGCCCACCTGGGCATGCGTGGTTCATTTTGAAACCTACTGGTTCCGAAACAAAATTCCCATCCCTAGTCTGGACCTTCCAGTGCTGCTTTATTAACTGCAGGGCACTAAAATTGTTCTGGTGTTCTGTGCCATCCTATAGCCCGGTGGTCCCCAGATGTTCTTGGACTACATTTTCCAGGAATCCTGGCTAGCACAGGGGACCACTGTGGTTGCAAGTATAGTAGAATCTAATTGTGCAAACTGCACCCACCCATGAGCTGAATATTTAGCACATGGAGGAGGGGGGGGGAAATCTCCCGCCTCTGAGCTGGACATGCAGTGGCCCTTTGGAGACTATTATGGCTTGGAAAGGCTGCCATTTCCTCTCTACATTGACTGTGGCAGGAGAAGAAGAAAGATATTTAAGCCCTGCTTGTAACAGGAGTCTGTTCCAATAGGCTCTTCACAGCCTGGGAAATACTGGGGTCTTTCTTGCACTTTTGCCTAGTTTCAGAAAGCTTGGTTTTTGGTTTGTGTTTTGGTTTTGGTCCTAATTTCTGTGGGACTCTTATTCCAGAGTTCCTCTGGAGAATGGGCGGTATACAGTGGTACCTTGTATAAAGGAATTAATTTGTTCCAAATGAAATTATGTTAAGCAAATTTTCCTTTATACAAATTTCCCATAGGAATGCATTGAAAACGGAGTAATCCCATTTTTATGTTGTCCAGATTCGCCCCACAGGCGATTATGTTAAGCAAATTTCCCCTATCTCCTGAATTTTTTATGTTGTACAAATTTTATGTTATACAAACTGTTTGTTATACGAGGGTCCACTGTATAAGCATATAAATAAATAAATTTCTCTCCATTCTTGTTCATGGATAGTTTTATGAACTATGGTGGCTTTCAGAAAATGAACTTATTTTTATCTGGACTGAACCTGTCAGTTCATTATTTCTGTGGGTTCCCCCCCCCCTTTCAGGGAAGTTCTGGAAGAGAGAAGGCATTATTTCTAAGGCTCTATTTGCTGCAAGGCATAAGCCATTATCATAATGGCAGAGAAAAAGAAGCTGCGGAGCATCTTCAGAAGGTAAACTTCCCTCTTCACCATCAGAATCTTTCCTTGAAGGCAGCGGTTCTGGGCTCACATATCTGGGAACCCCCTTAAACCGCAGTGGTATTGGCTTGGGATCACACTATCCTGAACGGTTTGGGACCTTGTAACCGAATGGAGCGTCTCCCTTTAAGATTGTCCACCCGGACCATCCAGATGTTGCATTTGCGTGTAGTCATCATGAGAGGGAGGCTAGGAAAACTGCCACCCAGAAGTAGGCCTTCTTGGTGGTGGCCACAATGTGTTATCTGATGCCAGGCCCCCATCCCTCGTGTCCTTCCAAAAACAGGTTAAAACCATACTGTTATATCTATGTGGCCCATTTATTGAGTTGGTTTCCATTTCAATTGGCCTTCCAGGTTTACTTCATTTTTGGGATGTTCTGGATTTTAACAGCTCTTGGTTCTCTATGCTTTGTGAGTGGTATGGGATCATATTATTTTAATTGTTGTTAGCTGCCCAGAGTACAATAGGACCCCAGTATCCGCTGGGGATTGGTTCCAAGCCTTCCCGTGGATAATGAAAACCATGGCTAGGAGAGAACGCCAAAATGTTCCTCAAAACTGCTGTTTTGTGATAGTAACTTGCTTTACAGCTGCTGTTTTGCAACAGTAGCTTGCTTTACAGCTGCTGTTTGTGACGGTAGCTTGCTTTACAGCTGCTGTTGTATGACAGTAGCTTGCTTTACAGCTGCTCTTTGTGACAGTAGCTTGCTTTGTGGCTGCTGAATTATTTATTTATTTTTCCTCTGCCAACTGTGGATAACTGAATCAGTGGATAATGGATCAGTGGATACGGGCATCCTGCTGTAGTGTTCTGGCACTAGATGGGCAGGATAGCAAGGAAGGAAGGAAGGAAAGGAAGTAAGTTTTCCCCAACTAGATTGTAAGGCTTAATTGATTTTGTCACTTTTTCTTCACTCCCTATAGTAGAAAGATATTTCCATGCCTCCTTTTTCTCTCGGCAGGCCCATCACTTGTTTCGAGAGCTATGCATAGATCCGGAAAAGATCAACAGCTTGCTGCTTCTGGGCTTCTCTGCTCAGGAAGCTCGTCTAGGTCTTCGGGCTTGCGACGGGAACGTGGAACATGCGGCTAATCATATTTCCAGCAGGAGAGAGGTACAGTGTTTGGACGGTAACACCATGCCAGGACTAGAAGTAGCTGTTGTAAATTGTGGGGGTGCCCAACTTGAAGGCCACTAGTGGCCTTGATGCTTGTGGCATGTGTGCTGCTGCAGGATGAAAGCAAACAGAACTGGAAGTGTCAGGAGTCAAGTGTGTCCTACAGTGATCAAAGAGCAGGTTCCTTTATTATTATTATTATTATTATTATTATTATTATTATTATTATTATTATTATTATTATTATTATTATTATTATTATTATTATTAGGGGCAAGAGCAGTTCCAAATGCAAAAAGTGCATTGTCCTAAAAAGCTTCTGGATAATTTGGGTGCTATTGGGAGGAGGAACTGTTTAAAATACAGTAGGACCCCGGTATCTGCTGGGGATTGGTTCCAGGCCTACCCGTGGATAATGAAATCCGCGGATAAGAGAGAACGTCAAAACCTTCTCTCAAAACTGCTGTTTTATGACAGCAGCTTGCTTTCTGGCTGCTGTCTGTGACAGTAGCTTGCTTTGTGGCTGCTGAATTATTTATTTAATTTTTTTCCTGCCAACCGTGGATAACTGAATCAGTGGATAATGAATCAGTGGATATTGGGGTCCTACTGTGCTCCAGAACTATCACAATCAGTGGTTTGAGGCCTGTGAATTTAATCAAGTCCTTTTTAAACACTAATGGTATGTTGGCAGCTATAACCAAAGACATACTGACCAAGCAGCAAGAGATCCAACTCTGGATGAGTGGATGCAGTGTCTTTTTCAAGTACATCGGTTTTTTTAATTGCTTTGATCCTGCAGGAAAAGTCTCAAATAAGGAGAGAAGAGAGAGCCAAGAGGAGAAAGCATTTAGAAGATATCAACTCCTTGAAGAGTATGGGTTACTCTGAGCGTGCTGCGAGAGAAGCTCTCCACAAGGCAAAGGGAAATCTTGAAGACGCAGTCAAAGTAAATGCTTCCTCCAACCCCTCATTATTAGGTGGGACGAAAGCCTGCATTAAATGGAAACACGCTGTCGGTTCCTTATATTCTCTGGCCTCCATTGTACCGACATTATTACTGCACTGTTGCGTTATTAAAGATTCAAGGTTCTCAGCTCTAAGCTGCGTTATGTTGAACCTTGATGCTGTGCAGAATTTTAACCTCTATCCACTAGGGCCAGGCAGAATTCTTCAATCTTAAAAGAGTTGCACACAAGTTTCCTGTTTGTGCCAGATTTGCAGAACAGAACCAGTAGATTTCAGCTGTAAGATCATTGCACAAATAACGAAGTAGGAGAGGAAGTTCCATTTGAACAGCGTGTTTCTGCTGTTTTACTCCTGTAGAACAGAAGAATAACTCATAAAACCAAGAGTGGATGACTGACTGTCTTGCTAATTTTCTCTAGCAATTGTGTCCTGAGGGTGGACACATTGGCTCCCTCTAGTGGATGGTTCTGGTAATAGGGATTTTTCCCCCTGGATTTTTGTATTTTAATATTTGTTTGAGACCACGGATAAATGAATCAGTGGGTACTAACCAGATGGATAAGGGAGTATCTGTTGAGGAGAATGCTCGTGGACTTCTTGTGAATAGTTTAGTGTGCACCCACCAATCTAGCATGTTGCTGCTATGAAAATGGTAAATTCCATGCTGGGCATTATTAGGAAACAAATTGAAACTCGGCACGATTGCAGTTGCTTTATATAGACCCTCTGTGTACATACAGTTCCTTGTGGTCTGTTCTAGATAATCCTTGACAACCCAGAATTGCTCATGCCAGTTAACGATGATCCAGTGCCGGACGACCAGTTTCAAGTTACTCAAGAAAGTATCACTCAAGTAAGTGTAGAGCACAACTTTGCATTGGTTTGCTTAAAATCCCCAAAACTTCCAGCCTGGCCAATCAGTTTGTCCTGTCGGCAGTTTTTGAACATGCCCCTTTGGATTCCTATTAGACAGGCATTACACTTTGGCTCTGTTTAAGGCAGGGGGAGAGCAACCCATCAGACATCTGGGCCCAACCCCAGGCCTTCCCCTCCCCCCATGGGATGCCCACTTGTACTGTCAAATTACTGTTGGTGGCCTCCCGCCATAATAAGTTATGTAGTGTGGCCATTTCTGAATTGCTGCTGCTGCTTACCTGGGAGAACAGCGCTTCCAGTTTCCATCTGGAATATCTTGGGATGGGTGGGGGAAGCGTGTCCCATTCTTTCATCTCTTAGTTCCTGTTTCCAGGTCTGCACACCTGATCCACGCCCTCCTATATATGAAGAATTTCTGTGTTAGTCCAATAGAAGGGTTGGTCCAAAGACAATGCTAAAATCAGCGGTTAACCAGTAACATGGCTACACGTTTACAGTTTGAGGTGTGTTTCCCCCCAAATTGTGATAAAAATGGGAGAGTGGTACTGTTGGGGAACTCCATTTTGAATTCTAGTTCAGCCATAAGATTGTGAGCAAAGCGCTGCCACTGGTATTTCTGCTACTGCTATGACCTCCTCCCTCTTCTCTCTTAGCTTAATATAGCTTAAGGTGATCCTCTGAGGTGAAAATACCACTCTGGGTGCCATGGAAAAGGGCAGCAATGAAAAAAAAATACCTGACTCTCTACCCCGCCCTTCTGTCTTTATTGCCTAGTTGGTGTATATGGGCTTTGATCCAGAGATGGCCAAGCAAGCTTTGAAAGTCTTCAGAGGCAACCTTCAGCTGGCTGCGCAGACGCTGGCTCATTACGGGGGGTCCTTGCCAGATGATCTACGGACCCCTTCGGAAAGCACAGCAACCTCGGAGGAATCTGTTTCATCAAAAGATTCTCCTACAGATTCTGCAGGTAAAAGAACAACACCCTGGCTGAAATCCTTTGGCTCAGCATAAGAAGATTCATAACATTCAGTCGGCTCCTAGGTTGTTGTTGTTGTTGTTGTCGTTGTTGTTGTCGTTCAGTCGTGTCCGACTCTTTGTGACCCCATGGACCAGAACTGGCCAGGCCTTCCTATCTTCCACTGCCTCCTGGAGTTTGGTCAAATCCATATTGGTTGCATCGATGACACCATCCAACCATCTCATTCTCTGCCGTCCTCTTTCCCCTTTGCCTTCAGTCTTTCCCAACATCAGGGACTTTTCCAAGGAGTCCTGTCTCCTCATGAGGTGGCCAAAGTACTGGAGCTTCAGCTTCAAAATCTGTCCTTCCAGTGAACATTCGGGGTTGATTTCTTTCAGGATGGATAGGTTTGATCTCCTTGCAGTCCAGGGGACTCTCAAGACTAGACATGGGCACGACTTGGCGAAATTGTCGTTTCCGTTTTTGGATATCGTTTCTGTTACGTAACGGAAACGGTAACGACAATTAAGGTGTCAGAACTCGAACTCGAACTGAAAAAAGAAAAATTGGGTCTGATTTGTCATTGTTGTTCCTGGCATCGCGCGGCGATCGCGCGATGCCAAGCAGCACAGAAAAAAGTTTTAAAAAAAAAAACCCGATTCCCAGCCAAAAAAGCAGGCGAAAATATGCCTGTCTGAGGGCACCTATCAGAGGGGTGGTTTTGGGGGGGGGTCCCCAGCCTTCCCCCCCTCCTGTCCTGGGCTGCTGGTACCGGGCTGGGAGGGGGCATCCTCGGTGTCTCCATTTGCCATGCGGTGCGGGGGGATCCAAAATGGCGTCCGCAATATTTTTTTTGAAATCGTCCAAAAAACCACCAAAGCACCACAGAAATATGCGAAAATTAGCTATTTTAAATGCTTGAATTTTTACAGTAGCAGCAGTGGGTTTTTTATAGCAGTAAAAGGTCGCACTGATTTTATTTTATTTTATTTTTATTTTTATTTTTTTACACCTGCGCAATGATGGGCTGGCCATGGGATGGGACCATGCAATTTTTTGGACCCATTCTACCAATCGCATGGCCAGGTTTTGACTGACACTTCTGGATGTGCAAGAGGGCATAAAAAGCCGAGGCACTCCCAGAAGAGTTGCAGTCCGGGCTTGGATGTGGGTGGGAGAGGGCTGTGTGTAGCTGGCTGCTGTGCTAGACTAGTTTAGATTTCGCGGAGCCTTTAGATTTCAGTTAGGCAGGCAGGGAGGGAATTGATTCAATTGAATTTTTAGGAAATAATAATAATTCCTTAATTCCTTTCATTCTCTGCTGTGGGGAATAGCAACGCAGTTTATTCTTTTTTATTCTGCAGTTTGTTAGGATTTCTTTTCTGATAGTGCTTCAAAGGGGGGGGGGAGGTTTGAGTGGGAGGGGAGGTGTGGATTTATTTTAAAAATTTCATTTGCTTGGTGGCAAGCCAAGGTCCTTTCATACCCTGCCTGCAGCTCTGCTGTGAGTGCACTGCCCACTTTGTTTGCAAAAATTGCAATTGCTTTATTCGATGCAGTCTTGTGCAGCAAGTCAGTTTAAAGTGTTTTCCGCCTGCTCTGGGTCATTGCGGGACCCCCGCCCACGCGCCCGCCCCTCCCCCCTGCCACTGCCGCCGCCAGCCCATGCCCCCCCGCCACCCCGCCCGCCACCTAGGGCGCAAAAACACCTAGCGCCGGCGGGACGCCACTCGCTGGGACGTCAAATCGCGCGAAATCGTGGCGGCGGGAACAACAAACAACACGACGAAACGACAGATTTTTTTAAAAATTTCGCGAAAAACGGAAACGACCCGAAACGCACCCGTCCCGAAAAACGACAACTCAAAAAAAATTTTTTTTCTGGTCGTGCCCATCTCTACTCAAGAATCTCCTCCAGCACCACAGTTCAAAAGCATCAATTCTGTGGCGATCAGCCTTCTTTATAGTCCAGCTCTCACTTCCATACATCACTACTGGAAAAACCATAGCTTTGACTATCCTGACCTTAGTTGGCAAAGTGATGTCTCTGCTCTTTAAGGATGCTATCTAGGTTTGCCATTGCTTTGCTCCCAAGAAGCAGGCGTCTTTTAATTTCGTTGCTGCAGTTGCCATCTGCAGTAATCAAGGAGCCCAAGAAAATAAACTCTGTCATTGCCTCCATTTCTTCCCACTTCCATTTGCCAGGAGGTGATGTGACCTAGGTAGCTAGGACAGCTCCTAGGTAGCAAATTCCAAGTCCCCACCAGGATTCTTGGGGGCATGTGTGCACACACCACCAGTGTGTTTGTTTGGGACTGAGCCGGTACACAGAGAGCTTACATATCACCCAGGGTTAAGTAAATAATTAGGCCAGCTCTGGTCCACGTTGGTGCCTTCCATTGGCCTTCCTTCCTGGGAGCAAAGGGAGTTATAGCCATCAGGTTGGGAGATCCTGCACTGTGTGTTGGACATAATTTCACACATATTGCTTTGAATTCTCACGGTACGCACGTGTGTCTCTATCAGTTTTAACTTTTCAGAACATCTGCTTCTCCATCTCTTTAGCACTTGAAACCAAAAAGTATATTTTTTGTTGTAACTTAACTCTGGCTTCTCTGGAGCCCTCTGAACAGCAGTCCTGCAATGTGGTTTGGCTCTCATTTTGTAACTGTGCACTATGTAACAGACAAACATGCATCTAAATGTTGATGTAGAATATCATTAGAACAGAACTTATTACTCGTGGCGCAGTGGTTAAATGCCTGTACTGCAGGTCAAACTGTGCTCACGACCTGGGGTTCAATCCCAGGTAACAGGTTGACTCAGCCTTCCATCCTTCCGAGGTCGGTAAAATGAGTACCCAGCTTGCTGGGGGGTGGGGAGGCAATGTGTAGCCTGCATACTGTAATTAAAACTGTAAACTGCCCAGAGACTACTTGAAGTGGTATGGGGTGGTATATAAGCAGAACACTTTTGCTTTGCCTGCAGGGAGAGTGTTATTCCTCTTTCTCAATTATTTCTAGGCATTTCTGGGGCTTCAACTGATGAAGACATGGAAGTAGATGCCGTCAATGAAATCCTAGAGGATATTCCAGAACACGAAGAAGATTATTTGGATCTGACGCTGGAAGAGGAAGAAGTTGTCATCAGTGAATATCTCTCTTACATACAACACCTTCCTATACAAGTCCAAACAGACAGACTCTTAAAGGCTCCAATCCCATTTGCATGGACCATTTACCTTTGAGGCTCTGATACAGATAACATTAGTTGCATGCATGTCCCACCAAAGGAGTGAGTATAGTTAGTCTTGACTAACTTAAATGCAACTACGGTAATGTCAGCTGGGGCCTTGGAGTTTTATACTTTGATGGCAGCACATCTGCCCCTATATCAGACCCTGTCTTTTTCCCAGATGCCTTAAGTTCATTAGTTGTAATTTCAGTGCATTGGTTTCTGTAAGATCTATCATTGTTCTGTTATCGTAATCAGATTATTACTGGAGAGTAATATCAATTATAGAAGAAAAATATTTACGAATATTTTTATAGAGAGGTTCAATATATATTGATGTGAAATCAACCTGTTTAATTAGTAGAGCAAATAAAATCCATTTTACATCACTCCACAATTCCAAGACTTCTTTCAGAATTGCACATGATCTGCTTGTCTAAACTCTTAAAACTGGGGCTAACGTTAGCATTTTGTGCTCTTAGAATTACAGACCAAAGTATGTAGACGTGTCAAGTTTTGTAATGCTCTCCCTTTCTTCTTATTGTATTGTAAAGCTGTTTGTAAATCTCTATGTGTGGACTTGAGAATACACCTCCATGTTAATTGATATAGTTAAAACCAAATATAAAACACATTTTTGCAGTTTCCATAGTAATAGCAAGCAACAGATCACTATATTTATTAGCTTCTTCTGCAGATCCTGCAGTGCTTGGAACCTGGTTTAAATGCAAACATAAAAAGCAAAAACAAAACAAAACGGAGTGTCAAGTTAATCTTGTCAAGATTGCCCCTTTCTGCCCTTTTGGTTCTGTATAATAACTGCTTTTTCTGGGCCAGCGAATAGGAAAAATTTCCCATCAATTTTATGGTGTTTAAAGAAAGTGGTGACTGGCTTATCTCCTTTGTTACTTTATTGATGCGCTCCAAAAAGATGTGCAGCTTTGAACTATACAGACCAACAGCCATGTTTTAAGTTGGATTTTGAGTGTGTTGGGTTAGGAGAGGCTTGGCAAAGGACCATGTAGACCTTTGTCACACAGATGCCATTTTGTGACCTCGTCCCAAGTATACGCCCAGAGACAGCAAATGTAACAGAATACAGAAGTGTTGGAAGCAGCCTTTTAAAGTTTAAATGAGGGGTTGGCTGTTGTAATCCACCTTCCTGGTTATGTTCCAATCAGATGAAAGTAGATGTCAGATTGGTTGGAAAGTCTGAAAATTGTTCTCGATACAAAGGAGAGTTGATAGTTAGATCAGAGGTATTCCACATTAGATAGTGTTCTATATCATAAGTTCAAATAATGGAATCTTTCCTCGGTTTTGTAAAACCTCTTAACTAGAATAGAATACATACTTTATTGTCATTGTACATAGTGCAACAAAATCGAAAGCTATCCCAGGTGTATAAAAGAACAAAAACAAAACAAAACTAAAATTAGAAAGAAAGAAAAATACATTTAAAAGGTAAAAGAAAGAATAAAAAGCACTGATATACATCCATCACAACTCCCCAAGGTCACACTATTTGGTTGCAGCATTTAAGATGGTTATGGCTCTTGGATAGAAACTATTTTTGGTCTGTTTGTTCTTGTTTTTATTGCTCTGTATCTCTTGCCCAAAAACAAAGAGTTTATTTAGGGTTTAGGCATTCGCCGTACTGTACATGTAGTCACTCCTAAAATCTGGTTGCATTCAATCTATCACAGTGGTGGCGAACCTTTTAGGGACCGAGTGTCCAAAATACAATTCAAAACCCACTTTTTTTTTTTGCAAAGTGCCAATACAGTAATTTAACCTGTATACAGGTGGCTATGAAGGGGCGATGTCGGGTGCCCACAGAAAGGGCTCCGAGTGCCACCTTGGGCACCCGTGCCATAGGTTTGCCATCATTGATCTATCAGACCTGCTTTGTCCTGGATTCCTGTATTGAGCAGGGAGTTGGACTCAGTAGGTGTATAGGCCCCTTCCAACATTATTCTGTGATTCTAAATTGTAACCATCACATGGACAGCTTGCACAATTGAACTGGCATAGTAAGTTGCAAAGATCTAGAATGGTTTTGGCATGCAGCATCTCTGTTATATTTGTCCTACTATTTAGGCTCCCTCAACCGTTCCATTGTCAATTGGATAGACAAACTCAGAGTGACTTCTGAAGCATGCAAACAATGGAACAGCTCCTTGACTTTGTTTTCAGCTGGGAGTCTACTCGCTTGGCCACGCCAATGGTGCAACCTTGCCTTAGACCTCTCACAAATCGGATGGGGAACTGCTTCCTCCAGTGTTGGGTGCATCTACGCTTGTGATAGGAGATCTAGTGTTGGCAGTTGGACATGCCATGATGTAGCATAGTGATGCTAAGATATACACTAGACCGCTGAGTGCCTTTCCTAAGGAAAATGCCCGGTGAGTCACTGATGGACAACAGTTTCTACACTTCATAGTAAGAGAGCACGGCAATTTACATCAGCGTAAACTGCCGTCTTAATTTCACACTTGTTTTTTAAAAGCAGTTATCTCGGATCCTCTCAGATATAACTTCATTTTGTCTTGCACGGGAGTTGCTGTATCCAAACACCATCACCAGAGAGAGAGAGAAGCACTATTTTCTCTCTCTCTCTCTCTCTTTCTCTCTCTCTCTCTCTCTCTCTCTCTCTCTCTGTGTGTGTGTAATATTAAAGACTTGTTCTGTGAAATGCTGAAACGCAAGTGAGTTTTTCTCAGCAGTAGAGGGCAGCAGAGGTTCATGTTTAGTATTTCCAGCTAGGTTGAGACAGAAGCACCATATGCGGCAGTTAACTTGTCTGTAGTTAGGAGAGGCATAAAGAACCAGTTTAGGGAGCATCCATCCACATATACCCACCCACACAACCCTCCGCAACAGTTACTAGCCGTCACTTTCAGGATTCCCTTATGAGGAAAGGCTAAAACATTTGGGGCTCTTTAGTCTGGAAAAAAAGGCGCCTGAGGGGGGATATGATTCAGACGTACAAAATAATGCAGGGCATGAGTAAAGTGGATAGAGGGAAGCTCTTCTCCCTCTCACAAAATATCAGAACTAGGGGACATCCACTCAGATTGAGGGCTGGGAGAGTAAGAACAGACAAAAGAAAATACTTTTTTTCACCCAGCGTGTTGTTAGTCTATGGAACCCCCTTCCACAGGATGTGGTGACGGCATCTGGCCTGGATGCCTTCAAAAGGGGATTAGACAGATTCCTGGAGGAAAAGTCCATCACAGGTTACAAACCATGAGGGAGATGTATCATCTCCAAACTTAAAACCGGGGTACCTCAAGGACCAGATGCAGGGGAGTGGTAGCAGGAGACGGATATCTAGACTCGTGCGCTCCCAGATGCATCTGGTGGGGTCGCTGTGAGATACAGGAAGCTGGACTAGATGGGCCTTTGGCCTGATCCAGCATGGCTCTTCTTATGTTATTTTCTTATGACTTCATATGTTTAAAATGGCTTTAAGTTGTGTGCACCCACTTGCATGTTTTTTCTTCCTCTCAAGGGAAGCCATAGATATAGTTGCCCTCAAAGATCCAAGAACCCTGCCCTAACTCTTAATTTCAAGTGGCGCTGCCCATTTACAACTTATTACCATGTTTGCTCCTCAAAGAGGTGTCCTTGACTTGTCACTTTGCTTCCTTTCCATCTCTGTGACCTAAACAGCTCAGCAAGCATGATTAGATGTTGCTTCGTTTGTATGCTCAGATTCATCCCAATTATGGGGCTGCAGTGGGGAGAGAGAGTGTGTGTGTGTTGGCCTGACCATCAGCCATTTGAGGGATTGGGGGGGGGGGACATAGCAGTTTAGCTGTAGGTAATATTTAAGGATGTTCATATACATGTCTATATCAATGCCAGAGGCATGAGGATCTTTTAATGTAAGCTCCAAGCCTTGATTTTAAAAAAGAGCAGGATGCCACCTTATGCCCTTTCAAGAATGGAGAGCATCTCGTTGGCTTTTGTCGCACGCTTGTGACAAAATGCATGCTGCCCTCCTTTCTGGCTAGAAGTACCAATCAGCTAGCCAAAAGCTGAAAGGGAAGGATCTTGAACAAGGAAAGGATACAATTTGAGGCCTCCGTTACCTGTTTTGAGGGTAGCTCAGAAAATTGATGTTAGGCAGACCCCATGTCAGAGTTCAGCAGGGTGACAGCGGCACGGAATACTGGGCAGGCAAGAACTAGCAGTGTGATTTTATTTTATTTTGCACTTCAAAGGTTTTACCTGCTGTAGCAGCCACTACCATGTGACCTCCTGGAGAGGGACAGCGCTAGAGGATGGATGGTGCAGTTCCTCGGACCTGAACACCTTATGCACCCAGTTGAAGGGCATGGGCATTAAAGGGCTTCCCTGTGGACTGGTCTGCATGTCCATTCAGGGACCAGCAAAGGCTGTGCCAAATTGAACAAACTCATGAATAGGAAATATGACGTAGAGATCAGTCTTTTACTTAGAGGAGAAATTATGGCAGTGTTGTAACCTAAAAGCTGCTTTTATGCTGTAGGAAGCTCATCCTTGCTATACAGAATGCCAAGATAATACGTAGCTTAAGGTCTTTCTTCTGCGTTTGGCTATCTACGTACAGAATTGTTGCTAAGGCTCACACAGCCATCCTGGTAGCTTGACTCATTTACCCATCAAGCAAATAAAAAGCGACTTTTCCAGACTGGGGTACATGTCAGCTCAGTAGCAGTCAGTAGTTCCCCCTCCCCTTTCAGATTCTTTTTCCTGCCTTTCCCCCCAGTCAAGGTTCTGTCAATGTTAGCAATCAAGTCCATCGAAGTGAACAGTTACAAGTAATGCGTTTTGCCAACGATGTGACCCATGAGGTAGATTCCATTTCTGCGAGCCCTGTTGAACGAGCCTAAATCTGAATCCAACCCGTTTTGAGGACAATCTAGAAACACTTAAGATGAGTTAAGCTGAGAATCTTCATAGACACTTAAGGCAAGAGACCCTACACTAGTGATGACAAACCTTTTAGAGACCAAGTGCCCAAACCGTGATTCAAAACCCACTCATTTTCCGCAAAATGCCAATACAGCCATTTAACCTGAATACAGGTGGCTGTGAAGGGGTGGTGTCAGGTGCCCACAGAAAGGGCTCCGAGTGCCACCTTTAGCACCCATGCCATAGGTTCACCAACACCGCCCTACACAATCTGCATACTATGGGTTGGCTGCTTTTCCCTTCTGTTCCTTCCGCTATCAGCAGTAAGTTTAACTTCTGCTTTAATACCCCATTTCTGGTGAGTCGTCAGGTTTGTGAGCATCACAAAGCAAGCTAATTAGCGCGGAAGCCATTAGTCCTGCCTCTGTAATGTTGACGGCACCCCAAAAGCTGCCATTCCAGCTGGAAAGAGTTGTGCAAGTCTTCGCAATTTGCACAGCAGGAGGAGTTGGCAGAAGCGTGAGAAGGTTGTAATCTGTTCAGCAATGCAAATAAAAGATGCATTCATTCACCCCAACAAGGAGGCGGGGGGAATGGGCTGGAAGTCTCAAAAGCATCACCCCCCCATCCTGCCATCCTTTCACTCCAGGGCTGGGGCTCCTTAAATTAATCACACTACTCCACAGTGGGGTGTTTGAGATGGCTGTTCCTTCTACCTCCACTTCAAAGCTTTGCCCATCATCTTTACTCGTAACAACGCATAGAAAGACAGACCTGTTTATTTTTATTTTCTAATTCCCCCAACAAAAGTTAAGATTCTCTGAGGCAACGTTAGACTTGCAAATCAAGGAAATAGGTGGTGTCTGCAAAAAAAAAAAAAAAACCCCAAATCTCGCCGCATATATATCCACAGTGCCTCCCTAAGAGAGATGAAGGAGGGAGAATGTGGTCCTTCATCTTTAGCCTGGATTGCAACTGCCATCATCCCAGATATGATCAAACCCATGTGCAATGTTTATACGCCATGTTTGCCCATCCAGTGAGATCAAGGTGGTGTCAAGAAATGCTGCAATCCTGAAGACAGCGCAAGTAGTCTGTAGTTAGCCAGATAATTTCATGGTCAGCTGGGATTTAAACCTGGGTCCCCAGAGACCCAGCCCTACATTCTCATTAGGTCAGTGGGAGTTGTAATCCAATAACAAGCAATAACCTATTCCCCTCACCTGTCCTAGCAGGGAGGGCTACTCTGCAGGCTTCCTGCCAGCCAAGCTGTTATTTCAAAGATCCAACAAGCTATAAGGTGTTCGCAGAGGAGATTTCTAGGTTTCTGATTTTTCTCTTCCTGTTGAACATGGTCAGGCCTCAGTGGTATGTTCCCGGTCTGCCCACCTCTATCCAATACTTCCTTGTACATCTGCAAATCTTGGGATTTCCACAACCATATGGCTATATCTCCCCTTGTTCCCAAATGTTGTTTTCGTGACTCCTTTCTTCCTCAGTTGATATTACAAGGAACAAAAGCCCAAATGGGATCAACAAATGTCACATGCACCTTGGTGCTGACTTCATAGGGCTATGATCTATTATTTACCAATTTGGGTCTCTCCATCTTATCGGCAACAGGCCTTGAACCAATTAACACAGGAGCCCATTAACCATTCTTTTCAGGGGGGGAGGAGATTGTGTGTCCAAGAAGGAGGGAAAGGATGATAAACGCTGCCATCTTGTATGATCAAGAACCTCAGGTAGGCATCTGGTCTACTTGTATTGCCAATACAGCAATTTAACCTAAATACCTACCTAAGGGCCTTTTCACACGACCCCTAAGATCCGCTGGCCACTTAAATTCGGACCAGAGATCTTGGGGGTTTGTTGCTCTTCCTGCGTCCCCACCCCTCCACACTTCCTTGCTCCTGTCTGCGTGAGGGGAGGGAGAAAAAAAGGGACAAAAGAATGCAGGCTCACCTCCGTTTGCCGGTCCAAGCCGCCCCAAGCCGCATTCCTTCTCTTAAAGGGGCGGGAGGCAAAAAACAACAACAAAGAAGCGAGGAGAGCCCGCACTCACCAGATTACATCTGGATTTGGTGATTTTCACCCTCCAAGAGCAGGTACATGAAAAGTGCACTGGGACGCGCTTAGGTGGGCGTGGTCGCACTTAATTATCTGTAAACTCCGGAGCTGGTGGGGAAACAATTTTAAGCTCCGGAGCTGGGAGCCATTTGCGGCGGAGTTTAGGGGTCGTGTACAAAGGGCCTATAATGCTCAAATAACACCTGTTAGATTACCCCATTACCCCCTGAATGCTTTGCTTCTGTACATCATTTTATTTCTTCATGTAAACATCTCTCCTTGGTCACTTAGCTATGCCAGCAGAAGCCTGGCAGAGCTTGGGATAGATCAGACAGTCCAAACTTGAAAAATTCCAACTCCATGGATATAGGATTCCCATCAAACTTTTATTTCACACCAACACTGCACAGACAGACTCCCTCTATGGGCTGTGATCCAAACCCAACCAAACTGAATTCACCATTATTTCCTGCTCTGTAAAAATATTTATCATCCAAACCCCAAGCTCCATGGGCACTGGTTCAGCTACAGCGTGCAAGGAAGAAAGCCACCAACAAGGGAAAAATACACAAGACTATTGAAGTATTGGTTTCAGTAAGACACTGTGCTATAATAACAGTCTACAGCCTCAGTGGTTATGCAAACAAATGTCCGGAGTGAAGGGGGGGATGTAAAAGAGGTTCACTTGAGAGCACCATAACAACCCTGTTTCCATGCAGCATTGCTCCCCATCGTATCCCGTTCCCCAATCCTTCTTGGTTGAAACTTTTGCCTTCTTCTACCTCAGTTCCTGCACCTCTACCGCCTGCCCTTTTGCCATGATGCTTCCAGTGGCACCGGTCTCTGCAAATCCACAGCCTACATCTTTGTTTAGAACGCTCCACGTGCACAAGGTTGCTGGGAACCCTGTAGGACAGGCAGGGCACAGGACGCCATGAGGGAAACCTCCTGGGAATAAATCAGGCAATGATGCAGATGTTCCACAAAGGAACCTTTCCAAGCCCTCGTGAGATCTCAGCTACCTCCAGCACGAGCCCAAACCGTCGTTATAATTCACCTCCAAAGAGCAGTAGCAGAAAAACAGTTCCAACAGCAGCGGCTGACTGCATCTCAAAGGTCCGACAACTTGTGAGCCACTATGCTCCGAGCTCAGAAATGTTAATTTTCCCAGACTCGGTTTCCTGAACCTCTCAGACAGCATGGCCAGTAGCCAAGCTGGCTGGGGGGGTCCTGGGAAATGTAGTCCATGCCAAAAACATGGACAAGCTCCGAGCATGTTGGGCGCGGTCCACCAGCCATGTTACGTGCACCGCCAGGTGCTTAGCAATGCCAGGGCTTCACTCCATGGACTAGCCTTTTGGCCTGCTAGGTCACACAGGTGGTTCGGGGAAGAAAGCCACCCCTTCCTCTGCCCCTGGTCCATCCATCACACCAGCTCCACGGCCTCCTGCTCCGCTCCGTTGTCCTGGTGCACCATGCACCCCACTTTGTTGTTGAAGAGGCGAGACAGGCTCCCCTTCTGAGAGCGCCTGCCCTGGAGAGACCTCTCCTTCCAGCGACGCTTGTTCCACTTGTAGATCTGCCGGATATCCCAGATCCTCAAGGTGCCATCGTGGGAAGCTGTGTACAACAATTCATTGTGGATCTGGAACAACAGGGCCATATTTAGGAGGACAGAGCAGCAGCACGGGGGAATCACAGTACAAAAGCGCAAGAACCACCCAGTGGCCTTCTCCCATGTGAGGAGTATTCTGCCACACACCACTCCCCCCCCCCGCCCCCGGTCCTCTGCCTCATCCCAGATGTCTGTACAAAAGACGGTACAGGCAGCTTTACACAGGAAGAAAGACACTCTTCCTCTTCTATACTACATGGCCTGATCTTTGCATGCAGCAAAGCGGAGTAGAAAACATGTTGACTCCAGGTGATGGGTTGCACTTCAGGTTTGGGAGTCCCTGCCATAATTTTTTTATTTATTTATTTATTTATTTATTTATTTATTTATTTGTTTATTTATTTATTTGTTTGTTTATTTATGTGAGAAAGGAATGGAAGTTTAAATAAAACGGTGCTGCTTACTGACTTCGTTTAAAGCTGCTTTGGTAGCATGGCTGGTTGATCAAGAGGGGTGCCTAGACACTCCAGTCTCTCTTTTTTTTTCTGCCAAAGCTGATGGCAGGATGCACAAGTGAGAAGAGACAAGTGAAACCCCAAAGGCAGATGATAGGCTCCTATGCCCGCCAATGACACAAGCCTAGAGAGTGATCTGTGTTAAAGTTACAGCAGGAAAGACCACAATGAAATTTATTTATACTTGTACAGTGACACCCCCACCTATCGCAGGGGTTAGGGACCCGACCCAACCCGTGATAACTGAAAATCCGCGATATGTGGATGCAGGTTGCGCCGTGCTGGGGGCACCTAGGTGGGGGCTCTTGTACTTAGCCCCGGCCTGGTGTTTTCCCAAACGGGCCTGCGAGGGCCTTCCCGGGCCTTCTGGAGGCCCCAAAAGGGCCTCCCTGAAAACCGGAAGTGACTCCAGAAAGCCCGGGAAGGCCCTTGCAGGCCCATTCAGGGCAGTGCCAGTCCTGGAATAAGTAAGGGAGGCCTGAAACAGGCCTTTCCCCCTTACCCCAGGGGGCCTTTTTTTCATATACTGCAGCCCCGCAATATAGCGGGAATGCAGTATATGAACCACAAATGGGCGGGGGGACCACTGTACTTGTTAACCATCCGACTTTCCCTCAGGAACTTTTCAGTCTTCTCCTACATGCAAAAGCGACTTGCATGCAGAAAGCTAGCAACTACTTAAAAGGGGTAGGCAAAAACTTCTCTCTCTGCTTCTGTTCTGTTCTGTTCTGCTTCTGCTTATAACTACCACTTTAAAAGGGGTAGTTTACAAAAAACAGTGTGCAGGCTCATTGCCCCCAGCAAGCTGGGTACTCATTTTACCAACCTCGGAAGGATGGAAGGCTGAGTGAACCTTGAGCCTCATACACTTGCAAGGAGGCGAATTTGGGAGATGTTCAAAAGGACAAGATTGTTGATCAGTGGCTCTACGTCAGGAGTCTGATGTGGCCACATCACCTTCCTCCACTCTGGGCCATCCTCCTGCTTATCATGCTGCCCTTTCATCAATTCCCCAGATGGATCAACAGCGAACAGAGAGGAGGCTTCTGGAGAATGCTTATGAAAGAGATGGTGCCATGCCACTCACTACCCACACAGTGGTGGGCAGTGAACACTTCCAGGCTGAGGAGTTTAAAGTCTCAAGAGGCAGCTTCTCACCTGGATGCAGTTAATCACCAGCTTGTGTCCTCGAAAAACTCTCTGCAGAATACCAGTCTTTGTATTGAAAGCGCGTGCACAGGCGTCACCACTTCCTGTAAACACTGTAGTAGAAACAAAGACAGAGGATTCCACCCCCCCCCCGGAATATTTAATTATACCCTCTTACTGTATGCAATAGCCTTCTTCTGAAAGAATATGAGGCAAGATGTGAAATGAAAACAAAATGAACTTACATATGCCAGTTCCTCTTTTCAGTGTATGGGAACAGAAAGACCAAGGATTTACAATTACAACTAGTGAGAAATCCAGCAGAAATTTTAAAAGGGAAAGGAAGTTCTTAAGCAATTTGGAATAGCGGTTCTTCAGGAAATGCTGTTGCTTATCTGGACTAGTAAAGCAAAGCAAAGTGTTCTGCTTATAAACCGCCCCATACCACTTCAAGTAGTCTCTGGGTGGTTTACAGTTTAATTATGCAGGCTACACATTGCCTCCCCCCGCCCCCAAGCAAGCTGGATACTCAATCTACCGACCTTGGAAGGAAGGAAGGCTGAGTCAACCATGAACCGGCTACCGGGGTTTGAACCCCAGGTCATGAGCACAGTTTTACCTGCAGTACAGGCATTTAACCACTGCGACACGAGGCTCTCTTGAGGACCCAGAAATAATGTATATAATTCTCCACTAAAAGCTATGCAGTGAATACCATGGGGGATAGGAGCTGAGGTCATGACATCTAAGCCCAGGTCAGCGGCAGCTTGTGACTAACCAAGGGATGTCCCCTGAATTTTTGGAGCGAGTGCCTCCCCAAGCTGGTCCTTGAGCCACCTGTGCTTGAGTGACCATATTGAAGAGTTCCAGAGACAGCAAATGTTACCGTGCACAGTGTCAAGGCATGTTCCCGTCTTTAGCTGATGAAGAAACTCAGTCAATATTTAGGATTGGTCACCTTTGGATGACAAGCATCACCTCTGCATTTTCAGCTGCACATCCCGGACAAGATAGAAAAAAGGGGGAAACGATGATGCAAAGGGGCTATCAAGAATATGCCCACTTGGACCATGGCTCTTAGTGTGTTAGTGTACACACACCCTTGAAGTATATTCATGATTCGGAGGTATTGGGTGGGAGGGGAGAGGAGAGACCCAAGAGAGACCCCTTCAGAAACAACATGCTTTTATGTGTATAACTACTCTTGTGTGTGTGCATATATTTTATTTTCTCTTTTTCTTCTCCTTCAGAGAGGAGAACAGCCCAAGTTTACCAACTGCTGGTATGACTTTGTGCCATCTGGAAACATTTATTTCTTAAATGCAAACCCTGTGGTTTGCTGCTATGGAATGAGAGAGAGAGAGAGAGAGAGTCACTATCTCGATAAACAACGGGTGGTTCTGTCTTCAAGCAAGGGCAAGTGCCCAGAGAAAGCAGGAGAGAAAAAAAACCCAATCGAGAAGACCTCTGAATTTCAGTCTCAAGCATCAATAATATTCGCATTTAGGCATGATGACCGAAAGTGTGGAAGGCTAGACAGGTGAATGTTATGCACACACTGAAAGAGCTTACAAACATGTTCACACCTATAGAGCTGCCATGATTGGAGGCCCAAACACCTGTTCAGTCCTCCATGATGTCACCAAAAAAAAAAGAGTTTGCAAGGGGAGGAAGGAAAACGTTAAGCCATTTGCTGTGTGGTTCTGCAGCTTTGCAATTTAGGATGCCACAGCACAGACATGCTTGATGAGAGAAAAAGCTGAAACCTGCCTGTTGGTTTTTAATGAATGGCAGAAAGTTCTTCCAGGAAGACTTCTTCTAGAAGCCTGAGGACAACACAGTCCAAATCTGAGACAAAGCAAAATGGGGGGAAAGAAGAAGAGAGAGATGTTGGTGAGTCTCTTAGAACTTACATATCCCAGCATGGTATTTCAAAGTGCTGACACTGTGCTTGTGAGCCTTGTAGGTCCGGATTCGCTCCCCAGTATCAGCCAACCAGCTTTTCACGGTCCGGTCTGCACTCCCTGAATACAAGCAGCGATTCACAAGCTAAGATGGGGAAACAGAAGGAAGAATACTTTCACGAGGAGGTATTTTTTTCCATGTCTTCCTCCTCAGATAGAAAAAGAGAGAGATGCAAATAATAATTGTGGCTTCAGAGCTAATAATAATAATAATAATTTATTTATTGTCATTGTGTGTATATACACAGTATACACAGACAGATTCAAAAAATTCAGACACACACACACACCAGATTCACACACACACACACACACACACACACACACACACACACACACACACACACAAAATCTCCAAACACTCTCACACACATAAAAAAAAAGAGCTAGAATGTGCATGCTGATCTACTCCCACCCAGCCCTCAGACAGCTTTGAGATATCAAGGACAGATAAATTAATGACACTCAATCTCTCAGATTAATTTAGCAGAACCAATCAAACTCTGTCCCTTATACTGCCAGCCCTGTTTGACCAGAATTTGCATTTGTCGGTTCAGATTAATGATAGCGGTTACTGACCTTGAACCTCTAATCAGGCATGCCCAAACTTCAGCCCTCCTGATGTTTTGGACCATAACTCCCAGAATTCTAAGCTCAGATTGCCACTGGCAAAGGACTGTGGGAGTTGTGGTCCAAAACATCTGGAGGACTGAAGTTTGGACATGCCTGCTCTAAGCGATCTTAGACTACAACACCCAGAAGACTTAAAGCAAAAAGCAAAGTGTTCTGCTTATATACCGCCCCATACCACTACAAGTGGTCTCTGGGCGGTTTACAATTTTTAATTACAGTGTGCAGGCTACACATTGCCCCCCCCCCCCAGCAAGCTGGGTACTCATTTTACTCATTTTACCGACCTCGGAAGGATGGAAGGCTGAGTGAACCTTGAGCCTGCTACCGGGGATTGAACCCAGGTCGTGAGCACAGTTTTACCTGCAGTACAGGCATTTAACCACTGCGCCACGAGTTTTAGTTCAAGAATGCCTGGAGACCCAGGGTTGGGAACCTAAGTTCTGTCCAGAAAATGTGGCTGGCATATGAGCACCCTTCTGTTGTATCACATCACACTGAATCTACGGCATTCAAGATGGAAGCGGCTTATGCTGTCCCAATAGTACAGGACCCTAGTTTAAGGGCATTTCAACTCACTGAGCTAATTCAGCCAGCTAGTAGAGTTTTAGATGCCTGTTGTTATTAAAACATCCATTTTGGGTAGTTTCAGAGGTCCTTCTGCAGTTATATTTTGTGACGTAGATGAGCAATTGCACTGATGTAGGCTCACCATCAGATGCGTCTGAGAAACATGCGAAAATTTTAAAAATGTCACACAGGATCAGACCAATAGTTTTCCGAATCCAGCGTCCCCTTCGCACAATGGCTAGCCCATTGCCTATGGGGAAATGACAGCAAGATTCTGTGCATCTGCTTCCTTAAGGGAAAAAAAGATACTGAATAATGAAGCCTTCCTGAAGGCTATTCTAATGGAAAAGACACTGGAGCAGGATTAGAAGTACATGAAGGGGTTAAAACAGTGGTTCTCAACCTGTGGGTCCCCAGATGTTCCTGGACTGCAACTCCCAGAAACCACTTCCAGCACAGCAAGTGGTGGAGGCTTCTGGGAGTTGCAGACCAGGAGCATCTAGGGACCACAGGTTGAGAACCATTGGGTTAAACAGAAGTGGAGAAATCAACAACATCAACAATCTTGGAACTGCAGAGGGGGGAATTGAACTCCCAGCCTCTGGTTCTGGAGCCAGATGCCTAAGCTTACCCAGCAATTCATACCCCTCCCAAAAAAAGGGGTGGTGAGCTCAGACTACAGAATTAGTAGGTCTATAGCACCAGTCACCTGCCCTTCATTGTCAATTTCTCCCACCAGCCCATATTTCAAACGAAATAGAGAAAATGTATGCCCATTTTAAAAATCCAATTCGTTTCTCATTCACAAAACCCAAATTGACTGTGGGCTCCTCCTCCCTGCAGACCTCAACATCCACCTGGGAGGAACGCTTTCCTCCAAAAAAAGAGTGATCAATTCTATATTTTTAAAAATGCTTCATGCAACCTCCCACAACATTCATTTGGCTAATGGAATGGAAAAACAACTCCAGCCTCAGACTTAAGGTATCTTATATCTGGAGGCACATGCCAAATATGTGGTAGGAATGTTTTTTATGAGATCTCCGCTTAATTTATATCATGCTAAATCAAGTGGGCCATCAATGCAAAGCATGCTTTTAATGTCTTTCATTGGAAAGACAGGCATTCCTTTCATCGGCAAGAAGAGTGATTAATCTTCCATAATTAGAAAACAGAAAAAGGGGGAATGGGGAGGGGGGATACTTATGACAATAGCTTTTTTTCCTTCCAAATGTATCCAAACACTAACAATGGCTGTTAAAAAAAAACAAAAACAAAGAGGGAGACACAATTCCCAATTATAATCTGCTTGTGGGTTGAAGCAGCAGCAAAAGCTTTGTCGCTGTGTTTTTCTTGGCATGTTTTGGGAAAGGCTTTGTTCGCTCTGGCTCATTTATTTATTTATTTATTTATTTATTTATTTATTTATTTATTTATTTATTTTAACGGCTGTTGGGGAGAAGCATGGCACTTCACGAAAGGCAGAGGATCATTGGAACTTGTACACTTTGAGGGCCTATTTGCCCTCAAGTTTGGAAATGGCGGTGGAAAGGCTGGTATGCGTTGCCCGTTCATCACTGCTTTAAACATTCAGAATGCATTAACACATGAACAAGAACAGCGACAACCACAAAGTGCCAACAGGGCAGTTTTGACCTGTGGCAACTAAGAAACGGTGCTTTTCCATTTTATGGACTCTGACCTCAATATGGCACATTTGGTGGGCTTCCACCTTACGTGTCACGCCAGGGAAATAATAGAATCATAGAATCATAGAGTTGGAAGAGAGCTCAAGGGGCATCCAGTCCAACCCCCTGCCGTGCAGGAACCCCCATCACAGGACTCCCGACAGATGGCCATCCAGCCTCTGCTTAAAAACCTCCAAAGGAGGAGACTCCACCACCCTCCTCTGTGGCAGCATTTTCCACTGCCGAAAAGCTTTAACTATCATAGTTCTTCCTAATGTTCAAATGGAGTCTCTTTTCCTGTAGTTTGAAACCATTGCCCCGAGTCCTAGTCTCTGAAGGCATGGAAAACAAACCTGTTCCCTCTTCAATGTGACATCCTTTCAAATATTTAAACATAGCGATCATATTCCCCCAGCCTTGTTTTCAAAAGGCTAAACCATGGAATCCCCAAAGCAGCAGTAAGGAGAACAGTCCCGAGTCTACCTCCTCTCATTTTCCTGGTCATTCTTCTAGTTAAGTGAGGATAAAAGTGTCTTGCTGAGCTTGGGGTACCACAGGATTCCATGAGACTTTAAAGGATGCCAGGGAGAAAGTTAGAGAGCTGCCTCCATACATTCTATATGGAGACAACCACTGTTGGAAATCTGAGGAACCAATGGGGACCATATAGACATTGAGTATCTCCTGCTGCTTTGGGTGCTTGTATTCCCATAATTTAGCTTGGGGATTTCCTACAGGCTTACGGGATGGAAGTCCACTAAATGCAAAAGCACATTCCCTAATGGTGGCCCTTTTCAGGGTTTTCCAGATAGAGATTACTCAGAAGTGATTTCACATTCCCTGCTTGGACTGTGCAGCTTTGCCAACAAAGTCTCCTCCTGGGAGAGACAGTGGAAATCCCTGCTTCTGGATCTGTAGCCATATACTGTGCCAAGTTCACTGAGCTGCCCGGTTAATTTCACACACTAGCAATGCATTGATAATTTATTCCTCTTTAACATATGCAAGCTCCGCCAGCCCTCTAAAAACATGAAAACTGTCTCAAATGGACCACATTCTTTCCCGTGGACACAGCCTGTTGTTCTTTCTAGCCACCTCTAAATGCATCAGATGGTTTTTGCAGGACAGCTCTCGAAAGATCTTTTCCTTGAATGTGCTGTCAAAGGTCAGGCCGAGATTTTCCACAGGAGAAGCTTAGGCTTGGCCAAAGAAGAGCTGTCTCCTCCTTAAAATAAGGTGAGTCATGGTGCTCTCTAGGAAGCATAGAGCAGCTGGCAGAAAAGTCCTGCATATATATATATATAGCTATGCAGGGCTATTTCTGCACTTCTCTGAGCATGCATTGTTATTGTCAAGTGGAAACCAGTTTATGGCAAACCCAGCAGGACTTTCAATGTAAGGGAGTTATTTAAGGAGTGCTTTCACCAGTCCCGCTCCCCCAGTGAGTTTCTGTGACCAAGCAGGGATTCAAAATCTAAATTCCCAAGTCCTAATCCAACATTCCCATCCAATACAGTGATTCCACCGCCTATTGTGGGGGTTAGGACCTGACCTGACCCGCAATAGTTGAAAATTTGCGATCTGCAGATGCAGAGTGAATCAGGCCTGGGGGCCTAGCTGGGGGCTCTTGTACTTACCCCTAGCCTGGCTCTACCCCAAACGGGCCTGTGAGAGCCTTCCCGGGCCTTCTGGAGGCCCCCAAAGGGCCTCCCTGTGAACCGGAAGTGACTTCCGGTAAACCGGAAATCATTTCTGAGGCCTCCGAAAGGCCTCAGAAATGATTTACAGCAATCCAGAAGTCACTTCCGGTTTGCAGGGAGGTTCTTTTGGGGCCTCCAGAACGCCTAGGAAGGCCTATGCAGGCCCATTCAGGGCAGGCCCAGTCCTGGGATAAGTATGGGAGGCCTGAAACAGGCCTTTGCCCCTTACCCCAGGGCGCCTTTTTTCATATACTGCGGTCCCGCGATATAGTGAGACCGCAGTATATGAACCGCGAAAGGGCGGGGGACCACTGTACACCACACTGGTTCTCTGGTGAATACACTACTAAATATTATTTTGGTACATACACCAAAGGTGTCTGGCACAGAACTGCTTGGTCATCCTTCTGCCCACAGTTTATGGGCATGCCTTCTGCTATTGTTCAACTATTTAAAAAGGAACTCTAATTCTCTTTGCCTTGGAGCAATCAATTGTAGAAATAACATCATCTCCATCCACATTCACAGTTGCTTTTTCTCCAAAGTGTCAACAGGCAGCAGTCCATTGGTCTGTTATCAATTCTCAGGGACATGGCACTGTCAAACGGATGAGCTTCTTCCAGCATCAACCCCATGCATTTCAACTCAGACATAACCCCAATTAAACAAAATGGGTATTTAGGAGGGGTTGTCCTAAGTGCACCGGGCAGGCTGCCCTCACCCTGAAGCCCCCAGGGAGCTGTTAAATCCCAGGCACCTGGAAGGCATAAGGAAAGGAAAACAGGTGTCCACTTAAGAACCAACTAAAGGGCAATCATCTCCAGAGGATGAAGCAAGAACCTTTGGCAGTACGAGAGGAGGAGTCGGAGGAGGAGTCGGGGGTTTGAGGAGAGATGGAAGGAAGGATGGAAATCTTGGTGAAGGAGGAGACTTTTGGGGGAGAAAATGGAGGATTGAGACACCTTGTTCCACAGCTTCAGAGAAGTGAAAGGCAGCCAGAATCCCTAGAACCCAGCTTAGGTGGCAGAGGATGGAACTGTGGAAGAGGGGAGCAGAGAAACCCAGCCAGGTATCTTCCACCTGGTTGTATTGACCATCCTTGAAAGGATTATAGCCAGAACCTGGTCTCATTTCTCTTGTTTCTCAGTGCAAAGATTGAGGGGGGGTTACGTGGGACCCCTCTTGAGATGAAACCATATTGGGGAAGGGTGACTGGTGTAAGAAATTCAACCCCATCCCCTGGACCCCCACAGAAGTATTAAGAATCTGTGTACTATCTACCTATAGGTTTGCCTCAATAAGGACTGTGATTTGGTTATAGCTGCAACCTGGAACTTATGAAGTTATTTCCAGGAGACCCAGCAGCCACTAGCACCACCACCCTGTGGGGCTGGCAGTGCTCAGTCTTCTTCCCCATGGATCTTCTTCCCCAGACATTCATGGGGGAAGAAGATGTTGGTCACTCCAGGTAGAACATCTTTTCAATCTCTTGTGTGTGTGTGTGTGTGTGTGTGTGTGTGTGTGTGTGTGTGTGTGTGTGTGTGTGTGTGTGTGTGTGTGTGTGTGTGTGTGTGTTGTGTCGTTACAGTTGTGACCGACTCTTCGTGACCTCACGTCCATGGAGTTTTCTTGGCAGGAATCCTGGAGTGGTTTGCCAGTTCCAACTCCAGGCGCCTACAGCACCTGGTATTCCCTGGTGGTCTACCATCCAAGTACTAACCAGGGCCGACCCTGCTTAGCTTCCGAAATCGGGTGAGATCGGATGTGCTTACCTCTAAGCAAATGACAGATCCTTGATGATCTTTGAACACTCTCAGCTGCTCTCCGGTCACAATGTTCCAAGTCCGAATCGTGTAATCAGTGCTGCCCGAAAAGAGCTCCCTGTTTGGAGCATCCAGTATAAGACATAAAATGGCCCCCGTGTGTCCCATCAGAGTCTGGTGACAGCGTCCACTAGACACCCACCAGACTTTGACAGTACAGTCCGTACTCCCTGTCACGAGAAAGTCCCGGCACAGTTTCTCTTCCTCCAACTCTTCTTCTTCTGAATCTTCAAGCACATCTTTTGAGGAATAGAGGGCCAAGGTCAAGACACAGTTCCGGTGGCCCCGGAACTCCTGGACGAGATTCTCTTTATCCATGCTCCAGCAACGTGCTGTCCTGTCATAGGAGCCACTGAAGAGATAATCTTTCGAAACGAGAATCCTGTTAGGGGAAAAAAATTAAGCACACAGCAATGTATTCTATTATCACCCTTAGCTAAGTGAAGGAGATGAAACAGATTTAGGGTGCAACTGCAGTAGGGCCCCTGTGTCTGCGTTTCACTTTTCCACGGTCTGAAAATATCAAAAATAGTAAAACAAAATTAACCTAGAAGTACATGTATTCATGCTGTGTGTACCAGAACTGGCCACTAGAGAGAGACAGATTCAGTGCCGCGTATTCTTGTTGGAAAAAACATAGTATGGTCTCTGGCTCTTTCTAGTGGACAGTTCTGGAAAATACATAAAAATCTGTATTTCTGTTATTTCCCTTTTAATACAGTAGGACCCCCATATCCACTGATTCATTAGCCATGGTTGGCAGAGGAAAAAACTAAATAATTCAGCAGCCACAAAGCAAGCTACTGTGAAATAGCAGCTGTAAAGCAAGGTACTGTTGTAAAACAGCAGCCGTAAAGCAAGCTACTATCACAAACAGCAGCCGTAAAGCAAGCTACTGTCACAAAACAGCATTTGGGGGGGTTAGCGTTCTCTCTTATCCATGTTTTTTGTTATCCACGGGAAGGCCTGGAACTGATCCCCAGCAGAGACTGGGGTCCTACTGTGTTCTTCAACAAGAATACATAACATAGCTCCCTCTAGACTAGTGGTTCTCAATCTTGGGTCCCCAAATGTTATTGAACTAAAGTCCCCAGAAATCCTGAACAACACAGCTAGTTGTGAAGGGCTCTGGGAATTTAGCCCATGAACATCTGGGGACTCCACACTGGGAACCACTGTCCAGTCAAGAGCATGTGCAGAAAGGCTGCGGGCAGCCTATTTATGCAAGACAATAGAAAACAGCCACTGGTTTTAAAGATAAATGTGAAGTGAGATTGATGAAAAATCAAGGCACCAGAACAAACGGGAATGGAGGCGGAAATCTAGATAAAGCTCAAGATTGTGAAGTACCTACCTGTTCACAATTGATGTGTGCCCTCTGTAAACAGCTAGGCACTGACCCGTCATCACATCCCACTTTCTGATTGTGTGATCTGCACTACATGTGAATGCAACTTCATTTTCTAAGTGGCAGAAGGTGATGTAGCTTTCATGGCCTAAGAATATATGATATATAGAATGGGAAATGGTAAGTATGAATCAATAAAAAATTATACAATGGGAATTCTTTAAGAATTCTGGATTACACTTTAGAGTGATTGGTAAGATTGGTGACCAAAATAACTCATATGGCAAGCACACACATTAAAAGATTAAACAAATCAGTTTTAGCTAAGTCTCCCTATTAAGATGTCCCTCAAAGGATTCCTGACAGCTGTAGTTAAGCATGAGTGCTTACATTCCCAAAGATAAAAAAAAATGCTACTTTCCTGGACTACAATTCCCATGTCGGCTTCAATATTCTAGTAGTCTAAAGAAATTACATTACATTTCCCATATGTGGGCTTTGTCTCTCAATTCCTAACCATCAAACTCATTTGCAGAGCTGCCATGTCATGGATTCCTGTAAATGGGGAAATTATTGCCGGTCTTATTTTAAATCCATGAATAAATACGCAATCATTTGGTTTCTTCTTAAAAAAACACAAGTTGTAAGGTGAACCATTTAGAATATTTTCCCTGCCATCTCAAGCAAACACATCATAAATCTTTATTTCAAAATTCAACCGCAAGCAACCCCATGCATTTCAAAGGCATAAGTGCTACAGAAATCAATGCACGTTGTACAGTGTGCAAACACTTGTAGTTTACAACCATTCAGATTTAATCCTGCTACACAGCTTCTCCGTGCTTAAGAACAGTGCAGAAGGAATGCAATGCATGTGAAGTTTATGCTTTGGAAAATTCAAGTATCTTTTGAATCATGAACAGGAACACTCTTTCTTTCTTTCTTTCTTTCTTTCTTTCTTTCTTTCTTTCTTTCTTTCTTTCTTTCTTTCTTTCTTTCTTTTCTTCCTTCCTTCCTTCCTCTGCAAACCAGTCCACCATATCCTATTTTAATGTGCATTTATCGCCTTCTCCATAGTCAGTTGGGTCCCATATTCTTTAATCATTTTGAGGCCAATCTATGAGAACATCTACTACTGTGGGCAAGAATCCCAAAGAAGAAATGGAGTAGCCTTCATTGTCAACAATAGAGTGAGAAAAGCAGTGCTGGGATACAACCTAAAAAATGATAGAATGATGATTCCAAGGCATTTGAACATCACAGTAATCCAAGTTTATGCACCAACTACCGGTGCTGAAGAGTCTGAGATTGGAAGACTTACAAGAACTTCTAGAACTGACACCAAAGAAAGATGTTCTTCTCATCATAGGGGATTGGAATGCTTAGGGAGTCAAGTGATAAAAGGAATAACTGCAAGTTTGGCCTGGGAGTTCCAAATGAAGCAGGGCAAAGGCTAATTGAGTTTTGTCAAGAGAACAAGCTGGTCATTGCAAACACTCTTTTCCAACAACACAAAAGGCGACTCTACACATGGACATCACTAGATGGACAATACCGGAATCAGATTGACTATGTTCTCTGCAGCCAAAGATGGAGGAGCTCTATACAGTCAGCAAAAACAAGACCTGGTGCTGACTGTGGCTCAGATCATCAGCTTCTTATTTCAAAATTCAAACTTAAACTGAAGAAAGTAGGGAAGATCACTGGGCCAGTTAGGTATAACCTAAGTCAAATCCCATATGAATACACAGTGGAAGTGAAGAATAGATTCAAGGAACTAGATTTGGTGGACAGAACACCTGAAGAATTATGGATGGAGGCTTGTAACATTGTACAGGAGGCTGCAATGAAAAATATTCAAAGAAAAGAAAATGCAAGAAAGCAAAGTGGTTGTCCAACGAGGCCCTACAAATAGCGGAGGAGAGAAGGGATGCAAAATGCAAGGGAGAAAGGGAAAGATACAGAAAATTGAATGCAGACTTCCAAAGAATAGCAAGGAGAGACAGGGCGGCCTTCTTGAATGAACAGTGCAAAGAAATAGAGGAAAACAACAGAAAAGGAAAAACCAGAGATCTGTTCAAGAAAATTGGAGATATTAAAGGGGTATTTCGTGCAAAGATGGATATGATAAAGGACAAAAATGGTAGGGACCTAACTGAAGCAGAAGAGATCAAGAAGAGATGGCAAGAATATACAGAAGAATTATATCGGAAAGATCTGGATGTCCCTGATAACCAAGATAGGTAATTGCTGACTTGGAGCCAGACATCCTGGAAAGTGAAGTCAAGTGGGCCTTAGAAAGCATTGCAAACAACAAGGCCAGTGGAGGTGACGGCATTCCAATTGAACTCTTTAAAATCTTAAAAGAGGATGCTGTAAAGGTGCTGCATAAGATATGCCAGCAAATTTGGAAAACCCAGCAGTGGCCAGAGGACTGGAAAAGATCGGTCTACATCCCAATCCCAAAGAAAGGAAACGCCAAAGAATGCTCCAACTATCGCACAATTGCACTCATTTCACATGCTAGCAAGGTTATGCTCAAAATTCTACAAGGCAGGCTTCAGCAGTATGTGGAAAGAGAACTTCCAGAACTACAAGCTGGATTTCGAAGGGGCAGAGGAACTAGAGATCAAATCGCCAACATGCGCTGGATTATGGAGAAAGCCAGAGAGTTCCAGAAAAACATCTACTTCTGCTTCATTGACTATGCCAAAGCCTTGACTGTGTAGACCACAACAAACTATGGCAAGTCCTTAAAGGAATGGGAGTGCCTGACCACCTTATCTGTCTCCTAAGAAATCTATATGTGGGACAAGCAGCAACCGTCAGAACTGGATATGGAACAACTGACTGGTTTAGAATTGGGAAAGGAGTACGACAAGGCTGTATACTGTCACCTTGCCTATTTAACTTATATGCAGAGTACATCATGAGAAAGGCCGGTCTGGATGAATCACAAGCCGGAATTAAGATTGCCGGACGAAATATCAACAACCTCAGATATGCAGATGATACTACTCTAATAGCAGAGAGTGAGGAAGAATTAAAGAACCTCTTAATGAGGGTGAAAGAGGAGAGTGGAAAAAATGGGCTGAAGCTCAACATCAAAAAAACTAAGATCATGGCCACTGGTCCCATCACCTCCTGGCAAATAGAAGGGGAAGAAATGGAGGCAATGACAGAGTTTATTTTCTTGGGCTCCTTGATCACTTCAGATTCGAAATAAAAAGACGTCTGCTTCTTGGGAGGAAAGCAATGGCAAACCTAGATAGCATACTAAAGAGCAGAGACATCAGTTTGCCAACTAAGGTCAGGATGGTTAAAGCTATGGTTTTTCCAGTAGTGATGTATGGAAGTGAGAGCTGGACTATAAAGAAGGCTGATCGCCGCAGAATTGATGCTTTTGAGCTGTGGTGCTGGAGGAGAGTCTTGAGAGTCCCCTGGACTGCAAAGAGATCAAACCTATCCATTCTGAAAGAAATCAACCCCGAATGTTCACTGGAAGGACAGATTTTGAAGCTGAGGCTCCAGTACTTTGGCCACCTCATGAGAAGAGAGGACTCCCTGGAAAAGTCCCTGATGCTGGGAAAAATCGAAGGCAAAAGGAAAAGAGGACGACAGAGAATGAGATGGTTGGACAGTGTCATCGATGCAACCAAAATGAATTTGACAAAACTCCGGGAGGCAGTGGAGGATAGGAAGGCCTGGCGAGCTCTGGTCCATGGGGTCACGAAGAGTCGGACACGACTGAACGACTGAACAACAACAACAACTATGAGAACTGTATTTATTATCTCTCTATGAATATCAAAACAACCTGAGAGTCAGCAATCAAACAGTATGCATCAGCCCTATTAGGATGTGTTTACTCAGCTTCAAATTACTGCACTACTTTATTGGGGCAGATCCTCTGAAGGACTAAGGTATCAAGACTCTACGCACCATTGTAAAAAGGGTAATAAAAAGCACACTTATCCCTACCTTGAAAATGGGCCCGACACTGGCTGTCAGCAGTGCTCCACAGCCGTGCAGTGCCGTCTTCGCTGCCTGTCAGGAGCCACTGCCCATCTGGACTGAGGCTAAGCCAGTTGATACCTCCCTGGTGTTCCGTGCAGACTTTCAGAGCTGAACTACTGCTCCCCATTCTCCAGGTTCCACCAGTGGGAAAAGCTGAGATGGGGGACCTCATGAGATCCAAGCCAAATTAGGAATGGCAACAGTTCTTGCCCCAGTGGTCAATCTCGGCTCTTAAGTTCTACAAACAAAGAGTAATGGACTGCTAGCCTCTGAAAAAGAGAAATCCAAATGATAGGATCAAATGATATGATGGCTATGAAGTAACTGGACACACAATTGTATTATTAATCCACCCATCCATTCATCTGTCCATACGTACGTACGTCCATCTGTCCGTCCGTCCGTCTGTCCTTCTATCCATCCATCCATCCATCCATCCATCCATCCATTCATACCTCCCTCCCTCCCTCCCTCCCTCCGTCCATCCATTCCACTCATTAGCGCAGAACCACTATTATGGGCAATTTAACAGCAAGATACAACATATATTAAACAAACTGTAAAATAAATATTAACAGTTTAAAAAACAAACGGCACCAGAAGACAGTTTCTCAATAACAGCAGGACAGGAGGTGAACAATCAGTGAACCAGGGGTCAGTGTGAAAGACCTCCCTTTAAAAAGCAATGCTTTGAGTTGCCTCCTCCAGATCCAGATCCATAAGGTCAGTGCCACTGCAGAGAAGGCCCTGCTTCTTGTAGATGACTTCCATGCCCTCTTTCAGGGTGCCTCCACGGAGAAGCCCAGCCTGGGAAGGCCCAGTGGATCAGGCTGGTGACCCTACATTATTCAGAAACTCCATCATTACATTTTAGCAATGCCTATGACTTTTTAGTAATAAGCCTATGACATGAAACACATCATTATTCACAGTACTGTTAGTGTGACCTTGGAAAATGCAGAGCTTGGGGGTTGTTGTTTTTTACTTCAATTTCCCAGAATCCCTCAGTCAGTATTCAAATCACCGTGGACATCCAGCTGGAGCCAAGTGAAATTACTGTATTTTGCTGATTGTCCAAGCTCTAGTTCCTTCCATATTTTTTCCTTAATGTCCTTCCCACAAACAGTGCTTGCTATTCACATTTCCAAAAGCACCTTACTAACTACTAAATGGAAGGCAAATGATTTTGACTCTGGACAACATAATTCCAACACTCGGTGAGTTCTATGCCAAACGCAATAAAGTTCCGTGACCAGAATAAAATGAAAATGCTATGCATACCAACAGTCTGCATACATTTAATATGCTTTAAAAAACCAGGTTTCCAAAATGTTTCAAATTCCTAGGCAAAGTCTACAGGGGGGAACATTAGGAAAACCATGGTGATATTAGGACTATCTGGGCTGTGAAGATACAGAGCTGCTTCAGGGTAGAAAACCTCCACTTTGCAAGTTCTGAATCAGCTCCATCGGAGTTGTTTTTGTACTGGAAACTACAGAGCCTGTGACACCCCCACCCCCACCCCCGGGCCAGCCAGTAACATACATTCCAGCCCATCAGGAGATGAATATACTAGCTTTATCCCCGAGACAGCAAAAACCCAAAATTAATGATATGAATACAAACAATTTTTAAAGCACCTGGGAAATATTTTAGGATGATGGCTTCTTGGTTTCTTCATTTGTCTCAGAAGCAGAATACAACTAAGAGAACACAATAGTCTAAAATGAAGCAAAAACCTACATCTAAACACATAAAACAAAAACTGGTTTACTTTTTATTTTATTTGCTTTTTATTTGATCCAATTAGCTAGACTCAGTGGACTTTTCCAAATGTTACCCCAATCCTCAAATGAAATGCATGGGCCTTCTTCACCAACCCCCCCTCCCTCTTCGCTGGCAAGGCCGCAATAAGCCGCATGGAGGAGAGGTGTGAATGTGTGTACATGAGCCGTGACATGCCTTTGGAAGGACTGGGGCAATAAAAACACCTCCCCCCTTCAATTTGGATGCAGCCTACAACATCCAAGCTCCGAGTCTCAACTAAGAAACTGCCCGGCCTTTTTTCCATCTTGCCAAGGACCTTACATCTAAGAAATAACTCCTGGCAAATCCATCTTTTGCCATGTTATAACCTATTAGCCAAGATGCCCTAAGCACATCCAAACTCGCCTGATTTCGGAAGCTAAGCAGGGTTGGCTCTGGCTAGTACTTGGATGGGAGGCCACCAGGGAATACCAGGTGCTGTAGGGCGCCTGGAGTAGGAACTGGCAAACCACTCCAGTATTCCTGCCAAGAAAACGCCATGGACATGGGGTCACGAAGGGTCGGTCACGACTGTAACGACACAACACACACCCTATTGGTACTACTCTGAGGAAGAGGATTTTGCCCTCAAAATATTAGAAACATTTTTTTTATTTTTCTAGTAGCCTAAAGGTGTCACCTGTTCCACTTTTGTAAAATAAGACTGTAACGCTTAGAGAAATATGTCAGGCGATGTTCGTCCATTAATGGGCAACATCAATAGCATTGGGGCAGTTTACATTAAATATTCCAAACCACCATGTTGAGGAGTAGCGTGAGCACTTGATGCAGGTGTGGGGCTGCCGATTTAGCTCTGCACTCATAGGGAATGGTCCTGCTGCAAAAATTATTTTTTTTCTTAGGTTGGCTTTGGCTCTGCCAACTCCAGTCCATAGATATTAAGTGGCTTCCAAGTAACCCAGTTCTCTGTGTGATCAGAGGTTCCATCCATTTTAAGAGCTGGGTAGGTTCATTCTTCTCCCATATGACAGTATAACGAGCTATCTCTGGACGCAACCAATGTTTAAACGGAAGCTGTCCTACTTTATACACACAGACTCACATACATATGCATACACAGACTTTTACACATACAGATATGTACACAGATATACATGGGTGTGCATATACATACAAGTCTATCTACATATATGTATGTCTATCTGTAGACATACAGAAGGATATTATGGAAATGGAAAAAGTGCAGAGGAAGGCAACCAGAATGATTAGGGGACTGGAACACCTTCATTACCATCTGAGGCTGCAACAGCTGGGCCTCTTCACTCTCGAACAATAGCACCTAAGAATGACCTGATTGAAGTTTATAAAATCATACACGGTGTACTGTAGACAAAGTAGATAAGGTAAAACTGTTTTCCCTATCGCACAACACTAGAACTAGGGGACACTCCATGAAACTTTTGGGTGCTAGATCTCAAACAAATAAGAGAAAGTACTTTTTCACCCAGAGGATCGTTGGTCTTTGTAACTCCCTGCCAGAAGAAGTGATGACAGCTGTCAGCCTTGACAGCTTTAAGACAGGATTGGATAAGTTCATGGAGGAAAAGGGTATCAATGGCTATCATTGTGGATGCCCAAGGACAACATCCAGATTGGAGAGATAGGCAGGATATCTCTCAATGCCATTTGCAGGGAATCGTAAGCAGGTGAAGACATCTTAGGTGTGAGACAGAATGCTGTCTGAGACAGAATGCTGGACTGGATAGGCTGTGGCCTGTTCCAGCAAGGCAGTTCTTATGTTCTTATATACATGTCTATACATATACAAGTATCTCTGTAAATACACATACACAGTGTGTGTGTGTGTGTGTGTGTCTATATGTGTTTATTTATGCATACAAATACACACACAGAGAGAGTGAGTGCTCAGAAGTCGCATTCAATTGTTTTATATTTGCTGTTTATTGTTTTGTTGTCTTTTAATCACTGATTAATTTGGTTTCGTCTAAACCGCCCAGAGTCCCTATTTGGGAAATCGGGCGGTCTAGAAATGCAATGCAATGCAATGCAATAAAATAAAATAAATAAGTAGCCTAGTTAGTCACTCTAGGTAATTAGGGGAGTAGCTCAAGGGTTCCAGTCTAAGCCTAGGATGTGAAAGCCTTTCAAATGCTGTTAACAGGACCACCACTCCCCACCACCACCACCACCACCCCCCAGGAAGCGCTACAAGAACAAAACCCTGGGATGGGGGCGGGAAGAGGCGGAGGCGGCAATTAACCGAGACTGCCTCCTTCGCGGGCATCGACCCTTGCAAAGAATGTGAGGGAAGCGCGAGCCTTTTCCGGAGCCGGGAGGCTCCAGCAGGGCCTTGGGGGGGGGGTTCCCTCGGTCTCTCTCTCTCTCTCTCTCTCTCTCCTCTCCCCCCCCTTCCTGCCCCACCCCACCCCCCGTCGGCGCCGCGTCCCTCAGGCCCGGGCCAGGCTGGACCCGAGTCCTTTCCCTCCAAAAAACGGAGAGAGACCCTCCGACCCATCAGTCCGTCCAGGCAGCCGCCTTCGAGGGGGGGGGGAGGCGTTGCCGGCGAAGGGCAGCCGTGCCGGGTCGTCTCTTCCTCCGTTGCAACCCCCCCCCCCGCGCCGCACTCGGAGGCAACGTCTCCAGCCCCCACCCCAGCCCTCAGCCCCACACTTCCCGGGTCTCCTTTGAAACACACAAAAACAGTAATGTACTGCACAGGACTTGAGATCGCAACAGCACCGCCTTCGCTGTGTCCTCCCGCCTCGCTTTGTTTCTCGTTCCTCACACGCATCACAAACCTTTTTCCTCGCCCCCCCCAAACCACATGCCTTCGATTTTCTTACAAGTTTTCCCCCCCACACACAAGCTCTTTATTTCTTTCCCAGAACCAAAGCCTCCTCCCTACGCTCAAAGTTATGTTTCTATGTGCTTTTCCCTTTCCTGCTACCAAGAAGCAACGGCGGGGGTGGATTGGGGGGGCGTGTGAGGAAACCCTCACCCCATTAATCCTGTTTCTGGACCCACAGGCACACGTTCCCCGCTTTCTCCCCGTTTCCCCCAAGCTCGCCTCCCTCCTCTTGGCAAACCTCTCCCCGGAGACTTTTGCATTTTGCAACCCTAAAGAAAAGGAGATGCGTGCCCCCCCCACACACACATTAGGGGGTAGAGCCCCACAGCACCTCTTTAGTAAAAGGTAAAGGTCATCCCCCTTCACATGCGTGCTAGTCTGTCCAACTCTAGGGGCGGTGGTCATCTCCGTATTCAAGCCGAAGAGCCAGTGTTGTGCAAGCCCGTGGCCATGTGGCCGGCATGGCTGCAAGGAAACACTGTTTTACTTTCCCGCTTTTTACGGCGGTACCTATTCATCTACTTGCATTGACATGCTTTCCAACTGCAAGGTTGGCAGGAGCTGGGGTTATCCGCAGGAGCTCACTCCGCTACATGGCACCCGACCCGGGATTCGAACCGCTGAGCTGCCCAGTGTAGCTGACATTTTTCAGTGCTCTAGCCATGGATCTATTGCTCTGCCCCCTTCGTCCCTGTCCCCTTTCTAGAAGGGAAAGCAAGGAGAGGATCCTATAGTCTTAAAAGAGGTGGTGGTGGCAAAGCAATACACAAAGGTGTGAGCCTTTCACCTTGCAAAAATCCCCCAAGCAAACAAGCAAGCAAACAAACAAAACAACAACAACAGCCCTGCTCCCCATCCCTCGTACTAGCCTTTGTGAAGTTTAGCACATCCCTAGAAATGAGCCCCGATCACACCCCACGATGCGGGTTTCTCACCTCTGGGGGGGGAGAGGAACGTCCCCGCATCCCTTCCCCTTTTCCTCCCACGTTTAATCGCGTTTTGTTCCTTTCCGAGTAATAAGCAGAGCAAAGAAGGCATTTCCCCCACCACCCACCACCCCACAGCCGCCCGCGATCCCCCCCCCCCGCTTTCCTTCCGCCTCTGGAAACCATCTCCCACATTTTGAAATCGCGGCACAACAAGGCGAGGCTTACTTCATTCAAACCCTCCTCCGGCCCGGGAATGGGGTGTGTGTCTGGGGGGGGGGAATCCTCGGCCGAGCCCCGTCCCAAACGCCCACCCCCTCCCCTCCTGGGACCTCCTGGGACCTTCGAGCCCGTTCAGAAGACCGGCTTGCCTCCAGCACCTAAAAACGGCCCAGGGAAAAGGGCACCAAGAAGGGTCCCCCCCCGCCGGAGGCTCGGGCTTCTTCCCATTTTGTTGCCGGAGGGGGGGGGGAAAGGGGAAGCCTCGGAGGGCACCAGCTCCGGAGAGGAAACGGATCCAGGGACCGCCAAAGAAGCACCCGAGGCGATCTCGTTTCCTTCCATGATAAGGGGGGGGTCGTGGCGTGGGGTGGGGTATTTCTGCTGTTTTTTGTCCTCAAGTCTCGTCCGTTCCTAAATCTGAACTCTCTCCGGGGGCTTTATTTATTTATTTATTTATTTATTTATTTATTTATTTATTTATTTATTTATTTATTTATTTATTTGGCAGCCGAAAACGAAGATGTTGGTCTGCAGCCCGAGTTTACTAGATAAGTCATATTGTGGCAATTCTTGCAGCATTATGGGGGTGGAGTGGGGCGGGGATGGGGTTTGGGGCGGGGTGGGGGAGCCGGACGCCAGAAGTCTTCCTTTTAAAAGATCCTGGCTGCCTTTTGTCTCCTGTTCTTAACACCCTTCGGGTCTTCAGTGAAGGAGGGTGCGCTTGAACAGCATGGGGAGAGAGATCCCTGCAGGAATCTGAAACCTCTCTTGTTTCTTTTCTCACACACACCCCTCCCTCCACTACCCAAACTTTTTTTTTTTTGGTACTGTTTCTTACATTAATACCATTGTCCTCTCTATTCACGCTCTGCAGGGGATCAAATACCACCCCTCAGATTTCTGCCTGGTCCTAGAGGAAGCTGAATTCCAGAGCAGGAAAAGATTTGGGTTTAAAACATCTCAGCAACAGATTCTTAGGGATGGATTAAGCAGAAGACACTTTTCCTCTTCTTTTTCTCTTTTGCCGCTGGGAGGCACAGGGTAAGATCCTGCCACATGTCTTCATCAACCCTACTTGCTGCTTACAAAAACAAACCAGATTAAGCAGTTAGGCATTGGTGGCAGGTCTGTGTCTCCTACTACATGGAGGTCAGCAAATCAGTACAGGGGGGGCTTAGCTCAGTGGTTTAGGTAGATGGCTTCCCGACTTCTGAGGGCCTTTTCACATGACCCCTAAACTGCGCGGCAAATGGCTCCCAGCTCCGGAGCTTAAAATTATTTCCCCACCAGCTCCGGAGTTTACAGATAATTAAGTACGACCACGCCCACCTAAGCGCGTCCCAGCACACTTTTCAGGTACCTGCTCTCTGGAGGTGAAAATTCCTGATGCGGATATAACGTAGTGACTGTCCGGCTCTCCTTGCTTCTGTTTGTTCTTTTTTTGCCCCCCGCCCCTTTAAGAGATCTGAATGCAGTGCCTGGAGCAAAGCGAGATGGCAGAAGGGAGGTGAGGGCATTCTTTTCTTCCTGTTTTTTCTCCCTCCCCTCACGCAGCCAGCAGCCAGGAGTGCGGAGGGGGTGGGAACGCAGGATCGGTGACAAACCCCTAAGATCTCTGGTCCGAATTTAAGTGGCCAGCGGATCTTAGGGGTCGTGTGAAAAGGCTCTAAGTGGGGGCTTTTCTGACCCTCATAAATGAGCTGGCACTGCCTGGTTAGGAGATATGGATAAAAACTCTTTCCGTCCTCCAATAGAAGGAAGCAGCTGGGGTGCTCAGATGAAATACCTTCCTCAGGGATGTCACAGCTGCTTCCCAACAGCTCCCACCTCAAGTATTTGCCTTGGGGATTTTGTACCATATAGGTGACAACTGGGGCAATGTTTGAAAAGCACCTGAACAAGCAGGCAACTGGAAAGATCTTTGATTGATCTTCTGAGGTCCTCTGTTAAAACAATAGGGAGAATTCCTTAGAGATAACAGTTTTTTTGATGTGGGAATGAGGGAGGCAGCCTTGAAGGGGAATACATCTGGAGGGTGTTTGAAAGCCTTCTGAAAACGGGATGGATAGCCATTTGTCAGAAATGCATTAGTTGTGTCTGGCATGGGGGGTGGTAGGGCTGCTAAATGGATCCACCCTTGCGTCCATTCCAGCTCTACAATTGTATTATTGGCCCATCAGTGTCATAGTTTCTGAAGGCACTTACAGATTGGACATAAGAACAGCCTTGCAGGGACAAGCCAAAGCCCATCCAGTCCAGCTTTCTGTCTCACACAGTGGCTCACCATTTGCTTCAGGGTATTCCCAAACAGATGTCTACACCTGCTTAAGATTCCCTGCAAATGGCATTGAGAGATATCCTGCCTATTTCTCCAACCTGGAGGTTGTCCTTAGGCATCCATAATGATAGCCATGGATACCCTTGTTCTCCATGAACTTGTCCAATCCTTTCTTAAAGCTGTCAAGGCTGACAGCGGTCACCACGTCTTCTGGCAGGGAGTTCCAGAGACCAGTGATCCTCTGGATGAAAAAGTACTTTCTCTTATTTGTTTGAAATCTAGCACCCAAAAGTTTCATGGAGTGGCCCTAAAGGGAAAACAGTTTTCCCTTATCTACTTTGTCCACACTGTGTATGTTTTTATAAACAGTCCCCTAATCATTCTGGTTGCCTTCCTCTGCACTTTTCCATTTCCATACTATCCTTCTGGAGGCATGCTGACCAGAACTACACACAATACTTCAGATGGGGCCTCACCATAGATATATAAAGAGGCAAAATGGCACTTGCTGACTTATTTTCTATCCCCTTCCTAATGATCCCTAGCACTGAGTTTGCTGCGGCACACTGGGTTTACACCTTCATTGTCACCAAGGTCCTTTTCCTGATTTGTTGCAGAGAGTTCAGATCCCATCAGTTTATAAATTAAATTGGGTATTTTTGCCCCAACATGCATCACTCTGGACTTACTAATGTTGAAGCTCATTTGCCACTTTTTTTGCCCACCCACCCCACCCCAGTGTCAAGAGATCCCTCTGGAGCTCCCCACAATCTCTTGACGTTTATCATGACCTTGGAATGTACCATACACTGGAGCTGCATGCTACCATCTTCACATTCAGCTCTCCCATTGTTTCCTATCCTCTTTTCCCCTTCCCAGATCACAGTCCATAAAGGAGAAAAGATGTCATATTTGCCTTTTGCTTTCAGACTGAGAGCCAAAGGAACCTCACTCAAGAGTTTCCCTGGCTGGTAGAAATAATTGTGGATCTCATTCGCACTACAAGTAGGCAGCTGGACATGGTTTGGTGCTTTGTAAGGGAAGACTTGCTGCCTAGATGCCCTAAGCACATCCGATCTCGCCTGATTTCAGAAGCTAAGCAGGGTCGGCCCTGGTTAGTACTTGGATGGGAGACCCACCAGGAAAGACCAGGTGCTGTGGGTGCCTGGAGTAGGAACTGGCAAGCCACTCCAGTATTCCTGCCAAGAAAACTCCATGGACATGGGGTCACAAAGAGTCAGTCACGACTGTAACGACGCAACACACACACAAGGGAAGACTTGGTGGCCACCAGGTCAGAACTAGAACATCATCAGGAGAAATAAGACAGGGTAGGGTTTATGTTTAGAAATAAGCTGGTCACCATCTGAAATGGCTTGACCATCTGGCTCAATGTTAGCACATATAAGGGTAGAAAGCAGTTCTCTAGGTTTACAAAGGAGCTTTTCCCCACCTATGATGAAGGAGTGAACTCTGGAGATCTTTTGTGTATCTGCAGCCTGCTCTCTCATACGCTCAACCCAGTGGCCAGGCAAGGGTGGCAGATGTTTAAGTGATGCTTAATTGCCAAGAGAGGTATCGCAGAGTCAACTGGAAACTGAATGTGTGAATCAACTGTTGAAAAATCTTGTGTTCAAGGTCATACAAAATTGCTCTCTGTAACGTTTCTTTCTGCGAGGGTCCAATTCGCACATATAAATGATGTTCTATCATTGTTTCATCATCGGCATAAGCTGATGTTGCAAGAATCAACTCATGAACATGAGTGCATGAGTCAAGCAGAAAGATTCCAAGCTTAGGCAGCAGGCCAAGGATAGTTAAGGGAACAAGTGGGTTGCTGATTTTCTGAGAGGCACAGTCCAATTGTCCTGGGCAAAACCTGTTGATGAATCTACCAGCAGTGTCTTCCTGGTTCCCCATGCAGGAGCCAAATGGGACAGGAAGACATGGCAGCCAAATGAATCCCAGCTGTGCCTTGTTCCTGGTCAGGAAGAGAAGAACATGTATTGGAGAAGTGAGCCCGGACAACTGTGTCATGTAGAAGTGAATGCCATAAATCAGGCTTGCAGACAAGGTAATGTCTTTTTTGTAGGCAAATGGGGACGATAGATATATTTGAGACACATATGATAGATTTAGCTATCTGCAGTGATTGTTTGCTTGCTCTGTCCATACAATAGTGGGATTGAAACAGTTAACATCACTAGGGCAGCCCTTTATAACACTGAGTGTTATGCACGCACTTCTCTGATGGATAGTAGATTCTGAAACAGTCCTGTGCAGGATCACAGTTTTTTGTTTTGTTTTGTTCTGTCCCGTTTCCACCATAATGAGAGCGAGTTAAACAGATCAGTTGTTGCGTCATTACAGTCGCAACTGACTCTTTGTGACTCCATGTCCATGGAGTTTTCTTGGCAGGAATACTGGATTGATTTGCCAGTTCCTACCCCAGGCATGTACAGCACCTGGTATTCCCTGGTGGTCTCCCATCCAAACCACTCCAGTATTCCTGCCAAGAAAACTCCATGGACATGGGGTCACAAAGAGTCAGTCACGACTGTAACAGCGCAACACACACAGAGATATCAGTTACCAGCCATCAAAAAACATCAATTAAGCAATCACCTTCTAGACAGCTTTGCTTACTGAGGAAACATCTCTAGCTATATAAAAATCTAGAGGAAATGTTATCCTCTTACAAAACAGCCATAAGAACAGCAATAAAAGCTGTTCCCTCGCACTTGAAATTTTGATGGAACAAACATCACCCCAGCTAACCTGGATTCTCTTTAACTTGGCAAACAACCACCCAAACTTTCATGGCAGGCTTCAGTTGAAATTGGAGTGACATAAAAGAAAGGCCAAAAAGAGGGAAATTTAATTCTGTATAGTTTTGTTTTCAGGATGCGATTAGTTTTGGACAAAGCTATTGTTTGTGTTTGATAACAAAACAAATAACGGTATTAGTTTGGAATAGAAAGAGGTTAAAACTACTGTTTTATGCGTCCAAATCCAAAATGTTTAGAGCTCTTATGAGCTTCAATTGATTTTTTTAAAAACGCTCCCTTGTTATTTCTGGAGTAAGGAATCAGCAGTACCTCACAGGCTAAGAAGTCAAGCTCAAACTACTCCATAATGAAATAAAAACATCCCAATGTCCAGTCATACAATCAGACTTTCATAGAAAACAAATATCCAGTGAAGCTAAGCTCTATCTGGTGCATGCCAGAAGTATCTATAGCTATAGGTCTTTTCAGGTTGTATCATAACTGTAGAGCAGAGTGAAACCAGTGTGATATTGAAAGCACTTCTGCCAATATACAGTTCTGCTTATATACAGCCCCATACCACTTGAAGTAGTCTCTGGGTGGTTTACAGTTTAATTACAGTATGCAGGCTACACATCCCCCCCCCCGCAAGCTGAGTACTAATTTTACCAACCTCGGAAGGATGGAAGGCTGAGTCAACCTTGAGCCGGCTACCTCGGATTGAACCCCAGGTGGTGAGCACAGTTTTACCTGCAGTACAGGCATTTAACCACTGTGCCACTTAATCCCCCACTATTGGCTTTGTTGCTAATGCTGTTGGGGGTGTCCACAAAAATGCTTAAAATAGCTCCTTTGTACAGATCTCTGTGTTGTTCTGGCTTATTTGCCACACCAGGTTACATTTTTTGAGGATTAGCGACAAATGGAAAAGTGTTGTAATTGTAATTAAGAGAACCTCCATATGTTTTCCAAGCATTCATGCCCGACAGAAGAATCTGGCTGTTGGAGGTTACCAAAGCTATGGAGCCACACGTGGATGTGGTTCGGGTGTATGAGAGAGCCAGAGAGAGAAGTCATAAGAGCACAGTAGCAAGTAGCCAAATTCTCAGGATCTCCAAACAATCTCTGAAGGCACCCAAACATAGTACAGTAGGATTACTGTATCTGTAGGGGATTGGTTCAGGCCCCCCTGCAGATACTGAAATCTGTGGATAATAGCAAATGCTAAATACAGTGGTGCCTTGGATAACGAATTTAATTCATTCTCCGAGACAATTTGTTATCCGAAAAAAATCGTTATCCAAAACACGGTTTCCCATAGGAATGAATAGAAAACCAATTAATCCATTCCAGAGCCTAGGAAAATGACACAGACACCTGGTTTTTTGCTCAAAAGTCTTTATAAAGTGCACTTTAAAGGTACAGATGTGATGCAGCCCGGGATAACTCTTTTTTACCGATGCATGCTGGAAATTCGTTATCCGAGGCAGCCCATAGAGAAAATTTGTTATCTGAGGCAGCTCATAGGAAAATTCGTTATCCGAGGCAGCCCATAGAGAAAATTAATTATCTGAGGCAGACCTATACCTAGAAATTGTGATCCGTTATCCAAGGCAGCTCATAGGGAAAATTCATTATCCGAGGCAGCCCTATACCTGGACATTGCGATTTGTTATCCAAAAAATTCATTATCAGAGGCATTCGTCATCCGAGGTATTACTGTATATAGTATAGCAAAAGGGGGTGGGTGGGAGAGAAACAATAAAATTTTTAATCATGCATTACCAGAACTAGCCACTAGATACCATGCTGTGTATAATATTTTCAGACCATGGTATTGAATTCTCAAATATGGGGTTCCTATTGTGGGCATCAAACAAGGCCATAAACTGGTCTTAGTTGACATGACCCTTATTTATTTCAAAGAAAGATGTGGGAATAGATGAGAGCCATAGGAGCAAGGAACAAACAAACAGATCATTTTGGGAAACCTTCAAAGGACTGTAGTCTAATTGTCTATGTTGATGTGGCTGGTTTCACAGCATTTTGCTTCCTTGCCAAAATCCTTATCTGGCCCAGTTCTTAGGTGCCAGGAGGATCAAGCTGAAATCCTAACAGCCACAAGTTCTGGAGACCAGGTACCCTCAAGCTGTTATGTGTTTCTTCCAACCTACATGTGTCCGGAGGTAGTCATGTTAGGCTGTTGCAGCCAAAAGAATGAAGAGTACTGTGGTATCTTGAAGACCAAACAGGTTTTGATTTAGCTTGTGGACTTCAGCCTAGGGCAGCTCACGGCTGGCATAGAGGCTGTCACCTCCTGAAATTGGGGGGGTATGTGCGTGAGGTGTCCTCTGACCTAATCCAAAGTCCGTCCCTATCGGTAGCTGATTCCCACCAGATCCCACACAAGCTGTACATTCTTTATGGTCCCACTGAAGGCATGATCAGCACATTTCAGATCTAACTATACTGGTTAGAAGAACACAATTGCAAAAATAGGTTACAGGCGATACCTTTATAAGCCACTATTAAAAATAAAAAAAGGAACATTGCAAGCTTTGGAGTGCAGTAAATCACCCTTCTTCAAAGCAGGTCCCAGAAGTTCAGACATGGTGAAAGATGTTCTTCACAAGGAGGTTACTTTTAAAGTCCTTAGTTAGATGATGCTCTTAAAATCCATGGCTAGGTGATGTTGTAGCCAGGGCAGGAGTCTTGTTAGAGGCATGAAGGACAGTTGTAAAAGGCTGTTTCTTAGGTCACACCCCGTTCTTCATTCTTTACTCGAATGCGGTTGCTTTTGTACACCAATCCTGTTTAATGCATGTACCCCTCCTTCTGGATTAAATAGAATGGGCTTTGCAACTCCACTTACAAGTAACTCTTTTCAGCAGTAGGTATATTTCTGCTTGGATCTGTCTGGTAGGAAAGAGTTACTGAGGCAGCCAATTCTAGTCAAGCCAGCAGATTTCCCTTGAAAATAAACACACGGAGATAAATGAACACACACTCACCCATTCCCTACTTTTGTGGAAAAGCCCTTGTTTCACTTCCAGACAGTGAACTGGCCTCTTGCCCAGTGCTGCATAGTCCATGCAATGCGTTCTCAAAGGACTAACCCCAAGGACATGCCAAAAGATGGAAGCGTAAAAGAAGGGAATAAACCGGTGTGAGCGGAGAGAACTGTTATTTACACCAGAGCAGAGAAAAGATGGAGAAGTGAGCTGAGACCCACAGTTGTGAAATTTGAAATACGGGAACAGATAAATCTGCTCTTGGACATTCCTATCTCTCTGTCTCTAGCAATCTTCTCAACTCCCGGAATGTGGATGAGCGAATCTGCCAACCTGGGGAGTTGAGTTCTAAAATACCATCTTCACCCATTGTTGGAAAATCGTTGGCTTTATTCCTTCTGCTCATGAGCAAGGAGTCAAATTAAATAAATTTCCACATGCAGAAGGCTCTTATTAGCATAGCTGTCAGCTTTTGAAAACCCAGAAATGAGAAATCCGCTCTCTGACTTTCAAAACCCCCAAGCTGCCTTCTGCCGGCTTTCAGCTATGAAATGATAGCGGCAGGGCTGCGCGTTTTCACATTTGCATTAATGAAACCACATTACTGAATTAAAATGAAAGTATTCATGAGGTTTTTCATTTTGCTGAATGTATATAGAGGATATTTGAATATACAAGGAGCCTCCTCCGTGCTGTTTATATTAACATAGGCGCATTGTTCCTATACAAAGGAGTTGTTTTCAAATTAGCATTTTTGCTAACAATTTAATATCAGTATTACAATCCAAGTGAAGCAATTCAGAAGATGATTTGAATTGTAGGTTTGGAAGTACAGTACTTCCATACATCAGTCTAGTCTATACTGTTTGCAAATTGTGTTCAAAGTATAGCCAACAAAATCTGTTTGCAGACAAGCAAGTGATACTTGGAGACCCTGGGGAGAGGACATACCCTGCAACCCTTGCTTGCCAAAAACACACACATCACTATGGACAGTTTATTGAAGGATAAATTGTTGATGGATAGTTAAAAGGCACCACTTTGACTGGTTGCAGTATTGGTGCAGACCAAGTAGCAGATCGTTGCATGATAACCCACCTGCCAGACAAAGCTCCCCTTCCCAAACTGCCGCTGGTTAGCCAAGGGTTGGCAACCAGCGATGATATACAGTAGGACCTCCATGCTTGCCTAGGATTCTTCCCAAGCCTCCCGTGGATAGCAAAACCTGCGGATAATAGCAAACTCCACATATGGCCTTGGGCTCCCTCTAGTGGCCAGTTCTGGTCCTTACATTGTTGAAGCACATATTTCTAAGGCTTTTTTTCTTTTAATATTTTCAGATGTGAATAAATGAAACCACAGATACTGATTGCACATCTCTGGGTATCCTACTGTACCTGTCCTGGGCACAAGGACACCAGGGGAAAATATTTCTCATATGCTGTGCGAGATTTTGGTGGCCCACTTAAGCCAGCCACACCCTGTCAGTTCCCCACTCCTTGATCTCCGTGGACTTTTGTTTCAGTTGGTAAAGAAGACAATGAAGACAAAGGAAACTGGAAATTATGCAGTCATATCAGGTAGGTGTTTTCCAAGTGAGAGTTCCTGCAGCCTTGTGTGAGAGTTCCCAGATCTTATGCCAGCACACTCAACTTTCTGGTTTTAGGGAGCCCTCATGTCTCCTTAATTAATCTTTACTGTCACCCAATCCCCTTTTATCAAAGAATTCAGTTTCTAATATAAAATATATATTAACACAGCTTTTTAAAACTTTAAAAATAAGCCCAGGTCTGCATTATAAGTAATCCTAAAGTATAGTAATGATGCCTATTATGATTATTATTATTTACAGACCCAAGACACTGGCAACCCCTGGGATTTCTGCACACAACCCTGTTTGGGAATCAGAGGGTCTAGCAGATAGTTGCGGCTTTCCAGGAACAGAGCTCAGACTTATAGGCTCACTTGCATTGTGATTTTGGCTCTGGTTCATTTCTGCATTTGTTTAACAAAAATATTGATCTTAACAACAACAAAGTACTGTAGTACCAAAAAAAAAAACTGTTCACAAAGGCAAGGGGGAAGAAACGAAAATGCTTCGTAGCTGTGATAAATAATCACTGGCTTCTCCTGCAAAGAATTTCACTTAGCTGATTCATCAGCATCTGTTTCCATTCATTCCAGACTGCGTGCCCTTTCGCTGCTGGATTCTTTTCCAGCACACACAGACCAGGGGGCCAAGCAGCGGTTTCTTTGTTAAGCATCGGGGTGTGTGTATTTGCGTAGATACACATACCCAAGATGACATGGTCTGAATAATTTGGACGGATAAGAGAGGGAGTCCTTTATGAACTTCCTTTACTCGTTCTGGTTTTGCAGACAGCCTTCCGACTCAACGTATATACAGTGTAATCTGTGGTTTTGCTTGGGGCAAATGGAATCTGCCTCTACACGCAGAGTTGCGCCAAATGAGATGCAGTCACCGCTATGGTCTGACCGAGCAGACAGAGCCCATTCCAGTCATTGGTAGTGGGTTGTCTCTCCTCTTCCCTTTCCTCCTTGCAGATGTTACCAAAAGAGCAGCTGTTGTGTCCTCTAAATACAGTGCTGTATCTTGTATCTCATGGCATTCCAGCAAGCATCCCCAACAGCTATCTCTGTGACCTTCTAAATTGGATCACCATCACTCTTTCTCCAGTTTTGAACAGGGCAGTTGGTCAGTTCTGGAATACGTTTCCCCTGCTTCCTCTTCCACCCAATTTAACTTTCCCCACCATTTTACTGGCACCATTTTAGCGGCATTGTACAATTTGCGGAAGTACACAACTTTAGCATGAGCAATGAAGACAATGAAATGGTTTGAGATTTTCTATGCCTTGGTTTGATCATCAATTATAATTAGGACTTCAGCCAAGAAATCAAAAGAAGACAGACTCCGAAGAGCAACCATGAAGGAACTAGAAAAGATGATCAAAAGTTAGGATGCGCACTGGAGAACCAAGCCCAGTTGTGTGTCCAATCACACAACAGGTCATGTTGGAGAGTAGAAATGATTTTGTGCTTGCCTTTATACATAAGGTTAATTTCTGAATAGGATGTTGGCTATAGTGGGTATCTTACCACCATTTGCAACATGGCAGATACCAGAAATAGAACTACAGTGGTACCCTGACTTAAGAGCAGCTCGACTTAAAAGCAATTCGACTTTAGAGCAGAAAACTGTTGGCGTTTTAACTGCCGCCTTACAAACTTTAGATATGGTCTGCTCAACTTACAATATTTTTCATTTTTTTAATTTTTTTAACTTATTTTTTTCAAATGTTTAGATAAGTACCCCGACTTAAGAGTAGTTCGACTTAAGAGCATGCATTCAGAATGGATTAAATTCGTAAATTGAGGTACCACTGTACTGTACCATGACTGCACAAATAAATTGCAGTGGTTGAACATATAGGCTTCTTCAACAGGAGATGTTTTCCCCTAAAACAGGTGGCCCTATAGGAATCCTGTTAAGACACAAACTCATGAGTAATCCCACATGATCCCATGGTTGGTCACATGTGAGGCTGTCTTAAATATGGATAGTGATATTGAAACAAAAGGGGTGAGCTGTGGGGCCATTATAAAATACAAATGCAAGAATGTGTTGTGTGTGTGTGTGTGTGTGTGTGTGTGTTTGTGTATCCCCTCTGCCTCTTTGTTTGAAGAACTTTGTTGTGAAATCCAATCCTCTGTTTTAGATGCAGTTTTATAACAACATCAAGCGCTTTCTGCCTCATCAAAGACTGTCTGCTAAAATTGATCTTGCCAAAATCTTTACATCTAAAATTAACCTATTCTAAGATGCCCTAAGCACATCTGATCTCGCCTGATTTCGGAAGCTAAGCATGATCGGTCCTGGTTAGTACTTGGATGGGAGACTACCAGGGAATACCAGTTGCTGTAGGCATGTGGAGTAAGAACTGGCAAACCACTCCAGTATTCCTGCCAAGAAAACGCCATGGACATGGAGTCATGAAGAGTCGGTCACGACTGTAACAACACAACACAACACAACACAACACAACACAACACACACACACACACACACACAATTAACCTGGCAAGCCCATCGTACCCTGTTTGGACTTCCATTCCATGTGGAAAAGACAATGACTGACAACTGAATCTTTCTTGGTGCTGAATTTGAAAGCGGCAGTCAAGCTTAGCCGGGCAGTCTGTAGGGCAGACACAGAATTTGGAAAAATAAAAATAAAAAATTACAACTCTCAGAACATCTAGCTGGAGAACTCTGGGAGTTGCAATCCAACCACAGCCACCTCATTCAGGTTTCCAAGCTGTGTGCAAACAGCTCCCATCCATAGAGCTGTTGAGAAGGCCTGGATGAAGGCAGTGGTTTAGGCATCTGCCTGTGGAGGTTGAGGCTGGGAGTTCAGTTCATCCACAGGGCTTCCCTGAGGAGGTTGGACTCAGTGATCCATTCAGTTCCTTCCAGCTAAAAATGACGGAGGTGACTTTCTCACTTTGCTTTACGACTGTCCTACAGATCACCTGATATCTTTAGTTGTTCAATGAGGACTAGCACCTGGTTTTCCCCACTCTAATCACCACACCAGACAGGCAGGCAGGCAGGCAGGCAGGCAAGCAGACAGACAGACAGACAGATAGACAGACAGACAGATAGATAGATAATGCTCATTAATGAGCCATCTTTCAAGAACAGAAGATACAGTGGCATTTTTGGAATGTAAGAGAAAAAAGGAAAAAACTCACACCAACAGCATTTCAGTCTTGAAGCTGATAAAAACAGGACCCCCTAAAACACAAATAGCTTGTTGCATTCTGTTCTGGTTACAGTACTATTATTACAGGTTCTGCCGACCCCACTGTTATTATTTTCCTCTTCCTAGCCAAGATAATCAGGTCCCAGTGTGCAAGTCTCAGCACTTTTTTGCGGCCTGCTTACTTACATTTCAGAGAAACTGCCATGCTGGAAACTTGAGTCGAATGTTCAAGCCATTCAGTGTTTCAGTATAAACAGGATGGGTCTCATGCACTGCTTCCCAAAGGCTTTCAACTTTTTGTTTTTACCTCTCTGAAATTAGAATATGTGGGACTGCCAGCAATATGGGGACAGGGGGCGGGGAGGTGTCGCCCAGCACCTCAGGTAGCAAGCAGTGTTGATCCAGGTGCCACTCAAACCAGAAGGGACAGTGTAGTGCATTTCCCTGGGGTGGGTTATTTCAGCGTGAGGTTTCATTAGATATAACATGTTCCCAAAAGAATAATGCATTCCTGTCCTGTTACCTCCCCGTTTTATCTGAACAGCTAAATCTGTTCATTTTAAATCATTTTCCTCCCTCAGAGGGAGCTGGTAAGAGCATATATTCCCCTTGATTATCCATTTTGATTCATGAAAGTGTGCAGGCCGGCAAGTGCATAGAAGAGACTGAATCACAGAATCATAGAGATGGAGGAGACCTCAAGGGCCATCTAGTCCAACCCCCTGCCATGCAGGAACCCCCATCACAGGACCTCCTGACAGATGGCCATCCAGTCTCTGCTTAAAACCTCCAAAGAAGGAGACTCCACCGCCCTCTGTGGCAGCAATATTCCACTGCTGAACAGCTCTAACCCACACGAAGCTCTTCCTAATGTTCAAATGGGATCTCTTTTCCTGTAGTTTGAGACCATTGCCCTGCATCCTAGTCTCTGAAGCCATGGAAAATAAACCAGTCCCTTCTTCAATGTGACAACGTGACTGAACTAGGAAACATGCAGTTACCGTACTGTCCAAACATGACAGCTATCTGTAATAAAAGAGAATGCATTGTCCATCTCCATGTGTCTCTGCATCTGCCATTCCTCCACGATCATAAACAGGAGACCTCTGAAACTTGGCACACACATTAAAAGGAATCCCTCAGAAGTTCCCTGCAGTCTATTGTTCCTGCTGCTGCTTTCCCTTGGTACTACCCTCTGGAAGCACAGAATAGCACCCTCGGATTACCCTGTATTTGTCCATCTAGACCAGGGGTCCTCAAAGTTTTCGGTACACAGATCACAGTCCAAAAGCAGCTGTGGAGGCTTTGGACAAAAGGGGGCAGGTGGGGGTTGCAACTGGTCCCAGGGGCCGGATTCAGGAATGCCCCGGGGCCTTAGGTTGAGGACCCCTGATCTAGACAGTTTGTGGTTTGGACCCAGAAAGTGGGGACGGATGCTCTTAGCAATTCCTGGTGATCTTAGCAAGGAGGAGGTGGGGTAGTCTGGGGCCCACTGGTTTCATGTACTGTAGCTGAAAAAAATCAGCTAGCATTGATTAAGAAAGCTGGTGACAGCAGTGAGTTTAATGACCAGACAGAATCTACCTAGGATTAATCACAGTGGATGCAACAGACCTGTTGTAGAGGGTTAAATAAGAGTGTCTGCCATTGTGTGAAGAAACTGAGGTACTGTATTAGGGGGATTGTGATACATGAAATCAATATTCAGTATCAACTAAGAACAAAGGGGAAATTGAGATGACATCAAACACTTCCACCTTATCTCTGGTCAATGAAGGGGAAACTGTAGCGGTGTGAAAGGAAGAGGGGAAGCAGGTGCTTTTGTAAACATAAAAGGAGGATGAAGTTGTTCATTTCAGCCCTTTTATACGACCCCTAAAATTCACTGCAAAACACTTGCAGATCTGGAGCATAAAATTGCTTACACTAAAATCATTACACTAAAATTACCATCAGAGGATCCACAGTCTATGTTGTATCAATTAAAAAACTTCTGGAACAGGAAGGTTTTTACCTGGCGCCGAAATGTCATCAATGTTGGTGCCAGGCGGATCTCACTCGGGAGGGTATTCCATAGCTTGGGGGCAGCTGCTGAGAAGGCCCTATGTCTACAAGCCATCCCTCTCACCTCCTTGAGAGATGGCTCTTTCTAGAGGGCCCCCTGGCTCGATCTTAATTGCCGGGTGGGTTCATATGGAAGGAGGCAGTCCTTTAGGGTTTGTGTGGGTGTGATGGCAAGGCTGGTGCATGTTCTAAGTGCCTTGTCTTATAGTGGTTTTTTTTTTTGGGGGGGGACGACCTACAGACACTACCAAATCTGAGCAAACGGCAGCATTTGGGAGGGCTACAGTTCCAGTAAGATTCCCTAGCCTTCACCCCACATCTGATTCCTCCCTGGGCTCACCCAACCCAGGATAAGCAAGGGAGTAGTGTGACTATGACGGTTACTTCTTGTCCATTCTCGTCCCAGGAGGAAGTTTGTTGCATGTTGATGTCGGTCGCTGTCTTGTGGTCTTCTTCTGGTTTTGTCCCTGTTCCTGTGTACACACGGGCTTGGTGGATGATACCGGCATGACTGTTACCGCACATCCTCGTTCCATGATGAAATGTGAAATTCCATGCCTTTGTTCTCCTTTTTTTTTCCAGCCCGACCTTCCATTTTTGATATTTCAATTCTCCAAAGCCTTGCCTTCAATGCATTACAGAGCTAAGTTTGAGACATTTGTCTTTTAATCTCTTTGCACTGTGTTGCTGATTCTATAGGGAATGTACTGGCAAATGGCACTTCACACTCCTGCTACTAGATGGAGAATGGCACGTTGCGTGACAAGCCTTACCTCTCGGGCACTCGTCTTGGAATGAGAAGCGTGACGCGCAGATTCCCGAGGCCAGGGAGGGGAATCTCTCATCCTACTTAAATCTGCAGTTCAGGGGGCATAGTCAGGATGAACTCTCCTCATCCCGCAATGGACGTGCGGTTAAACTACTTCGTACCGGTCCCAAGCAGGACCGCGATTAGCGATAAGATGGATGAGGGAGTAGTGTGACTATACTGGTTATAGAGACAGACCCTGACCAGGTGGCATTAAAAACCCTCTTCCCCATCCCCGCCCCATGCAAGTTGCAATGATAATTTAGTTTTAACAGCACAGATCAATTTGTTCCATTTTTGAATCATTTTCCCCTCCCATTTCCATTGCTCTGATTCCCCAGACGCACTCGTCGTCTTTCATTTCGAGAGAGGCTGCTGTGCTATGGAAATCGTGAAATCGACTGAAAACCCGGGCGGTGATTTGCTGACAAATTAGCCAGGCAAGAGGTCACAGTGGAGCCAGAATGTGCCGTTCCAAACAGGAATATTTAATGGCACATTGAGCAAGAGAAGGCAAAAGAGCACCGGGGAAACAAGAGCAACACCACCCCTAGGGAGGATTTGTATAGAACATGGATTGGGAGCAAAAGGGGATGTTATCACAGAGAGAAAGGAATGCGGAGGGCACTGGTGCTGGAATCGTGTCTGACTTTTGCAACCCGCTCAGGGGCTGAGTTACTTCCCTCTGCCTTCTCCTCCCCCACCCCTTCCTACATTTTGATGAGAAACCGCCTTCCTAGCTTTCGGCGTGGTATGAGTGCTCCTTTCATTTGTCCAGGAAAGGCAGCCCAGAACTAAAAATGGGACCGCTCGTTTTGTCCGGGACAAAACAGAAAGCTACAGAGACTCCATTATTGGCAGGGGCAATACCGTAAGTGCCCAAAGTTGCTGAGGTTTCCTGAGGTCACAGCTGAGACACAGACGTTGGGAGAGGACTGCGCAGAAGAGACACCGGTTTTCTCCTCGCTTCCTACCTCGAGGGTCTGGTTTGATTCCTGATACGTCCTTGGTTTGTTATAGAGCTAGCTGCCTGGATACAGTAATCCCCTATTTATCATAGGGGTGACGGACCCAACCCGACCCGCGATAAAGGAAAATCCGCAATATGCGGACGCTGGGTCGGGTCAGGACTGGGAGGGGCTGTTTGGGGCCTCCTGCACTTACCTCAGGACTGGCACGGCCCCGAGCGGACCTCCAACAGGCTTCCTGGGCCTGTCAGAGGCCCCAGAAGTGGTTTCTGGTGATTCTGAAGGCCGTTCCGGTTTTTCAGAAGTGACTTCCGGTTCGCCGGAAATGACTTCTGGGGCCTCTGACAGGCCCAGGAAGCCTGTTGGAGGCCCACTCAGGGCGGTGCCCAGACAGGCCCACACAGCTTGCTCCCGGGGCCCTTGCCTTCATATACTCTGGCCCCACAATATACTGGGACTGCAGTATATGAACCGCAAAATGGTGGGGGGGGTGACTGTAGTTCATTGAGCTAGGTATTTGGCCTTGCAGACAGTGTTTGGGAGTTCGATTCCCCATTGTGCCTCCTAGAAGAGCCAGCCTGTGTAGCCTTGGCCACGCTGCTCAGTCCCAGAGCACCCCCAGAAGAAAGAAATGTTCAACCACATCTGAGTACTCTCTACCCAGAAAAACCTGGAAAGAGTTGTCAGAAATCTGATTTGACTTGACAGCACAAAATTATTATTATTATTATTATTATTATTATTATTATTATTATTATTATTATTATTATTATTATTATTATTATTGTCCTCCTATGTCCTTGGAGCATTCAAAGCCCCTTGAGATCAGTTCAGTTGGTCCTGTGCCATCATCAATGTCACTCAGAGTCAGCCAAGGGCAAGAGAACAACATGTCCAGAACTGTCAATACAGGAATACCCAGAATATTCTGAATATGCTGAACAATCCCAAACAAATTTGTAGGTTATTTCAGGCTACTGTATTTGTAGGTCAACTTGATAATGCACTTATCACATAATTTGAAGCAGTGCTCTAGTCCATCAAGTGACGAAAAATCCTTGTTTCGGTGTCCTAGCATAGGGCGTTTATACACGACCCCTAAGCTCCGCCGCAAATGGCTGCAAGGTCCGGACCTTAAAAATGTTTACCCACCAGCTCCGGACTTTGCAGACAATTAAGTGCGACCCCGCCCACTTAGCGCGACCAAACAGCAGTTTTCTTGTACCTGGTCTTTGATGGTGACAAATATTTGATCCGGTGTAAGGATAGTGAGTGCGGGGCTCTCCTGGCTTCTGTTTGTTCTTTTTTTGCACCCCGCCCCTTTAAGAGATCTGAATGCTGTCCGGAACAAAACTGAGGTAAACCAGCAGTCTTTGCTTTCTCTTTTCTCCGTCCCTCAGGCAGCCAGCAACCAGGAAGTGCCGAGGGGGGTGGGGACAGAGGAAGACAGAGGAAGAGCGACCAACCCCTAAGATCTCTGGTCCGAATTTAAGTGGCCAGCGGATCTTAGGGGTCGTGTAAAAAGACCCATAGATGTACCCCAATATTTTGCATCCAACAGTGCTTCAGTTTCGGATTGGTCAGTGGAAGGTAAACAGGGCTATTGTTTGCAGTTGTGAAGGGACGTATCTCTGAGGAATACCATTGTCAAAAGATAAACAGTGCTAACTGTCTCCATTGAGGACATGGTCCAGTTCAGCAGCTCCCAACCAGATGCTCTCGGGCCTCATATCCCAGAAATCCCAGCCAGCACAGCTAGTGGTAAAGGCCTCTGGGAGTTGCAGTCCAAGAACATCCCAAGGTTGGGAACCACTGGTCTAGTCGCAGTCCTAGTCCAGATGCTGGAGAGTGTGAAGCAAAACCAGGGAGCCAGAGGGATGCATTGTACACAGCATGGGATTTAGAGGTTCAGAATCTCATGCAGCCGGGTTCTTGAGCATTTGTTCTTCCTCTAGACCCCAGACAAACTATGCAACCTGTGTGATGTAGTACATACCATACTGAAGAATTTAACTAGCTGCCGCACAGGGTATGACTTGGGGCCAGTTGCTCTCTGTCAGACCACCTCACAGGCCTTTTGCGAAGATGAAAGAGGAGAGACCGATCTCTCCAATAAGTTTAAACACAAATATATTATTTAGTATCCCAACTTTCCTTGAACTTTCTTGGCTGGTGTTTGAACAGCCCAGGATTCCTTGAACTTATGAGGAATGTGGCTCCCTGCGTTTCACATTTGCCCTTTTGTTCTCTCCCTGCCAGGTTTCCCTTCGTTAGCTCCAGCCTGAAAGCTGCCTTAATTAATATCAGCTTAGGCTGTGGCAGGGATCCCTGCATGTTCTCCTGATTTCAGACAGACTTGTGGGGGTGGAGGCAGAACACTGTAGCGGTCTCTGTGGAGGAGTTCATCAGGCTGAGAAGCCCAGCTGGCAGCTTCCTCTTAGACCTGTCATGCCAGATAAGATCCTTCCAAAGTGGTAGGTTAAAAGCAGCTTGCTCAGCAAATTTTACACAAAACAAAGACACACACACACACACCCGGTGTTCTTCTAACCATTCTTCAGACAAAGGCAGATCTTGAAAACATGACATTTTGGGGACTACCTCTTCAGGAAGTATATTTACTGCTTCTCATGTGTCTCCAGAATCTCTTGCCATGGCACAGAGGGGAAATAAAATTATTGTTAAATTACAACTCCCAGGATCCCCCAGCCATGTTTGTTTCCCTTAAAACTAGGGAACTACAGCTCCCAGAATGCCTCAGTAAGCATATATTCAAGTTATAGCAATTTAGTTTTCATCTTACTCCCAAACATTCAAGCGCCTTAAGAGTAGCATGATTTGCAGACTTGGAGTAGAGCCGATGTTCTGATGGCACAGATGCTAGACATTTGGTATGGCCACATTTCTCCCAGTTCTGATGAAGCCATACCAATACCTACTAATTTTTGTCTCTTTGGTGTTTGAATTTGCAGAATTTATCACAGGACAGAAGGAAGACAAGCCCTGTGCATATTTGAAACACAGTGGGAGTGCTATCAAATAATTGAAGTGCTCCAGATGTTTTTAGCTTCCAACTCTGATAAGTCATAGTCACAGTCAGCCTAGGCAAGGGACACTATGGGGGCGGGGGCGTACTGTACAATATCTGTGATGCCACAACACTGTAAGTTCATCTTAGATAGTGGTTATTGTGTGTTCCATGCAGCAATGGTTTCACTATGCTTTGTACTACAAGAGCACACACCCTTGTCTCCAAACTTTTAGCTCTCTGGAGTAGAGATGGGCATGAAATGAGCAATTTTTGTTTTCATTTTTGTTTTTTCATTTGTTATGTAACGAAATGAAAAACGAATTTTGTCTCCAAAATGAAATGAAACGAACCGAAACAACAGAAATTTTGTCGTGCGTTTCATTTTCGTTGTGGCAAATACATTGAACTGTAATGAATGCTAACGAAACAGCAATTTTTCATTTTCGTTTTTTCATTTCGTTATGTAATGAAATGAAAATGAAATTTTTTGCAAAAAATTCACGAAAAACGAAAACAAACCGAAACGGACCCCTAAACGACAAACGACAAACGAAACACCACTTTTTTGAGTCGTGCCCATCTCTACTCTGGAGAATAAGTAATATATCTCCAGCTTTCAAGCTCCCTGGAGGAAAGGCAATATAAGCCTTCTAAAGAAATGAAATGCATTTTATTTTTAACAGTTTTAACAGTTCCCAACCTTTTTTTGAACCATGGCCCCCTTTTATAATTGCCACCTAACGTGCTACGCTGCTGCCACCATGTTTGCATAAAAAGGTCTTTTTAATGGGGTCAAGTCTTCTCAGAAAGCTAAAGGCTTCTTGCCCCCCCCCCAAGTAAGTTCCCCCTTCTCATGCATACTCATACAGACTAACTTTAATACCCCGCTCTGAAAGTTCAAGGAAAAAAATATTTAATACGGTCTAGCACATATTAGGTGGCCCGCATCCCTCCCCCCCAAAAAACCACCTCCAGGTTGGGAAGAAAATTGGACTATAGCAAACCCTAATATGGTTTTTCGAGGAAACCTAGGTAGTTAGGAAGTGTCTTTCTTGTTGCTTTCTCATTCCATGCCTCAGTATCATACTCCAGGCCTGTCCAACAGGTAGACCGGGGGCTACCAGTAGCCCGTGAAGGGTTCAAAAGTAGCCCACCAGCCATCAATTAAAAATGTGAGGGGATAAGTTCTCCACCTCTACCTCCCCCAACCCAAGGACCACCACTGCCCCAGCAAAGCTCTGGGTCTGCCAGCCCACTGTCTCAGCCGAGCGGGGCAGTTCAAGGGCCATGGCACAGTCCCCTGCTCTCCCTACCAGCCAGATGCTCAGAACAGATAAACTTCATAAGTAGGGGTTTTAGTGTAGTAGCCCTCAGGCACTTTCGTCCAGAACAAGTAGGCCTCGGCCTGTTCAAAGTTGGACAGCCCTGTCCTACTCTATCATTCTTTCCACTGTCCCTCACACTGGCTAGCTTGGAGAGGGGGCACATTATGAAAATATTATTAGGAATCTTTTGCTCTTTGTTATAGGTTTACCCGAATACTCTCAGACTCCCAAACCAGTGTGTGCTATATGTCCATAATTTATGGCACTGTACCACTATATTGCATAGCATTTTCTTGAGTGGTTGTGAATGCCTCTTAAATCTGTACTAGTAAAGCCGTTTTTTGCACTGTCAATGGAAAAAGGCTGCCTTTTTAGCTTTTGAACCAGATACCTCAAAAAAGCCTAGAACACTGTTTTTTTGTTTTTCACTTTTTTTTTTGGTTGCACAGGATGTGTGTCATTACAGAGACCTGACTGTACCTCCTGGGTGGCCTGTATATTTTGCACACAAAGGGACTCTGGTCCATTTCTTGTTGCCTTCCAGGTAGGGATGAGCAAAGCCATGAGGTCTGAAAATAATAATTGAAAAGTGCCTGCTCTTCAGTGCAGAGAGTCTTGACTGAGAGGCACCCGCTGTCTGATCTGATCTGAGACGTTCCTGTAAGGATCGTCATATCTTCAAATTCACCTTTGAATCATTCGATTCAAATCTCGCAGCACTGAGAAGGCTATCTGCTCTTGTGGCTTGTTTCTTTTCAGAAGACACTATGCTAACACCACAAACGGAGCCAGTGTCTCAAGTTACTAAGACAACACAGAATAGCTGAGATGGAAGCCAATCCAACCCCCTGCTCAAAGCAGGAATACTAGTCAAAGGATGTGGTCCTGCCACAAGATGTGGTGATGGCATCTAGCCTGGATGCCTTTAAAAGGGATTGGACAGATTACTGGAGGAGAAGTCCATCACAGGTTACAAACCATGATGGGGATGTGTAATCTCCAGGCTTAAAACTGGGGTACTTCAAGGACCAGATATAGGGGAGTAGTATGAAGAGACAGATATATAGTCTCATGGGCTCCCAGACGCATCTGGTGGGGCCACTATGAGATACAGGAAGCTGGACTAGACGGGCCTTTGGCCTGATCCAGCACAGCTCTTCTTATGTTCTTATGTTCTTATCTCCCAGGTAGTTGTCCAATTTTCTCTCGAATGCCTCCAGCATTCGAGCCCTCATCACCTCTTGAGGAGATTGGCTCCATTGTTGTACTGCTCTAACTGCATTTGAAAAGTGCTATAATCTGTTCCTTCAGGGTTTTTTTTCTCATTGCCACTGAATGACAGCTACGCATGCAGTATCCCACCCCAAGGTTGGATGATGATGAAAAGGTTCCAGATGAAATGACATATCTGCAAAATTATTTCTTCTTCCTCCTCACCTCTTCCTCCTTGCACTCTGACTCCATTATAACCACTACTGATGCTTGATGTGGGATTCTAACACTTGTAACCCCGCAAATTGGAGTTTTGCAAATCATTGGTCCCATTGGGCTTTGTTCTGGTCTGTTCTCGTCAGCAATGACCAATCCAACAGGAAAGAAACAGCAGACAGACTGACATGCATGCACACGCACACACACACACACACACACACACACACACACACACACAGACAGAAAGAGAGAGAGAGAGAGAGGGGTATTAAAATCTTTATTTCACATTTCAACAGACCAGATAGGAAGGCTCAAGACCCTCATTTTCACCAGGCACTGGTTTAAAAATGGTTGATGACTCTTCTGACGGACTGGATGTTTGCCCTGGCTGCTTGCCACTCATTACAGTCGCTGTAGTCTCCCCTCTCAACCACGTACATCTGACCATGATAGTTGGGTTCCTCGTATAACACCCACCTGGAAAAAAGGGGAGGGAAAAAGTGTCTTTTTATCAAAATTCTTCACAAAATATTCACAGCACTGTTTCGATTTCTGCCTCTCCAAGACGGTTGAATCATACATGTTGTATCTCTTGATGTAACAAGTCAAGGTCTGTAGAGGATGGGGCGGGGCTTGCTCCCCTCCTTAGGATTTAGAAAAGAGCCCAGACGCTTTTACACGACCTCTAAAATCCGCTGGCAACTTAAATTCGGACCAGAGATCGTGGGGGTTTGTTCTACTTCCTTTGTTCCCACCCTTCCGCCCTCCATTGCTCCTGTCTGCGTAAGGGGGGGGGAGAAAAAAGGGAGAAAAGAATGTAGGCTCACCTCTCTGCCGTGGGAGCAGCCCTGTAGGAATTCCAGGCTGTTAAAGGGGTGGCGGGGAGAAAAAAACAAACAGAAGGCGAGGACAGCCAGCATCCACAGCTTTATAATCCGCATCGGAAATTTTTTTTTTACCTCCGGAGACCAGGTACTTGTAAAATGCGCTGGAGCGCACTTAGGTGGGCATGGTCATACTTAATTTTTTAAAAAGTCCGCAGCTGGTGGGAAAACAATTTTAAGCTCCGCATTTGGGAGCCCTTTGCCTCGGATTTTAGGGGTCGTGTAGTTAGAGATATGGTAGGCAAAAAGCAAAAAGCAGACGTAGCAAAGATTGTTGACCGTTATGTGTTTTCTGTATGGACAGTAGATACAATTCAAACATTAGTGAGCATAAGATGTTTTCCTATACCTTAATTTGACTACTACAAGCAGTTGTAATTACAGGAAGTGCAAACACAATAGAAATTCCTGTTTTTAAAGTTTTCTTTGTGCGCCAGACCATTCGATCTCCCAAGGTCACAGAAACAGTTGAAAGTTTTTCTTTGAAGAGTCAAAAACAAACAAAACACAGACACCAAACCCTAGACTTCTTTTAAATAAAGTAATGGAGTGACAGTCCTTCAGACAGAGACATTTTGAAATGTATCTCAGGGGAATTAGCATACAGTGTTGTAAGGCATATTCCAAGTATTTCTGCATTACAAAAGCACAGGGCAGTGGTGTGTGTCCAACCCTGTGTGCTTTCAGCAAACATTTCTGAAATCAGACTCCTGAAAAGAATCTTTAAAGGAGGAATCAGCGCCAGGTCTGGGGCAATCTGCACCTTTAACCTTTTCAGTCAGGAACCAATTGGCTGACACTTGGTGAAGAACTTTTATCTCGTTCCGGGCCAAACAGGCATTTGTGCTGGCAAGGGGATTTTTATATGGTTGTAAAAATATTTAAAACAACATTAAAAATAGAATTGAGGACAAAATAATCAGAAGTTCACTTTTTTAAAGCAGTGAAATTACTTTTTTTTTTCTTTGTTGGTGTTGGATGGTCTTATTTCAACCACACCACAATCTTGTTACTATACAACTTTCTGAGAATGCCAAAGATTGTCACATGCCATCATGTCACATCTGATGTGTGGTGACTATGGGTGTTTATACATGACCCCAAAGCTCCGCTGCAAAGGGCTCCCAGCTCCAGAGCTTAAAAATGTTTCTCCACCAGCTCCGGAGCCAACAGAAAATTAAGTGCGATCCCGCCCACCTAAGCGCGACCCAGCGCACCTTTCAAGTACCTGCTCTGGGAGAGTGAAAAATTTTGATGCGGAGAGTGCCGGGCTCTCCTCGCTTCTTTTTGTTGTTGTTTTTTTTGCCTCCCGCCCCTTTAAGAGGAACCAGGAAGTGACGGGGGGTCGGAGCAACTTCCACCAGCACTCCAGAGGTAAGAGTGCATTCTTTTCTCCCTTTTTATCTCCCTCCCCTCACGCAGACAGAACAAGGAAGTGCGGAGGGGGTGGGAACGCAGGGAGAGCGACAAACCCTCAAGATCTCTGGTCCGAATTTATGGGACCAGCGGATCTTAGGGGTCGTGTAAAAGGGCCCTATATGAGTTAATGGCCTCCAAAATGTTAGCAGCACTGCTCAGATTTCGCAAGACAAGAGCATCTCAAGTTAGGTTGTACAAGTGGGGTTGCCTGGTTGCTGTTTTCTCTTTTCTTTTTCTTTCCCTTTGAAGGAAAAGAAGGGCCAAATAAGATTGCTAAGGTGCAGCAAGAATTGCAATCCAATGGCCCTGTTTTGTCTAATCTAGGCCAGAAAAACTTGGCTGTCTAGTTACAACCAGACACTGAGGACACCAAGACATGAATGTGTCAAGACCTTCAATGGGCAAAACAGATATTCTAACATGTGGGCAGTGACCACCTCCATTAAAACTCTCAATTTTTAGGACAAGGTGTTAAGAGGGCTTCATTTAACTCAGCCATTTTGTGGCCAAGGCCATAAACAAAAGATGTAAGAAGTATACGTCAAATCAGGATTGGGTAAGTCATGTAACCAAACTTCTAAGGTGGTGTGTGAAGAACTGTTTCCAGTCTGTGCCCCCTTTCAAATATGCCGGAGAAGGGGAGCATATGTGTTATGAGGAACGGCTTAGGGAGCTGGGAATGTTTAGCCTTCCAAAAAGGGGGGATATAATAGCTATGTTTAAATATTTGAAAGGATGTCATATTAAAGAAGGGAACAGGTTTGTTTTCCATGGCTTCAGAGACAAGGACTCGGGGCAATGGTTTCAAGAGATTCCATTTGAACATTAGGAAGAACTTCATGACACTTAGAGCTGTTCGGCAGTAGAAGATGCTGACACGGAGGGTGGTGGAGTCTCCTTCTTTGGAGGTTTTTAAGTAGAGGCTGGATGGAGTACTGTGATGGGCGTCCCTGCATGGCAGGGGGTTGGACTGGATGGCCCTTGAGGTCTCTTCCAACTCTATGATTCTATGATTCTATGATTCTATGATTCTAAGATGTCTAGAGGCACCCCATTGAGCCTGGTGGATTTAACTGATCGTAAGGAAGGGTTCCACCTCCACCACAGCCAAGAAAGGAGATGTTGACTAAACTTTAGAAAGAACTTCCCAACAGTTAGAACTGTTCCGCAGTGGAAAGGAATGGGTGGAAGGTGGTTGACTCTCCTTTGCTGGAGGCTGTGAGACTGAGATTGGATGGCCGGCTGCCAGGGATGCTTTAGTTGTAGATTTCCTGTTTTTGGCAAGAGGCTGAATTTAAGGACCCAAGGGAACGTTTTCCAGCTCTGCGAATGTAGGTATTTGGCAGGCGCGTTTGACCTTTCAGCCAGAAGCTGCCTACAAGCGTTGCCTTCCCTCCCTCCTTAGAGAGGCTTTCTTGGCCTGGGAGCCTGATATGTAAATCAGAACTCCAGCTGTGCATGCTACAAGCCAAGCACTCCCTGGCCCCATCAGAGGCGCTGCTTCAGCCTCCCTTCCCTTCATTCCATCCTCCACAACTCTCTCTCTCTCTCTCTCTCTCTCTCTCTCAGGCATACACGCTGCCCCCCCCCTCAAATCCACACACCAGCTTTTCCTTCATCACACAATAACATACCACTTGAAAGAGAGCAAGGGTGTTTATACACGACCCCTAAGCTCTGCTGCAAATGGCTCCCAGCTCCAGAGCTTAAAAATGTTTCCCCACCAGCTCCGGGGCTAACAGAAAATTAAGTGCGACCCCGCCCACCTAAGCGCGACCCAGCACACTGTTCAGGTACCTGCTCTGGGAGAGTGAAAAATTTTGATGCGGAGAGTGCCGGGCTCTCCTCGCTTCTTTTTGTTGTTGTTTTTTTTGCCTCCCACCCCTTTAAGAGGAACCAGGAAGTGACAGGGGGTCGGAGCAACTTCCACTGCACTCCGGAGGTAAGAGTGCAAAGAGTGCATTCTTTTCTCCCTTTTTTTCTCCCTCCCCTCACGCAGACAGAACAAGGAAGTGCGGAGGGGGTGGGAACGCAGGGAGAGCGACAAACCCTCAAGATCTCTGGTCCGAATTTAAGGGACCAGCGGATCTTAGGGGTCGTGTAAAAAGGCCCCAAGATGCAAAGCATGTCCCCCCCAAAAAAACCCTACTGTCACAACATTCGTTCCTGGCAAAAAGTTGGTGAATATATGCCCTTGTCTGAGCCTCTGTTTTCAGCAGAACATTTCAGGGACGGGTGAGTGAAGGCCGGGGAAACACACTTTTGTATGTTCCGGCTTAACCCTATTGATACCAAAGGAGCACAAAAGGAAGAATGCAAATTATTTCCAGAAAAATATACTTAGCATTCAGCGTTGTAATGATAACAATGCTAATTTTAAAACACACACACACACACACACACACAATTATGCTGATCCTACAATACCACATGCCATTTTTTCTTGCTTCAGAGGAGCAATATTAATACAGTGGTACCTTGTATAAAGGAATTGATTCGTTCCAAATGAAATTATGATAAGCAAAAATTTTCCTGAAAATTTTCACTGAAACCAGAGCAATTCCCTAATCGCGACCATTTTTATGTTGCATGGATTCACCCCATAGGCTATTCTGTTAAGCAAATTTCCCCTATCTTTGGAATCTTTTATGTTGTACAGATTTTATGTTATGTTTATGTCTGACTTAGTTTTATTATTGGCCCATATGTTGAAAGTTTTTTTTCCCCTGCCATTGCCATCGTCTTTGTTCCTTTTGATTTTTATGTGAACCGCCCTGAGTTCCCGCTTGGGAAGTAGGAGCGGTATATAAGTGTGAAAATAAATAAATAAATAAATAAATAAATTATACAAACCATTTGTTATATGAGGGTCCACTGTAACTCTGTTTCCCAAGCAGAGGGCTACGCTGTGATTCTAGTCACATCTGTATTATATTGTTTACTAGTTATTGTGTTTTTATTTATATACTTGTGCCTATCTATTATATTGTATTTTACTGTTTATGGTTTTGATTTCTGTTCAGTTTGCAAACCACCCAGAGTAGCCATGTAGCTAGATGGAGCGGTATATAAATTTAATAAATAAATAAATCTGAAGAACAGCAACAGAACTCTAGCAACAGAAAACAAGCAGTAGGAGAAAGGGATCAAAAAGACAGATGAATATGATATGCTCGAAAAACTACAACAACTAAAAAGCATGACGTTGGCAACAGGGAAAGAGTTAATGTAGGAATGAAGATGACCAGGCACTGTTAAAGTATAACCACATATCATTCATTTTTGACACATCCAAACCGTCTAGAAATACCGCCAGGAAGAAATTCATGATCAACCTGATCATGATCTGCCTTTGAAAACCCAAAGGTAGCCTAAGATGAATTCGCACACACTGTTTTTGTTTGTTTGTTTGTTCTCCTAGCCTTCATTTTAAACATGAACAGCAGGCTGTGTCTGATGGCCAAAAGTGACCACATTGCTGATTTCTATATGATCGTTCCTCTCCTGCAACTGCTTTCTCAGAAGCAATACCAGCTGCTGGCATGCCAACAGCAAGCTCATTTCCTGAGCATGTGCACCATTCAAGCAAGTTGGTGACTTATGCTCCGTCCCAATAGACTTTGATGGCATTGATCCATTTCTTGGCCCAGCCTTGCCTACTGAAGAAGGAGCAATCTTTGCTGAATTCTTGACTGTGACCGGTAAAGTGCCTGCCCTCCAATACTTCTATTTGATAATGTTCGCCATGCTGTTGACAGAGATACAAATAAAAAAATGGGGCAATGAGAACAACAACCTACATGGATTTTGCAAATGTAAGCAAAAGCACTACAAAGTATGGAAGCATTTTCATAGGTTTGGAAGTTGAGTCATGGCAACTGGCTTTCTTGCCTTGAAAGACTGAAACATTTTGCTGCTCATCCAAGCAGCTTCGTCAGCAGCAAAACGTTTCAGTCTCTCAAGAAAAGAAGTCCAGTTGCCATGACTCAACTTCCAGATAAACTCACCTGGATGACTGAGAATCTTCAGTCGTTTATGGCCCACTCAATCCATAAAAACACAGCCATAGCCACTGCCTAGGTCTTTAATATTAGCTTTGTCAATGCCACTAGTACCTTTACTTTGATTCCTCTACTGCTCTAATAGACATATCTCCATCCTGTGGAATTTTGGGATTGTAGTTTACAATCCTAACCCTAACCCTAACCCTAACAACTGCTTCTCTGCAGATGTTTTCAAAGTACAAAATTCAGAGGCACACCAACAGGGATACATGCCTGTGATATCTCTATATCCCCTTTCCCCTGATCTCCAGCTTTCACTGAAGCTCTTTGTTGCCTGTTGTTGTGCTGCTGCTGTTGCTGCTGCTGCTGCTGCTGCTGCTGCTGCTGCTGTTGTTGTTGCCTTTTGTTCTGTCGTTTCAGTCATGGCCGACTCTTCGTGACTCCATGTCCATGGAGTTCTCTTGGCAGGAATACAGGTTGCTAATTACACAATCAAGGCCTTTGTTTACCAACAACCTCCTGGATTTTTTTTCGAATAGTTTCCCCCTAGTAAGTCAATACAGCAACAAACATATCATGTCATGCCCTGCATGTACTTTTTAAGTGTTTCTCTGCTTTCCAATCCACTTCTGAATCCATATCACAGATATCCTGCATTTCCTTCGTAACACCTCTGGTAAATTCTGTCTCGTGTTATTTTTAAGAAAACCTTAGGAAATGGCTTATTAAGTGTATTGTTCTGTGGCCTCTACAAACTGCTCCTCTTTCTTTTTAAAAATAATAATAATAATAACCTTTGAACTTCAGAGCTGGAATGGATGCTATGGATCACCAAGTCCAGTGGTACTATAAAGGAGGCCCAGTGGGGAATTGAACTCTTAACCTTTGGCTCCACTACCAGATGCTTAAACCACTGAGCTGTTCTTTTGGGTAATCTAATAAAACTCAGTCTCAAATTTTAGGAATGATTCCAGTTTTGTAAATATTGATTGGAAAGACTCACTAAAAACTTCTGTCAATGTTTTAGGGTTGAATCCATCTTCAAAAACATCACCAAACCCAAGAGCATTGGATTTTTGATTTGTTTTGTTTTTTGATGGAAGTTTTCAATGCTTAGATAGATAGATAGATAGATAGATAGATAGATAGATAGATAGATAGATAGATAGATAGATAGATAGATAAGGAAGGAAGGAAGGAAGGAAGGACAGAAGGGACAGACAGACAGACAGACAGACAGACAGACAGACAGAGAGGGAGGGAGGGAGGGATAGATAGATAGATACTTTATTGTTATTGTACATAGCACAACAAAATTGAATACCATCCCTGGTGAAATTAAAAAGATAAAAAAGCATTTAAAAGGTAAAGAGAATTAAAAGAACTCATACATATCTGTCACAAGCATCACAACTCCCCAAGGTCATACTATTTGGTCACAGATTTAAGATGGTTATGACTCTTGGATAGAAACTGTTTTTTTAATCTGTTTGTTTTTGCTTTTGTCACTCTGTATCTCTTGTATTTATTGGCAGCCAGCCTATATACGTGCATGAGGCTGCAGATGATGTGTGTTGTGTTTGTGTTTTTGTTTTACACGTCTGGATGGCATTAGATTAGGGGGAGTTAACATGGTACATTCCTGAACGCCTATTCTTTTCCAAGGGTAATTTTTTTCACCCTGTTGCCAGCCCACAAGCCTCAGTGATGGGGTTCCTGCAATGCCCTGATAATGCAACCCGGGTAGACCTTCTCACTTCTTAAACAGCCAGTCCGTACTCAGAGGAGTGGAAAATGCAGACCACAGTGCCACCTTTGACATCTGCAAATAATCCAGACATGCATATGAGGGGAATGAAATAAGACACTCGTTATGGGACAGAAATAATATAAAGCCATTCCAAAATACACAGATCTTTGAGATTGCTTGCCTTACAACCCAAATAAAAAAGTAAAAAATAAAAAAATAAATCAAAATTTTCCTTCATTTTCCAATCAAGACTGTGGTTATTTACACAGAATAAACGTTGTGACGTTATTCAAGAGAGGAGCAAGAAGAAAATAAACACTCCTCCCCACCTCCCTCTTTCCGCCGTCTGGCTGTACAAGCTTTGAGGGTGAACTGAGGTAAATTCCTTCAGAAATCCCACTCTCCTCACCCCATCCCTCTTTTGTCCTGCATGGGATGCACAGAAAGCCCCAAAGGGGGTGTTATCTGATGCCCCAAAGGGGGTGTTATCTGATGCATTTTTAGAATGGAACTCGGCACGAGGTAGCAGAAATCTCCCTCCTTCCCCCCTTTATGCCCAGCGCATACAGGGGTCAGGAGAGGGGAGAAAGAGAACATTTTGGATAAGAAATGGGCCTGTGCAATTTAGGCCCTTTGTACACGACCCCTAAACTCCACTGCAAATGGCTCCCAGCTCTGGAGCTTAAAATTGTTTCCCCACCAGCTCCGGAGTTTACAGATAATTAAGTGCGACCACGCCCACCTAAGTGCATCCCAGCGCACTTTTCAGGTACCTGCTCTCTGGAGGTAAAAATTCCTGATGCGGATATAACGTAGTGACTGCCCGGCTCTCCTTGCTTCTGTTTGTTCTCTCCCCCCCCCGCCCCTTTAAGAGATCTGAATGCAGTGCCGGGACGGAAGAATGGAGGTGAGCGGCATTCTTTTCTTCCTTTTTTTCTCCCTCCCCTCACGCAGCCAGCAGCCAGGAGTGCGGAGGGGGTGGGAACGCAGGAACGGTGACAAACCCCTAAGATCTCTGGTCCGAATTTAAGTGGCCAGCGGATCTTAGGGGTCGTGTGAAAAGGCCCTTAGTCTCAAAGCAATCCAAGGAGAGCTGATGATACATAGAATAGCCCTGGTTCTTGGGGTGCACAACCATGGCCAGCCAAAAACCTGTTGCTGCCTGAAGCCAAGGGCAAGATGGTGGCTCTCTCCATTTCATGTGCAGATGATGGCTGAACTAGCAGGTGAAGCTCACCTCAGTACTGACAATTGGCCTGCGTCCTGCCCTGCATCCTCTAACAAACCTGAGAGGTACAGGATAGGTGCGGGTGAGGATAGGCAAAGATGGAGGCCCAGGGTGGCCACTTACACCACCTATGCCAGTGGTTCTCAATCTGTGGGTCCCCAGATGTTCCTGGATGGCAATTTCCAGAAATCCTGGCCAGATCAGCTAGTGAGGAAGACTTCTGGGAGTTGCAGTCCAGGAACATCTGGGGACCCACCGGTTGAGAACCAATGACCTATGCCTTATTTGTATTTCTCTTGGTGTTTTTATTATTATGTCTATGCCATTTTGTCTTGCCAGCAGCCCACAATACTGGCTCTGCCACTAGTTCAGTGTATGTATGTATGTATGTATGTATGTATGTATGTATGGATGGATGGATGGATGGATGGATGGATGGATGGATGGATGGATGGATGGATGGATGGATGGATGGATAGATAGATAGATAGATAGATAGATAGATAGATAGATAGATAGATAGATAGATAGATAGATAGATAGATATTCTGTCTTGCTATAAGATCAAATCTATCAGTCTTGCTATAAGATCAAATAGGTTATTGCAATGTTGCATTTGGTTAGTTCTATCTTTTCTATTAGATGAAAATAGATAAGTAAAGATAGATATAATATTGATGGAATAAAAAGGAAACTAGAAAAATATGTTCTTCTAAGATATGAAAGGAGATATGAACTACAATGGGGTGAAATGTTGGGGAAATAATTGTGACTGACCTAGGTATGACAGGGGATGAGAAATATATGTGCTTTACTGTGTAGAAAATAAATAAAAATTATATTACAAAAACTTGGACGGGCAGAACTGTCTCCCTGCCTTCCCAGCTGCATCCCCCACTCACCAGCTGGTGTGTGCTCTCCTCCTCCTCCTCCTCCTCCTCCTCCTCTCTGGCTGTTTCACCAACTTCCTGCAGGAGCATAGGCTTCCCTGCCCCATCTCCTTGGCTGATCACCCACTCAAAGAGGAAGGACAGGGAAGCCCATGCTCCTGCAAGGGACTAGTCAAACAGCCGAGAAGAGCACACCTTGGCTGATGAGTGGACCATTGACTTGAAAATGGTGGAAGGGATCACAGGCGGTCTGCATACAGCTCAGATGAACCTCCGAACCAAAGTCCATCCTCATCTGTGCTGCTCAAGCAAAGCTTGCATGCCTAGCACAGAAACTGCATTTCATCCTATCCATGAGTACCAAACCAATGCCTTGAGAACCTGCCCCCTTGCAGGTTTCCACACCAGCCATCGACAGCTGCCCACTAATGGCTATTTGCTTATGTTACTTCCCTACAGCAACAACAGGGAACTTTTCATACCAGATCTTGTTGAACTTCCATCAGCTCCACCCAGCCCCACGTGTGAGTTAGGGACACTGGGAGTTGTAGTTCCACACCAAAGCCTAATTCCTATCCCCCTCATCCACGGTCATCAGCTCCTGAAATACTCATTAACTTTACTATATCCTTTTGATTGTCCCAGAAATGGAAATGGGGGAAGATACCGTATATTGTGGAAATGTTGTACCCATGCATTTACATGTCTGTGAAAAAAAGAACCAACCGTTCCCACTGGCTTGCAGGATCCCATCCGGTCATTATGGGCGTTCCAACTATAAAATCCTGGGTACTTGCCATGCTCCAGGACATATTGTTGACCTCAGAAATTGGTGTGACTGAAGCAGACCCAGGCTCCGGTCCGCACCCAGATTGAATTGACTCTGTTCATGAAGCCCCGTTCCTGAAAGTTCTGACAGGGCCCCCGAGGTCTCCAGCTTTCTGGCCTGTGAAGGCATTTGCCCTCGTGGAAAATTATCTGGAAGACGGTGGCATCCATTGAATGGCCGACAGCACTCAGTTCTGAGTCACACCTCCTACCTGTACTCCAAGCAAAAGGGTCTGCTGTCCAAGAGATTGGATTCTGCATCCCGCAATAGAGCAAAAAAGCCAGACAGACATCTTCAGTGAGAAGTTACCGCCCGGCTCATTCACAACCATGTGTGTGGTTCACAACAATGCAAATTCCTTTGGGGTTTTTTTGTAAACAATCCCAGTCTTGCATAGAACATTTAGCTTAAGTGGGATACACTCTGCTGAATTCCCCCATCCCCTTTAGCCCTTAAGCACCCACATCCTTAGCTGCCTAGGTGGCCTAAGCACATCCAATCTCGCTTCATTTTGGAAGCTAAGCAGGGTCGGCCCTGGTTAGTACTTGGATGGGAGACCACCAGGGAATACCGGGTGCTGTAGGCGCCTGGAGTAGGAACCGGCAAACCACTCCAGGATTCCTGCCAAGAAAACTCCATGGACATGGGGTCACAAAGAGTCAGTCACGACTGTAATGATACAACACACCCACCCACATCCTTGCATTTGATGGCTCTGCCTCCTTCTTTCAGACCACCCCAGCTGTGCAACGTCAGCCTGGAGGACAACACAACCCCCCACAAGAGTTTCTCAACTATCCTTGCTCTGTCCATCCCTCCGTTGCTGGCATCCTTCTGTTTCATTTTCCATCTGCCCCCCCCCCTCCTTGGCAGAATAAATAACTGCTCTAAAGCACAAGCAAAATCATTTTTCAAAAAGAGTTACAGTACAGTACTTACTTTTCCTGAATACTGAGCCATGTTATCTGGTAGTGCTGTCCGATGCCAATGCTGATTCGAGTCCCAAATGGGGTTTTCAGTGTGTTGCTGGAAATTGTACAATATATCAGCAATTTGGGGGAGGAATTGAGGCTGGGGCCTGCCAAAACAATGCATGCCAGCCATGATTCATGCTTAGCTGGCAAGAACTGCATGCCTCACTCATTCATTGCTGATACGGGAGTTTTAATTTAATCCAGACAAGTTAACAAAGGAAGGGGATTTGAGCTACAAGTACTGTACATTGAGAGCAGCTTTACTTAGAAGAGGTAACAAGGAACCCGTAGAAAATGTGGTCTTCCTGGTCTCCCTCCCTCTTAATTATTACAGGGTGTTTCCATCTAAGGCTTTCATATTTGGAACCTGCTGTGAGCATCTTCCGACAGTGCCTTACAAAATCTGAACATGCAGGGCTGCTTACTCTGAATTAGGCCATTGATTTACCTTGCCCAAGGCCGTCTACTTTGACTTGAGCGTTTCCAACAAAATGCTCCAAGCTCTGCCTCCCGAGAACCTTGGATAGGGACTGGCCCTATGCATGTACAACCAATTAGTGTGACTACCTCAAAGACCAGGGTCCTTTCCCTGCCAAGAACGGTGCTATCCAAACTCCCTCATCGGAGGCTCTTTGGAGGTCTTCATTTGAAACCTGGAAGCTTATGGCCCCAAGGCCACCTACAATCTGCCCATTACAAATTCCGAGTTAGGCACAGCTTGCAACAAATAGCAATGAACGAAAGGTACGGAAGGCAACCATGACAGTGTTCATGGTCCAGTAGCCATCCTAGTGGCCTCTCAGCTGGCAATCAGAATTACAAGGATCTTCAACATGAGCACCATCGAGGCACAGCTGGGTTATGAGACACTGATTGCAGAACCCACCCCTGGATTGTTTGGTTGCAGAAGTCTGCAAACCCCATCTTTAGGTTTAGACTGACTTTGAGCAAGTCAGACAGTCGCAGCATGAAGGGTTTCCCTTTTCTAGATCCACTGCTCAACAGGCAACTGCTGTATTGTATATGAACAATGGAGCTGCTGTGCCAAAGCTGGTGCTGGACCTTGCTCCTGAAAATTACAGCAGCCTAGCTGGATTCGACCCACGCCGCTCTAGTCCAGCCTTTTGTGCCAACAGTGGCCAATATGGGAAGCTGACAGGCAAGGTGGAAATGAATTGCAAACTTGTTAATGTTGCAACTGGAGTGCCCGATTGCCAGATTATAGAAGGAAATAATGGCATCCTAGTGACTAGTAGCCCATTAGTCCAATCCACTGTGATTCTAGTTTAAGACAGAGAATGTTGTTTTATCTATGATGTTAAAGATCTTGGAACTATTGTAGATCAAATGATGAATATGAGCCAGCAGTACAATGTGGCTGCTAGAAAGGCAAATACGATTTCAAGATCTATTAGTTCAAATATAGTCTCCAAACTCCATTCATTACTAGTTCTTTTATTCGGGACTGGTTAAGCCTCATCTACAGTACAGTGTCTAGTTCGAGACACTGTACTTTTAAGAAGGATGCAGACAAACTGGAGCAAGTTCAGAGGAGGGCAACAAGGATGATCAGGGGACTGGAAGTCAAGCCCTATGCAGAAACTGAAATAACCGGGCACGTTTAAGGGTTGAGAATAGAAAAGGTTGGTAGAGGGGAGAAATGATAGCACTTTTTCAATACTTGAAAGACTGTCATGACCAGGAGGGTCAGGATCTGTTCTCCATCATCACAGAGTGCAGGGCATTAATAATAGACTCAACATACAGAAAGTCAGTTTTTGACTGAATATCAGGGGAAAAAACTCCTGTCAGATCAGTAATACAATGGAGTACAATACCTCTGGAGGCGAGTGCTCCAGTGCTAGAGGCGCATAAGAGAAAACTGAGCAACCCTGTCAGATCTGCTTTGATTTGGATTTGGACATGATGGCCTTACAGACCTTTTCCAACTCCATTATTCTGTGATTAGATCCAAGCAGCTTCAGCTGAGGAAAGTTAGCGGCGAGGCTTCAGAATGATGAAGCTACTTGGTTGAGGAGCGAAATGTTTCCATCTCACAAGAAGTCCCGTTACCATGACTCAACATACGGACAACCTCACCTGGATGACTGAGAATCTTCACAAACAACGTTAAAGACAGGGTTTTGTTTTGTCTAAATCTTGTATACCGTAGGAAAGATATACATAGGAGATTACTAGCTCATTACAAGCCTGGAAGACACGGAAACTGCAGAGACAGGTTACAGCTGATCTTGTCCTCCTTGGGATGTTACATCTGTGTTTTCCCACTTTGCTTTCATGCATCCTTGATTCTTATTTCAAATTCTGTTGCCCTTGATTATACAGCATTTCACCTGACATTTTGACTTTTGGTGAGAAATTCCCTATTGATGATAGGGGTTAATTCCTACATAACTAGCAAATATGGAATGAGATCAAAGCACTTCAGTGAGTTCTATTTTTGGACTGGCACATCATTTATTAGCAGGAACGTTTTATATGTTCAAAGCACTTTAGACATAGCTAATTAAATCTTCCCACCACCCTCAGAGAAGGAACTAATGATAATTATCCTTTCTTCACAGATGGGAAATGAGGCCAATAGGAGGTATCTGGGCAATAGGTCTGTCTTTGCTGGGTAGACAATCAAACCCTTCAGTGCTAGAATAAGGTCCAGGGTGAAATTTTATCGGTACCATGCGCTGGATAGCTTTTACTATAGGGTTCTTAGAAAAGCTTGTTGTTATAGGTGTATGGCATGTCATGGCACCTGAGAAACTGGAACTGAAGATCAAGTCTGACCCATTACCTTGACAATCTCATACTTGCTAAAATGTGTGTGTGTGGAGCACAGCTGGTTGGTGAGTCTGAGTACTGCATAAACCAAAATTACACACAATTAGAAGTACAGGTTTAAAGGAAACTCAACAAGCAAAGAATCCCTGTGTCAGATGTTTCAATATCAGTCCTGCCTTTCCAGATATACATTATAACAAGGGCATCAAGCTTAAAAACTACATTATTAACCCAGCATAAACACATTTACTACTGCTCATATCAAATATAGTAATACAGAAATTAGTTGGTTATAGTTTCCATTAAACCAGGACAAGGAAACAGCATTGGTGGTGGTCACCACTCTTACTGAAAAAAAGCTAGCACAGTAGTTGGATTGGCCTTTGCACCTAGTTTCTGTCTGCATTTTGACCTTTGCCATCTGATTATGATATCTGAGGTATGGCAACAATAAAACCCATTCCGAACGAAATAAGACTGTATGCCCCAATATGGCATAACTGTAATTACTGTATTCTATCCCACGTTATATCAGTGGATGAAGCCCCATTTAGACTGAAATGTTTTCAGTGCACTGATGATTAAATATTTTACTACTGCTACATCAGACATACCATTTTAGTTTGTTTTAATGCTGCATTTATTCCGAGACACTGGATTTTTCATGTCCTTTCACCTGCCATACTACTAATTCCCATCACATATCTGGAGGGAGTTACATCTGAATCAATTCAATCTGAAACATTATAGGGAGAAATTCTTCTCCTGAAAATAAATTGGACTGAAAACTGACACATCCTTTCAAAAGGAAACAGCTATAAGGACACAATACCAGTTGTATTTTATTTTACCTTTCCCCTAGGACAATGTAGGCGAACCTATGGCACGGGTGCCAAAGGTGGCACTTTGAGCCCTTCACAGCCCTTGTATTCAGGTTAAACTGCTGTTTTGGCACTCTGTGAAAAATTAGTGGGTTCTGAATCACATTTGGGGCACTCGGTCTCTAAAAGGTTCGCCATCACTGCCCTAGGAGTATCCTGTTGAGTTCTTGTAAGGCAAGTGAGGATACTATGCCTGCCACAGGGTTACTGAACAAGGTTTGTTAGACAGTGATTTCCCATTTCAGTAAATCACAGTACTAATGAGTGAACAAAAAGACATTTTTTTTCTGAATCATTATGGGGCAAAGGCAGTGCATGAAGAAAACCAGGCAAATGGTTGCAACTTGATATCAGAGGGAGCTGCAGCAAAGAGTTCTCACTGTTTTGCCAAAACAGCATCAATAAAGCAATGAAAGCATACAGCACAACAGAAAATGTGAAGACCTCTCCTTTCCTTCCGTTATTAAAGGGCACAAGCTAAAACAAATTCAACAGTTGAAACACCTCGAACTTCAGTAGTGCTATTTATTATTATTTGTTGGTTTGCGGTCTGTATTCGCAGCAACCTTTTCTTTCAGGGCTCAAACACCTCTGGCTTTTTGGTTCAGGGTGTCAATGCTCAATTGCTGCTGCGGCAGCGTCCCACCTGTAACAAGTCAATGTTTGTCTATGATTCCCAAATGAAAAATAGTGTCATAGCACCTTAAGAAGTTAAAGGGTTTATTGGGTCAGTATACCTTTGCAGGTCAGTCTGTTTGAGATAAGACAACTGGCCCAAGATGGACGGCATTGTCAGGAATATGAATTAAGATACCCTGAGGATAAAGTAATTCCCAAGAGTAAATGGAAAATGGTATTCTGTTTATCCCAATCACTGACGTATGAAAATTAATACAACTACAAGTGGAGGAGGTGATAGGCTGTCCACAGTGCAATATGCAGTCAGATTCTAGTTCATACATTGGGCAGCAAACAAAAACTTCTTAAATACTGCAAACTTTCCCTCTAATTGTCTCTGGAGACTGTCCAGTGATGTGCATCACCAACCAGGGGAGAAATGACATGCTGAATTGTAAGTTTTATAGAAACTAAAGAAACATGTTGCTAACGTGATGTGAACGGTAACTCTTAAAGGAGCCCAGCTAAGCAGAGGGAGCACAAAGGTTTGCAGCTATTTTATTTACAAGTATACATTTAACACAAAGAAACACTGATGTTTAAGCCTAGTTGATAGTAGTGTAACAATAAGCATCATCTGGATGATTATTCTAACCCAACTATGCTGAAAAAAATTAATGCCAGTAAAATTCTTGGTCATAATATTAAGAAATACAATATATAAATTGAAAATATGATTGCTTAAAATTTGAAAATGGAAGTGAAGCCTTTTTTTTCCTTCACAGGAGTCAGAGTTTAACATAATCTGAAGGGGGGGAAAGTCTCTGACTGTGTTCTTGTTCAGGTTAACAGAAGAAGAAGAAAAGCGAAGTTTCACTGTGAGGGCAACAGGCAGTTTGCTTCTTTAGGCAAAACAACTCCTTCCCAGGGTTGAGCTTCTGCTGTGCCATCACATTACGCAGCACGAAGACTTCCCTTGTGATGATGCTCCGTCAATCTTCTCCGCCTCCAGAATTATCCTCCGGAAAACATCAACAGCCGTCTATAAAAGAAGGGGGAAGGAACATGACTCTCAAACACACGACACACGAGACACACAGAGAGAGCAGCTCCTGGGATGACTTCAGAACACGGATCAAGGATACGACCAAACCCGTCGGCCTCCGTCAGGAGCATTTGCAACAAGGATGCACAAGTGACGCTTATTAGGTGCAATTAGAAAATGCCATAAAGAGAATGGCCATTACTTTTTAATTTGTTATGCATTGTGATTCAGCTCCTTATGGCTGAATGAGTGGCTTATGGAGGTCTAAAGTGGTCCAGGGCATTCTCTCACTGCTCAGAATGTCTAATGTGTGGATAATGCACAGCATCTGTGTTGGTGTCCTAGCTGTTTCTGTGTGTTGAAATTCTGGCCCCATTTAATGTGATTAGAACAGGCCGTACATAACCACCAGAAATCTTTTGAGTCCATCAACTTCTTTAGGTTGATGTTTCAACTCTAATGTCTGGAGAACAATTTAGACCCCATTCATAAGGTCTGAATTCATTAAGTCAAACAGACAGCAATCACAAAAAGGTATGCCACTGTAAAATTGAATTTTGACTGCCACAAGCCTCTTGGGAATTTTCCTGTGATAGCTTTTGAAACAGTCCTCTGGAAACTAGTATATTTTAGAACCTATTTTTATTCTTATTGGTGTTCAATTGGATGTCAGCTGCCCAGACCACTGGAGATGGGACAGATTACAAATCTCATGAATTTCCTCCTGTCAGGAAAGCACATTTACTTAAACCTAAAAGGTACCAGGTTGCATGAGATGGGTGAGACACAATTTATATGACTACCCTAAAGCCCTTACACTGAGTCTCTGTTACGATCTGTTACAACAGACACCTTATGGATTTTAATATATGATCCACTTTGTGAAAAAATTGTTACAAATATCTAGATAAAATGAATACAGTGCAGTGTGGGTACAAAGCGTTAACTTCCTGAGCACCTTACCTTGCTCATCCCTGATTCCTGGTCTACAAATTCGTATAGAAAGACCCTGCTTTATCTAAGTGCCAAAATTAAAAAAAAGCCTCCAAACTGAATTTAAATTGGATACTGAATTTAAATATCTTAATCACAGAATGAATAATGACAGAGAAAATATATCAAAAGCAATGAGAAAATACTGGCTCTTGCAGTGATGTACTGACTTACATTGTTTATGTGAAATAGTATACCTCACTCCTTTACAAAATATTCCACACTGGGGTATCCAGTTCTAGTCATTTCATCTGCTCTGTTTAACAAGATTTTTTTTTTTGCTAAACAAGGTCCAATTCTGAAGTGGGTTTACTTCCAAATCTGTTACACTAGTGTTAAACAGTTCCTTAAGCATCTGGAAAATGTGTTATGACTTAAGTCAGGCATGTCCAAACTTTGGCCCTCCAGATGTTTTGGGCAGCAACTCCCACAATCCTTTGCCGTTGGCAATCTAAGCTTAGAATTCTGGGAGTTGTGGTCCAAAACATCAGGAGGGCCGAAGTTTGGACATGCCTGACTTAAGTGAACCGTATCTCCTGTAATACCAGATATATATTGTATCTCATCTGACATTCAAAACTAAATGATGTAAAAAGGCATTTGTCACTAAAATGTAGTTTTTCAATTCACAGATGGCCACTAAATAGCTAACTGATTTGATCATCTTCTGTCAATTAAATTCTAGAAAGATCCAACAACACTCTGAACCGGTCAAAAACTCCACCTACAGAAGTTTCACTTCTGAATGGTACTGTTGCTTTATTCCAGAAGGAAAATGAGAACACAATTTTAGCGTAAACACTCTGATATATCCTTCATGATATTTTGAAGGAGGGAAACTGCTATGAAAATTAGATGGGAAACGTGGCCTGGGGCACAGAAGAACATTCTGGCGTAAGAATGTAAACCAATGGTTCGCAGTGAGCACAGCTTCTATATTTGGAATAGCTGTAGCTAAAAAACAGCTCGTGCTACCGATTGTCACCATTCTACTAGGACATGGCACTTGAAGAAGAGGAAACTGTTATTTTAAAATAAGGAATATATGGTGAATGCCTTTAGCTCAGTACTTTCACGTTAGAAAATTAGACTGCCTAGCCTGCACTCAAAAGATTTAGCTTACTCTGCTGCTGTGGCTGAAAAGAAAACCAATAATGAAAATGTACATTCAATTGCATTCAAATGCACATTTAAACTGCACTCTCCATGATGATTTTACTTCCAGTTTTAAGCAGCTGCAATGAGAAAATCATTTTATGATTGCAGAGGACATGTGATGTAGTTCCCTGGAGGGTCCATCATTTTCTGTCCTGCTAGCACTCAAGATGAGAAAAAGTCAATGGCATGCAATTACCTAAGTGGTTCGTTTATCACCACACAAATAAGTCATTAGCAGGTTGAAGGGATTGTTCTATTACTATGGTAGCCTTCTATAGGTGCTGGACTGTAAGATCCATCACCCCCAGAATGGGGCTTGTAGTCCAACCTACCTATAGGGAGAAAGCTGGAAAAGGCTGACTGACAAACATACTTGAGTAACCAGTCTTGTTGGAAGCACACTACTGTAAGCATTTTTACCTGGTTTTCTTTAGCAGAAGATTCCAAGAAAGCTGCATTCCAGGATTCTGCTAAAGCTTTCCCTTCTTCGTAGCTAATCACCCTGTGGAAAGGGAAAGAAACAGAGAAATTCAGTCAAAGCTGAAACTAGAAAGGCTGATACTGTAAGGTTTCAGGTTCAAGATTTCAGGTTCCAGTTGATGTTCCACTGCTCAGGAAGCGTCACGTGGTCCATCGTGACAACGTGCGCTGTTAAGAATTTGAGATCTGATACTGTTTTGGATTATCATCATTTTAATGGGGAATGTTCTACATTCACTTTCACTAGAGAAATAAGCACAGAGCAACTCAGTTTTGCAGCGAGTGGAACGCACTGTTAGAATGCATAATGACAGCTAAAGCTCCTTCAGATCACACAGTGGCACTCACGTCTTAGTGATGGCTACATCTAGTTGTCATCAACAACTCAGGCTTTTGCCTCCAATTACATATGACAGAAGCATGACAAGTACACTGCAGTGTATTATTCTTTGCAAACTGATTTGGAATAATAAGAGTGTAAATGCCATTCATGCGGCAGCTCCCTATCTAGGAAAGGTGTTATGATTCCTTTCTTCTAAAGGAAATTGTATACAGCAGGTATACAGATCTGACCGTAACCCAGTATTATAATTCAAACTTCCAGTTAAGCTAATAGGTATACATAGATTGATTCCATGTAGATCAAGGGATATTTAAAAATGTTTACAACTCAGCGCCAGGGATATGACTTTTTACTTAGTAGCAAATGGGATTGGAAGAGAGTTCAATATATTCTAATGTTCCAGAGGTGCAGAGACACTCTCTCATGTCTACCTCGGAGTCTGAGATGCAATGCCTGACTTCTGTCTGCTCAAGGTCTTTCTAATGATGATAGTTACCTTTCATTACTTCATTCTTGTTTCCCTTTATAAAAGCTTTAATTTGGTGCTTGCTTCCAATACAGAAACTGGTTCCATTGTTTTAATGTAATAAATTATTTTTTTTTGGGGGTTGAGAGAGAGATTTTTTTAATTTATGTAATGAATTGTCTTGGGTCCTCAACTGAGAAAAAAGTGGAGTGCTAAATGAATGAACGGATGAGTAAAATAAGCAAGCAAGCAAGCCAGCACATAAAACAAAGCCAGAAACTTCCCTTTCACTGATTTTAATGAGAGAGAAACTCAGTTTCCAAGAAAAATGGCTTCGTACCCATTGAGCTGGGTGAGAAACACATGAATCCCTGTTCTCTTTTGCCCTGCAGGGAAGGACCTCACAGAGCACAGAACTGATCAGAGGCTCAGAATTAAGAGCATTTAGCCACAAGCCCTTAGCACTACTCTCTGAGAAGTACTTTGTGAGGAATCAAGGCTTGTCCTCAAGGACTAAAGAAGCTTAGAGAAGGGGCATTAAGGGATAAATACAGGGAGAAAAGAAGACAAAACAGTCAAAGAAAAAAGATTCTAAATACTAGACGACACCCAAATATAATACAGGAAACCTGGAATGGTTGTTTGAGCTGCAATTACATTTCACATTTAGGCATTTAAAGCCACTAACTGGTAACAAATGAAAGCCTTATTAACTTAGTTAATGGCTTTGGAGGTCTTATCTGCAGTACAGGCCAATATAAATGTGTTTAACCATTTTAGGCTTTTATGCCAGACGTCTGGGGATCATCCAAATACTTTCAACATTAAAAATACATTTTGTTCCGTAACTAGTCTAATCAAAAATAAGGTTATGAAATTATATGGGCAACACAATACAGTACGTGGATGATGCACTAGGTGTTGCAAGACCAGTGAGCAAGCAATTTTATTGTCCTTTTCAGCCAATAAATAGGGACCCCTGAGGCTCCCTGAGGTCACCTTGACTCAGCTACCGACCTTAACTCAGAGGGCTGTTGCTGGGATGAACTAGGATAACCCAGTCAAGCTGCCCTGAGATCCTTGGAAGAAGGGCAGGACACAAATGTGCTAAAATAGCACGTTCTTGGCTCCCTGAAACGGCTGTCTGCCATTAAGTAGGTCAGTGACGGGCTGATGTTCCAAACTTAGTTGGGTTTACAAGCATAGGCAAACCCAGGGAAAGGATGAGGAGAGGCAAGAATCAGATGGAAGTCAGATTGTCTGTCTGGGTTGATGCATCGGAGGGAAGGGCAGGCATTGGCATGAAATGGTTCCCGGCATGCATCGGCAGTGATTCTTTGTGGGCCTTCATTGTCTGGGTATTCCAATTTTAACAGACATGCAATGAACTCTTAAAATGAATTAGATGTGCTCCTTACCGTTCCATATGAAGGTCTTTTTTATTTCCCACCAACATAATGGGGATCCTATGGAATCAAGACAACAACAGGGCGATCAGAGAAGGAGCTAATTTATGAGGAGTAATACTATGACAGCAACATGAAATATGGAATGAAATGACAGTGTTACTACTTACTGGACTTTTCCCACCATATCCAGTAACTTGCCATGGATAACTTTAATCACTTCAAAACTGCAAAATAAAAGGATGCCATCATACACACCCTCCAACATTCGTATCCTATTATGTCTCTACCCAGCCCACAAATCATCATGCAAAGATCAAAGCCTCAAAGTAATACTACTTTACTTAAATCTTATGGAGCTCTAGGTGCCTTGAAAATCTAAGTGAAAATTCAATATTAATGCTTCTGCATTGTGTTTATATAACTGGGAGTGAGAGAGGGATGTCAGTATGCCCATTTTCCACGACAAGAGAGAGGTAAGCTGAGTTTTACGTAAATTTCATTTCCTTAAGAAAATAAAAGGTGATACTGCTGAATTCTAAATGCTGAGGAGACTAAACCATAAAGTCAGAGTACAGTATTGCTATATGTCTGATCACTTGCACAGCAGCTATGTTCCATGTATAGGAGTTGCAAAATCCATTGGAACAACATGCCCTGATAAAATGAAGTCCATTTGTATACCCACAACAGGGCATATGTTCAAGTTTCCAGCAGAGTGTTATTTTAAAACCTGGAAGATAAAAGCCAGATTATTGCCCATCAACTGGGTGTGGAATTCAATTTTGTGCATAAAATTGAAGGCAAAGAAACCCTGAACAATGACGGTGACGGTTTGATTGTTCATGGATATGGAAGACAATCTGTGAGACGTCAATGGCAGAATTCCACGTTAGTTAGGCCTGAGGCTGAGATATAGTGAGAACACAGGGTACAGCAGAGGGCTACCAGGAAAAGCTTAAAGAGGCAGTGTGGGTGTTTATATTGCAAAAGTAGCTTGGCATCCACGCTGCAGAACAGTGAGCTGGTCAAGATAAGACTCTTGCACGGTCTTTTATTCTAACGATGTGAATCTCAACCCCATGAACACAACTCTGGTTCACAGAATGTGTCACCCCTCCTTCAAAATGTGAGTAGGAAAAAGTCATATCCATTCAAGACGGCAAAATCTCAAAAGTTGTCAGCATACTGATTTGGAAATTTAAAGTTATGACGTCAATATTTTCATTATTAAGACTGCAAACAGGCTTATCTAGCCTGCTATACAAGAAGCCTATTTTTAAAATCATTTTTAATGAAGCCAGTGGCTCCCCCCCACTCTACAGCCAGGAACAAACAGCATATGAAAAAGTGATAATTGAGTCCCATCGCAGACATTTGAGTCTGAGCAATGGAAATTTCCAATGCTGAAACAGCTTACTATTAACACAGAAGTCAAGGTTACTGTTCTCATTAAACTCCTGCCCGCTGATGTGCTTACCATGTGTTAACAGGTGCCGCCCCCTGTAAGCAGATCTGCTGGGGTTGTAATAGCCCAGTGCAAATGTATCAAGCCCTCTCACTTACGCTGGCTGCTGGACAGTTGTAGGTTAGTAATGCCATAAGATAACCTCATAAATGAGTGGACCAAAAGGCCTTCAATCCCTTGGGCAATCCCCAACCCGCAGTAAGAGGCTTAAGGTAAAACTCCTTTAAGGTGGTGCCAATTTATCTTTCCGGAGGCAAGTAGAGTTAACACCAAATGAGTGGATGGTACAACTTTGAAATAAATCCACAATCCTCAGTTTTAATATCTCCTAGCCAATATAAAATGCAGGAAACTTTCAGACCTGCACAAGTCTTTGTGCCAGTTTTACCGGATGCTCTGTACAGTACTTTAAAGATTAAGGCAATTTACAGCCACCACAATGATTACCACTTGCTCATTGTGTGTGTTGTGTCATTACAGTCAGACTGACTCTTCGTGACTCCATGTCCATGGAGTTTTCTTGGCTGGAATACTGCAGAGGCTTGGCAGTTCCAACTCCAGGCGCCTACAGCACATGGTATTCCCTGGTGGTCTCCCATCCAAGTACTAACTAGGGCCGACCCTGCTTAGCTTCCGAAATCAGGCAAGATCGGATGTGCTTAGGGCATCTAGGCAGACACTTGCTCATTAGCAGTATTAATTTCTTTCTTTATTGGATTTATATACTGTACCATCTAGCACCAAAGGTACTCTGGGTGGTTAAGATTGGCTGCAGGTTGGCTAAAGCAGTATCAGCCCCCCTTGCTTCAGGCATACAATTCTGACTAGTGTATGGTGATGCAACGGCAGAAATATTATATTGACTGTATCACTGAATGAAAATTGGGGGGGTGGTCAAATGATTGGAATAACAACCTCAACTCAAAGCGTGCCACAGTATATTCAAGCCTCAGAACAAAGCAGATTTTCTAGCAACTATTCTTACACATTAAATACTTTAGATATTTATTTGAGAATGTTACTCTCTTGTAGCTTTACTCTACTTATGGTACAGTGTGGCGGAATTGGCTAATACTAAATTGGATTTGATAGGAAAAGCCTATACACTTCGGAAATACTATTTAGTGCTCATCCATTCTAGGTTTTCCGAATTCCATGATCGACAGGGACCAACTGAATGATATACTCCTATACTACTAATGCTTATGGGTTTATGATGAAGAAAATATCACAGAAGCAATAAACACTTGAAGATTTGAGCAGATAACAACTCAACAGTTCTTAAGAAAGCACAATTTCACCCCTGAATTCAGAACTATTTGAGCAGGAGCATTAAGAGAAGCCTGCAATTTCCCAGAGACTATGGAACTCCAGTTCTCATCAGGTATGATCACCAGCCAACGCAGCTTGGCTGCAGAAAGACGGAAAAAGCATTCCACAGTCTGCGCATGAAGACACTGCCTTAAGAGCAAACATAGGAAGGACGGCTTACCTTTTTATTGATGTGACTGAGTAAACAAGAATGTAGCCATTAATGTCTATGGAGTATGTCTGAGGAAATATTGAATATTCATCCTATGGGAAAATAAAACTGCATTTTAATGTTCTGTAACCCCAGGAGTTTATCAATAAGCTTGAGGAACTGGCTAAGACTGTGCTTATTTCATCCTTGCACTGCTGAAGTAGCATGACTAAATGTACATTATCAACATCTTATCCAAGTTCTTTTCATGCATTCCAATGACTTCCTTGCATAATTGAAGATTATAATTCCTAGACAAAACTGGAGCAATAGCCCATTTGATATTATAAAGCACCACAGAGAAAGACTAACATTTTACTGGCATGATGCACAGTAAGTTTACACCAGGACTTTTAATGGAAAACTACAGTGAAATGTGAAAACAGTTAACTTGTAATTACTATGCAGTTATATCAACAGTTATAGCTTAACTGTACAGGTGCCAAAACAGAGTATGTCTAGACAAACAGATTATTCCTGTATTTCTGTTAATGACAAAAAAATCAGATAATCCATTTAAGTTACTTTGTACGTGCTCAACAGATTACAAAGACTATGAAAGATCCTTAGGCAATTAAGCAGAACAAATGTTAAATTATCAGTGCTGATGAATATTACACCAAGCACACCAAATGAATAGTATCTTTATCTCTTAAAGACCAGATTTTCTTTTCCATTCCTCTTTATAGTATAGCAATATTCTAATTTAGCATAGTGTTCACTCTATATTTCTCAGGCAATGGCTTGGTTGAAACAGGAATCTTCCTCCTGAACACTGTTAGCAGATGGATATATGCTTTCCTTTAAAATTTGTTATTTTATAATAGCAGGGCAAAAATAAATTAAAAATACAAAGCCCAAATTCGATTATGAAGAGCTGGATGCTTATAGGAACATGATCCAGACCCATTTTAGTCCAGCTTCTGGGTTATGTTTGGCATTGAGACAGTTTTGGTCAACCACATCAATCGGTGGCAGCCAAACCGGCCCTCCAGGTATTTTGGACCACAACTCCCACAGTCCCATGTCATTGGCAATACAGGCTTGGAATTCTGGGAGTTGTGGTCCCAAACATCTGGAGGGCCAAAGTTTGCCCACCACTGACATAAATGATCCCACCAAGGTTTAGACAGGAAGGGTCTAAACCTGTACCTGATTTTCTAATTTTCATGTTACCCGAGACTGATGTTGATTATCCATACGAATGTCCAGAGGCGGCAGTGAAAGGGTTAAGGGCCAATAAATGGATTTCAGACATGATGGTGGTGCTTCCAGTCAGGAGATAGAACATACCTAAGTTGCTTTGGATCAAGATGTACACACCCCGAAGAGCTTTCTCCTCCAAGTAATTTAAAGTACAGTAATCCCCCGCCTATCGCGGGGGTTAGGGACCAGACCTGACCTGCAATAATGGAGAACCTGTGATATGCGGATGCTGGGTTGGGTCAGGACCTGAGGGGCCTCTCGGGGGGGCTGGGGCTCCTATACTTACATGAGGCCTGGTGCTGCCCCGAATGGGCCTCCAATGGGCTTCCCGGTGACCCAGAAGCCACGTCTGGTTTGCCAGAAGTGACTTCCAGTTCACCGGAAACCCCTTCTGGGACCTCCGAAAGGCCTGGCAAGCCCGTTGGAGGCCTGTTCAGGGCAGCGCCTGGCCTGGGGTAAGTGCAGAAGGCCTCAAACAGGCACAAGCAGCTTCCCCCTGGGGGCCTTGCCTTTCATATACTGTGGTCCCGCAATATACTGGGACTGCCGTATATGAACCGCAAAAAGGCGGGGGAACCACTGTATTCTGCCCATGTTAAGCCATTAACATTTAAAAGAAAACCCAAATAACAAAAACCATTTACCTGCCCAGCTGTGTCAACTACCTGAAGGTGATATTCTTGTCCATTTACTGTAATCAGTTTTGTGAATGCTGGAAAACAAAAGGGCATTTCACTGTTTCAGTCTGCCTGTTCATCCCATGCATTTAATTAGTATCATCTCTATACAATAATAATCTTGGCATTATTATGGACATTACAGCTAAATTTTCTTTAAAAAAAACCTTCCCATTTTCAACAAGCTGAATAAAAGACAAATACCCAATGTTTCAGACTATAACAGCAGGATGGCCAATGGTCAGAGCAAATGGTAACTGTAGTCTAAATACTAAAATCAGGTTAAGATGAACTCAACTGGTGTATTTTCAGAGAACAAGCATAAAATGACTGCCTAGCTGGACATCAAAGACCCAGTCATAATCTCCAAATACAGTGGACCCTTGTATAACAAACGGTTTGTATAACATAAAATTTGTATAGCATAAAATTCCAGAAATAGGGAAATTTGCTTAAAATAATCGCCTATGGGGCGAATCTGTACAACATAAAAATGGATCACTCTGTTTTCAATGCATTCCTATGGGAAATTTGTATAAAGAAAAAATTTGCTTAACATAATTTCATTTTGAATGAATTAATTCCTTTGTACAAGGTACCACTGTATTTGTTTGCTGAAAAAACACAATTTAAAAAAAAATACTCCAAAGAACTACAAATAAGTACAAATACCATATTAGAGTGCTCTAGGTTAAACATATTAAGACTGGGTTAGCTGTCATACTACTATTTCTATTTCCAGAAAGAAAGAAAAAACATAAAGGAAGAAATACAGATACAGAATTGACCAGACTGGTAGCTGCACTACATTAATGCCAACTCACGGAAGGATGAAGCCAAGATTGCAAATTGCTCACTTTTTTAGATATAGGCTAGAAAATGTACCATTAGACTTTTTCTTGCTCACAGAAACACTATGGTTACAATTCTAAAGGCTATGCTATGATGGACTAGTAGAAGAACTTGGAGTAAAGAGCAGAGTTAGAATGCTTTCTGATCTGTGTGTGCTAAAAAAAAATTCAAGAGCAAGTGAAGAGAGATAACAGAACAATTACACTGGCATGAATTCTTTGGAGTTTTTAAGCAGAGGCTGGATGGCCATCTGTCAGAAATATTGTGATGGGGTTCCTGCATGGCAGGGGGTTGGACTAGATGGCCCTTGAGGTCTCTTCCAACTCTATGATTGTATGATTCTATGAATTCATCAGTGTAAATTTCAGCAGCCAACTGCTGCTAGTTGAGAAGTCAACTTCTGCACTTCTTGTGGGGTGAGTCACACAATTGGTATCCAACAGAAAGTACGACTGCTAAATTCTAAGTACCGAGTTTACACTAACTGATTTACACCAGCTGGTGTAAATAAAAAGGTTTTGGTACAATGTTCTAACAGCTGGTCAATCAATTTAAAACTTTTAATTGATTAAAACTATACATCCGAATATCCATTTTTAATCCAAGACTAATAAGATCATGCGACGAGAAGCACTCCAGTGTCTCATAGATATTGCTTCTGTAAAAAGCTGTCTATTCTAGTCACCTGTGTTTATTAACTCATACTAAAGAATGCCTTTGTTTCAATGACTTCCAATCATCTCTACATTCAAACTGATTAAAAACTTAAAATCATAGGAGTAAATTTCTTTAATCAGCTTAACATTTTAATGAGAATGTTAACTGTACTGAGTAACAGCTAGTTCCTAAGGTCTGAAATGCTTTTTGCTGATGAAATGTATATGCTGCAAATTTAGGCTGATTGCCTGAACTCAGTCCCAACCAAGGCACATGAAGGCTGCCACTGCTTCACCTTACATGCAACCATTGTAATAGTTAGTTAGAAGTGTAGTTTGCAGCACAGGGATAGATGTTTTATAAAATCAAGGATGCTAAATTATATTTTTAAAATAAAGAATGTATTTTGAAGAAATGTGACTTACCCTACTCTATTAGACTTCTCAAATACCAGGAAGCCCAGAATAATAAATATGCCAACCAAGCTTTTAGCATTAACATGAACTACAAACAAAGGAAGGACCTCTAGAAATGCTTACACAGGTGAAAAAAGGTCAATAGATACGAGGGACAATGGTAACTCTTCACCACCAGTTAGCTGTAACAGGGCCAATTGTTAAGAAAGGGGGACACATGATTTCCTCAGAACACCTTAATGTCAGTCTCCAGCATTTCTTCTCAAAACTTATAGAGTTGGGGAGTACCCCTGTCTAATGTCTTGGAGAGATGCTACTTGTCTGAGTAGATGGAGCAGCAGTCTAAATGAACACAGCAAGCATTATCAGGCTTAATATGGAACTTATCAAAAGGCCTCAAACATGGCCCCGTTTTTAAACTTTCTGAATTATATTTCAGGTTAGGCCGGTAGATTTAATTATACACACACTGTTTTTCTCAGAATATACAATTAGAAAAAGAAGCTTGAAAAACAGCCTGACATCCAAATCATGCTTCCTAAAGTGGACAGCCACAGAATTCCAAACTAAAATATCACATTTTCCAGACTGGGAGGGGATCTTTGCTGTCATGAAACAAAGCTGCGGCAATTTTACGCTGTATATATATCTTACATAAAGGTCAATATTCACACTTCTGGGAAGTGTATCGAGCTTGATTGACAGTTGTTATGTAGGATGCATGCCTGGAGTGGCAGATAAGACAGTTTAGAAGTTTGAAATAATGTTTATGAATGGAACTGTGATCTGATTGGCCTACACCATTTCTGGATGGAGACCTCCTGTTTTGTAATGAAAGGTGTGTGGTTGAGGGTGGGGTAGTTAGTTAAGAGCTGCAGATTCATTAGTGCAGTCAGAACTGCAAGTTAGAATGGGGTCTCATCTGTATGTGAATAAAAAGGCATTGGCAGAACTTGGGTCAAAGCAAGCAGGTCTTGAAACGGATAAAGAAGAACAATAAGAGCTTGTGATTATATACTAGCGCAGTGATGGCGAACCTTTTAACTAGTGCCCAAACTGAAATTCAAAACCTACTTTTTTTTTTTTTGCAAAATGCCAATACAGTAATTTAACCTGAATACAGGTGGCTATGAAGGGGCGGTGCTGGGTGCCCACAGAAAGGGCTCCGAGTGCCACCTTTGGCACCTGTGCCATAGGTTCGCCATCACTATACTAGTGAAACTGATAATTGAAGCATTGCTCTTATATTTTAAGTTGACCTATTCATTTCATCTTTTTACTGCTCTGTGTGTGTTTTTTCTTTAACAATAAAACTCTCTCTGATTTGCAAACGGGCCTTCTCAGTGGCTCTCTGGAACAAACTCCCGAGCGAGTTACGGCAGGCTCCATCGCTGGCGTCGTTCAGGAAAAATCTAAAGACGCTACTTTTCCGGGACGCCTTTGGCACTGATTTTGTTGTTTTTTTTTCTGGCCTGCTTGTTTGCAGCCTTTGGCCCACCTGATTGTATTTACTTTGTGCCTTGTCTAGGTGATGCTCTAGTTTTGTAACTGTTTTTATCCTGTTCGTTGTGAACCGCCCTGAGTCCCATCTTTGGGAATAAGTGCGGTATATAAGTGCGAAAATAAATAAATAAATAAATAAAATAAACTTTGTTCATTATTTTATAGATGGCAGTTGCAAGATACCATCTCCAATTCTCAAGGTTGTGTGACACAAGGTTGACGTAGCCCTTAGCTATGGCAGTTGTATAAGCAGCAGTACAACAGGGGACATTCACTGTTCACCTGAGTTGGAGACTGAGATAGCTATCAGAGCATCCTGTTCACAAGGTTAAACAGCAGCCCCAAATTTAATGTATGGGTTTTGGCAGTGGTTGCTGTTTGAGAGACTGCACACACAGGTAGAGAAGGGTTATCAGTACCCATGTCAATTGCCTTACTTCTATCACTCCCGAACCAGTGGATTCTAAAAGTTAACTGTATAATATTATTTTTAAAAACACTGGCTGCATTAAAAGATGAAAGAAGCAACTGGAGAAAGAGAAAGCACTTTCCCTACAAATACCTGTTTCAAACTGTCAGTAATATACCCTATATTTGACTTTTTAAAAACCCCACTACAGAATGAATACTTCAGATGTTTCATTCAGTGACTTCAAGGTGTATCATCTGTGCACAATCCAATGAAGTCATGTGCACCCTGAAATCACCAAAGCAAACCAATGAAATGCCTAAATCGTACGAGAGGCACGGCTGGTGGCTCAACTGGTTTATATTATCCACTTATGAATAATTATGAACAGATGCAATGGGATGTTACCACACACCCATGGTATACGTAGCTTCTCACATCTGAAGCAGATATGATTGGAATACTGCTTTATTGTGGAATGGAAACCAGACCAATCCTACTATCAAATTCAGAATAAAAAAGTTCTTATCAGTAATCTCAGAAGCTCCCCAGTTTACAGTCCCAGGTCCTCTTAAGGAAGACTGAATACACAACTATACCTTATTGGGCACGGGAAGGACAATGATGTGGGCAGTGACACAAGTATGCAAATGATGCTTTGAACACTGCAGCCAATACATTTTAAATGCCAGAGTTTTCGGTCAACAACATACAACCTCAAATTGAAATAACCTTTAAAGGATCGGGCGGGGGACGGACGGACTAAAGGTAAACTGCTGTGACCACAGAGCGATTCATTAAAAACAACAACAAACGGATGCAAGTTATATAGGAAAGAAGTTTCATTGCATGCTCTAAGAAAACAATTCAGTTACTTACTGTTCTCTATAGTGGGGTCGTATGAATCAACAAACTGCCCTTCCACAAACTGAATAGTTAAAGATGACTTCCCTGTGAAGAAAGCACAACAAATTAAATGTCAACAGTGATGCATGTGTGTGTGTGTGTGTGTGTGTGTGTGTGTGTGTGTGTGTGTGTGTGTGTGTGTGTGTGTGTGTGTGTGTGTGTGTGTTGTGTCGTTACAGTCGTGACCGATTCTTCGTGACTCCATGTCCATGGGGTTTTCTTGGCGGGAATCCTGGAGTGGTTTGCCAGTTCCAACTCCAGGCGCCTACAGCACCTGGTATTCCCTGGAGGTCTCCCATCCAAGAACTAACCAGGGCGGACCCTGCTTAGCTTCCGAAATCAGGCAAGATCGGGATGTGCTTAGGGCATCTAGGCAGCGTACAGCGATGCATACCATGTCTTAATTTTTTGTCCTAGAAGAAGAAGTCCAATTACAGTATAACGAATGTTCCCTGTAAGGTGCAAAGCTTTATTGGCGCTGCAGCGTTCCACCCAAGATCAGAATGCCTTATGACTTCCAGGTTTCAGCTGAAACCCTGCCCTTCCACTGGAGGAGTCTCCCACATGGCAGAGATAAACATTAAGAGGGCCAGTTGCTCATAATTCTAAATTTAAAAAGCACAACTCTGACTACATGTCCTGGAAATATCACAGCACGGTCTGAAGAAAAGAAGCAACACCGGAAATACAAAACACTGTATAATGGGAATTGAAATTGTCTTCGGAAATGATCACTTTTGATGATCTGAACACTGATGCATACACGTCTGACCTTCTCAGGGCTGGGCTCAAGGCAAAATACAGGTCTGTATTTTCTCTTCACTCCAGCTCCAGAACAACTTGGCGAGACAAGCCAGCCAGGCAGAAATTGGCTTAGGTGCCCAGTGAGTTTCATGACTCAGCAGGGAGTAGAATATGGATCTCAGAAGCTTCAGTCTAATACTTTAAGCCTTAAAACAAACCATCTCTCCTTCTCTGTTACCTCCCACCTCCAGCTTCATCCAATGCAAAGCGCATTCCTGTCTGTCAGGGTCACTCACCCTCTTGGATAATGACTAGCCAAGACTGAATCTGCTGGACTACAGAGGGGGAGCTAGAAGATGGCATTTTGCAACCATGACAAGTGTCTTATATGCTTTTACCAGAAGAAATAATAATAATGTATAGGTATGCAACATGCCACAAGAGTCCCAATGATTTCATAAAGAATCTCAAACAACAAACACAAGCCTAAAATTTCACTAATATTTATCAATAAAAGCTGTGGGCCAATTACTTTTCGGTTGGCCTACATCACAGCATGGTGGTGAGGATAAAGTAGAGAGGAAGAGAGCCACACATATCATTTCAAGCTCAAAAAGATGGCAGATAAATGTCATTTCCGCACTCTGGAATCCCCTGTTTACTGCGGGGATTAGGGACCCGACCCGACATGAAGGAAAGTCCATGATACGCAGATTCTGGGTCAGGTCGGGACTGGGGGGACCTGTCTGGGGCCTCCTACGCTTCCTTTAGGCCTGGTGCTACCCTGAACAGGCCTCTGATGGGCTTCCCAGATCTGTCAGAGTCCCCAGAAGTGGTTTTGGGCGATCCTGAAGGCCCTTTGTTTGCTGGAAACCGTTTCTGGGGCCTTCGACAGGCCGTGGAAGCCTGTCGGGGGCTCCAGAAGTGGTTTCAGGAAATCTGGAAGGCACTTCAGGTTTTTTTTGGAATTGACTTCCTGTTCTCTGGAAAACACTTCTGGGACCTCCCACAGGCTCGGGAAGCCCATTGGAGGCCTGATTGGAACAGCGCCAGGCCTGGGGTAAGTGCAAGAGGTCTCAAAGCTGGGTTTCGAAGATGGGACCGCAGTATATGAAGGCACGGGTCCCTGCGATATATCAGGACTGCAATATATGAACCACGAAATGGCAGGGGATGACTGTATTATTTCTTTAAAACAGTTTTCACCAGCACTAAAAGAGGACACCCCTCCCCCCCCCCAAAAAAAACCAACCCTCACCATAACAGTTGTGATGAAAATGGCATCAAGGGAAATTTCCTATATCTGATCAACTGTTGATCAGTGATTTTTCCTTAACCATTGGTTTTAGGAAATAATTTAAACAATCCTGCCAGAAAATCCTAATAGTGTAGTTGAACTTTCTGCAAGCAAAGTCTTCCATGATGGCTTATTCCATCAATGTAGAATCTGAAAAAAACAAACAGCAAGCAGCCTAAAGGAGCTTATGGATGATACAATTCTTGATCTATATGAACACCATACTCTGCTCTAAGTGAAATAATGATTATTTATGTGCGAAATGAGCATGCATTACTGCATATAACAATGAATTCTGCTGCTGTATTATAGCAATTATCCAACTTGCATCATTCAACTATGCACTAAGTCTCATTATTATTATTATAAGAAGGTGGCAATAATCTCATCTAAACCTAAACATCTACATAATTTTGCAGTTCTTATTGAAAATAGCCTGTCACACCTTCTTCTTGTAATGGGAGATATAATGGGAGTAAACATACATACTGGACTTTAACTTTCTGCTACCATAGTTAGGGATTAGGTTTATTCCTGAACTGTATACCTCACCAAGGCTATCTATGTTGTACAATCCAGCAAACAATTACAAAATTTGAGAAACTTCAAAATGAAGAGTTTTGATGCCAGTGCTCAGGAGAGCACTTTATTTCAAATCTTGGAAAAATCATTTAAACTCAAGCACAAATACAGTTCTACTTTTTATTCTTGCACTATAGAAGCCCACTTACATGAAACAGCTGCTAGCACCTACCAGATATATTTCTGGACAATATAATCCTCCAGCAAAGATCACAAGGGAACCCAAATTTAGGCTTTTCAAGTTTCATCATACATACTGTACCCACAGTCTAAACATGTTCCTAATAATTAACCTGTAGCTGAGATTATGATGAAGCCAGAGGGGAACTGCGCATATAAACAAAGTAAGGCTGTACTGCATACAAGAATACACTCTTGCTTTAGATCATCCCTTGCAGTTGGTTTGATGTGAATGAGACACTCTACGTGGGTGGTGTAAGGACAGTAAAAAATTGAGATCAAAACATTCCAACAGTCAACCAGCAAATGAATGTAGCCTATTAGAAGAAACAGAGCAGAAATATGCATAACAATTCCTAATCTGAAAAAGGGCAGCAAGATACATATGCTATGAAGACTTAAAAACTAATTGCTATATGATAGCATATTTCTTCGTTACTGCCACTTTGTCCATCATCTGTATTCCTATCTTGTTATGGGGTCATGCAGACCTACTCTTGGATCTGAAGAAGTGGACTTGATCCGTGAAAATTCACATTAAAATACAGCATTTAGTCTTTCATATGCTGTAATGTTTCTGTCTCTTGTTTCCTTTTTTTAAAATATATGCTTGCACGGACTAAAACAAAAAAATTGAATCTGTTATGTATTCAATAAGAAGCAAAACAGATTAGTGCAAAAACAAAAAGAATATCATTAAAGAAACCGCCTATTATGGAACGTTCACACTTCCAGGATCTTTGCCAACTGAGTGTGGGCTAGCGAGCTTGACTATTATTCAGGGCTGACCAAATGGCACTGGCATCTATTATAAAATCGGTCAACAGGGTAATGGCACAATAGCTTCTTACTACATTCAGTTCTGAGCAGGAAGAGGGAGGAAACACGGCATCTTTGAGTTTGTAATTTCTGCTTGGACCAAGGCTCTTGGCAGTCTCTCTTCATGTTATAAGCTGCCACATGTGAATCAAAATGAGAATAATTCCTCAAATGTAGTGTAATTCCACACACAATAAATGATTCACCATTGAGAACGGAATGGCTCTGCCTATGTTCCTGGGATATACAGACTCACAACTCCCCCTGTCTCTATCACTGACCATGCAAGCTAGCTGATGGGATTGGCAGTTCAGATCTGAAGGGCCCCTACCTGCCTAGGGACCATTTGGAATATTTAGACTAGGCAACTTTTGGGATATTCTAAAAAGGGTTCACTTGAACAGCACCATTTCAAAAAGCAACAGCAATATTAGAAATTGGGACCAAATTTTAGCCATCAACCTTCTACAGCTGAAGTGCTTTCCATCTTTCCATTCAAATAAACATTTCAGTCTCTACTCTGATTAACCTGCTGATTGACCTACTAAGAGGATGGGTGCATTAGCTTTCTGTGTCCTGCTGAGAAACTGGCCAGAGATTGCAATCATAGGCACATACAAACATCTTCATGATTTTCTTTCCTCTGCAGACCAGAGTGCCCCTCTTCATATTTGCCCCTTCCACAATTCTTACACATATTATCACTCCTCACTGCTATGAAATGGTGGGCAGCATCCAGGCATCATGAGAGTTGCACTTTAGGATTTAGGGGAATGCAGTCTGAGCACTGCTGGCCTACGAAAGTTGAAGCCATTAGACCTCAAGCATCAGGGGTGTCCAAACTTTTTGCAAAGAGGGCCAGATTTGGTGAAGTGAAAATGTGTGGGGGCTGACCATTCAGCCACATATGGCCACCGGGTCAAACTTTGGACAAGTCTCTATAACATTGCAAGGAGGCAGGGAGGACCCTGCAGCAACGGAACTGGGGGTGGGTAGGCTGGGCATGTGGCTGGGGGGTGGTGAACAGAGGCAGGGAGGGCAGGCAAACCATAAAAAATGCAAGCTAACACCTCCATCCGGTATGAAGAGGGACGAGCTGGTGTGGATGCGTGACAGGCTGAGTCGGTGGGGAGAAGCTGCGGGCCGCTTAGAATTTGCAAACAGGCTGCATTTGGCCCCCGGGCCTGACTTTGGACATGCCTGATCTAGGTAATATTCAAGAAAACACACAGGCACTCAGATCAAGCTCAGAAATTCTAAAAGCATAAGGACATCAAGTAAATGCCATGCTTAAAAAAATACTGGTTTTGAAGGGGGAATGAACCACAGCTATTTAGGCTGCTGCCACGGGAACAAGAAAGAAAAGAAGGTAATTTGTGGATGTTTTCTTTCCTGAATCTTCCTTGGGGGTCTTGTTTTCTCATGCCCCCTTTTCTCCCCAACCTCATTTCTCCTGCAGCATGAAGCAGACATATAAGCAAGAAAGAAGCAGAATACATCAGGAGAGCTCAATGGCTGGTTGGTACTTGGATTCTTCACTGTGTCTCATAGACAGGGGTTATAGACTCCCTTCCAGCTCTGCAGTTCTAAAATCATTATTTCAGCAGCATCACATCCTTCTCCACTGACTCTCATGCACTGACAAACTACAGGTATGAGAGTCCTAAATTTGAGAAGATAGTTTTAAAGCACATTTCAAAGCAAACTTTATGATGCTTGTTTTTGTTTTCCAATCTAGATCCTCAGTGATTTTAGGCAACATTTCCCACTATCTTAGCCTCTAAGTTCTTGAAACGATGTAAGTCACTTTTGAATGCAGACTAAATCTCAGAAAGTCATCATGAGTACTGCTAAAGCATTTATATGTTCTCATTACTTTAAATGATGTTTTATAAAACAAACCACAAGAGCAACAAAAATGTGTAGCAGCCAGAAATAGAACAATGGTGTATGTCCCTGTCCCCCCCCCCCCCCGCTGCCGTTTTGGATTTAAAGGAGTGAAAAAGGCACCTGTAAAAGCGTAGCAAGACAGGCAGCAATAACTGCTGGAGCCATGCTGCTGTCTCCAAGAACTTGACAAAATGCACCTCCATGTTAAGCCACTATACACACCACAGACAAAACACATTATAAATAAGTACAGTACAATATACTTCAATATACCTGTGGGTATATTGCGAATCTAATGGTATAATGCAGGAGTCCTCAAACTACAGCACACAGGTTAGATCCAGCCTACCAGGGTCCTGAATCCAGCCCACCAGCCACTGCAGACCCCCCCACTTGAAAACCCCACCCCACCCTCCACCCCGCCAAATCTGGTGCCCCGGCAGTGTGCAGGTGCTTCTGGAGCCACTGGCTATGAGCCTGGGCGGTACAGTACTGAGGAACTCTTAAGAGTTGTGTGTGGTTGTGGCGGCGGCAGCGGGGGGGGGGATAGCAGCGGCGGGAGCAGCAATAGCCACCGGCTCGCGCTAGAGTTCAAGGCAAGGACCAAGCAAGCCAGTGGGAAAGGCACCTTCTGCTGCACAGTGCCCCTCAGCCCAGATGTGTCCTCCTCTCTCTCTCTCTCTCTCTCTCTCTCTCTCACACACACACACACACACACACACACACACACACACACACACACCTCTGCCAGACGGGCCGCATGAGCACGGGCTGCCTCAGACGTGCACAAGCGGGGCTGGGGCTGCTGTCTCGTTGTTGCCAGACTCCATGAGGGGGGGGGGGCGTCCCTTGCTCCCTCCCCCCCACCTTGACCCTCTTTGGAGCAGGCACGGGAGGGGCGCATTGGTCGAAACCTTTCTTTGGGCCTCGTCCATTTTCACCCGCCAAGGAGGAAGCTGGGTTTCGAAGGAGGGACTGAACTTGTCAGGTCCACCTGTTGTTGATTTTTTTGATCATTTTTTTTCAAACTAGAGCCGGGCCCCCAACAGTGTCTGAGGGACAGTGAACTGGCCCCCTGTTTAAAAAGTTGGAGGACCCCTGGTATAATGTATCTAATTGTATAACCCATGAAATAACTATATCTCACCAGATGGTATTTTGTCCAAATTATCCTCCTAGGGACAAACCCTTTTAACCTCATCATTGCCTTTCAAAATATAAAGCAGTGATTGTGTATTCTCTGTGTACATGTTAATATATCCACTCTTCCACTTTAAGCCACTGCTCTGGACAATCTTAAAAAATTACCCATAACTCCAAAGAGTTTTATAACCAAAGACAGTTTTGCTTCCAGCAGAGCTCTTTCTGTCAGTTATGATTCACGACCAAATTAAGAAGGAAAGTACATTCATGTTCCATCATCAGTCTAGCAATACAAACTGTAAGATTTCTGTTCAAGATAGAGGAGATAAATAACAGGACATCCTTATGACTGCAAAAAAGGCACTGCCAACACAGTAACATATGCATGACAAGACCAAAAGCTGAAGTCCTTTTGGTTGTATTTAAAATATTTCCAATTTGCATACTTGACAAATACAATTTCTTGCATGTGCCAGCAACAAGCAGAGAGCTCCACAGTCTAATCTTCAGATTCATGGACCAATGTGGTAAGGGCCCCGGCACTTAATATGTGGGGGTGCCTATGAGATTAATGTGGAGCAGCCAGTGCAGCCTACTGTGGCCAGAGAAGGGGTAAGGAAAAAAAAACATATTACCCCTTCTCTGGCCATACTGCACTAGCTACCAATATGCTTATGCATTTATTTCGAGGTTTAATGTTTACATAGAAAGCCCTAAACAGTTTAGGACCTCAATATCTCCTCCCACAAAGAACTGCCTGGATCACACGTGTATCCCAGGCAGGGCATTGGAGGGTACCCACCCAGAGGGAGGCCTAGGAAGTGGTAAGTAGTTGTTCCTCATGTTTGGAACCAACCACCCTTCCCTACAGAGTTTCAAACACCAATTAAAAAAAGGCTGCATAGATCAGCTTTCCCTGATTTTTAAAGATTATAACCTAGACACTGACTACACTTGATGTGATCTTGATTTCGCTTTATGTCTGGTTATTTATTTTATTTTACTTTTAACTTATACTTTCCTTTCATTGACTATTTTAATATTGGCTGATTTATGTGTGACTATATGACTGTGTGTTTGAATTTGTATTATTTAATGTGCTCATCATTTGGATGCATTTTGTTTTATTATGCTTTATTTTTTTGCTCTTCACAGCCCAGAACAGCCCTCGGGCTAGATGGAGCAGTATATAAATTAATCAAATCACATCACATAAATAAATTTTTAAAAATGCAGATCACAGCATGGCCTTATGTTTCTCATAATGTGCAGACTGTCTCTCTGCAGCGCAGGTTACATGAAAAATCGCATGGAAGTCTTAACCACATCTCTCATCCTAAACATATGAAATATACTGGAATCCTCAGAGGACTCAGAAAGTATGCAAGTCATTCACTTTGATTTTTTGGGGGTGGGGGTGGGGGGTGGGCGGGGATCTAGTGGTGAAGTACTGATATTCTTAAATACATGATCCAGTGTTCATATCACTCTTTACTGCAGAGGTATGCAAAAAAGTGATTGCAAGGCAGCCTTATAAAGACAGCCAATGCACATTATTCCGGTATGCCAAACTGGAAGGTCAGGACTACGTTGAATTTGTCAGTGTCAAATAGATTACAGGAGCCAGAAATATTTGAAGCTTCCAGAGAAGAGATCCAAGATTTAATTACATCAGAGTCTGTACTGTAATTGTGGATTATGCAGTGTACTTAATGAAACTAATCTTTACATAAATATAGCAAGTGTAAAAGGAATTTATATTTTAAGGAACGTAGGCAAATTTATTTCGGCAGCTTGATCAAGCGAGCAACCATTGCTGAGAGTATGAACAGACAAAGCAGGCAATTCAGGAGTTAATTCTAGCACAGTGTCCTTAAACAACCCTTCTAGCGGCTTGATATTACAGTCAAGCATACTGCCTCTAGTGTTTACTGCTACCACTAACAACTTCACTGCAGTGAGATTTGCCACTTGACAGGCAGGCATGAAATGAAGCCTTAATTAAAGACGGCATTTCAGGCTACTGTTCAGCAGCCACCCTGCTTACAGCAAGATCAGGGTTCCAGCAACAGAGGAACTCAGTGTAAACCTGCCTTTCATCCCAAAATGATCAAAGTAGCTTTAGCTATGTTTTGAGTAGCTCTTTCAACTCTGCTACTCATGATCTGGCAACTCAGGCTGTACTTCTGATATTCATCCATCTGCCCTCTACACCTGATGTTTTCCAGCATATTCATCAAACTAAAATGAATTTTTAAAAGAAACATCATCAGGCCATCAAGTTAAACACTAGACTAACTTGAACCAGTCCAACCTAACATTTAGCACCTCAGGGTGGAATGCTTCAGGCATTCCACAGAAATAGAGGAGGTGTCAGAATCCCACTGCCAGGTCATGGCCTGTCCATCATCTCTACTCAAGACCTGTTCACTCTAAATAATGTAATTAGTTAACTATTTGAATGCAAAGCTCATGATTAAACAAATTATTTTAAAATTGTAACAGAAATTTATCTGAGACTAAGAGATCTACTCCAGCAAATGAATGCAATTGTAACAAAATTCATTGTATCCAGAATACAAATGAATTTTAGTTAACCTATCAAAATGAAAATGTTTGTTTGAAATGGATAATAGCTGCCTGACTTCCTGCATGTTCTTTTCACTGGGTGCACACCAGTGGCATAAGCCAGAAATCTGCAGAAACCTTGACTTGTCATGAGCAAGCAGCATACTGGTATTCACTGCTTAATAACATCAGCTCGCAAAGGCAGCACCTGAACAGTGTTTGCAACAGGAGCAGTTTAAACAATCCAAAAACAGCATTTCCCCCTGGATTGTTAGAAGGAAAGATACTGGAGAAAAGAAGCTGCCCATTCATTAACAAGATAATAAACCAATGTGGAACTAACCATTGAGGCTTCTTTTAAGTTATTCCTGCTACAAGCACCATTCAGTACCCATTCATGTTACCCAATTTTGTCAATTTCTGGCTTGCAGTGTTGTGTGTTTGAATGCTCTCACAAAAGAACAACACAAATGTAAAATCACATGCTATTTATCTGAATCCCCCACATTTCTCAAATATTCTTGCAATTTATTTAGACACATTAAGCTTACTGTAGATATAATTGAAATGAATACCATGTATAGAACAGAATGCAAACAGGGTGGTTTTTAAAAACCTCAGAATAACCTGTCTTCTTGAGTAGCTCTCTTTCCCCCCCACATTATATAGGAAACACAAATACATATTAAGAACTCCAAAAAGTATATTATGGAAGTGAAGATAGACAATAGCTTAGGACTTCTTCTTTTCTTTAGTTGAAAGCTGGCTTTTACACAATGCAACATCCAAGCGTTTTTATACAGACCACGTTGCGGTTCAGTTTCTGTGCTTAGCTAGACTTTGAAACTACTCACCAATTTATCTTGCTCTTGAACATCACCCTATTTACAACAGAACAAAATATGTAAACCATGTCACTATCTTCAGTGTTTAAAGGTCTTTGGGCCCATAAGGGCAAAGATAGAGAGCAAAGGGCATAGCATTTAGGCCAGTATTCCACTATACAGTGATTATTATGAGAATCTGTGACAATGTTGTTTTGACAGCCATCAGGAGCTACTGGATGGTGGGTCATCCAAGAGCAATTGTTACATGCCTTAGGTGAGCAGCTGGGTGATAAACTGCATGGGAAATTTGTCATTCACCAGTGGAAACGTCTTGAAAATCCATAACAGTTTTGTCTCAGAGAAGAAAATAAATTTATTTATATATAGCTTTATTTATATAGCTTGTATGCCGCCCACTACCCAAAGGTCTCTGGGTAGTTTACAGTATCATGCTTTAAACTTATGCAGTATTGCAGGGTTATTCTCAACACATGACATATGCAAAACACATGAGTCATGACATATGCTTAAGTTTTAAAGTGAACTGTTTTTTTACACCACTTTTTAATGAATGAAAAAAAAAACAGTGTCATGAACTGTTCTGATGTGTTTTGGTGTATTTGGCTTCCTATAACACTTTGTCTCAGTATTCTGATCAATACGGCTTTATGCTGTGAAGAAATACACATATCTGTTGCTTTTGGCTGTTGTCTTCTATGCAAGAGTATACTCTTTTCCTGAGCAGTTCCTAATTTATACTTGTCTGCCCAGCTGTTCCCCTCACTGTCCCATCAAGGCTTAGCCTTCATTACACCAGAGTAAATCTACTCTTATTCTCTCTCTCCCTGGCATTGACTTGATGTTTTGTCATAACAGCATGATGGTAAAATGATGAAATGCCCTTGACTAACCTTGAGTACAGGGTCGAAGAACCCCAGTTCTGGGGTTTGGCCTTTCAGTATGTTTAACCTGTGTGCCCTTCCTGAGGCTATGAGGACATGACAATATGGAAGGGGAGCATGTTATTGTCATGAACTATCACAAGCCCCTCACCATCTGTATATAACACCTGACACATGTATGGGCAGAGAGGCTCTCATGGCTGCAGGCTCACTTACTGGTTCCCTTGACATGCCCACATGGGAATGGCGGACATCACAACACACAGCACATCTGAATTTCAAAGAAAGGGACGAATAGGACTATTGTGGAAGGGCCATGAGATAAACTGGAGCAGGAACCACAATGGAATGAAAGTAATATACAATGGAAAGTAGTGTGATAGCTACAAATACGAGTTTTCCCTTACATACACAAACTGTTTTACTATCAAATGCACATTATATTTAATGTGAGGCTACAGTCAATCACAACCCTAACAAATGTACGTCTATAATAAATGGGCACAATGTCTGTAATTCAGTCTGTGAAGATTCTCAGTCACCCAGGTGAGGTTATCTGGAAGTTGAGTCATGGCAAATGGACTTTTCTTGTAAGATCGAAATGTTTCACTACTCATCCAAGCAGCTGCATCAGTAGGAGGAAAGCTAGTGGCGAGGCCTCCAATTTATAATTCACCTTGATTTTGCATCACTCTGGTCCAGGGGTCCTCAACCTAAGGCCCTGGGGCCGGATGCGGCCCCCCAAGGTCCTGAATCCGGCCCCCGGGAACAATTGCAACCCCCCACCCAATTTATAAGCCAGCCTCTGCCTATTGCTGAGGCATTTTATGTCACTTCTCCCACTACTGGTCTACCACCCAGATGATAATCATGCTGGCTAGTGGGGCAGAGGCTCCCCCACCCACTGTGGTCCGGCCCCCAGTGGTGTCTGGGGCATGGTGGACCGGCCCGCTGTTTGAAAAGTTTGAGGACCCCTGCTCTGGTCTGAATAGGCTTCTTAGGTGGACAGAGGCCTGAATAGGCTCATTAGGTAGACAATGACCTGAATAGGCTCATTAGGTGGACAATAGGCATGACTTGCATAGGGGTCACACCTATGCAAGTCACACCTATGCAATCCTTCCCAACACCCATTAAGTATGGGTCCTTAGCTGTGACCTTCCTGGTAATGTGAGGTGCTTCTGATTTTTCTGGGGATTGATGAAAGGGCAGCATGGTAAGTGGTAGACAGATTGTACCTAAGGGCCCCCCTTGAGAGAGGGGTTTTCAATACACACATGAATGGCTTCTCTCTGACCACCTATCTTTTCTGTCTAATATGCACACATCCTCATCTTTGAAAGAATGTCCTTTGTCCTTCAAATGAAATTGCACTCCTGATTCTGGTCTTGAGCTGTTGTTTCCCCTCCTATATTGGGCCAACCTCCTGTTTAGTGGCTGTTTGGTTTCTCCAGTGTAGAGCTCTGCAGACCCTTCACTGCATTGGACCACATATACTACAGTATATTGCCCCTCTTTGTGTTTTGGTATTGGGTGCTTTGGGTGGATGAGTCTCTGCCTTAGTGTGTTTGTGGGTTTGAAGTAAATGGGGATGTGGTGTTTGCCAAAATTCCTTTTAAGCTTTTCAGACACACCAGCCGTGTAAGGACTGAAATGTCTACATCTATAATTCACATGGTTTCATGGGCATGCATCTGCACAAGAAATCTCTTAAAATGTACAGTGCTGCCTCAACTTATGAGCAGAGCGAAAAACCATTGGTGTTTTAACTGCTGCCTTACACATTTTAGATGCAGTCTGCTCTACTTACATTTTTTTCCTTTTATTTTTAGACAGGGCTGCTCTATTTAAGAGTTGTTCGACTTAAGAGCATGCATTCAGAATGGATTAAACTTGTAAGCAGAGGTACCACTGTATTATTTTTCAGCTCTAAAAGAACTCAAATGTTCTGTGCTTTAAACCATACCTCAGAGTAAACCTACGTTTCTGAGAAAGACGAGGCATCCGTTTTGGCTTGCATAATACCTAGCTATTATCCGTGGGCAGGACATTACCTAACCCCATGGTTCTTGAACTTGGTCTTAGTCTCCTTTTAACTACGTGCTGTGCAATCAATTCCAGTTCATGGTGACCCATCATTTCTGGATATGAAGTACTCAAAATTGGTTTATTGGTTTTGCCCTTTCCTGGTTATCTGGTACTGCACAGCCTGAGGAAGATGAATAGGGAACGGAGCACTTTACTACTTCTACTGCACACATTTCAGATTATTTTGGCTGGCCCTTCTCCCAGGAGACACTGTGGGGATCCCAACTCCCAGCTCCTGGCCAGACACCCTAGTATACTGAGCTATATAACTTCCTCCTAGTAGCCTCCTGATTTCGGTTGACAGAGAAACAAAAGTTTCTTCCTTAGATTCTTCTATGTTATGACCCAACAATGTTCTTCCTTGAAAGTATGGAATAATTATATTTATTGTTTACCTTCTGTAGTCTAGACACCTATTCTTTATTTGGTTTGCTTGCATCCTGGCCAAAACAAAACCGAATCTCAATGCCATCACTCCCTCTGTTAGGTTTCGAAATACTTGAGCAAGCTTTTTGTCATAAGAAGGCAGAAGATAAGTTTGAAGCCCCTTAATCTCATTTACTTAAAAGAATTACAAACTGATTTGAGTATTTTTGGTCAGTGGCTGACATCCCTTTGTTTTAAATTATGCCACACAAGGCTGATGACATCCTCAGCAGTGGCCATTGTCTTTGAAAACCACTTTCATCATTCGGAAGCTGCTGGGGGGCCACAGGACAGGAGGGAGAAGTCTTTAATTACAAAAAAATCACAATTGCCAATAAAGTTATGAAATGTTTGGTAATTAAAGTCTCCTTCTCTCATTCTACAGCCTCAAAGGAGTCTTAGGAGAAAAGTAAAACATGTTTAATTTCCAAAAATAGTTTAAACCTTTAAACAAATTGCTGTCACTGATGTCATCACCTTTCTGCAATACAATTTATGGCTACAGGATTCAGAGTAGATTTGATTTAAAACTGGTTTTTAAAAAACTGTTGGTTTCCCCACCACCACCACCTTGACAGGATTTCAGCCACTAACTATAGCTTTAAAGTTCTGCCACTATGTTGTGGAGCCTTCCTTTTGTTTAGGAACAAAGTAGATCTACAGATTATGCCCAAGAGAACAAACAGAAAGAAGCTACAGAACATTAGATTGCTGTGAACCAACCGCCCGTTATACAAGCCTTAAAATAAATAAAGAAATAAAATAAAATGGGAGCAAATCCAGAACTAGTCAACACACGACTAACCAGCTACTTCCTTCTTTCAGCAAAAACAGGACACAGTTTCCATAAAGTTTGATTATGAATAACTGCCTTATTTTCAGCACAACAGACTTTAAACCGTAGAACTCAAAACTGTTATGTTAGGGGAGGGCAATCCTGGCCATTCCTGTCAGGTCCTTTGTAGGCTTACCCTTGAAGTGTGCATAATACCCAGTATAGTGTAGTGGTTAGAGCTTAACACGAAACTGGTCACTGAGGTTTAAATAAGATTAAAATAAAGATCCATGTTTCACACATACAATGGATGATACTGCCTATCACCCTCGTGGGAATGATGCAGGAAAAGTGGGGAATGGTTTGAACAATACATCACATCCATTTCTAAACAGTATCCAACAGACAGTAGATATCCCATCCATTTATAGTAGGTGTGTCATTTAAAATTTAGATTCAGCCTTCAAGGAAAGGGTTTCAACTCAAAGAATAATGTGCCCTTCCCATTTTTTCTTACAACAAGATGATAGAATAAGCTATCTCAAGAGCATAAGTTGACACAACCTTTCACCTATTTCTGACCAAGTGACTCACCAAGCCTCATTCCTAAGAAACTGATCATACCAAATTGACTTATTTCATTTTTATATTATCCAGATCAAAATATTCACAGCACTATTATTCTCACCTACTTCAATTTTGAAATTTAATAAAAGGGACTTGGAAAAAAAAAAGCAAAACACGATGTTACTTAGCATCAACCCTTTAACCCCAACAGTTACATAATCAGCTGGGAAAGAAGCCTTCTTCCACTCACACAACACAAGTTTACGGTAAAAGGAACTAACATAGGTTTAAAAAAAATACAGAGCACAACAGCCTGAATTTCTGGACCAGGCAGGTCATCCCATGTGGAGAATCCCCACCAGCGACTCGATTCAAATGGACGAGATGAGGCCACCGCCATCCCCTAGTAGTGGCAACAAGGACAATTCCTTGCTAGAAAGGTGCAGCCCTGGGTCTTCTTGTTCTCCATAAACGGAGAAAGCACCTCCAGAGGCCAAAAAGCTTTTCCTTTGGCTCCCACCACCACGAGGGGCCTCTCCGCGGGTTCAGGAGGCGGAAGGGAGCCAGTTTCAAATCGGATTTACCTTGGGAGCCAAATCAGGTCCCGCAGGCGCGGGAAATGCAAAAGAAAAAACAAAAAGGGGGGGTAGGTGGGCAGGCGGAAATAAAGAAAGCAACAATACTAATACTAATACTAAATATAATGTTAATGATGATGATAATGATAATAATCATAATAATAATAATAATAATAATAATAATAATAATAATAATAATAATAATAATAATAATAATAATAATAATAATAGAAGGTTGCGGCGGCGCGTGTGGGTGGAAAAAGAAGAGGCCACGCAGTGGCAGCACAATCTGTGCAAGTGATCCGGCCACCGGACTCGAAGCCTCTGGCGAGAAAAGAACAAGCCCTTGCCTCGCCCGACACACACAATCACACACACACACACACACACACAAAATCACAAACACACACACGTACTTTCTCTGCTCCTGGGACACGAGCGAGGGCTTTAGGTCCCGGGGCAGCCCGGAGGCAACCCACTTCCCTGGCCACCCGGCGGACAGGCCTCTTTTCCCGGAGGCGCCCCACGGCCTCGGGCGTCTCTCTCCCCCACCTACTTCGGCCAGGCCGCCTGCCCACCCCCTCTAGCCCGCCCCCCCCCCACACCCTGTGCTTCGTGACGGGTGGAGGCGGCGGCGGCGGCCCGCGCGGGCGCCTGAGGGGAAAAGGCGGAGGAAGAAGGGCGCTCGCCTCGGTCCTGTCCCCCCCCCCCCCCCGCTCTCTCTCTATCCGCCCCTTTCCTCGCCGGGCGCCGCGACTGACTCACCGACGCTCCGATAGCCCAGGATGGCGATCTTACGGGACTTGGACGGCGGCATCTTGTCCCCGGCGGGCCCCGAACCGCATCAAGGGCTCCGAAAGGGGGCTGGTTTGGGGGGGGGAAGGGAAGGGAAGGGAAGGGAAAGGAGGAAGAAAGGCGGCGGCGACGACGACGACGACGACGACGAGGGCGGGCAGGAGGCTCGGAACGGCGGCGCCTCCTCTCTGTCCTGACAGGCCCAGCAGGGCGGGAGGGACCGGAGGATCGGAGCCGAACCAGGCGGCGCGCGGCGTGCCTTCTCGGCCTGGCCTGAGGGTAACTCGGCGCCGGGCAGGTGGAGGAGGCGGAGGCGGCTGAGGTGGCTGAGGCGGGCTCACACTCGAAGGCGGGCGGCGCGGACTGAGGGAAGCGGCGGCGGCGGCGGCGGCGGCGGCGGCGACGAGGCAACGAGAGCCGCTTCGCTCACGTGACAATGACAACCGCCTTCTCCTCCCGCTCCTCCCCGCCCCCTCCGTTGGACTGAGTGCGCGTGCGCGCACGCACGTCCTGCCCCGTCCCTCCCTCGCCCTCCCACGTTCGCCGGGCGTGGTGACGTCACGAAGATATTTCCTCCCTCTTCTTTTCCTCCTCCCAACCCACCTCTTAGCCGGGGAAATTTCGCTGCGTCATTCCACTCGCCAGGTGGCCCCGCCCTCTTTTTTGGGCGGCTTTCCTCCCCCCTCCCTTCCCTTTTTGACGTCACGGGAGAGCGAGCCCCGGTTGGACGTTTCCGTGCCTTTCAAAATAAACAAACATCAAAAGCGCCCTCCCACCCGAGCCGAGCCGAGCCGAGCCGAGCCGCGATTGGCTGAATCCCCCAACCGGAACGACAGAGTGGTGGGGCGGAGCTTCGGAGAGTGTTTCTTTGTGATTGGTGGAAACGTTGCCCGACGGTTTTTGCGCGGGCGCGCGGGGGGGGGGGAGGAGCCGCGTGGAAGTGCGCAAAAGTCTTTTTGACTCCTGCCGGGGAACGAGTGGGCTGGAGCGGCCGATGATCTCTTTTTTGGGGGGGGGGCGTAGGGGGGTCGTTTTTTTACCTCGAGGAGTGGGTGCAAATGTTCATTCGGGGCTTGCCTTGCGACGAAAGGGACGTTCTCTGACGCTACCGCGTTGATTTTGGGGCGTTTGCAAGTGTATTTATTTATTTATTATTCATTTATTTTATTTTATACCGCCCGTCTTCCCAGGGAATTCCGGGCGGTTAACAATAGGGTTAAAAGAACAATAAAGCAAGCTAATATCAACAAAAATCAAAGAAAATAAAAAAAAGAATTAAAAGGAGATAATACAATAATAAGTGTAGCGTGTTTTTAGGTTGATGGAGGGATGTGGGTGTGCGAACAGTCGAGGCATAACAAGCAGGATTAGTGGCAGGATCAAAACTAGATTAAGGGTGATGCCTTCATAGGCTTCTAGTAGAAAAATAAAAAACATTGCTGAGCTTGAAAGCACAAGCCCTCTTTTTCAAAGCAGGTATAAAAGTCCAAACATGGCAAAGGATGTAATTTGCCAGGAGAGAGTTCTTAAAAGTTCGCTTGGCAAGATGGATGCCAGGCTTCTTCTTGGAAGGCACAGAGCAGCATGGTCTGAAGGGGCTGGACTTTACAGGCCAATTCAAACAAAGAGCTGCATGGTATGGGCACCTCCCTCTTGCTTACAAACATCTCAATGGCAGGATGTGAATCATCAGAACAGAAATAATGCTTGACAAAGAGTAGGAAGAACTTTCTCGCAAACGTCTCTTCAGCTTTTTGCCCCCTGGGCTGCTATCATTTTTCATTGGCACTGAGCAAAACTATTCAAGAGTCCCCAGTAAGAACTAGAAGTTCTTGTCTCTCTTCTAATTTTGCCCTGTTAAATGTAGCTACCACTATAGGGTGTATAGTGAGATTCTAGTGAGTGTCATGCCTAGAATTGTCATCATCATCTTTGACCTGCAGAGCTGGAAGGGACCTTGTGGGATCATCAAGTTCAGCTGGGGAACTGAACTCCGAACCTCTTACCCCAGGACGGAGCTATCCAGCAGGCTACAGCTAGGGGCAGAAGAACAGCAGTTTTTATTTTTATTTATTCTATTTTTATTTGGATTGGATCCCCGCTTAGCCATAGAAGCCCGCTGGCGAATTGTTAAAACCACTCCTTAAACATCTCTCTTACCTTGAAAACACTTACCAGGATCGATATAAGTCGGCACCAATTTAATGGCGCAAAACAACAAGGGAACATACGGTTGTAAATGATAGGACCTCCTTGAGATCATAAGTGTCTTCAAGGGTTGTCTTAAGTTGGAAGCCAGATTACACGAGATATGTACCAAAACTTGAATTTTAACCCAAATATGGGCTTGGTGTGTCCACATCCACCTCTTCCTAACTCCACTGTCGGCTACAAAGTCTAATGGTTCAAATACAGGGTGCCAAGCAGCAGCTCCTGCTTCTAACCCTAGTTCCTGCCAACCTAGCAGTTTGAAAGCATGTAAAAATGCAGGTAAATAGGTACCGCCATAAAAAGCGGGAAGGTAAAACAGTGTTTCCTTGCAACTATGCTAGCCATATGGCCACGGACTTGCACAACACTGGCTCTTCAGCTTGAATACGGAGATGAGCACCGCCCCTAGAGTCGGACATGACTAGCATGCATCTGGAAGTTGAGTCATGGCAACTGGACTTCTTTTTCTTGATAGAAATGTTTCGCTGCTCATCCAAACAGCTTCCTCAGACAGATAAACTCACCTGGATGATGTGACAAACTTCACAGACTAGCATGCATGTGCAGGGGGGAATCTTTACCTTAGTTGAAAATACAATTGAGCAGCTGCCACTTGTTTCTTCACACCTCTTGCTCTCTAGGCAACACTGGGTCGGCTTCCGAGTAGCTGTGAGTATTACAACCCATTTCACACAGAAAAGCAGATGGGATTGTTTATTTTTTTAAAGGACTGAATCTGAATTACCCGAAAAATTTTAGTATTTATTATATTCTTTGATGGCTTTGAGATAGTCCTTTGCCAGTGCACAGAACAGGCTACTTAATGCCTATCTATGTCTGTGTCCTCTATGCCCTTGGTTTTACCAGCATAATTCATTCCGGAAATATGCTTGTAAACCAAAACATTCTTATATCAAAGCAAATCTTCCCATAAGAAATAATGGAAACTCAGATTATTCATTCTGGGGTTCCACAGACCACATACTGTACACACACAAGTGACAAAACTCACATAAATTGGCTAGAAGTGCACATCCACACCATGGTTTAGGTACCTGGCTGCAGAATTTGCTCTGTTTGGGACTAACAACTGGATTTTACTCTCCGTTTTTAATGTGACAATAAAATGCAATTTTCCACCCTATACATACTTGACTAGCTGATGCATGACTAGAAATGGTTTGAAAAATAAGAAAGGATGTTGAAAACAAATTAAAGAAAAATATAAAAATAAAACAAACCCCTTTGCTGTGCTCCTCCTTGAAAATGTTCCTGGCTATTGCAAGAGAAACATCCATTCCTCTCTCCTCCCTCTATTTTGGATGCTGCCTGAGACAGAATGTTCCAGGGAATCACCCACAATCCAGCAGGGGAGAGAGCCACCATTAGCTCACCTGTGATCATGTGACCTGCTCCAGATACTTGGATTGCAATATATTGCTTGTTGATCAAGGCAAAATTTAGAAGAAATGTTTTCTTGTCTTGCAAAACACTCTGAAACCAAGTTACTCTTAAACCAAAGTGTTACTGTATGTATTATGCAATACCTGACCTCAGCAGCCCCAAATGCTCTTGATTGCTGCCTGATATTGGGTGAATGAAAAGTAGCTGACAGATTTAGTAATCATACTGTAGTGTTTCAAATACAAAGAAAAGATTGCTGCTGGTGATCTGTACTATTAGCACAACTATTTTTGTTAAGGTTTTCCCTTATCCTGACTATAATAAGGGTTTATGAAACACGACTTTTTGCACCACACTCTGCTCTACCTTACATTCCCATTGGGTCAACTGACGTGGGCATGCTTCCCCATTGTATGGCCGACTGTAGATATATAGACCACTGCAGCATAATGTGGTTCTGTTCCTTGTGCTTAGTGGTTTCCAACCGTGGGTAACCCAGGTATTCCGGAACAGCCAATATAATATTGGTGCAGGCTTGCCAGGTAAGATAAATGGGAATTAGTAAGGGAAAGTCAGGGAAAATGGGCTAAGTCAGGGAAATTGTGATTAAAATATAATCAAGCAGTGGATTTTTTACCTACTGCTGGAAGAGCATGATCTCTTATTGTGGCAACTTCAAAAGTAGGCTAGGTGATACCTTTATTGGACACTACTAAAACAAAAAAATGTAAGCTAAGCTTTCGATAGCAACTTGCTATCTTTATCAAAGCATTGTACCAAAACTGCAACTGAAATAGAAAACTAGCTGTGTACAAGTAAAACTTAAAGATGTCCTTTCCCAGCTCCACCTATTTCTCAGCTCCACCCCCAGAAACCTGCCAATTGTGTTTGTTGAGTTCTATTCCTGCGACATTTCCAAAGTCTGCTTACAGCATTTGCAAAGCAAGGCTAGTTTAAATGTTTTGCAAAATACAAACTTTAAACATCTAATTGTTTTCGTCCCTACTTGCTAGTACTGCATTTAACTTACATTTAAGATAAGCATGTTTTTGGGACATCCTTGTGTATAGATCGGAAGTTTGGTCTGCTGCTAAATCCAACACAGAGTCAGGCAAATTGATAAATGCTAGTCAGGGAAAGACAGGGAAATGAAAATTTTAATTTTAGCAGCAACCCTGTATTGAAGCAACCTGATTCTCATAAAAATATTTTAATTATCTTAACATTTTGTTTTAAACTCTACCTATATTTCACATACTGTACGTCTATAATTTTAAACTGTGCAACACTGATACAAATAAAGACTCTTGGATCGTGGGCTTGTTGTGTATCATTGGTCCAAAGAAAACCCATGTAAGTCTTTACTTAATAATGAAAGAACATCTTGTATAACAATCAATGTTTTATTAATGAATATGGTGAAGTTTTTAGCTATCCACCAAAGATGTGTAAAAAATTGCAGAAAATAAAAAATAAATAAAGCTGCTTTTCGATCTCTTACTTTACCATCTTTGTTCAAATACAGCATTTATAAACACACAAAATTGTCATTAAAGTTTTTAAAGTAATCTACTGATATTCAAATTACAGCCTTCATGACAAATCTAATGATAACTGAAACTGATTTGGTTTTCGATTTACCAACTTGAATATTCAAATACAGTGTCTTGTTTTGCACAATACTTCCTCTTATTGTGATGGGCAACAGTGATGACATATTGTTGGCTTTTTGACATAAGGCACTATGATATGAATATGCCATACAGTTGCCTTATGTCAGAGATCTGTTGCTGACCAGTGACTTCTGTCAAATACACAGACATGGTATTGTTTCAAGATAAGAGTGCATTTTAGATGGACATCACGTGAAGTCTTTCGGCAAACATTTGAAATGCAAGCCTATACTGAATACATAAGCTTTTTGTCATGCTGCTTCTGTGTGTCAGTCACTGGGAAATAATCGACTAGCTACCCATCACTCAGTTCAATACACACACATTCTCATCCCCATTCTGCTCTTCTCTATTGCCATCAGCGTTCTCGAGGCACAGATGACCCAGTAACTTGATTCAAGTTCTACAAATGTGCATATGCTCACAGGAATCATTCAGTTTCACCTTCCTTTTGTATGGCACCTGTCATGCAAAGAAACAAAAAGACATTTCTTTCACCCATCTTTCTTATGTCTTGTGGACTATCACCGCATTTGATCAACATTTGGAGCAGATGTCGTGCACCTGGTAAAACTGGATAACTTTCCTAGACAGTCTATGTACTTTGTGACTGCTATACAGCAGGGCTGTCCAACTTTGAACAGGCCGAGGTCTACTTTTTCTAGCCCAAAGTGCCTGAGGGCTACTACACTAATACCTCTACTTACGAATTTTATCCATTCCAAGCAGATGCTTGTAAATAAAAAAAATTGTAAGTAGAGCAGCAGTTTCCCATAGGAATGCATTGAAATCCGTTCCCTCCAGAACAGATTAATTGATTTTCAATGCATTCCTATGGGAAGGCTGACCATGCACATACTTCCCTTGCACCCGCTCGATCATCTGGCCAGTGGGGCAAGCAGGGGACCACACCATGGCCCTTGAACTGCCCCACTCGGCTGAGACAGTGGGCTGGCTGTCCCAGAACATTGCTGGGGCAGTGGTGGTCCTTGGGGTGGGGGAGGGAGGGAGGGCTGGAGAACTTATCCCCTCACTTTTTTATTGATGGCTGGCGGGCTACCTTTGAACCCTTCATGGGCTACCGGTAGCCCCCAGTCTACCTGTTGGGCAGGCCTGCTATACAGCACAGGAGTATAACTGTGACCCACCTTATATGCAACTCCTTTTCCAACTTTATTCTTACAACATGCATGGGTGGTATGTCAGGAAGAGCACATGAGTCGCCTAAGACGGCCACAGACTATGCTGCATATAAATGTGCTCAGTGTTGGCCAGAATCTCTATCTCACAAGCTCAGGGCCAATGCCTTGCCCATTAGACACATATAGGTACTGTAGCACAAGAATTTATTTCATATTTGTGATGCAGTTACTTATGGCCCAATAGCACTACTAAATCAGTTATATACGGCAAAATTTTATGTGAGTCCATTCAGTAATGTAACACAGCCATACATTCCCAAGGCCATGAAATGTAATTGCACAAGTTCAAGTTGGACTTGGATTGGACTACACCAGCCAATCCAAAATCTGCTTCATTTGCTAAAACTCAGTAGTAACTGACAACCAGGGTTACCTGGCAGAGCGAATCTCCCAGCGGTCAACTTCGGCCTGACCAACTAGAGTGTCGTGGGCGCACTCGCTGCGGGTGGCCACGCCCAGGGAGGCTCGGAAAACGTCTACTCGTGGCCAAGCCTTCTCTGTGGCTGGCCCTACACTATGGAATCATCTCCTGAGCGAGTTGCGCCTTGAACAGTCCCTGCCAGCCTTCAAAAAATTGTTAAAGACCTTGCTTTCCGGGAGGCGTTCGGTGACTGTTAATTATTTTTTTTCTATTTGTCCGCCATTTGTTCCATGCCGTTTTTTATTATGTATTTTAAACTGACTTTATTATTCCATGATGATGTTGTACTTATTTTGTTTGCTGTTTTGTTTTGTTGTAAACCACCCGGAGTTCCATTTTGGAAGACGGGTGGTATACAAGCTCATTAAATAAATAAATAAATAAATAAATAAATAAATAAACCAGGGCAAGCCCATTGAAACTGGGGATTTGGTAACTCAACACACATGCAAGCTCCACTGACTGAACAGGTCTACTCTAATTGTGACTTACAACTCAATTTTAGCCTCTGGACTTAGGGCAGTGTATCACCGTGTGAAGCTGCTGACAACAATTTCGATTTTGAACATGATAAGGGATCCCCTGCTTGGCCATGAAGCTCACTGAACAGAATCTGCACAAATCAATATCAGCCTCATCTACCTTTTAAGTGGAGCTATGAGGATTACATTATTGTAAAATAATGTATATGCCATTGTGGGAAAGCATATGTAGTATCCATACCTGCAGGTGTGAGCACTAGTGCTTGTAGGATGTCTGAGAGGGAGATGATACCAACAATACTATCTGCTTCGTTTACCACCACCAACCGATGGACCTGCAAATGGGGAACAAATGCACACATCTTAGGCAGAATTTCCAAACAAGACAACAATGAAAAGAAAAAAGCCAACATTCAATTTACTAAGAGGCAACATACTAAAACTATTCAAAAAGACATCCAGTCCTGTAAATGAAGTAATGTAGAAATGCCAACTTCATTACAGGAAGTCAGATTTAGTCAGAATTTATTTCAGGCAAAAATCAAAGAAAAACAAAAGACACAAAACGTGTGGCAATGTAACGTTTCGTGGACAAGTCCACTTCTTCAGACATATACACAAAACGCTGCATTAAAATATGAAAGATAAGTCTTTAAGATGCCACATGTTTTGTGTCTTTTGTTTTTCTTTGATTTTTGCCTGAGATTCTTGAAAAGACTAAAACGGCTACCCTCTCGTGAAACTTCAGAATTTATTGTCATGTAGAAATATGAAAAAAAAATGAACTGGTTCTGTTTTTCAGTGATGGTAGAAGCTTTGAGTTTGGTGTTTTTTTTACTAATATATCACTGAAAAAGAGTCACAATTTCTGTTCCCCAACTGGCATTGTGCTTTCTCGTATACTTTTTTTTATGGGTCTCTACTTGTGCCTAAACATCTCTAATTGTTCTACAGTTGGAACAGGTACAGGCTGCCCTTCATTTCTCACAGGCATGACATTGTCACTGTTGAAATGCTAACAAGGTATTGTTTAACATCAAAGATCTGTTCATACGTAAACGTGGAGGGATTTGAAAACACAGATGACATTTTGTTCACTGTTGCATCAGAGCAGTATGCAAAGTTCAAAAGAAATGATGCCTGATAATTATAATAAACACATTCAAGCGGGCGGTTCTTCTAACAAGGAACACATTCAAACCAATACGTCTATTTTTATTATAAAAGTGCCTTCTCTGTGGTGGGCCCCATACTATGGAACCATCTCCCCAGTGAGCTGCGCCTAGCAGAGTCCGTGCCCGCCTTTTAAAAGGCCCTGAAGACCCACCTTTTCAGGGAGGCGTTTGGTGACCTTTCTATTGAGTCTCCTTTTTTTTTTTTGCCTGTGCCATCCTTGCTTGGATTTTGCCCCTTTTTTGTTTTTCTCTGTTACTGTCTTTGTTTGTCCTATTGGTTTTATTGTAAGCCGCCCAGAGTTCCCTTTGGGAAGATGGGCGGGATATAAGCCGAACAAATAAATAAATAAATAAATAAAGTGAAGTGTATTATTCATTTCATGTAAAGCATATTTAATATTAGAATGACCTTATTTACAATTTCATCTGTAAGTTGTTTCTTTGCAATTAATGCAGTACAGATAACTCTTTGAGGTGTATTTCATGGTTTCCGCTCGTCTACTAGGACTTCTGTGTTACAGACTGTTTTCATATTTGAAGTATCGCTTTTGGAACAGCTGCTTTTGATAGCAGCTCACTGGAACAATAGAAACAGCCAGCCTTTGGGGCAAATATGCAACAAGACGAGAGTTATACAGCTCTGTACGGGGCTGCCCACCTCTAGCTGAGTGAGAAGGGGTGCAGGCAGTAGTGCAAGTCATTCACAATAATAATATATTGTTTTATGTCACTTTAATATTATTTTTATTTTTAATCTTGTTGTGTTGCTATTTTATGGCTTCATTGTATGAATTATTTGAATGTGTTAATTGTTGTAAACCGCCCAGAGTGACCTCGCTGCCAGATGGGCGGTATAAAAATCCAATAAACAAATAAATAAATAAATTCACAGCACATTTAGGAGTACAATCCAAACTATGCCACACATAGGACAATACAATCCTCCTACTCATGTGCAGCAGTGCTCCAGTTCATGTGGCCTCTGCCACACAATGTCCCTTTTATACTGGGTATAAAGACCGGCTGTTTGAGCGACACACAGCTTTGCCTGGTATCATCATCTAGATTAGATCTGAAGTCTTTTTCATTCTGTAATCTGAACCAAAGTGATCAATCACATTTTGGGTGCTCAAATCTCAAGTTTAATAAACAAATACATGAACTAGCCTCTTGGACCCACAGTCATGTCACTTCTTCCTTTGCACAAGTGTGAAACCATTGAAGAAGCTACAGTCAACCACTGTTTCCAATTAAATATGAACTGGGAAATTAGGGTTAATGGTTTCCAGCTAGTTAAGCCATGCAAGTCAACAACCCACGGGTTCCTATCTTGCCATGTATGAAAGTCATTAACTAGTTTTTCCAGACAGTGTGCTTCTCCAGGAAACCATCTCAAAGGTGCTATAAGTCAGAGGCAACTTGATGGTGTACAATAACAATCTTTTGCTTCTTTCAAAAACGGTCTCAGGCCTCCCAAGCACTTGATATTTTGTGATTTCTCTCTCTTTCTCAACCGTTCTTCAGTTCTGTAACCACTTAGGGAACAGACTGATGTGGATGAAAACAGTACTTATGATGTATAGGGAAGAGAGAAAGAGGCTTTGGTCAAATAAAAGTCACAGCAAGGTTTCAAGTTACGGTACTTCAACAACGCAGGACAGGCAAACTACATACCGGCCAGGGAACTTAGAGCTCCTCTTCTCTTGTTTTTGAACAGTCATACCCACCTGATACAATGGGGAACACAGGAAAGAAATAGAAAAGGGGGGAAATTCTATTTTTATATGTTTCTCTTATGTTGGTGATATTTTAAATAGGGGTAGTATGTTGGATAGGACTATTAGGTATGGATCAGCACATATATTTAACCACTTGGCCATCTTTCTCAAGTTGAACAGCTTCACTGCTCTAAGGCTACTGAATAATAAAGCAACAATACAGACACGTTATTTGTATTTTAATGGTACAAATGCAACCTCCCTCCATCCTTCAGATACTAATGCCTATGTTTGCTGTGCAATGAATTGATTATATGGCCTGTTTTCAAAAACATATCACCAAAGTAGCTGCTATAAACACTTCATCTGTGTTAGAACAGAACAGAAAACATACCTGTCACTTAACAAAATCAGTTAATATTGTTCTTTTCACAACTGTGGATCTATACCAGATCAGGAGATTATTTTAAGATGGCTACCAGTATGATCAATAATGAAGAGTAACATTCAAAACATTTCAGATATTAATTTCTCAGATTAGGTTTTGAAATTAGGGCATTGGGTGTAGAGGAACTAAGTGGCTGGTTTATAAGTAAGAGTGTATTTAGTTATAATGAAGATGATCATAAAGGAAGGCCCCTCAGATATCACATTTACCTAATCCCAGTTTAGGGGGAAAGAACAAAACTTTTACAAGTCAAAGTTTTTAGAAGTGGTTAGTTTACAAGTTACAATTGAATCCTCTTTTCTAATTCAGTGGTTTACGAACACCTCGGTTTACATAACTTTCACTTCACGAAAGGAAATCCATTGAAAATCCCTCCGTTTACAAAGTTTTCTCTGAAAAACCTTGATTTACGCTTATTTTCAAAGGACTTCCTTTCCCAGGATGCATTATGCCCCTGTGCGGTTCCAGTTTATGAAATTTCCAGATTACGGAGCGTAGTGGAGGACACATTAGTTTTGTATAGCAAGGTAACACTGTAATTTGAAAAAGAGAAGATAGTAAACTCTGGACTTAGTTCTGCCTGTGATATGACTCTGCCTTTTACTAGGAACTGGTAGTATTTCACGTTTCATTTTGCCAAAACTTTAGCATACAAAACAAGCACAGAATTTCAAAAACATAATTAAAGCATTTAGTATTCACATTTATCCAGAAGGAACTAGTTTGTATTAGATGAGAAGGGGAGGAACAAGAAAGTACTTGCTTTTGTGTGAGGGTATAAGAACTGGGACTGACCTGAGAGAGGTTTTGTATAAGAAACTGTGGGCAGATACATCAAGCAAAGATTTTGTGAGTTTCCCTTTCCTTAGTGAAAACAGAAGATATAGTGTATATCCCCCTCGTCCAGTAGTAAGGGTGGCAAACAGGAAAATCCTGTAAATTTGTCTGGAACTTGGACCACTTGTCAACTTATGTCTTTCTGGTAATGGGCAGTTTTTATTTAAAAAATAAACAACTCTTTAGTAGTGATAGTGTGGAAGTATCTTCCACGGTGAGACAAGAGGTGGTGATGGGAAGACGTTGCCAAGAGTTGCAGGACTGAAAGTGAGATCTCTGAAATTGAAATCTCAATAATATTCACCAGTGAGTTGCAGTCCCATAACCTTTTCACAATTTCTCTTAGAATGAACTCATACATTGCATTTTATCAAGTCCTCACACAGTTTTGTAGTCAGTGTGAAGGTTTTGTAGCATTGTTGCCTGTGTTTTTCTTATGGATCTAGATAAGGGATAGATATTAAGTTGATCCAGAACAGCTTCATCTCTTTGTGGCTGTTCTCTCACAAATATGCTGGATGGAACAAAGCTGAGAAGATTGCTTTGCCTTCACCTTTTCTTGTGATTCAACAGCTGAGTCACTGTAGATGTGTGCTTGATCTTTATTATAAGCTTTAAAACTCAAGAGCTTCAGTACTGATGATTTATTTCAAAGAGGAAGTTGAGGCTTGCAGCTGAGAAGTCTCAAGTGGAGGCTTCTTCATTTAGGAGGAGACAGATGCCAGAAAATGGGAACAGAAGCCAAATCAGACTGAAGTTGGGAGAATGCATCAGAACAAAAAATTAAAGTATTTTCCTTTGTATAAGACTATATTTTTGTCTAAAAGAGTTAGACTAAAATTGGCAGTTCTCTTATATGTGGAAGTAAGCTGAGGAGAAAACCATGTGGTTGCAAAACTGTAATTTTGGTTGGAAAAGTGGGGTTCATCTTACACATGGGGGCATCTTATAGATGGGAAAATTGGTTAACTTATCCTCCAAAAAAGTGCAAATTTTAGTCACATAGTTCTCACATATTTCTGGTGTGAGGATGAAACAGTGTTTGTGAGGGTGAATTAAAGGAGCCTCTCCAGAAAGAAAATTTTCAATAGTCATCTAATGGCAAAACCTTGACCTGCACATTTTTAGGATTCCTAACAATGGGCTCAAGTTACGAGAACCCATCTTTCAGCTGAATATCAGGAAAAACATTGTTGGGAAGTTTTTAAGCCAAGCTGACCTTGGCTGCAGAGAAAAAAGCAGACAGACAGAGACAAATGCCTTTCTCAGCCAGCTGAGCAGACACACAGGCAAAGACTGCTGTGCTCCTCCTAGAAGGCTTGTTGTTTTATTACCTTATCTATGTTCACAAGCGAGACATTGGAGCACTTACAAAAACAATGGTTCGGATAGGAGGCAGGTGCCCTTTAACCCTGCCTCAAAGCAAAAGGTCAGGGGAAATAGGTCACTTCCCTTCCAGATATGCCACCTTGGTGGCCAGTAGCATGTGCTCATCACTGTAGCCCGTCTGAAACACACCCCTCAAATAAAGGTTCCTACAAAACATGCTCACTATAGACCACCATGGCAATGAACCAATGACCTCAGGAAGTGGCGAGTGCTCCAACAATGGAGGCATTCAAGAGAAATTTGAACAACCACCTGGCAGGTATCTTTTGATTTGTATTCCTGCATCAAGCAGGGGGTTGGGCTTGATGGACTTATAGGCCCCTTCCAACTTCACTATTCTGTGATTCTATGAAAAGATCAAAACCATACACAAAATAAACTCTATTCAGATGAAAGTTAGTTAGCAAAGATTGCAACATGGAGAGTGTTCTTTAAAAGAAAAGTGGCAAAATGGGGTAACCACCACCAAGGATGCATAAAGGATTGGTGAAGCTCCTGCCAAAATGCTGCCCTGCTCCAGAAGATTCTGAAACACTCCAAGGTGGCACAAGAAATCTCATGAGAGAGTCACTGAGATCACAAAGAAACACATTTTAGCTCCTTCATTCAGCATTTTATATAGTTAAGAAATCTGATACTCTTTCAACAGGTAAAGCAGAGTGAAATCCTGATGGTTTTTGTAGGATTACGGTTGAATGCAAGTTCAGATACAACTCAGAAATACGCCATCATCCTCTGGGCCCCCTCTGGAATTTGACTGACTAAAATTCTGGTTAGTAATGGTACTCAGAAATGTACTTGGTCCAACAAATCTCACCTCAGCTTTAACTATCCGATCCACAATGGTCTCCAGTGTCTCCAGCTTACTGCATTTCACAACACCTTCAAAGTACTGAGAGCGGTGTTGGAGGGCTTGTGTCACTGTGATATCTAAGTTATTATAAGTTTTTTCAGCAGCCAGATTCTGAAACAGAGGGGTAACACAAGGCTCAGTTCCAGTTTGTACAAATACAGTCTGTCAATGCCACTATGAGTTCAAGCTAGATACAGGCAGACACACAGCAGCAGAGAGGTTGCACCTCTCCACGCTGTTCTCTTCCACTCAGGCTCGCCCTTTTCGGTGTGCACCAGCATTTCCCCAAGCATTTTACAACCACCCTAGTAAGATGTGTGGCAATAAGTACAACAACTTGCTGCTGACCATCATATCCAAATCTCAATGTGGATGGGAAAAGCAGCTCTCATGGAAGGGTGGGGAGGGGAAGGAAACACATCCTAACCCCCCCCCCCCGAGTCCCCCTAGTCTCCTCAACTTGATAAGGAAATGTGCCAGCCTTAAGTCCTAATTAATCACTGATTTAGTTGCGCATCCTGGAGACTGCCCCATTGGGAACAATGGGGCTTTGATGTGCACATGGAGAATGCCTTCTAGCACAAATGTAAACAACGGATCATTGTTTGCCCAGAAAAAAACATTCTACCATAAGTAATTGTGGAAGTTGAGCTAAGATATATTATCATACACCAACAGTATAAGACACAGTTAGCTAAAGAGTATTATGCAAAGTTTTAATACTTACTATTACATCAAATTTGGAATAAATATCTACAACTTTTCCTAAAAATAAAAGATAAAAGCCATTATAATACAGCAGGAAATACGTGGTAATTAGATACAAACTCCAAATGTTCTAAGCTTGAGTGTATAATAATGGAAATTTAAATAATAATTTTCATTGACTTATTTTTCCAAGAGCAAATGCCACACCAGATTCTGCCTGACAGACAATATGTAAGAGATAATGTATCCATGGAACTGTTTCAATCTTAAAACTTAATTATTTTCCCACACAGCATTTTTAGCATATTCCCTTTCTTCGTCTCCAACACTGGTGGAGCACTGTTTTATTTTTATATAGCATAGCATTGTATATTGTTGGAAGCAACTGTTTGGTCAAAGACTTAGGGTATGTTTTCTTGGAGGCGGTGAACCTCTTAGCTCCATGGTCTGTGCAGTATATATATTTAGAGAGAGAGATGAACAAGTGATGTGGCAACCTCATTCTGAAGGGACAGACACAGATATTGTGAACATAGCCTTTCTAACTCGGGGTCAGCTGCAATTTTGAAACAGAAACAGAACTGGCGGGTAGCATATACTGAATACTAGATAGGAGAGGTATGTGAATTCTACTGGACATCTTAGCAACATGGGTTATAATCAGTTGTAGCACTGGGGCACCATAACACTGTGGGACAAATCAATGAGCACTGATCATATCCGACTGAACTCTCCCAAAAAGTATTAAGAGAAATACTCTGCTCAGCCTCACTGTCATTGGCCAATGACCTCAGGGTACTCTTTGTCCCGTTCAGTATTTAACATCTGTATGAAACCACCATGACAGATGACCGTAGGTTTGAGTCTAATTAGTATTCTAATAATACTTAATCTTCTCTTTTTTTAAAACTGAAGAACCCCGGGGGGGTTCAACTGTGTCAACTGGCAGAAATCAGAAATCATGCTTTTCAATCAGGATAATCGAGACATGGAAGAGATCTCCAATCATGAACTGAAAGTTTGTAAATGTATAAAATACCTAGGGATACTTTTAGATAAAGACATTACTAAAACGAAAGAACGAAATTACACAAAAATAAAGGAAGAGATTAGAAATAAATTACAAAATTACTCCAAATTAAACTTATCATGGTTTGGTAGAATAGCAATGGTAAAAATGAAAATACTTCCTAAAATAAATTTTCTTTTTAGAATGTTACCTATTCAATACAAGAAATAGAAATTAAAGTTTATCAAGATCTTTTAAATAAATTCTGCAATGGTGGAAAAAAAGCAAGAATAAATAAAAGCTTATGGTACAGATCTCAAAAAGAGGGAGGTATAGGCATACCTAATCTTAGAATGTATTACATAGCTAATCAGCTTAGCTCCCTGGGGGAAATACTATTTAAACCTCAAAAACTAATATGGTGGGAACTTCAATCAGAGGAACTAAATGAAGACATAAATAAATATGTGTTTAGTTTCCCCAAAAAGGAAAAGTTACCCAATTAAAAATCCTCTTCTAAGTTCCCTATTGCTCACTTGGAAAAAGTATGGAAAGAAATTGATACAGGAAGGTTCCCGCTTGGTGCGGTGATCGATCAGATAAATTTCCCCACGAACATGAAGAAATTGGGAGACTTATTTAAATTAAGGAAAGTGGCAAGACTAAAAGATTGGATTAAAAAGATGACATCAAAACAAGAAATTAAACGTATTCTGCAAACTCAGGAATTGTCGTGGTTGAATTACGCCCAGTTAGAAAGCTGGACGAAAGAATGGATTAGGAGAAATACACAACTTAGAGGATATACAAAATTTGAGCAATTTCTGACAACATATGAATCAGAGAAAGGAAATACAGGGAAAGGAACAGTTGGCAAATTATATAAAATAATTCAAGATTCATTTGAGAATAGGAACAGGACACAATAAGAGAGCTATGGAAACAAGACATAGAGAAATAAATAAATAATGATGAATGGAAAAGAATTTGGAATTTGAGGATTTTACGGTCATTATCAGTCAGAATAAAAGAAAACTACTTCAAACTAGTTTTAAGATGGTATATGACTCCAGTCAGAATGAATAGAATGAATCCAAAATATTCTAAGCTCTGCTGGAAATGCGAAAAAAAGATAGGTACCTATTTTCATTTATGGTGGGAATGTGAAATAGTTCAAAAGTTTTGGCAAGAGACTATTGAGGAGATAAGAGAAATACTACAAACTGATATTAAATGTGTACCGGAAATTGCTTTGTTATCATTACCATCTATCAATGAATATGATGTGAAAACTAAAGAATTAATAGCAAATCTTATGACAGGAGCTAGACTGATTATTGCTAGGAACTGGAAACTGAAATCAGACCTTAAAATTGCTGAATGGTATAAGGAAGTGTGGGACATAGCACTAAATGATAAACTATCTTGTAATATAAAAGTTTTGAGAGGTGAAATAAAAAAAGATACTTTCTATGATGTTTGGGGGGAAATTTATAGATCATGTACTATTAAAAGGGAAAGGGATACAACCAACTTATAACCCAACACAGTTCTGGCGTAAAGGACCTTAAGAAGCCTTTTGGAAGAAAAAAAAAAGATGAAGAAGAAAGAGAAGATGCAAGAATACTGGACGGTTTCTTGGGGGTGGGGGGCACTTTGTACTGTTTATGATTGCCTATTACTGTTTTTTTTATATAATTGTTTATCATTGTTGTTTTGTCTTTTTTATGTTCAATAAATATAAATAAAAAAAATCAATAAATATGTCATCAGGGTTTCACGGTGAATAGTCCAAATAAAACTTAGAGACATAAAAAAATAAAAAAATAAAACTGAAGAACCCAGCTGAAATCTTGAGCTGTAATCTGGGAGCAATGACAGATTCAATACAGTGTTGAAGGTTCTACCTAGAAAGACAGAACAACTAGTGACTTGTGACAAACTAACCTATATTGCTATAAAGCCTGTTCTGGATGCACATCCTGCCTTGAAGAAATAAAATTTGCAGCTTGGAAGTGCTGCTGTGCTCAGCAAAATATCCAGATAGTCAGGTAACTGTTGTGGAGAAGTGCACCTTCACTCAACATTGTCTACTTGGCAAGTGCGTCCCTTTCTAGACAAAGCAAATCTAGTCACACCAAGAAATGTCTCATCAATCACGTTACTCATTTTTAAAGCAGTTTAGGCATATTTAAAAATAGATTACATAAATCAATCCTGGAGGAGCTCAAGGAGAGGTACTTGGGAAGCAATGGAGACCAAAGAAAGTAGTTCATGGAAGATGAATTTTCAAATAATGAATTTTAGACTGCACAAATAGTGACACTGGCTGTAAAGATCAAAGAGAAGAGTTCAGCAAAGGAACTTCAAAAAAGTTGATTCCAATCACAAGAGTATTTCTACATCTCATTTCTGCATTATTAACAGATTTTCAGCCCAACGCCATGCTTTTTATTTTTGGTCAAATGTCAATCTCGAGTTCAAGGGGACTTATTTCCAGGTGTGCACACAAGACTCAGAAATCTAGATGGCAACACCGTAAGCGTCTACATTTGAGTAAACTGGTACAGAATGTCGTGTCAGGGGGATAAGAGAACCATGCCAAAGTATTTAAGGAACAAACACAATTTTCAACATGCATGATATTGGCACAGAAAGTTATTAAGGAGAAATCTCCAGGAAAATTGAAAGAAAAGTTATACTGTCCATATAGCAAATGTAAAGGGAGAAGCTTATGCAAATCAGGAATGTCTCAATTGGACTGAAACATAAGACAAAGAACTTAAAAAAATCTTCTAGGTCTCATAGGCTCTGATGGGGATTATGCTATGAAGGGTATAGGCACGTGCTTTTTGTTTTAAAGAATACTTGAAGCCAAAAGATAAGCATAGCAAAGTGAAATATTCTGCCATCTTAAGATCTACTGTAAATGTCATTAATCAGAGACTTTTAAAATAAACAATGGTCTCTTAAAACCCTTGTTGTTGGGGAGAGAGCACAGCATTTGGTCTTGGTAACAGGAAATTACTAGCAAAAACAAACCTTCTTCCACGGGATATCATATTTTCTTCTTAATACACACCTGACTCATCCACTACAGGCAATGCTGATATTCGTCTATCTACAAATATATTCAAAGCTTTAATGATAGGAGTGTCTGGGTGTATATAGGCGATATTATCATAAGTTCCTATTCCAAGTTCATCCAGATTTTTCTTCATAAAAGCAGGCTTTGGCATTTCTGACACCTAAAAATGTGCAAAAGTAATAATAATGAATCACTTGTTTCACAATAACATTTCATATCTCTAAAGCTACATAGCAAATGCAACGTTCAGAAACAAAGAATGTATTTTCTTAGTAAAACCTTTCAATCAACAATATCTTCTAATGGCTTCATAGTCTTAAAATTACTATGTAAACCCAAACTAGAAAAAACTCATCAACTAACCAACCAACAATTTCTATTATTTTAGTACAGAGTGTGGCTGCATAAGTGTGATTTGAATTTACAGGCCACTGTTTGTGACTAAAAGACACCTGCTTCGACACATACCCTCTGCTCCGACATGCTGACATTTTGAGAGCTTTTTAATATAATTCAGACCTTGTCTACTTCCTTCCCAAGGCTGTGTACTTAAGCCTTCATATGTTTTCACAAACTCACCATTGGGCATTCTTTTGCTGTTTTTACATTTACTGTTTATAGGTGTTTGATCTGAATTTCTTTTGACTTTGGGATTCTCTTGAGTCATAGAATAAATGAGTCAGAAGAGGTCTATACGTCCATGAGGTCCTGCCTACTGCTCAATGCAAGAATCCAAATAAAAGCAGATCTGACAAACAGTTGTCCATTTTTCTCTTGAATATACTGAAACCTCTCTTGTTTTTCCTCAGTGGCACTAATTTTGGTTTCAATTTTATTAGCATTCCTCACCTAAGGCGGTTATTAGGAAGCATGATGTTTGCATAAAGTTGCAGCAATACTAGTCTAGTTAGTCCATGCTAGTTGAACTCACGTCTCATTGATTTAAGTAACTGCGCTGCACTAATCCCCTCACTTGTGCAGGTAAACAAATGGAGAAAGAGCAAGTTTCTTGTGATATCCAGATTTAATGACGTAATGCATCTCCCCAAAAGCCAGAATTCATAAATCAACAATCTGTTTTAAAGCCAATTGAGAAGTTCTGATTTGTTTGAGTGCAACAAACCCCATTTCTGTTTTAAGACATCCCACAGACCTGTCTATTTATCCCTTTACACAAAAGGGAGAAAGGGGTAGTGAACCAGCAGTGTGCATTATTATGTACAGTGGTACCTTGTATAAAGGAATGAATTTGTTCCAAATGAAATTATGTTAATCAAATTTTCCTTTGTACAAATTTCCCATAGGAAGGCATTGAAAATGGATTAATTCCATTTTTATGTTGAACGGATTCGTCCCATAGGCAATTATGTTAAGCAAATTTCCCTATCTCCGGATTTTTTTTTTATTGTACAGATTTTATGTTATACAAACTGTTTGTTATACAAGGGTCCACTGTATTAGTAAGATATAGTTGGTGACCCAAAGCAAGTGTTTGCTTTTAAAAGACATGTATTGTTAAAATCACTATTTCATCTTTTCCAGGATATCATAACTTGTTATATATGCCAAAAGAAGCTAGATGTGGCATTTCCTTGTAGCTAACGTAGCAAACTGTGATCACTAACTGATCCCTGAAGATCCATTTTGTAATAAAGACCAGAAAAACAAGCAGCAATCAGATTATCTTGAATCTTTGGGAACATTTCTAGAGATTCTCAAAAGAAAAGCTTCTAATTCTGTGCGACACTTAGTTATAAAAGACAAGGTGTTCGTCAGTGTTACCTATAAAAGTACTGGATTATTTCATTCTCTTTTTGGGGAAGACTTGTTTGTACAAACATACTGATTAAAATTATTTCTGCATAGTTATCACAGATGTTCCCAACATCATATTTTAAAATAATAGTATGCACTAACTACTTGTAAAAAGGCAAAAGGTACCGTTTACACTGCTCCTGCATGCTTACTTTTCCTGAGTTAGGCAAAGGAATTTTGAATAAAGAAAGATGAAAGGCAAAAGATTATATCAATATCACTGTTGTTAAGACTTTAACTGACAGTTTTGTGCACTTTAAGATCAAGACATACAAGAAGAAAATTAATCTACTTACAAAAAGCTGGAGAAACTTGAGTATTCTTTTATGGGTAAGTATATAAAGTGCATTTCCACTAACAGGGTCAATAACTGGCAATCTGTGGATTCTGTTTTTGATCAGTGAATATACAGCATCAAAAAGGCTAGAGAGAAAGTTAACAGAATTATTAATATATTCTGCAATGATGTGCAAAAATAGCATTTACCATTTCATCCCAATGCTGTACAGAAATGTCTAGATTAGCCATTCTCATATGACCCCTTGGGGCCCCTGGCACATTTGAAGGGGACTCAGTGGACTAGAGTGCTGAAACTGTCAGCTGCAAAGTTGGCAGCTTGGCAGTTTGAATCCTGGGTGCCACGCAGCGGAGCAAGCTCCTGTTGTTAATCCCAGCTCCTGCCAACCTATCAGTTTTAAGGCATGTAAATGCAAGCAGATAAATAGGTACCACTGTAAAAAGTGGGAAGGTAAACAGGGTTCCATGTAGCCATGCTGGCCACATGGCCATGGACTTGCACAACACTGGCTCTTTGGCTTGAAAACAGAGATGAGCATCACCCTTAGAGTAAGACATGACTAGCATGCATTTGCAGGGGGGAGGACCTTTACCTTTTTACAGACTAGAAACAATTTTTTCCACACTACCTTATAAGGTTCATTATACGACACACGATCCTAATTCAGCCTCTTTTTCATACATAGTGTTTATGCCCATGGCCAATGGCTCGGCTAGATTATTTTTAATGTATAATGTTGGAGGAAATTGTGAAAACACCACTGAAATACATACACTTTCATTTCACATTGATCAGACAAGCTATCCCACAGTTTAATTATCATCATTATTTCAAATTCTATTAGTTAAAACAAGATCAAAAAAACTAATAGAGGCTAAACACCTTGTTTGCTAGAAAATCTAGGGCTGATATGAAATAATTTATTTAAAATATGGTTAATTATGGTCCAAGTTGCCTTTACCTTGGTAAACGGTACTGACAAGTTATTAACATACAGAGGAACACTAGTAAAGAAAATTAGGGATGGAAGAAATGAAAATCCATGGCTATTGTATGCTACTTTTCCTATGTGATCAGGAACACAATATTTTTTGTGGAAAATCAAATTAGAGATGCTTAATATTCCAACAAAATTTATAAAGATGTCAATCATGTAGTGGGAATAAATTTTAAAAGGGGATATCTGTTGCAAGCACTCCCTTTCAGCTTTGTAATATTTTCAGCAATGCCATTTAACCTCTTTAAACCCTCAGATAATAGGAAAGAACAGTTTACCTTGCATCAGGTGAAATGTTCACTAAAGGCTTAAACGTTTCTTGTAAATAAAGTTCTGTGTGATTAAAAACAGTATTAATACATTCATAAAGAACAACATAAATAATAAACAAAACATAAATTGCTAGATGAAGTGTTCCTGCTGCAAAGAAATGAACTTGGAATTTAATACAGAGATCCTTGACTAATTACAGTGAGAAAAACAGGTAACGGCTGGTTTTCACCATATACCTATGTAGTGAAAACTGAATAGGAATCTTTGGCTACGAGTTCACAAATGGAACAGTTACACAGTTCTGTAGTACCAATTATAAATGCAGAACTAGGTGATACCTAGGTGGTTACTACTGCATGTAACCACAAGAGGTCACTATATCCAAGCCCACAAATACTATAATAAAAAGGAAGTTCATATTTTACAGAAATGGTTCACATCATTTGTACCAGAATAGCTTAAAAGGGCAACATCACTTGCAAAATGAAATAAAATAAATGAGGAAATTTTCCTTTTAAAAAAACTTTTAAAAATCTAATAACTTCTAAATATGACTTCCTTAAGAAAGGGAGGGATAAAGATGATAACACAAAAGGCATTTATGTTAGGGATTTATACAGTACTAATAATCCTTTCTGAATTTTAGAGATTTTTAGTTATTTTCTGATATCAAGTTACTTCCAGCTTACTTTTAACTCTATGGATTAGTCACCTTCAAAAGATTGTATCATTAACCATCTGAAGTTGAAAGGCTGTGGCTCCCATTATGGAGTCAATTCATCTTACGTTTGGTACGCCTCTTCTCTCCCTGCATTCAATTTTTCCTAGCAATGTTGTTTTCCAATGAGTCTTGTTTTCTCCTTATACGACCAAATTATGAAAACCTCAGTTGAGTCATTTTTACTTTTACAGTATTCAGAATTCTTTTTATGTGCCACCATTTGTCTTTCAAAGTTCTAGTTTAAGAGATCCAAATTTGCTTTTTAAAATAAGTTAACAGCTGGGCACTTTCCAGGTTTTTATTCTCCAAAGTTTATTTGCTCATATTATACCTGGAACTCCAGAAATCTTTATCTACTTTACAGGAAGCCAGTTCTACAGTTTTCTTCTAATTGGAAAAGGTGAAATATTACAAAATGTTCACTGTCACAGATCCAAATATATACTGAGATCAAGTCCACTAAATTCAGTGGGACTTATATCTGAGGAGAATTGTAAAAGGCTGAATTGTTGGAATATAAATTTGAGCATAATGGCAGGTTAAGTACAAATAACACTCGCACATATTAAACTTCATTGGAGGCTCAGCATGCAGTTATACATAGAATAAAATTCTTTTCACACAAAATTCCTCCACGAAGCTTCTTTATATCTAAGAAGAATGATCCATAAAAGTCTGAGACATTGTATCAATGTGACTGTTCCCAACAATAATGTAGTGGGCTGAGCTCCACAGCCCCAAATATGTGGTTAGAATACTGCACTGCTCAGATGCCATGTATCAACCTTCACATTATAGCTGCGGCTGGCCAGAGCAATCCTGGCTGCTCACCTGAAAGAGGATTTCTCGATTTCTCAGTGTCTGTGGCTCTGAAGCAGTGGTTCTCAACCTGTGGGTCCCCAGATGTTCTTGGACCGCAACTCCCAGAAGCTTCCACCACTTGCTATGCTGGAAGGGGTTTCTGGGAGTTGCAGTCCAGGAACATCTGGGGACATACAGGTTGAGAACCACTGCTCTAAAGTGACTCCCAAGTATTCCTCTATGGCCAACAGACTGGACAGATCCTAGGTATATCTCAGCATTCTGCTTCAGGGAATACTGACAGCAGCCCTGTGCTACCCAGCAGGTTTTGTGGATCACATTCCTTCTCAACATTTTATGAAGATTACTTACCCCTCCATGTTTCAATCTTGTGCTCCTCTAATTCATAGATTTGTACCTGCAAAGGAAAAAATATTAATCTAAAACTCTAATCTCCAGCACATAGATCTAAAACTTCCCATCTAGTGATCTACTTTTACAGAAAAGGCTTATAACAGAGGACTAGAGTTCGTAAGTAAGAATGAATGAAGATTGATTTAAAGCACAACTGGGCTTCCTGACTGAGAATGCAAGGAATGCCTCAAATAAAACATACTGATCTTCCTACACTCTTGTCTAGAGCCTAATTCAACTGTTGGGATTTAATATTATATTCTCATTTGAATCATTTCCTCATCCTATGCTGCTAGCATGAGGCACAGAATAAGAACCAAGGCCAGTGGGGAAATGCCAGCAGTTCTTATGCCATTTCTAGAAAGATCATATGCATCATCCATATTGTTTCAAAATGAAAGTCTACTTTCCTATACAGATCACACTAAACAGGTGTGTTGTCTGCACAATGACGGTCACTTGTTTATACCAGCATTTCTCCCTAGCTGTAGTTGATATAGAAGATATACAAACAGATTTAAATGTAAAACAAAACAAACAAAACCAAAAACCCAATAGGCTCCCTAAAGCAAGGCCAGGCCTCTAGTTAGACGTGGTACAACATTTATGTTCTATGTTTTTAAAATGCAACACTAGCCAGGTACAAAACCCCTATGTGTGAAGAACAGAGACTATAACCCAAGAATGCAGGGAATCTGGTACTCTATGGTTAAGCTTATTTCCCTGTCATTCTCATGGTTGATAAAAGTTGAGAAGGTTCTACTATAAAGGATTTCCCTCATACTGTACTGCCATGCTTCAGTTCATATACTCTAGAAGAGTTTAAAAGAGGGACACATACTTAAATTTTATAGGCTGGACTCATAATATTGACAGCTGTGGTCTTCAGAACAAGTGAACTACACAAAGGAAGAGGCATATTGCAGTTTCTTTGCCTAGTTAAATATGTCGGGTATCTCCTTTAAAAAGGCTGAATCTACGTATGTACCAGACTTTTATACCACGTACCAATTTTGGTATAAAGTTTGACTTGTTGACATTACTGCATGCTTTGAGTATTGGCAAGAAGGCTTGTAGCAATGGAAAAAACTTGATCTGTGTACACAAAGCTTTTGGCATGGATGTTTGGTGCTCTAATGCAGAACTGGAACTCCAGTTATTCCAACAATGCCAGCTTCGCTTATGACTCTTTAAAAAAAGAAATAGAATCCATATGCCCCAGCAAATACAGGAAACATGTGTAAGTTCTTGGAATAGATACAACTGTTACAGTATCCATATTGCTAGGATCGTACCAGCATATAAATGCAAATGCTGTTATTTTAAGGCTTTAATGCTCAGAATGCTTTGGAATGGCCTAATGGCGATAAAACACCGCTACAAACAACATTTTGCAAATTTACAACTCATCCCCATGAAAAGTGCTCCCTTGCTCCTCCTATCCACAGCATTCCTTTCCTTGACAAATGAGCTTCCCTGCAAGGACACAGCCAGGATTGTAAATCAGAAGTTGTACCCTAGTTTTAAGTGAAACAGGATTACAAATCTCCGTGTAGCATGAATACAAGGTTTTCAAGAAAGGAAGGAAACAAACAAAAAGCTAAAGCATGTGTGAGCAAGCAAGAATCCCTGATGGTTGGTTTGCAAGCCAAGATTTACAGATAGTTATAGATATTTAAGTGTTAGTCTTCAACAATGTTTGTTATAAACTTAAAATTCACACAATTATATTATATTCCTTATAGCATCAGACCAGTGTCAAACACAGTGACCTAGATAGATAATTGACCAGTAACATACCAGAAATTTATGCATTCTCTTCTTGTATGCAGAATCATGATCCATTTCCTCGTTCCATATAAACATAATTTATTCCACTCAGATTGGGAGAAACCCAGTTATCGGTCTACAAAAAGGGATGGGAATGACTGCCTGCAGGATATTCCCAATCCCACAAACTATGGTGTAGAGCAGGGCTGTCCAACTTTGAACAGGCCAAGGTTGGCTTTTCCTGGCCCAAAGTGCCTGAGGGCTACTACACTATGAATTTAATCTGTTCCAAGTGCATGCTCGTAAATAGAAAAATTTGTAAGTAGAACAGAGGTTTCCCATAGGGATGCATTAAAATCAATTAATCTGTTCCGGAGGGAACGGATTTCAAGGCATTCCTATGGGAAGGCTGACCATTCACACACTTCCCTTGCACCTGCTCAAGTCGGTGCGGGCGGGTGCAAGGGAGGTGCGTGCATGCTTGCGTGGATAGCCCCTTCCAAGGGGCGACCTGCACATGCCTCCCTTGCACTTGCTTGAGGTGGTGTGGGTGGGTGCAAGGGAGGTGCTGCATGTGCATGCAGGTCGCCCCTTCCTGTGTGGGTGGTGGTGGGGAAGTGCACCATTTTAAAGAAGTCTTCCAGCAGCCTGGGCAAGTGGCAGTGGCAGATCCTAACTTCTGCTCCCCCCCCCCGCATCCTCAGCACTCCCCCACACTCCATGAGAGGTCTAAAGAGCATGCATACGTGTGTATACACACACACACACACACACAAATGCCTGCCCTCCACACGTGCACCCACAGAGAAGGAAGAGCAGCGGCAGCCATGAGGAGGCTAGCGGGGCCGAGAGGCAGCCCAGCCGTCCCTGCCTGCCGCCTCCTGGCTGCCTCCGCCTGGCCCTGCCGCTCCGGCTGTCGACGCGTTGTGCAGGCCTGACATAGAGAATAGCAGTGCTGCTCAACTGAGGAGAATTTCTCAGACCGACCGAACTCTGTATTGGATTGCACTTCTAGTAGTTCTCAACCAGCCAAGTTGTCTTGTTAGCCTTGCTGCCAACTACCAAAAGGGTTTTATTTTAAAATCTGGCAATCCTAACTGTCCCTTTTTCCAGAGCTTTCTAGCACACACGATTTCCTCATCTTTTGATTCTCATTCTTGGCATCTACTCAGTCCTCCTCCTTCTTTCAGTCATTATGCTGCCAAATCCCTGTCTCCTGTCTTCCCTGCTGCCTATTCTTTCAACTCAATGTATAAGACTTTCAACAACTTCATTGGCTGATCAGTTCTTTCAATCCATAAGACCTCTGTAAAGTTGTCACCACCTAAAAGACCTTTCAATTGTCCTACAAGAGCTGCATTTGTTTGCAAATATTCAATGTTTATAGGTTTCCTATCAAAATAGTGAACATATCTGTGAACTATCAGGTTATCACCCAGGATAAATTCCACGCTGTATCTCTGTCACAGACTGGGAGGCCAGGTTGCCTCTTTTGAAATCTTTGAAACAGGATTCTGACAGACAGGCAAGATAAATTAACACATTTGCTCCAGTTGCCTCTGTGTACTATTCTAGCATCTGTTTTTTAGAATTAGCGTATAAATGTCCAGGTGTATTTTCATCATCAATAAAGCAAAATACTACAAAACATAGGGAAATACCAATGGCAGACCATATCAAACTATATGAAATATTTAAGCTATCCCCTAGTAAATATAAGAGTAACTGAAATATTGAAAAAACATATCACTAAAAAAGCAAAAGAGTGATTTATATTACTCATATATTTAGTTCCAGCACTTAAGTGAAAGGAGAGCTACAACTTACCAACAAGTGTTGATACATATGAATATGTAAATATTAAGAATGTATTTAAGAAAAAGATTTTCATGTTTGTAAAACTGGCTCTTTCAAATACAGAGGTTGTGTTTAAAGTATCAGGAACTGATAATTTGAGACAGTATGCAATACAGGCTTGATTCCATTACCATCTTTCCACAATTATAAATTTATATAACACCTTTCTCTGCAAGCTATGAGCTAGTTTATTTTTTCCCTTTGAAATGGTCTATGCTGAGTGTTACTTGCTTACCCAAATCCCAGCAATCACTAGAACCTGGAATTCAGGACTTTGGGACCATTATTTATTCTCTATACTGTATCATATTGCACCATACTGGTTCTTTCCCATTATGAAATGTCTTCCACACATTTTCCATTTAAATCACAATATTTCTATTGGTTTTGACATTATCAAGGTTAAGTATCTTCCCCGGAAAAAGACTGCTATCCAGGTATAAGCGGCAACTAGAGTAACCCCTTTACATCAATGAAACTCACCAAACCCCCACAACTTCAATGGGCCTACACTAGCCTGCAAATTACTAATAAACTTCAGCCGAATAGAAAGAGACACAAAGTGAGCCACATATTATCTCTAATCTTTACACACTTAGTAACCTGGTGACGAACTATGTGAACATATACATACAAACACACACTGTAATTAATGGCAATATAAAACAAAGGAAAGTAGTACACTGATCATTGAAATTTGGACAGTTCATTGAAAACTTGGTGACCTCATTAGTTCATATGCCAATCTAGAGCCTAAAAGCAAAACAATATTTTCAGAAGACAGCAGTCTCATGTCTATCTGTCCAAATACAGTTGTTAATTATATTGGAGCAAAGCTTCTTGTCTCAGGCATGGTCTTTATTCTGCTTATGACGGTTGCAACTATGAAGTAGTACTTACCATTGGAGACTTATAATATCTATGCAGTATATTAATGAAATCTGTAATAGTCAACATTCCTGTAACAAGACAAAGAGAAAATTTCAAATTTTCAGTTTGATTTAATTTACATGCAATTAACCTGAGTTTCCTATCATTCCCATTTCTAAACAAGGCCAAGTCTCATTTCTTGGATGAACACAAAAACTGAAGGGAAAAAAAACCACACATCAACTTAAACAATTCCACTCCATGAAAATACAACGAATGCATCTCTCTCCACAAAGGTCTATACTAAAAAAAGATGATCCTACCTACAAAACTTTGTTTTTTACTCTCCCACAGTGGAGCTGCCCGAACACCATTTGCCACCAAAGCAAAGAATGCCTTCTTAACCTAGAAGAGACAAACCAAAAGGTGGAATTTTAAACAATGTGATAAGAAGTGGGTTATTATTTATATATACATGTGTGTGTGTATGTGTGTGTGTGTTAAAAATAGGCACATGACTGCAAGCAAAAATATATTGCCTAATATGTTGCAATCTCTCAACCATCACTATTACAGATTATTTAAATTAAAAACCTGAGGAAATGAAATAAGACACACAAACATCACAATCACCTTTCCCATTTTTCAGCAATCTGGCAACCATAAAGATTCCAGGTCACAGGATTCATTTATTATATAGTAAAACTATGGGGTGATCATAAAACCTATAATAAAACCAATTGATTTTTTTCCCAGCCCAAAATCATATGCTTTTGCTATAAGCCAATATCAAGTGATTATTTTTATCATGGTTCACCCAGGTTAATAAACTATGTTATGCAGTACAGTAAGGTAGATAATTAAAAAGAAGTATTTTAAATGTGGAAAATGGGAGTTCAGGAACTACATATTTATTTTGTTTCTCAATTATTGGCCTTGCCTTAAGATGTTGGGTGCTTTCAGATAGCACTTTTAATATAAAATCACCATACATTGTTCATGAAATTTCAAAGAGGCTGATCATGTAATTGTTCATTTACAATCCTCTTGAGTTTTCCACCACTTTTTCTGCCTTTTTTAAGAACTACAGAAAACGTGTTTCAAGTACAAAACAATGATGCCTTGTCTTTGTGGATCTGGACAGGAAAGCATACAACTGAGAGGAACAGCTGTGCCTGGAGAATGTGGATGATGCGTTTGGCACATCGTTGGCCCGTGCATGTATTTCCTGTCTCAGAGGTGATTAACAAACATGAAACAATTTGTGGACATAACCAGATCAGGTTGCTAAACTGAGCAAACCATATTGGTTGATTTCATTTAGAAACTGGCAAGAACACAGACAGGTATCTTAAACAGAAGAGATTTGAATTACAGATCAGGTTGTAACGATGTCTCCTCAGATGGACAGATGGCTGACTGTCAAAGGACATGAGAGCACACTAACAATAATAGAAGGAACTCCTTGCTAGCAGTGCAGGGGGACTAAAAAGATCTTGTTCTTTGTCCCTCCTGAATCTACTGAGCGGGAACAGATGCACACAAAACTATCTAGCAAGAATGGAAGCTTGTTATTGTGGTGAAATAAGACTTAAGGAATCAAGTCCAGAAACTTGAGAGAGTGCAAAAGAAAACAAGCTATGTCTCAGTGTGGTAAGCTAGCCTGTTAATTATCTAGAAAACTCACAAATCTGACACAGGCATTGTTCGGTTTCTACTTGTTTGGGTTTCTCAACACCTGAAAAGCATGAACACCCAAGAAAAGGCTAAGCTGGCTAAATCTGCTAGATGGCCAGATGCAGAAGGCCCATATCCAAGTGCCTCACCTTGCTGCGATTCTGCGTAAGTATACTTAAGCACAGTAGCAGGTGGATAAATTTCCTTTGAGACACATAGAGCAGTGTGTTAAGCCATAATAGCACAAAGAGGCATAAGAGCATGAAAAGATTGAAGTTTGTCTTGTTGTTCTGTTACTGGTACTTTGTTGAGTCACAGAAATGGTGTGTATGCTATACACACTTTCCTAAGTATAGGCATGAATGAAAGCTTCCCCTAGCAATAGTGACCTTGGTTTCACCCTGTTGCAATACTGGCAGCGCCAACAGGCGTCCTTGAAACTGCTAGCATATATGTAATGCCTCTCTCAATACATCAGTCCCAAAAGGCCAAGGTCTAAAGGAACAGCTTTTGTTAAAGTAATACTCAAAGCTCTGATGCCTGAAAGAGTGGCAAACTGTACGGCATACTCCTGACTGAGGTACAATGTATGAAGCTAGGAGCTCACAGTGACAATTATTAAGTGAAAAGGACAGACTTGTAGCCTCTTGCCGAAAGGCATTCTTTGACAGAATGACAGACAAATGCAGTAAGAACAAAGTTCTCACTTAGAGGAACCTGGCTGTTATGCCGAAGAGAACAGCTGGAAAGGCTACAGCATCAGCACACAATCTTTAAAAGGCAGTCAGAACGATCGAGAGCTTAGTCCCTGGAAAGAGGAACAATCTGAACTTGCCTGAGCCAAGAAGAGGGTGTTACTTGAAAGGAGGCACAGATGCCCCAAAGCACTTTTTGTGCACTATCTTCAAAGCTTTGTAAGATCCAGAGTCTTCTCTATTATGAAGCTGAAAATCCCTTTGCCAATGGCAAGGAAATACAGTGAGATATATCTTAGGAACTGGAGCTGGAAAGGACCCTATGGATCATATCTATCTATCTATCTATCTATCTATCTATCTATCTATCTATCTATTTATTTATTTCTATAGCGGAACTCATCAAGCCCATCTCCTGTCAATGAGAAGGAAATCAAACTCCCAACCTCTGCCTCTGCAGCTAGATGCTTAAAACACAAAGCTATCCGCAATGTATTTGCATCTCTCTCTGACACATAAACTATCAGTTGTAATTCTATTTGTAGCATACTGAGGGGGAGTAAGAACTAGGATCTTCCCCCCTAGAAGAAGTCTTTAAAGTTTTGCATAAAATATAAAAGTTTTCATGCCAAATAACTTTTATTTCAAAGGCAGTACACTGAATTCCTTAATTAGTTTTATATTTTTAAATTGAAGATCACACTGCTCTATCAGCTTCTTTGTTCATCAGGTACGATACCAAGGCTCAAATATTACATGGCAATAGCAACAGTGACTCTGTTTCGACAAATATAAAGCTACTAGACGCCTTTTTGTAGAAACGAATCAGGGTATCATCAATAATGCAAAAATGCAGCTGTATAAAAAAGACCAGTTACTTAACCAGCAGTGTGACTGCTGAAAGAGCATAATGACAATAAAAAGACCTCACAATCTCCATACAGTGACCCCCCGCCATTTCGCGGTTCAGGTACCGCAGCCCTGCTACATCGCGGGATCGCAGTACCTGCACCGTGGGGGTCGCTCCGCGCCGCTCAACCAGGCTCCCCCAGGAAGCCTCGGGGCGGCCGGGAGGGGCAACGTGGAGCAATCGGGTCACTCCGTGCCGCTCAACCAGGCTCCCCTGAAAAGCCTCGGGCCGCGCGGGTGGGCGGTGGCGGGAGGTAAGATGCCCTCCGCCCCCACCTGCTTCCGCATATCGTGGATTTTCTTGCATCGCGGATGGGGTGGGTTCCTAACCCCCACAATCGGTGGGGGGTTACTGTACCAATAAGCCAGAATTTCAATATTTATTTTAGTTAAATGCTGCCTTTCTCCCTAGAGCTAAATCAAGGTGACTCATAGCCAATTAAAAGTACACAATATAATCATTAAAAACATAACAAAGCACAACACTAAAAAAGAACAAAAACATACCTTAAAAACACAATTTAAAACATTTTAAAATATCTTAATTCAGTAAATCCATTATTGATAAAAGCCCCACTTACTGCTCAAAAGCCTGCCTGAAAAGGAAGGTTTCTGACTGATGATGGAAGGACAAGGCAAAGAAGCCAACCTGGGCACTGCTTTCCAAAGCCTGTAAGCCGAAGTACAGTTCCATATAGCCAAAAGCCCTCCCTCCCACTACAGGCCTGAATTTTAATTCATGTTTTTTATAGATATCCATTTACAAAGTACATCTTAGACCTAAATATATAAACGACACATGCAACTGAAAAGTGAGAACATGGCACCTTTATCAACAAAATAAGCAAGACTGTATCAACGTACACTCAAATTTTCATCCCTCTCATCCTATGCATTGTGCACTCCATAGGTATGTGCATGCAAGCAACTCTCCGCCCCCACAACCCCAATTCTGTCGCAACGGTAAGAAAAAGAGTTGTGATGGGTGTGCGGGGTTGGAAAACCCCTGCAGGGAGGGCACTAGGGTTGTGTGCAGCTGTGCAGCTTTAAAGGGAACCTTGACTTCAATCCTTCACATGCCCATATGTAAGACCAACTGAAATTCACAGTTCTGACTTTTAAGACTATATTGGTTACAGCCTATAGCAGAGAGAAGACAATTATGCATCAAAGCTTTGAGTGTTATCTTGCCATGCTTCTAAATCAAAGTACTTGTATATCAAAGCAAATTTCCCCATAAGAAATAATGGAAACTCAGATTATTCATTCTGGGATCCCAAAGACCACATACTGTAAACACAAAATGACAAAACTCACAAAAGAAGTTGGGTAGAAGTCCACGTCTGCACCATGGTTTAGGTACCTGTCTGCAGAATCTGTTCTCCTTGGAACTAACAACTGGATTTTACGTTGTGTTTTTAATATGACAATAAAATGCAATTTATAGCCCTATACACACTTGACTAGCTGCTCCATGAATAGAAATGGTTTGAAAAATAAGAAAATATGTCAAAAATAAATTAAAGAAAAATATGAAGAAAAATAAAACAAACTCCTAACCTGCACTCATCTTTGAAAACATTCCTGGCTGATGCTTGGGAAACCTTGCTTTCTCTCTCCTCCCTCTGCTTTTGAGGCTTGCTTGAGATGGAACATTCCAGACAATCACCCACAATCCAGCAGGGGGAGAGAAAGAGAGCCACCATTGGCTCACTTGTGATAATCTGACCAGCTCCAGTGGCTGTATTGCAAGAGAATGTTCACTTATCAAGGCAAAATTGATCAGAAATGTTTGCTTGTCTTGCAAAACACTCGTAGACCAAGGTACTCTTAAACCAAGGTACTTACTGTAGCTCCTCTTTGGGAGAAATAAAAAGCTGGATCCAGCATTTTTGCTATCTGCTCCACTAGCAAATGGTGAAAACTAATTTAAACTTGCTGGATCTCAATCACACTTAAGTAACCAAATTAAAATGTTCCCTTTATCTGACACCCCAGTACTACTTTACAACTAGACTTTGCCATGATTTGGCAGTTTATTGCTATATACGTCACAGAACAAAAATTGGGCACCAGCTACTAACCCTTCAGGACATTTTACAACAATAGTTTTATAATCAAAATAATTTGGCAACTTTGTCATTTCTCCACTTCATTGTGATAGGAAATGTACATCCACAGGCCATCAGAACTGTGGTATGATGGATTCAGAGATGAAATGCATCCTTTTATGACTTTAAAAGCCTCCAGAAATGCTATGTTAGGTCCCAAAACAAAGTCATATGTTTCACAGATGACAATGAACCCCATTTAGTCTTGTTTATATTATAAACACAATCCAGCTATAAGGAAAAAGACTCTTTTAAAATACTGCACAAAAATCACTCACCTGTAGCGTAGTGTCAAAGACTACAAGCTTTGAGCTTGTTGGAACAATATCATAACACTTATGCGACCTCATGAATCTCATGTAGATGTCACTTTCCGATTCACCAACAGCTGTAAAGAAACATTGGGGTTTTTTTTTAAAAAATATATTCAGATTATTTGAAAACCTTCTTAAGGCTATGCCCTTTCATTTATTTGGACTTCATCTCCCATAATTCTCCCAAGAATTCCCCAGACTGCATTCTGAGAGTTTCCATCCACAAATACACACCTAGTTTTTTTTTTTAAGTGACATCTACATTTGCCTGTCTGGGAAAAAAGCTTACTGTGACAATTCCAGTATGGATGAAGTTTGGAAAAAGTCCTGGTGGGATTGGTGGATGAGTGTTGGAATGCTCATGAATAGCGATGGATGTTGAGAATGAAAAGGAGGTGGGATTTGACAGGAGGGGTAGATCCTTTGGGCAGGTAATTTGACAGCCTGATTTCTAAGGTAACTGAGGTTTTGTATAGCACAGTCACAGGGCATTCACAGAAGATAGAAATTGAGAACCATTTCTGGGTATTCTCAACCTGGAACTCCCTGAAAAGGGTCACCATATATAAAAGTTGAATTGACCACACACTATTATTAATAAAAGGGATATTTTTTTATTTTTGAATTTCTCTTTGAAATAGTGAAGGAATGACAAAGCAATAACATGTTACAAAGCAACAATTAAGAAAAATATAGCGTTGATGGATTCTATGCAGGCATATTATTTTTAAGACCCTTTCCCGTTATCTTCTACAAACTAAATGACTAGCTAGAATTACAACACATGACCCTGAATTTTCTTCTCTAAAACTCTTAGTAAACACTTGCTAGTTTGTGAAAAAGCATTCCAAGAGACACTGCAATCCCGACATCTTAAAAGCAAGCCTTAAATCTTTGACACACTGAACTTTCCCAACTCAAAATCAAACTCTTTAGGTCTTTCTCAAAAGAAATGACACTAGTTTGGGCTAGGAGCATTCACTGTCATTTTAAGGATGGAAGCAGCTATGTAGCATGAAAAGGGTGCAAGGAGATAAATTCTGGACATGAGAAAATATCTTAAATTCAAATGAAATCTGGCAACAAAATAACTTCACACTGAATTAATGAAGCCAATCCTGCCATAAGGTTTCCTTCCCATTGGTTCAGGGATCTGGCTGCAGATAGTTAAGCCACTGGGAAAACCACTGCAGAACCAAAGGCTGAGAGCTAGACTCCCTACTGTGCCTCCTGGAAGATCAGCCAGCTTGTACTGTATAGTCATGGGCAGTCTGCACAGCCCCAGGGCACCACCAGAAGAAGGGGATGGTAAACCACTTTTTAGTATTCTGTACCTAGAAAACCCTGAAAAGGGCTGGGAGAAGTTAGAAATGAAGGTTGATGATGATGATGTTGTCACCACGGCTATTGTTAATATCCCAAAGCTTCTTATACAAATTACAAATTTCTTGAACTTGAGCAGTCAATTGGATTCTCATAAAAGTATCTATTTTATTTCTTTATGATGTTTATATGTCATTTTTCTCTCCACAGGAGACACAAAGCTCACCATAATGAAAACTATGCAGTAATCAGTTTTAAAAACACAATTAAAACTATACTAAAAACAACTGTATTTCCCAACACACTTGAGCATTTTTACTCATTTATTTTGGATTAATGCATCATGAAACTTTCAAATCTGGCCACTGTTCTAATACATATAAATAATATCTCATAGGCTAGCACTATGTGACATTTCTCCCCAGCATGAAGGTCCTATGGCAGACAATATGTTAAGAGAAACCTTGCAAGTGGTTTCAGGTCTCCTATCACTCATATGTGGCAGGGAAGCAACATCCTTATGTTTACAAAGGCTGAGCAGGGCAGGTGAGGACTGGGAATTTTACAAGACTCTTCATTTCATAGGGTTGCCAGAAGTCGAAGGTGACAAGATAGCATGTAACAAAAACAAAGTAACTAGGAGTACAGTAAAGGGCAGTAGTATAATTCATATGAGCCTGCCCGTACTTTAAGATCAGGCCAGGAGGCCCCGCTGAAGGTGCCATCCCTCAAAGAGATAAGGGGGGGGGTGGCATGTCGAAGCAGGGCCTTCTCGGCAGTTGCCCCCCAACTCTGAGATGCCCTCCCTACGGAGATCCACCTGGCGCCAACACTCTTGGCTTTTCGGCGCCAGGCAAAGACCTTCCTGTTTGGCCAGCATTTTATGTAGATTACTCAGTTGGACACATGAGCAGCAGAGTTGTATAATCTATAATTGATATTGTGTGTTCTTTTAATTGTATTGTATTTTATAGTTTTAATAATTTTATTGTTTTATTGTTTTTAATACTTGTTGTATGCCGCCCAGAGACCTCTTGGTAGTGGGGCGGCTAAAAAATCTTGTTAATAATAATAATAATAATAATAATAATAATAATAATAATAATAATAATAATCAACAGCTAAAACAACTGTGTTGCTACCCAATTCAAAGCTTTGGTGCCAGCTTTTCAGTTTAGACTGCCAATGCTCAATAAGACATATCACTGTGCATTATTGATATTTACACAAAATTAAAATGTTTACTTGCACAAACACTTCAATTATTTTTGTATTGTTCATTTAGGACAGGGGTAAGAAACGTGTAGAGCTGCACATGTTGTTCGGCTTGAACTCCCATAACCTAACTACTATCCATCTTGGTGGTGGCACACAAGACCTGCAGTCTAACATCATCTGAAGAGGAGGGCAGTTTCCCCACCTTTGGTTTTGAACAGGCTGCACATTTATCTGAAGCAAACATGAGGCTCAATGAGATTTTGTATCAGATTTCTGCATTGAAGATTATGCACCAGATATTTAATTTGTTTGCCCTCTCATAACATCATTTGGCATTTTCATCAGAAGAGCTATATCTTGCAAATATGCAGATTCCAATTCTACAGTATCTTATAGCATATTAGACACTTTTGTTACTGAACACATGCATCAGATTTTGTAATTAGACAATAGCATATAATCAGTTTGCTTTTCTTCTCTGAGCTCCTTTTGCTGAGTCACAAATATCTACACAGTAGAGGTAAAGCAGTCTCCTCCCCTTCTCCATTTTTAAATACCCCCAAAAGTAAATATTGCTTCCAAGAAGCAGTTCTTTGTTCAAGGGTAGCTCAAGGAGAAGCATAAATAAACTGGAAAATAACCAAACACTGCCTTTCAGCCAAGTGAACTGTATCACTTCTCTCTGAATGTAGGGAAGTCATACTTTTAAAGGTATCCATTTTGAAATGTGCATTCCCCCAATTAAAAAATAAGACTTATGCAAACCAAAACCAGAACAGTGAGGAAGTACACTGATAACTCTAACTTGCTATTTTTGCAGACTGTTTTAAAGGAGGGGGGGCATTAAACATGACATTCTGAGAAGTCTAAAATAGTACAGATGAACATAATCCCGAAATTAGTTACGTAGGTATTTCCATCAAGTACATATTAAATCTTAGAAGCAGTTAGGAGAAATCTTGACACAACAAAGGGAATATACTTGGAATTCAAGCCTATTTCCATCTTATTTGCTTCTCCCTATCACTTATTCAGTAGGCCAAGATTAGAGCTCTTCAGGTTTGAGAAGTGCTCCAGTCTCTATGAGTAACACATACTATGCAATCCAAACTATGCATAGTTTCATCACAGTTCCATCATCATTTTTTTTCACCCAGCAGTAATATCAAGGCTGGCTTTCTACATTTCCTTTGTTCTCAAAATGCTGAATGATGTACATCTGAAGAGCTAACAAAACCCTTTTGTGTGTTTTTTTCTTTTTAAACTGGAAAAAATATATATATTTGTACAGTCTTGGGTTCTTGCTAGGGGAAAAAGGTGGGATAAACATTGAATGAATGGACAGGCTTCTGAAAAACCTGGGATTGCTGAACTGTAGTGAACACAATATAGAATTCCATCTAAATAGCTATCAAGACGACTTCTTTCCTATCCCACTCTAGCAAAGCTGTCAAATCCTAAAAAGATACACTTCCTTGTTACAGAGTATGGGAAACAGAATAACAATATAATGAAAGGCTAATGACCAAAAATCAAGAGCACTACAAGCACTGTTTTATTTTTATTTTTTAGATAGGGCTGCTCTACTTAAGAGTTGTTCGACTTAAGAGCATGCACTCAGAACAGATTAAACTCGTAAGTAGAGATACCACTGTATCCATATGCACTGAGTATGGAAAGGAGGTACAGTACAACGCCGGTATCCATGGGGGATCAGTTCCGGCAGCCCCATGGATAGTAAAATCCACAGATAAGAGTGAACGCTCTTATCCGAAGGTGATAGCAGTGCCAGGGTGCCAGGAGTGCAGGAAGTGATGCTGTGCCGCCCATCCTTCGTGCCACTCTGGCTGTCTACTCCTCCTCCTCTTTGTGTTGCTTGCAGGCGGGCGCTCCGGAGCGAAGCGGCCTCCTCTGCTGCTGCTGCCAATTTTGCAGGTGGAAGCTCCAGAGCGGAGTGGCCGCCTCTGCCATCAACGCCACCACTCTTACAGGCAGGCGCTCCCCAGCCACGTGGCCTCCTCCCTGCCGCCACTGCCGCTCTTGCAGGCGGGCAAGTGCTTCTGAGCCACACGACTTCCTCCTCCTCTGCCCCCGATTTTGCAGACTGGATGCCAGGCCTGGGCCCTTGTAACGCCGATTGCCATCCACATATAACTGAACCAGCGCGGATACAAGGGGTCATACTGTGCTATAAATTATTAGATATATACATGACATTCAGTGGAGTAAATAATTAGTTGGGCTTCTAGGTGGCATCAGTCATGAGCATTACTTCTACTGTTTTGTAGGTGCTATGACTAAAAAAATCTGGGTGTTTTCCTATGTGTAAAAGTCACTGTTGCGACTACACTATCCCAAAGTACTGTTTCCTTTGTGAAGATCACATTATTTTCTTCCCAGAATGGGAAAACAACCTCTATCTCATAGTTCCTATTGTATTGTTCTATGACTCTCTTTTGCAACATGCTAGTATCCCATCTAGCAGGCACCGACATAAGCGTTGCCACTTCTACACAAGGTCCGTGTGGCATCCTTGGTACCACTGTCGCATTCAACTGCCCTGCCTATATTTAGGGCTCTTGCCAATGCTGTTGTGACTTGAACACCAAGCCTTTCTTCCTAGCAATTGGTAGTTATGTCGAACTACCAGGGTTTAAACTTCAGTGTAAGGGAGTCCAGACATTTTGCACCCATGCTAAATCACTGAGCTAGAAGGCAGAGCTGGGAAACATATGGGGAACAAGGAGCAGACCATATCTCTGGCTCTCTCAACGGGGCAGATTTAGAATAGCCAGCTATCTACAACTAGCTTTGCCCCTTGCTTACCTATCCCATATAGAAAAGGCAAAGGAGGGCAAAAACAAATAAGCTTGAGGCCACAGCTCTGTTACTCTGTTGATTGATATGGAAGAAGTCCTTCAAAAGCCCTGTAGGCTAAATTAGCTGCCTGACAGACCATAACAGATCCATGGGCCAGAGGTTTCTCACCCCTACTATAGTGGTTAAATGCCCATACTGCAGGTAAAACTGTGCTCACGACCGGAGGTTCAATCCCAGGTAGCAGGCTCATGGTTGACTCAGCCTTCCATTCTTCCGAGGTCAGTAAAATGAGTACCCAGCTTGCTGGGGGGGGGGGCAATGTGTAGCCTGCATACTGTAATTAAAAACTGTAAACCGCCCAGAGACTACTTGAAGTGGTATGGGGCGGTATATAAGCAGACCACTTTGCTTTATGCACTATTTGTGGCAGCATGTCTCTGCACTGCACTCTGTATGGGATTGTTTCTGGGATTTCAATTATATTTGGTTCTTTAAAATACAAAACAAACCACCTGTTTTATTTTGGATATTCACTAAAAATGAGGAAGACAGCATAGAGAATGTGATGTTGGTGCTTTTGTTGGCTCTTAATGTATGCCTTCTATACATGTCTAATATGCAGGCATCGGCAGGTGTAACTTCAACTGACAAGTGCTGATGGAAAAATTAGGTGCCCTATAGAAATGGTCATTGTTACACTGCTTGTTTTTCTACAGTCATTATGCTTTTGATGTTACCTGGAGCCACAGCAACTGCAGGCTCAGAAACCTTAATTACAGCAGGTCTCTTATATCCTTTTACTCCTGCTACATAAATTAGCCAATCTATGAAGTGCAATACCTAAAACAAAGATCTAATGTTCACATTCAGGGTACTTTTCAGGAAGTGTAGAAAGCTCAAATCAAAATCCAAGGCAAAGCAACCTAGAGGGAATTCTACCACACATAGCAGAACTTGTTGAAATCCATTTAAGATTTTAAATAGCTGGGAAGCCAAAGTCACCTAACATTCCTGAACAAAACACTATTGAAGGGGAAAAGATCACCTCTCACTCAAGCACTCACAGCAAGGTTTTGTGTGACAAAACAGATTTTCCACCTTAAAGATGCAATTATTAAATACTAATAAGAACCAACATAAGGAGGAGCAAAGTAATCCCTGCAATTTATTTTTTTCCCTTTTGTTTAGGATTTAAACAAATATTTGAACAAGACTTCTCAATGATAAGCCCTTTAGTCCATGACTTTCCATGTCAAAAAGATACTTAAAATAATAAATATAGTTTTGTATATTGTGTGGAACTTCTTAAAACTGGGCTGATGAGAAATACATAAAAGCCAACACCTCAGCAGAACCAGTTATCCAAGGCAGACTTAAACGTCTGTGACAATTAATTAACAGAACTGACAGAGCATATGGTTCACACCTAGCACCGCTGATCTTAGAAACAGAAGTTCTGCAAAAGAAGTTTTAGTCCAACTGCTTTGAAAAACCTGGGAGAGAAAATGTTGGACCATAGGTTTGATTTCAGGAAAAAAACTGTTACTAAACAGCCCATTTTATCTGTTTCATCTACTAATATACTAGAAAACTCAATAATTTAAAAATTTAGATTTTTAAACCCTGAAGTGTTTGTATCAACAAGATCTCAATTCTTCATAACAATGACCATTATCTCTCTATAGCACCAAAATCCTAGTAATGCTGAAGAATATACTAGTTTTGCCAAACAGGCCCTCATATTACTGAATAAAGTATTTTATAATTTTTCATATTTCTGTTTACTTACTATTTCATAATAAAGTAATTATAAAATACTTTATTTGTGTTTATTTGATTCCTATTCAAGAGAATTACTTTATATATAGTCAATATAGGCACAGAGTTAATTTTTTTAACATTTTCTAATGGTGGTGTGCCTTGTGATTTTTTCATGAAACAAGTGTGCCTTTGAATAATGAAAAACATAATTTTCTTGTTTTTATGCCTCATATTAACCTTATGTATCGTGGGAATAATCAACATAATTTTCTTGTTAGCAAAAATACATTTTGGCTTCTTCAAAGCCAACTTTCTGCTATCTAGTACCATTCTGATATAAATATATCTAATTTATCTACATCACAGAATACATTTCACAGAATTACAGAACTGAATTATTGTAGATGTATGGTATGTATTCAGAGACATGTCTTGTTGTATAGAGCTTGCCTGATATTAGGACCAACAAGGCTTAGAGGTCGAAGAACTATACTTCCAGCAGTCACAGAAGTGAAATGAGCACCTGCTTTTTAATAGGACCACTTTTCTCAAGGGAAAGCCGGTCACAAGAGAACAGAAAGGAAAGCAAGTTGCTGTGCTACGAGAATGAGTAACTTCTGCCATCCATTCCCATGCAGTCTGTAAATGATTCTCTTATATTGCTTATCTCCCAAGTCACTGAGGAGAAGTTTATAAAAATGGATCAAGTGGCAGAATTTCACTGAAGAGATATCACTTGCAAAGAAGAAGCGGACAGCACAGATCTTTTGCTGGAAGTACACTAGCTCTACCCTTGAGATAACTGTCGAGATGAAATTCATAATTTTCACTGTTTAAGAAACAGCATCATAACCTACAGAGTTCACCCCCTTGCCACAACAAGGCCTAGTAAGTAAATCTCAACTGATCTTTGCATGCCATACAACATAAACTTGATGAGCAATATGACATGGGCCGAGTGCAGAAACAGTTCTTACGAAATGAAGTCCAGTATTATTCTCCCTACTCAGAAATACATCTATTTTGTTTTTATGAATAGTAAACTATGAGCAAGGGGGAAACAACTGAATTCTTGGAAGTCCAACCTGAGTATGAAATACAGAAAATTGAGGAGATCTAAGGAAGAGGTGAAGAATGTATGGCTGTGCAGGTGTCACTAGACTAGAAAACCCAAAGTCTCTGCCGGCATAGCCAATGGTGAAAAAGAATGGGGATTACAGCAGAACAACAACTGGGCGGTCTCATGTCCCCCATCCATGCCATAAGATAATGACATACTTGAAATAAAACAAATGTATGTTTCCTAAGTACATATTCTCATCCCAAATGTCATAACCTGCTGTGCAATAAATAAAAGCAAAACATGAACAATACAGGAGCTTGAGATTTTATACAGTAGATGGTGAGGGAATAGTGGTAAAAGTCCACTCTTTAAAAATGTATTATTGTTGTTTTGACTTACATACCACCCCACAGTAGAGCATTCCCTGGGCAGTTTACAGCATTATGACAGAATACTTGGGGTGCTGCAGCAAGCTGGGCACTCATTTTACCAACCTCAGAACCATAGCAGGCTGAATCAACTTTGTCCTAGCAACCTGAATCCATTGCGATTGAGCTCAGGTCATGACCAGAAGCCTGAATGTAATTCTGCCGAGCAGAAATGAGAGTATAAGTAACTTATATTCTGTGGCACCTTCAGTAATGCCAAATACAAAATTAAACTTAAAATTCTACTTACAGGTGGGCAAAAATTAATATTTGTTTTAAGAATCCATGATGTACTGTGTGACTTTTATATAACCAGTCAACTGAAAGAAAGAAGACAGCTAGCATTCCAAGAGAAAGCTCAGCTCAGGCCAAAGCTTTAGAATCTTTGAAGTACTAATCAAATCTGAAATATCTATAGCTAAGGGAGAACAAAAAATTCATAAACGTTGCCACTTGTTGCCATTAAAGCCAAGGGAGGGATTAATCCAGTTACTTTGTCCATTGATATGGGATTTCTATAATCACCCCCTAAAGCAATCCATGTGAAAATTGATCTTATTGTCTTCCTAAACTACAATATATAGTCAGGGATCAAACTGAGATCTCCTGAATCCTAGTCCATTACCTTATACACTACATCACAGTGCCATATAAGTAGCAGTCATTTTTACAAATCAGGTATAGCCTCTAGGGTGCAGTCCAGGAATTAAATAGATAATGGACTGATTTCATTACCTTGTGGCTGTGGCTTTTCCAAGCATAGTGCAATAAACAAAATGACAGTATAATTCTGTTCCTGTTTACTCAGAAAAGTATAATTAGCCTGCACTAGTTGGGATTAGTAATTGCAGTAAGGCTCCTGTGCTCAGTGGGACATGCTGCCTACACACACCTTTTTTAGGACTGCCACTCAGTCATCCACCTTGTATTTTAGAAGACAGACAATCGAAAGAAGCAGCAGAATAAAGGCAAAGAACAGTAAGTGTCCTGGCTTTATAACTCTTGCTATGTCAACGATAGTCTGGAATGTTGCTTTTTATGGTTGCATTGCCTTTAACTGCTACATGCTAAAATGAAGACTCCAGTCACACATTTTAAGAGCTTTCCATTATTTAGATGCAATGCAACAACACAGTAATGCTCTATGTCTGTAGGTCTATATAGTCAAGATTGATCCAGATGATCCAAATCTAAACATGTGTTCCAGCACCCAGAAAAAATGGAGCAGGATTTCAAGTTTTGCACCTCGCTTTCCAGATCACACACTTGTAGTCCATTCTCTGTTAATTGCCAGGCTGGATTACTGACAAGTGCTACACTGTGCTGTCCTCGAGAACAGATTGGGAAGCTTCACGTCATACAGAATTTTGCAGCCAGAATTCTAACTCCTTTACTTAGATGGAGTAAGTCATGGTAAGTCCCATTTCCTTCTAAGTGGAACTCAAATTGCAGTCTATAGATTCAAATATCTGAAGGAGTTGCCTTTTCCCTAATTACCCTGTTCACTAAGTAAAGATTGTCAGAAGATGTCTTTCTCTAAGTACTATCTCTAAGAATAAGAGGGCCACAAGAGGGCCTTCTCTGTGGTGGTATCCTCCCTTAGATATTATATGTTAACTGAAATACAACTGATACGAAATGTCATGCCCTATTGGATGCCAAATATGTTTTTATTTTACAGTACAAAACTTATATTATAATTCTACTATTTTGATATTTATAATTTTAAGTATGAGATTCACTTTGGAAGAGGGATAGTTTTATACATTTTTAAGACTACATAAAATTTACATCTGCCAAGAAGACAAAACGATTGCACCAGAAAAGCGACATCCCAAATCTCTCACAGCAATTTGTGGGGAAATTTATTCACCTCCCTTTCACTCCCCTCCTAGATATGTGTTAGTAATAAATATTGAGGCATGGGGTCTACTTTCCTTTTCACACCAAGTATCTAATTCTTGTGCTGAACCTTACATAGTATCTACTAATTGAAAACAATTCCAATCATCTCTTCAGTTTCCTAACCTTAAAACAAACACTTTTTTTTAAAAAAAGAGGAAGAGATCCCAACTACTCCATATAATTGTTACTTTATGCCCACAAGTGGATAAGAAATCCAGTGTTTTCTACAGACATTTGGTGCACTGGTACAATTTGCTTTACAGGACTCAATGCAATAGTGCGCTGCATTAGAGTTGGCTCCTTGCTCCGCAGGACTGCATATATTAAAGAAGCTGCCTCCTGAGATGTATTCTAAAAGACTTCTAAAGAGAAAAGGCCAAGGGTGGCAGATGTTACTTATTTTAACTCACTGACCCTTAAGCTACCACACCACAGCCTATTAAAGCATAACAGCAATCTATTATGTCTGACATTGCCACTCCAAACATGTCACTTCTTATTATTCTGGCTTGGCAGCCTTATTATGGGCTACCCCCCTTACAAGGTTTGAACTAAGAGAATTATCTAGGTGGGTCTGAATATACTTTAGAAAAATTATGAGATTTCACGTAGGTTTCTTGTTTAGGGGGATTTCACAAGGTGCTGATAAAAGAATACTGATTTTAGACTGCATTTAATCAGAAGGGCTACTGATTGACAAGAATTATAGAACTATGAGGAGAAATGTGCACAGCAAAGGCAGAGTAGTTGCTGCCTTTAAAACCTATTTTTATTATGGAGATAGGATGTGCCCGAGAAACAATGTGTTTTATGCGACTTGTGAAATATTTTGGCAGGGTTCATTTCTGCATGGTAAGGACGCAGAGGGTAGAATATTTATGTTATGTCAGTCTCACTCTAAGCAATTAAATTGATGCAACTGGCTGTCTCTGTCCCATTACATAAACATATATACTAAACAACTTTAGTCTGATTTCAATAATGTGCATTAGAATTCTCACTTAACACTGCATACTGAAATGTGGAATTGAATTCCTTCTAATACTACCATCCTCTCCAAACATAAGCAGTAGAGGGAAGAGTATTTACCATTGGTGACTCAATACCAAATGAAGGCAAGGACACATGAAATCTTTGAAGGGTTTTTTTTAAGTGTGACTTGTCATGTCACAGTGCTGCTGTCTCTTACTAAATGTCTTCTTCCTAGAACTGCAACATTAGCTTTTTTCAATACAGCATAGCTCTTACGGCTAGATATTTTTAATGTTAAGCATGAGGGCCTGAGGATACCGCCCCCACCCCTAATTTTCTAGGTTACTGCCAAAACCATAATATAGTCTGAAAGGGCCATAGAAACAACAGTAACACACATTGTGATTTTTACTGTATGTTGCCTGAATGGCTGTTAATTCTAGGCGGTGGCAAAACTCAGTCATTTGGCCAAGCTGCACACCAGGTTTATATCCCTTGCCCCAATTTCTGTTTCCCTCTCCTTCATCAGATTAGGTATGGCAAGTCCCCCAGACCAACCATTGATTCAATAATAATATAAAAAAAAACATGAACAGGGAAAAGATGAGCACTTTGCTCAACAGCCCAAATCCACCCAGAGGCAGGCTAGCCATCCCTCTGGCTTTCCATGAAGATAAGAGGGCTGCAGAGCATATGGCTGAGAGCAGGGCAATCCTTAGCAAATCTTCACCGGTTTCATCCTGACCAGGGAGAATTTTTTTTACCACTCCCCCTTTAAAAAAATTATCTGTATTTGATTTTAGGAATTGTGGGGGAGGCGGTATACTAGTTAAAAATAAATAAATAAATAAATTTGTTCAGTTTTTAGGATTGGTGCCTAGTTCTGGCTGGGTTGTGTGTGGTTCTGAGGATGCAGAACTGCTGGATACTTCAGTGGGTTACCTATCTAGGAGTTCAATTCCCCACTGCGTCTCCTCTACAAGGGTTGGAATGGATGATCCATAGGATCCCTCCCAGCTCTGCATTTCTAAGGCTGATTAATTGATTTATTATTATTATTATTATTATTATTATTATTATTATTATTATTATTATTATTATTATTATTATTATTATTATTATTAAATTGGACTTTATTATTTAATTGATGGTGGTGATGATGATGATACAGTAGTAGTAGTAGTAGCAGTAGTAATAGTAGTAGTAATAATAATAATAAAGCAAAAAAGCAAAGTGTTCTGCTTATATACCGCCCTGTACCACTACAAGTAGTCTCTGGGCGGTTTACAATTTTTAATTACAGTGTGCAGGCTACATTAATAATAATAATAATAATAATAATAATAATAATAATAATAATAATAATAACAACAACAACAACATAATAATAATAACCCCTCAACAACAACAACAACCCCCCGCAACGCCTTCCCCTCCCCCCTTGCCCGGCCTGCATGCCTTCTTCTTGCAACACCACCCCGCACCCGTCGCGGTCATTTCTCTCCCCCCCTTTGTTGTTGTTGTTGTTGTTGTTGTTCTTGTTCTTGTGGTGGTGGCGGCGGCGGCATCCTCTCCTTACCTTCCTCCTCGAGCTCCAGTTTCTCCAGCATCCCTTCGGAAGCGGCCGGGGGCTGAGGCGGCGCTGCCTGCAGGAGGGCGGGAAAGGAGACACAAGAAGAGACACGGCGGGATCAGCGGCATCCAGGCGCGGCGGGACTCACCGGACCACCATCATCATCGGCATCATCCTCATCCTCCTCCTCCTCCGCGGGCGAGCCCAACGGCAGGGCGGGAGGGCAAGAGGGGGTGGGGGAGGGGGAGCCGAGGGCAAAGAGAGACAGAGAGAGATGCACCGAGCGAGGCCTGGCCGAGCGCGGGCTCGATTTGCGGCGCTCGCCTCCCGAGGAGAGGGGACTGGCAGGGGCGGAAGAAGAGGAGGAGAAGGAGGAGGAGGAACCGCCGAAGCCGTGGGGCGTTAAGGGGCCTCGCCGGCCGCCCGGCTCGCCTCGCCCTCACGCTCGCCTCAGCTTTTCATGCCGCCGCCGCCGAGCCCGTCCCGCCCCTTCCAGAGGCAGAGGCGGCTGCTCCTGCTCCTGCTCCTGCCTGCCGTTGCCGCCGCCGCCGCCGCCGCCTCCCCTTGACCCCTTCCCGCCCGCCGGAGCGGCATTTGGCCGCCCTTCAGGGCCAAGCCCGCCGGAGCCGCGGCCCCGGCATCCGTTAACGGCCAACAACGGCCGCCGAGAGAACGTTGGCGCCCATTTAAAAGCCCGCCTCCCTGACCGACCCACCGGCCGCCCACCCCACCCCCGTTTTTCAAAGAAAGGCGCAGTGGAACCGTCCGTACCTCCACGGTCTTTCCAGCCCTCGCCGCCGGTCTGGCAAGGGAGGCCACTACCACCTGGCACCTCTCAAACGGGGGGAGGAGAGGAGAGCCAGGGGGCGGAATCGTCCTTTTCTCTACCTCATAAAAGCATGCTTCTCTTTCCCTGCTGGATCAGTGGGAGAAGTCAAGCAGGCAGGATCCGGTTTCAACGGCTGCTTTTGGGAGGAGAGGGTTTATTCTACTGAAGAAATTCCAAATCCTCCCCCCCCCAAACTGGTGTTGGTATTGTCCACAGTACCTTCACCTGCTAGGGCAGCAACCTAGAAAGCAGGCTGCACCACTGCTCTGATGTAGGGGGAGACGTTTGGAGTGGTGAGGGGAAATTAGGAATAATTTCTACAAAGCCTTCTTTTTGTCTGCATAGGCTAGAGAGGCTGTACAAGTAGTTTTCTACAGGTGTGTCAGCGTCCCCACTGCTTGACCAGGTGGAGATGCTCCACCCTCTCCTGTAGATGTCAAATTCATTTTCCTTGCACCATCACCCCCCCTAAAGTATGGCCACAAAGTCAATATTTTTGATACCACTTTTATAGACGTTGGTCCCAGTCTTTCATACTTGTGCTCTGAAATGGGACTGAGTTATTTTGAATCAATGGCTCATTATTATTGCAAGTCATCCATACACATCCATACTTACCATTACTATTGTTGCTCTGAATAGTGAGGTGCTAAAGGACTATTTATTTTTTTATTTTGAATATTTTACCCCACCTTTCTCCTTAGACCCAAGGTGGCTTACAATAATGAGGGACTAACTAATTCATGCCATTTGGACTTCAGTATACAATACAGTACATTGAAAACATAATTTATTTTATTTGTTTATTTTTGTACTTATTAACCGCCCAACTTTCCCTTGGGAACTCTGGGCGGTGTACAACGGATTGAAAAACAATTTGCCCAAACACAACCCCCATAATAAACAAAAAATAAAAATAAAATAATAACAGTAAACATCACACCAATACAACATCATACAATCCAGCAAGAAAAAAGGCTGGGACAAGACAACTAACACACAACACACACTGTACACTCAGCGATCACCAAAACTCTCCATGAAGAGCCAGGTCTTTAAGGCTCTCCTAAATAAAACATACATGTTATTTCTTCATACTTCTCCAGATGCCTTTCACTATTATATTTCTCATGTCCCTCATCGTCTGAAGCTGGTTGTCATGTTTCTTTTCTACCTTCCCCAACTCACTCTACCCTACCATTTCCATGTAAATACAGTTTCTCCAAAGTTATTTTGTGCATTTTGTCATTCAGGAGTCTACTAGTTCACATTTTATATATCCAGTCTTAATTTGTCAAATAACAATAATGGCCAGCTGGCTGGATAGATCAGTGGTTTAGATGCCTGGCTATGGAGTCAGAGATTGAGTGTTCAATTTCCCACTGTGCCTCCTGGGACAGCAACCAGCCGCATCATCCCAGGATGCCCTTAGTAGAAGGGATTAACTTGAACCTGGAAAATCCTGAAAAGAGTCACTGTGTGTCAGAATTGACTTGTTGGTCCAAGGTGGTGGTGGTGATGAAGATTGTGATGATATCTTGAATGGTCAATGAGCGATTTTAAAAGGACTTATATATTATTATATATCCAGTTTTAAAGATAATTTAACACAACAAAATATGCACAAAATAACTTATCAAAAGAAAGTAAGATCTAGGGTAGGTGTAAACTACATGAATGGGGTTACCATAAACCAAACATTAGGTTTATAATCACATTGAAATCTCAACTGTGATATGATTTCACATCTTCCTGTTATTCGCAGTTGGGTTTTGTTTTTGGATGTGAAATACAACAGAGAATTGATAGTAGTACTGGCTAATCTGTCTAATGTTCTGCTGAACTTCTCCAGAAAATGCCTACACCTGCTGGATTGTTCTTGGGTTTATATACGCTGCTGCCTGAACTGGAAGAATTCAGCAAAAGTAAGTAAAGTTTAAACCGCCATCTTTCAATCAAAACAATCCTAGTACAGTAATCAACTGTGAACATCTAATACTACATTCCAAAATGGCTCAGGGTAGAACTTTTGGGAACCAGCTTGGAACCAATCCCCAGCGGATACTGGGGTCCTACTGTATGGAGATTTAGTCCCTCTGCCAGTTTTACATTTACACCTTAATTTATTCCAGTCTTTTCAGTTGATTCTATGTACCTCTGCAAGGCAATATAATACCTGCAAACAAAACCATTTTTGTTTTATGTAGAATTGATTTTCGAGTGCAACATTCAGAGCCAGTTATTTAACAGCTGTGTTTCCACATGCTTCTGCACTCCACTCTCATGCATATAGTAGCTTCAACATCCAGAACAACCGCCAAGTCCTGTTGCAGCAAGTAGTCTCTTACAACAGCATGCATTACATTTAGTAGCCATGTTCAGCAATGCCAGAGCATCCTAGCATTACAGCACTCTTAAAATTGCTCTATCAGTGCTTCTGAGATGTTTCCTGAAACTTGGTAGCCTTTCAGAGCAGCCACATTGCTTGGATTTCCAAGAAAGAGGGAGATTTTACTATAGAAAGAAGATGACCCAGGGCAGTTGTCAACAAGGGCCAATTGGTTATGATGAATTTAGAAAATATTACTGTTTATGTATCAAAAGTATGTAAACAACCATTAGATTCAGTAGGCCGAGTAATACTAAGAACATGTCTGGAACTCAAAGCAAGAACTAACATAAATTCTTCCAAGCTTTGTGTTTTACATTCAGAAAGAATTCCCAGGGACTGTGCTCTGCTACTTTGGATTGTTCTCTCTCTGAGTAGTTCTTACTTGTAGTTCATTTAGTGCAGGGCTGTCCAACTTTGAAGAGGCCGCGGTCTACTTTTTCTGGCCCAAAGTGCCTGAGGGCTACTACACTAAAACCTCTACTTACGAATTTTATCCATTCCTTCCGATCACATGGTCATAAGTAAAAAATTTGTAAGTAGAGCAGTGGTTTCCCATAGGAATACATTGAAAATCAATTTATCTGTTATGGAGGGAATTCTCCAGCGGGGAAGAAGGGAGTTGTCACTGCACAAAGGAGATGGGCACATCTGCAACCCCACCTCTCGCCCCTCTCCTCCCTCCACTCCGCACCAGCGACTCAGCTGGTCACAAGACAGTGGCACACCGGTAATCTGGCCGGTGGGGGGAACAGGGGGCTGTGCCATGGCCATTGAACTGCCCCACTCAGCTGAGACAGCGGGCTAGCAGACCCAGAACTTTGCTGGGGCAGTGGTGGTCCTTGGGATGGGGGAGGGAGGGGTGGAGAACTTATCCCCTCACTTTTTTTTAATTGATGACCGGCGGGCTACTTTTGAACCCTTTGTGGGCTACCAGTAGCCCACGGTCTCCCTGTTGGGCAGGCCTGATTTAGTACATATATTTGGCATACCAAATAACTCTTGATGTGATTGTTAGCTGACTATTAATACTGCAGCCCTTAGACAAGTGGCATGGATGTAGGATTCACAGAAATAATTCAAGCAGGGAACTGCCAAAAGCCTCTAGCAAAGATGAGCGAAGTGAAAGGTATAGATAGATACAGGAAAGTGGTCTTATCGGGGATGAAACCTAAGTAAACTCAGAGGGACTTACAGTACTTCAGAGTAACTGTGTGGGAGGTTGCTGCATTTCATAAGAACAACCTTCATTCTTGGCTTTATAGAGAATAATGTTCCTTACTAATGTGCTGTGGCTGAGATGCTAGTGCTGTGTTCTGTGAAGTGCAGCAGATAGAGCAGGTTGCTTGGGAAGAAAACACTGGAATTTGGTACTCAGCCTGGTTATCCTTGCTGTCTTACCCACGATATGTTTCATTCCTACTTTAGTTTTCTTGCAGCTCTGCTAGGCATGCAGCTGCACAATAGTCTTGAGAAATACATTCCTTTTAACCCTCCAAAACCTAGTTTTGCTGTGGTATCATTTGCAAGAACAAAAGCAATTGGACTTGGGGGCAGGGCAGTGATGGGAAAATTATTCTGGATGCTTTGGAAGCTCTCCATTTGGTTATTAAATGACACTTTCAGTTACTAAAGTAACATTTAGCTTGTTACAATACGTGTTGCTCTCTTAGAAACCCAGCCAGAGTCTTCTCACAGGGCTCAGATGCACCCCAGGGGCTTCTGTTTGCCCTCAACCGCTGGACTTCAATGGCAGTAATTATATCCCTCGGAAACATTTCTTCCTCTCCTGCTGTGCTGTGGCAGCTGATACCACTGCCCTTTAGGAATGCCCCCAAATGCGGCAGCACTTCAAAAGGAGCCACGGTAGCCCCGCGGAGAAGACAAACCCTGCTGGAGACCAGCACACAAAGCAAGAGTCCTGCTGGAAGCTCCCTGCAAGTCTCCTGATGCACAATATTACTCGTGTTAATTAAAACAGGAACATTAGGTATTGTCACAGACATCGGGACAAAAATATAACGGATCAAATGTACCCTCCACAGTGCCCCAATATGAAAGAATGACTACTCTGGAAAACTATGGAGAGAGCAGGAAGCCTATAAAAAGATCTGCTGCCCACTTACAGGACCACATTTTCAAGTCACTAACGTGCCAGATGCCTGGTACCTCCAATATAATCTGTATCACACAAAAGACAGGCAGAGGTACTTATGACAGCAACAATACTAGAAGTGAGTAAGACACTTTTCAAAATTCAAACAAGAAATGGATGCAAAATTCACCCATCAGTTAGAAGCAGAAATGAACTTAAAGGAAACTGTGTCTGTCCACATGCCGGTTAGGGCTCCTATTCTGTGTTTTTAAAAAGCCATATAAGATTTGTGGTAGAATGACCAACAGGATTTGAGTTCCAATTATGCTACCTGCAGTGTAACATCAATCTCTCTAACAGAAATTGTAGTTCACAGTTCTATTTAGGGTTGTGTAGAAGTCTCACTTTCCATTCTCAGCAAAACAGGTTGTCTTGGCATACTTTGAGCACTAAACCCATTTGAGATTTCTCAGCTCCAGCATACGAAGAGTACTTTTTTCTTTCTTTCTGCATTTTATTATAACTTTTTTCTGTGCAACATACTGTATTTTCCTTTTGTACAACTGAGCACACATGTGCATCAAGCACTGAAGGACTGGCCGATTGACCAAAAAGGATTCAACTAACCCATCTGATTATTCTAAATTTTTAAAATCCATTCATTTAAGGCAGCAATATCTGTTACTGGTATAGCAAATGAAAACTTTTAGTTGAGAATAGGAGAAAATATCTTGCCAAAATTTGGGTGGTTTGAAAGGACTGGGACCACTAATTCTGTCCACTAGGCACATTGAAGAAGCATCTGTGTTCCATCAGCAGCTCAATATTGACATGGGCAACATGGAAAGAATTTCAAGGCCGTATTTGTTATTTGTTCACCTACTATGAAGCTACGTAGCAATAGATTAAAAAGCTATTATTCTGAGATATATTTAACATTCTCAGCAAGACAGATGACTAGCCACATCAATCACAAAACTTTCCAGTTCCATGCCCAAAGTAACTGAATAGCATAGAGTGTATGGCAAATCTGCTTCTCCTAGGATATGTATCCCAGACATTCAAAACCTGTGCTGAATAAAGCCTCCCAGAGGTTCACCCCCTGAGCAAATGCAGAGTCATGTTTGGCCAGTAAATGGCTAGCAGGCCAAATCTGCCATGTGAGGTCACATGTCATCCAAGCTTAGTGTACATAATAAAGATAACATGTGCACCTTCCTTTCATCTTTGCTGAAGTAACATTGGATAAAAGAATCACATTTTCCATTACAGTGGCTTCACTGACCTTATGTGATTGTCCTTGCCAATGAAAAGACAGTTATGTGGTATATTTGGTACCTGAACATGGACTTTAAGCTGATGTCCTGTTTTGAAGGGCTGAAACTCTAGTTACAACAATAAGGTGCATCATTTTCCTAGGTTACAAATATTTTGATCAGAGGAGTAGCTAGGGTTTTCAGCAACGAGGACAGTTTTCGCACCCCTACTCAGAAGCTGCCTCCGCTCTCTCTCTCTCTCTCTCTCTCTCTCTCTCTCTCTCTCTCTCTCTCTCTGTTGCTCTTAGGGATGATAGAGCAGCAGGAGGAGGCAGAAAGTGTCAGGAGGACCTGCTGATTATTGGAAGGCTGTGTGTGCGTGTGCGCACTTGTGTGTGTGTTGGGAAGGGTTGCGGGGTAATTGCATGTTATGTATGTGTGAAGGGGTGCTCACAGGCAGATGTGCAGCAGGGCACCCCCAGATGCTGCGCCTGGGGACAGGTGTTCCCCTTTGCCCCTCCCTAGCTATGCCACTGATTCTGATCTATATACAGACATACTGTATATTACCTAGCACTCCCCCATCTCCATTAAAGAAATGCATGTCCATAATTAATAAAGAGTTTTAATTAGAGTAAGATGCCAATACCTTTGGGTTCCAAACAAAAAGCTGGCTTAATCAAACATGGATTAAACCAGAATTTTAATTACATTACACTCTTTTTCAGTTATGCTTCATTAATTCATACTGCCAGTGATAGTGTATAACACTGGCTGATCTGTCATGGACAATCTAACTATTTTGTGCCATTAGTCACAAAATGCATTTATTATATACCTAGAATAAAAATAGCCCGGCTCAGCTACTCATCTGCTTTTAGCGCAGAGATTATTTTTATGGTAGAGTGATTAGGACTGGGTGTATTCAATCAAAATGCTGATCCATGCAAAAGTGCCATCCTGTAATGCCAATCTCCTACCAAAAGCTGTTTGAAGTAATAAAATATGGATCAGAAGAAATGTTAAGTGCCTCTGTAATGGAAGAAAATGAGTTGCACTTTGACTAATGCTAAAACTCTGGCTTTTATCCCAAATACTGCAGAACTCTTAAGCAGGAAATGGAAGCCAAAGTTCCCCATCCTCCAGTATTTTCACTGTGCATCAAAATAAACCATAATATAGATCGATCCGCATAAATTAACTTATGCCAGTTTGACACTTAAAAGTTATTTCCAAATTTTTTTTTGCATTGCAATTTGATGGATGATGCTAATCTCTTAGACAGCCTGACTGATGCTCTCTCATAGGAGATCAATTCCTATGATTCACTAGAGAAAGAATAACAATGGAATCAGCCTAAGACTGTAGTACAAGTACAGGACCATTCGTTATCTGGCAAGAAGAAAATCAGGTCTTTATAGCATAGCAAATATTTTTGCTTTGTATTTTGGCAGCTGCAGACTAAAAGTATTAACTGAATCCCATTATTTTCTGACTAATCAGGCAAGGGTGTTCCCATGTTTCTTCTCAATTATGAATGCCAATGAACTACTCTACTACTAGGTGTAAATGTCTCTTCCATATAGACAAGGCAACCACACATATAGAATAACCTCACTGATTATCCATCCATCCATCCATCCATCTATCTATCTACACACACACACACACACACACACACACACACACACACACACACACACACACACACACACACACACACACACACACACACTGTGGACCCTTGTATAACAAACATCTTGTATAACATAAAATTTGTACAACATAAAATATATATATAAAATCCCCCCCCAACCATGCTGTTAGTATCTGCATGGTCAATCTGGCAATTTTAAATTCTAAGTCTAGCTAAATGTTAGCCTCTTTCTCCCTGAATAAAACAGCTCTTCTTATTAGAGAAAACCAATCCAATATAGCATTGTGGTAAAATACTGTTGCACCAAAAGTCAAAATAATGGTTTCAAAATAATGGAAGCCTTTTTAGCCCTTCTTAGGATCTTAAAAAAATGGTTCTTAAAAAGACAAACAGCCTTCCTTTAGAACATACACACAGGACAAAATGCTCCAAACAAATGGTGTTTTGAGTAATTCTAATGGTTACATATTAATCTGCTGTGCCTGCACAGAGACTCAAGAATCTTATTTTAAAGCCCTAGTCTGCATGACAGAGAATTACTCAAGCACTTCAAGAAGAAACATAGTCTCCCTTTTTAAATAGTTGACCTTCCTTGCCACTTGGCACACAAAATGACTTCTAATTTAAATGAAACTTTCCTCATCTCCTCCAAAGGCAGGGAGAGCAATCAGCCATTGGTTTTAACATAATGCTTAGAATCTGACTGTAAATGTAAGAGTGTTTTAACTTCCTTCCAAGTACTTTTGAAGAAGTAAAAGCAACTCACCCACCCGCCCTGCTTTAAAAAAGCTCAACACATTAAAAGCTTATGCGAAGGAATTCCCATCTAAATGCAAATCAATGTATGCCAGTCTTGAATGCACAAAACGGTACTTTCTCTGAAATGGTTTCTAGTTCTTCTCCTGAAATTGGCCATGTACAAGTCTCTACTAAAGCTGTATAAACCTCAAATCCCCTTTTAATAGGTCAATTTGTTCATTTTAAGAAAAACTAAGAAACAGCCATTCCCAAGTCTTGGGGTTTTGAATTTTAATTTTGTTTGCAGTCATGTCACCAGACAAATTCAAAATAGGAACTATTTTCCAACTGAATTGCACCAGCTGTGAAAGATAAAGATGGCTTTGAGTTAATTTCTACTTATCTTTCAGTAAAGCAGCCACCACAACAGTGCTGGTGGTGGTGGTGGTGGTGGTGGTGGTGGTAGGAATTTGCCCTCCAGATATTTCTCAGTGGGATGCACAGTGGGGAATTGAATTCCCCGACCTCTGGCTGTGTTGCCAGATACTTAACTCATAGATCTATCAGGCCAACTTTTTATTACACTGCAGGATGACATTTCTGTCCTCCTTTCCTCCAGTGAGTTCATGCCAGCATATTTTAAGACAGGTGACTCCTGGAGTGTGAGATAGGGCTAAAATGCCCCAGTGAGTTTCACGATTTAAGTGGGAAGCTGAACCTGAATGCACAACACACCCACCCATCCAGCCCCCAGATCACTGCATTCTACTGGCTCTCAACATCCAGAGGGCCCAAGTTTCCTTTGCATTTCAACTTCTTAACACTTCCCAACCCTCTGAGCCTGATGAAGTGTATGCTTCATGTCTCTTCTTCTGTCCCCTTTCAAATGAATTGCCTTCAGGTTGGAGCAACCATATGATTCTTGCAGTAGATGGTGGACCAAGTATGCTTCCAAAAAAGCAAAGCAAAGCAAAGTGTTCTGTTTATATACCACCCCATACCACTTCATGTAGACTCTGGGCGGTTTACAGTTTAATTACAATATGCAGGCTACACATTCCCCCCTCCGCCCCCACCTGAGCAAGCTGGGTACTCATTTTACCGACCTCAGAAGGATGGAAGCAAAGTCAAGACCCACCCTTGAAAATGTGTGGGTCCGGTGCTCTTCAATGTTTTTATTAATGACTTGGACCAGGGAGCACTGGGAATGCTTGACAAATTCATGGACGACACAAAATCAGGCGGAATAGCTAACAGAAAATAAAATTCAAAATGATCTTGATAGGCTGGAGCACTGGGCTGAAACCAAGAAAATGAAATTTAACAGGCATAAGTGCAAAGTAGTGCATCTAGGAAGAAACCAAATGTGCAGTTATAATATGGGAAGGGGCCACCTGGCTCAGCAATACTGTACAAGTGAGAATGATCTTGGAATTCTTGACGATCATAAGCTGAATATGAGCCAACAGTGTGATGTGGCCACAAAAAAAGGTAAATGTTATTTTAGGCTGCGTTGACAGAAGTATGTTTTCCAAATCCTGTGAGGTGCTTGTCCCCCTCTATTTGGCACTGCTTAGGCCTCACTTTGAGTACCATGTCCAGTTCTGGACACCACACTTCAAGAAAGATGATGACAAATTGGAACAAGTTCAGAGGAGGGTGACAAGGATAGTCAGGGGGCTGGAAACCAAGCCCTAGGAGGAAAGACTGAAAGAACTGGGAGTGTTTAACCTACAGAAAAGAAGACTGGTGGGGAGATAGGAGAGCACTTTTCAAATACTTGAAAGGCTGTCCTACAGAGGAGGGTCAGGATCTGTTCTCGATCATCCCAGAATGCAGGATGTGAAACAATGGTCTCAAGTTAAGAGAACCCAGCTTTCATCTGAATATCAGGAAAAAACTTCTTAACTGTTAGAACAATACGACAATGGAGCCAATGACCTCAAGAGGTGGTGCGTGCTTCATCACTACATTCCAGAGAAACGTGGACAACCACCTGGCTGATAGAGTATTCTTTGATCTGCAATCCTGCATTGAGCTGGGTGTGTGTGTGTAAGCCCCTTCCAAATTCACTAATCTATGATACTTTGAACAGACCGGTTTCCAAACATGAGTTAAGCAGGAATCCTGGTTAACATTAAACAGTTAAATCTTCCTATGTGGGGGGTGAGATCAGAAAGAAGACTAAAGGGAGTGTGTCTTTGTGCCTCCCTGCTCCATTAGCAGAGGGCACACACAGTCATATATTTGATTTAGGTATGGCTAAGCTTTTGGGAATGTTAAACCTGCACTGACCCAATCAAATCAACAAGCATTCATAATGCACGCAAGAATTCCCCCCACCACCACCCTTTGCCTTACTGTGAGCCAGCAGAAAGCACAATTCAGTCAATCATTAGGACTGATGTTATGATTCCTGTTGAGAAATCAATCTGCTGGCCGGCTGAAGGCAACGCTGCAGGCTCCAGCCAAAAGTTAATCAGAAGCCTGCTCAAGAAGAGAAAGAGGCAGAGCTGATGATGTTAATGGCATTTTAGTGGCATAAAGCAATGGAGCTAATGAGGACGCAAACTGAGCTTCACTCTCGGCCTCCCCCATCCCCATGGCCAAAAAATTAACTGCAGGCAGACTGGGTAGAACTAGATGGACTTGAATGCTATAAATTGCAATTAAGCGGTGTAATCGAGCACAGGAGTCGGGGGGGGCATTGTTTTTCCTTCCACTCTACCTCAGGAAAGGGCAGGGGGAAGAAGGCCATCTGGCTGGTTATTCAGCAGATGTACCGCAGGACAAAAAGATTGCTGAACAGATTATTCCTCTCTAGCTTATTTTGCACCAATCATCAATGTTATTCCTAATCCCTTATGACCAGTAAAATGCCTGCACTATTCAGGGATTTTTAACAGTGTATAAATTAATGGCGGGCTTGACTCTGAACACAATATCTGGAGATACAGAATGTATATCAAAGATGTCTCAATGTACCATAGTGATAACAAAGGCAGGGGTCTTAGGTTTTGGAACAGATGAGTTGTCAGAGGCTATTTGTGTGGTTTGCGCGCCTAATTATCCTGTACTTGACATGAGTGTGTGTCCCCACTTCTTGAAACAGGAACCCTGATCTGACCCAGTCCTCAATCGAAACAGCTAGGAGTCCTATGGCCATCTGTCGGCAGTCCTGTGATGGGGGATCCTGCATGGCAGGGGGTTGGACTAGATGGCCCTTGAGGTATCTTCCAACTCTATGATTCTGTGATTCTATGTGCCCCCTGTTCAAAGCCACTGATGTATAACCAGCAATCTTTACTGCCAAAGGAGCACACTTCTGGTGTGAACCCATATTAGATATTTAGTGTGGAACCTCCATATTTTAATTAACAAGTTTATACAAGGTATGTTTTGTCTCTTTATGTTTCTGACCCTACACCCAGGAAGGGAGTATGAAGGAACAAAGGCAGAAGAACCCAGAATTATAAATATCCTTCAATATTATAGATGCACTTCTGAGCACAGTAGTTTCAGACTGACTGTCCCTTGTCTTGATATTCACACACTTCCAACACCAAGTCCAACTGCTTTATGTGGCCAGAATTCTATTGACTCGGTGCAGCATAAATCCAAAATTGCTTAACTGGTATGTGTAATAGTTCTGAATGTCAGTGGTAGGCTTGGATATAAGAAAATCATGTAACCTGGTTGCATGTCTGTGTGTATGTCAGTCAGAAAACTGCATAAAACCATTTGTGTCACTTCATGTATGTGCAACAGGTCTGTGGTCTCTAGACTGAAACTCTCATTTTTCTTTAGAGGGTTCTGCAGCAGAAATTTGATCTCTTTATGTTTCCTGCTTTTTGTGTTGCAGTTTTAACAGGACACAAGTCACAGAGCTTCACAATTTTACACTGCATAATAAAAAAAGTTCTCATTGTTATACATTAATCTATACCAATATAGAAATATCCTTTAAAGACATAACTTTTGAATGTTGAATAGCACTTTAGGAAGAAAACTGAGGTTAATCACCTCCATTTTATTTGTGTTAAAAGTTCTAAAAACATCTGACTTGGAAAAAGCTGAATTATGTCCCCAAAACATAGGAAAATATGGTACGGTACTTCTAAGTTAATTGGCCCAATTGTAACTTCAGTTTGGTCAACATCTAACAGGTCAGACTTATTTTGATTCAATAATAGTTTAATTATAATAGTTTCCCCATGAAGACATTTGGAAATTGTAGTTGTACAGCAAATTTGGAGCATTCTCATTGAAGATCCCCGTATAGAAATGAAGTCCCTTGTTGAAAAGATTATTAAATGAGCACAAAAGCATAACCCTATGCATGGCTATTAAGAAGGCCATGAGACTTGGGATAGTTTCAGAGAAGGCTTTTTAACAATCACCCTGACTCAGACGTAGAATTTGGCAGAAGTCTAGACATCAACTTTATGGCTAATATTAAACAAGAGGGCTCCACAATAGCAGTACTACTACTAAGGGCTCTATTCTTAGTCGCCAGGTACCCCCCCCTTCCCAATTATATTGTTTTATTCTGGTTTTGCAACCAGAAACACTTAGTCATGGCTGTTGGTATGGTGCCTGGGGATAATGGGAATTATAGTTTGAAGTCTCCACAGGGAAACTGGGGAAAGATTATTCAAATTATCTTATTAGATAGACAGGTTCATGTGTCTCTGTTTCTTCTTAGCAAATCAATGCTAAGTCACAGCACTACCACATTTAAAGTTGCATCTATGCTACTCTATTTTCTTCATCCCCAAAAAGTTTGTTTTGTGTGAGGTGTCTAAGGATCTTAACACAGGCCCCAGAGCATCACCAAATTAAGATTAATAGAGTTCACTATAGACTATAGGTGGTGTGGTAGTTTATTTGGAATTCAGTTTATATAGTCCAAAAACAAATGGGGCTGATAGCTTTTTTCATGTCAAAAATGTCACACACAGTGGTAAAATTTCACGTTTTTATTATTTAATTTAATATATATTTTTATTCTGCTTTTCTCCTTAAAGTACCCAAGGTGCTTTAAAAGACATTAAAAGCTGAAAACTGTGCGTATACAAAGGCTAAAAAAACCCCATCAAATACTACACAAAAAAAGACAGTCACGTTATGCCTGACTCAAAAGCTCACCCATTTCCCATATTTTAGTGATCTAACGAAGGCTTTATCTACCCTTTGTTTTGAATTTTGTGCAAGAAACATTTGGGCTTTCTTCCCTGTGTTCCTTAAAATGGCGTAGATGTTGTGTGTGGTCATGGGCTCAAGTCCATCACCACCAATCACATCACCACCACACAACAGCCACACATGCACTTGACAGTTCCATTTAATGGCACCATTAACGAAACAGTCTTCCTGCATCTCAGGAGTGAATCACGACTACATGGAGACAACGTTTGGAGACTGAATGCACCAGCCTGCTGTAACTGATTCATGGACTGCAGGGCAAGGGCACACAAGTCTCGTGTCAGACAACTGAGACAATCATCAAGTTGCTTATATCTTCAGTTTCATTTCCAGCTGAAAACATGACAGCGATGGACCTGAAATCATAACTGTTTTGAATGCACATCAGTCATCCAACAGAGGGAACATTTTTCCAACCCAGTGCTGAGACATTCTCCTGCCATATTATGAGTCAGCTCCTGCAAAACATCTGATTTTTCCGTTGCCAATTCCGCCCCCACCCCCCAAGTCAAAGCCTCTTTTGCCGTTTTTCAGGGCAAGCCTGCCAGCGCTTCAAGTTAGAATGCTTAAGTTCAAACGCCAGACTGTCTCCTGTTCCAAATGTCATCCATAATCTGATCAGGGAGGTTAGGCCAGAGCCCACTTCAGCCCCCCTTCACTGTCAACCATGGAACTAATAATGCACACACACGCAGAACCATGCACACATATAAACACAGAGTAAGACAAGCGACTGTAGTGGTTAATGTGTTGAAGCTCCCTGGATGACTCAGGTCCCTCACTCTCTCCTAGCTTGGCCTTCCCCACAGGACATAGTGAGGATAAAATAGAGATGAAAAGAGTGGTATAGGTTACCCTGAACTCACTGGAAACTTAGGATATAAACAAAGCCAATAAATAAGAAATCCACACATCCAGTGTACTACTAGATAAGGCATGAATATTTATCCTCAAGTACACAAATCACAAACATACAGACATGGTCAACACAAGGGTATAACCCTTGCTTGGTTATTGTTCAGATTCAACAGGAAACACCCTGCTCCTCCAACTCTCATAACTGGGATATTTTTCAGGAAATATCTAACCCTAGTCCTGTCCATAAAGCAAGTGCTCTGAGGAGACCCTGCACACATGCACCTATGGCCAGCTCTGCCACTTGGCATTGGGAGGCACCTGCTTCAGGTGGCAGAAGCTGGAGGAGACAGCATTAACAGCCCCTTGCCCATTCATCCCAAGTCAATCCAACCATCTCCCTCTGCGGTGTGCATTACCTGCTCTGTCTCATACCCCCTCAAGTACCATGCTGCCCTTGTGCCTTGAAAGACACTGTTCCATCAATAGCGTTAAAGGCAGACTGAACTCATGCTCTGTTCTGTTTCTATACATGTAACAAATTGGAAGGATACCATCTTCTCCTTTGCCTTAGGCAGCAAAAATGTCTTGTGATAAGCCCGGCATGTACCAGCTTCCTGTCTTGTGCCCTTGGAGCAAATGTTTTTACACACAGAATCTTTTCAACAGAAACTGTGTTTGCAGCACAATCAGTAAAGTATGCCTGTCACAAGTGATCAAGCACCATGTTTCCCTGTGGGTGGGACCTTGGTAAACTTTCATGTGCATAATGAAGCCACCCTCTCCCTCCCTGATGTTCTTGTTTTGTCCTAGAGTCATGACAGATTCTTCGTGACCCCATGTCCATGGAGTTTTGTTGGCAGGAATATTGGAGTGGCTTGTCAGTTGCTACTCCAGGCGCCCTCCCTACATAGTTAATAATCTGCACTTTGTTGTTTGTTATATTTGAGATTTACATGCATATCCTGTCTTTCTTCTAGTAAAGCTCAAGATGGTACCCATAGCTCCAGTCCTTTCCCCTAAAAACCACTGAAATATAGGTCAGGATTGGTAAGAAAGAGTGATTGGCCTAGTTAACTGTGTGTTCTGTGGCTCCCAGTTTAACACTAACCATTACTGTATACTGTACCATATTGTAACT